>CM022301.1:37747344-38347344 GCA_011799875.1 Thinopyrum elongatum
GATCTGGCATTCTCTCTCCCTCCCAGCGAAATAGTTTCGTAGAGCCGAAAGGCTGTCTGGGTTCCGGTGGGAACTAGTTCTGGACGGCGAAGCCCTGCCGGATAGATGACACCGTATGTGTGCAACTCTGTAGAGAGGTCGTAGTTTCGATCTTAGTGCCCGAGGGGCTGTTCGAGAGTGCCTCCCGAAGGGCTGTCCAGGTGACGGTCCGAGTTCTGTGAGTCCTCCCGAAGGGCTGTCCGAGTGACCGTTCGAGTTTCGAAGGTCCTCCCGAAGGGCTGTCCGCGACATCGTCTGGGGGACTGTTCGACAGCCTCCCGGAGGGCTGTCCGAAGGGAAGACGAGGGTATACATCCTCGCGGTTGGGAGGTTGTAAATCCTAACTGCGGGGATCTGCACCGCCGATCGTCATCGACTCTACTTCCGCTGCGCTTCGAGTCGGTAACGAAAATGATCAAACCTTGTATGCAGTCTCCATAGTGGTCCTGGGCTGGTGCGTAGGTCGGAAATTTTTTGTTTTCTGCTGCGTTACCCTACAGTACTACCGGTGGGAACTGCCGCTCTACTTCCACCCGTGGAACAGAGTAGTCCAGAACACAGAAAATAAGCGGTACTCCCCGCGGCACAAGCCAGCGGTAGTTCCGCTGGAGCGGTACTACCGCGGGGAGCAGCGGTACTTCCGCTTAGCCTGAGAGTGCCCAGTAAACTCGCGGTAGTAGAGAGGCAGTTAGGCCCGTAGTACCGTAGGAGCGGTACTACCGCGCAGAACTGCAACTTTACTACCGCCCGTTTACAGAACCCTCAAAACAGGCGGAAGTAGGAGCTGCACTGCACAATGGCAGGACCGCTGGAGCGGTATTATCGCGGGGCAGAGCGGTACTACCGCTTAGTCTGTTCTGACAAGGTCCAAACACAAAGGAGGGACATGCTCAATTGTCGGGAAAGAACGAGGGTGTAAAGAGATAGTGTACGTGTTGATTCCACCCAAACCTTTCCGAAGCGGACCCCCTCTTAATAGTACGGTGTTCCTACGACTCAAGTCCACCGAAAAAGAAACGCAAGAAAAACACCATCTTCATAAATATCCAGAGGGGTTCAAATCGTCTTGTGCCATAAGATAGATTATCTGAAATTCTCAATGCACACGATTAGTCCGCAAAGGCATTGTCATCAATCACCAAAACCACTAAGGGATAAATATGCCCTAACAGCAACAACATACATATCATCAAAATATCGAACGAATACCAAATTCACATGATTACTTAAGACAAGACTTCTCCCATGTCCTCAAGAACAAAAGTAACTACTCACAAATCATATTCATGTTCAAGACCAGAGGGGTATTGAATATCATTAAGGATCTGAACATATAATCTTCCACCAAATAAACCAACTAGCATCAACTACAAGATGTAATCAACACTACTAGCAAGCCATAGGTACCAATCTGAGGTTTTGAGACAAAGATTGGATACAAGAGATGAACAAGGGTTTGAGATGAGATGGTGCTGGTGAAGATATTGATGAAGATTGGTCCTCCCACGATGAGAGGATCGTTCGTGATGACAATGGCTTCAATTTCCCCCTCCCAGATGGAAGTTTCCCCGGCGGAATCGCTCCACCGGAGAGCAAAAGTTCTCCTGCCCAGGTTCCGCCTCGAGACGGCGACGCTTCATCCCGAAACCTTCCTTATGATTTCTTTTAGGTCAAATGGGACCGTATAGCAGAAGATGGGCTTCTGAGGCCTGCCAGGGCCCCACAAGCTCGGGGGGCACACCCAGGGGGGTAGGGCGTGCCCCCAGGCTTGTGGCCACCAGGTGGGTCCACCTTTGGTAATTCTTTCGCCAATAATTTTTATACATTCCAAAATAATTCTCTGTTAATTTTCAGCTCATTTGGAGTTGTGTAGAAAAGGTGTCTCCGATATAGCCCTTTCCGGTCCAGAATTCCAGTTGCCGGCAATCTCCCTCTTCATGTGAAACTTGCAAAATAAGTGAGAAAAGCCATAAGAATTGTATCATAAAGTGAAATAACAGTCCATAATGCAATAAATATTAATATGAAAACAAGATGCAAAATGGACGTATCAGGGGCCCACCATGGGACACAGTACAACATTAGTTGCAGCGGTGGGTCTCCACACCGCGCTACTGCTAACTATTTAGCAGCAACGTGTATACTGTGAGTCGTGCTGCTACTATACGTAGCCTGGTGGGTACGGTGGGACCACCTAGCAGCAGCATTGTTTGGCCCCCCACGCTACTGCTAAAGAGATAGTAGTAGCGCATACTTCCCACCCGCACTACTGTTAAGTAGCAGTAGCGTGTGGCACTGACTCTCGCTATTGTTAAGTCATTGAAGCTGCCTTGCTAAATCTGTTTATGAAATAATAGTTTTCTGTAAACTATAATGAAGATGCTGCTTCCCGGCGCATCTTAATACCTTTGTTGAGTTACTGATATGCACAAAATTAAAGATGTGGATAATGATATTGTTAAATTGAAACTTTTTCCGTTTTTCCTAAGAGATAGAGCCAAAGTGTAACGCCCCTATAATTAAGCTACAGTGATCTCCCCCTAATGATTTCCATGTCATCATGTTTTGCAGTAATGAATGCCACTTGTCTCAAACCAAACTCAAATTCAAATTCTAATTGCAAGTCAAAATATTATTGTTAAAAACAATAAAAAATGTTGGTGTTGTTGTCATGATGGAACCCAACGTCAATGGACTATTAGAATGCCCTTAACATCATTAGAATAGAACCAACAACATTAAATTGAGCCATTTCAAAATAAACAAATATTTTAACATTTCAGAATGACTTGAAACTCTAACATTGTTTCGCAAGCATTGCTAGGTTGAAGGATTGAAAATCCCTAAACCCCATGCCACCTTCACTTTTCAAGTACCATAACTTCCACCAATATATCCAATGCATTTTTTGTTTTCCTCACCATCTCCCCACTAAAATTGTTGAATTCGATGGGTGATTTCCTTGCAGATTCTCACTGGTAAACTGAAAATTAGAATGGCAAAAGTTGGAATAGCATGTGCCACATATTTTAATAAGATCTCCTTACCACCCATGAACATCTGTTTTTCCATCCATTCCCCGAGTCTTTCTTTCATTCTTTCACAAAAGTGCCTTTTCTTTTATTCTTTCACAAAAGTGTCTGAAGCAATCACTCACGTCTGCTCCCAACATAGCAGGGAGACCGAGACAGTGCCTCGGTGTCAATGTGTAAGAGTTGACATATTTCAGTCCTAGAAATAGCTGGTGTATTAGGACTGAAAAATAGGCTAGACTTTGATAAACTCATCATTTGTTCGGAGCTCTGACAATAGGATTTTGGAACTTGAGGTAAAGAAGCTGCATTTAACACACGAACAACCTGGTTTGAGGAGGAAAATAAAGGAGCATGTGCAAAATCAAGGGAAAGATAGAAGCAGCGAAAGCCAACGGTCAAGATGCGGCGAGGGAACGCATCCAACGGTGGAAGTCCCAACACGATGCAAACCGACTTTATCGTAGAGTTTGTTTGCTTGAGAAAGGAAAAGAAAAAGAAAAGCCCAAGGCCACGGAACACGCGCAAGCCGCTTCGTTTCTTCCCCCCTTCTCCTCTCGCACCCGCACCAAACCCTCGTCGCCGTCGCCGGAGGCGCCACCGCCCACCCATGGATCCGCCGGTCATCGGCGACCCTGGTTTCCCGAGGTGCCGCCCCTTACCCAAGTACCCACCATTCCTCGGCAACAACCCCTACGTCTCCCCCCATCAGCCGCAGCCGCCGCCGTCACGGTATGAACACCGCCGCCGCTTCCTTTGTTGTTTCTTCTATTCATGGATAGATGGGGGCATGGTGGAAATCGAGTTGGTTTGTGTATCGATCGATGATGCTCCTGCATCCATCCTTTCCCTTGGGTTATGGATATATGATCTGACTGTAGATCAGCCACATTATTAACATAAAGTAGCTTGCTTGCTTGACCTGACTGCTGGAACTTGATCTGTTGGTTCTTCTTCCTCGAAATCAACTTTTTTTTTACTCTTAAGTAGCAGGTGTCCTGCTGTTGCATAAACAGAGCAGATGAAAAAGGGAAAAGCCTCCATCATCAGGAGGCTAAAATCTGCACTCACTAATTCCCAAACAGTAGCAGCTGTAGCACTTTGATTTCTTAAAATCCTCTTTTTTCTCTCATTAATTCAATGTGCCATGCACCGCACAAGCCAACTCCCTCCTCTTTGCACTTTTGTTGCCATAATTGTTGATCTTTCTTATACACCAGGCAGGGACACAGACATCCTCACAATAAAAAGAAAAGTGAAAAAAGTGCCTGTTGAAGATGTTTATTTCTTATCTAATATCATAACTGCTTCAGGTTAGTCATGTCCACTGGTTGGGCATCGGAATGAACTGGACAATCGGTATAGTGTAGTCCGGATTTTTGCTTTTCGTAGGACTGAGTTTCCTGCTTTGGGTTTATTAATCATAAACCTACTGTAGACAGAGTGTAATATTTCAGTCCATAGATTTAATTACAAATTTTCTAACACCAAAAGAATATATGAAAAGCTTTCTTCTTCCACATCAACTTGCCATAGCACCATGCAAATGCTGATTATTTCATTCATCTCCTAAGATATATGATAAGACAAACTGTACAGTTCTACTCATCAGCCTGCTTAGTCTGTTTCAGGTATGTGGAGAAGGAGCATGTGCCCCCTAACACATCGGTAGCGGCGCAACAGGATGTCTCGTCCTCTAACCTGATGCCTGGCGTTGCAACACGCGGGGAATCGCCTATCGCTGCCTCTTACTCATCACCCTCTCTGCACCCACCATCTTGGTACCCTCAGCAGACACCACCATGGCCCTGCCCTTCCCAGCCTGCCTGGCGACATTCCCAGTACCCTCAGAGGCCACCAGGGCGCCGTCTTATCCCATCTCTAGGGCCACCTTTTCTGTGCCGGAAACAATATGAGTGGGGTATTGACTTCTACATCAGGATCGACAATGCGGGATACTACCATGCTTATCCTCATGTTGGTGGGCCATTTCAGAACCTACAGGAAGCAGAACATGCTATCGAGCGCTATCTTCATGATCGTCGGGATCCAAAAATGTAAATTTTCTCAACTTCCTTCTCGATTTCCAGCCCTCCGGTTTTGTTTTTGTCCATTACAAACCATCCTAAGCTGTTTCTTTTTGTTCCCTGTTGAACAAAGAGCACATCTCAAACTAATTCACTATAAGCATATGTTGTGCTAATGAAACTAGAGCTCTTGGTGTCACACTGTACACCGGCGAGGCCAGCCTAAAGTATCTGTGGGGTCAATGGTATTTTTTGGATTTTTTTTTCTTCAGTATGAACAGTAACTGAACAGTGTTTTTAGCCTTATTTTCGAAAAAGCTGTGGGGTCAACTGACCCCACAGACTAACACGTAGCGTCGCCGCTGACACTGTATTGTCAAAGCTTCTGTGAAAGTGTCATATACTAATCATATATAATTTGTTTGATGTAAACTAGGTTCTCGATGGATAATATGTCTCGAGTGGACATCGCTGTACGAAAGTCCCTTTACTTTCCTGATGGCACAAGGAGGAGACGTTTGAGATCGGAACCGGTTGATGAAATCCGTGATAGCCAGCGCCAGTTGGTTAATGCTTTGATGGACAAGTATAATGAGGACAACAATCTGCTGGGGGTTTGCTCTCTGTCCCTCCCTCTGGTTCTCATTTTCTGTCCTATTATTCATGGGATTGGCTAGGTAGCGGCGTCGCACAAACGTAACTGCTTGCCGGATTACATGCACTTAGCTGCCAGGTTTAAAATATGCTGAGTTACCAGGTTTGAAACACACTTAGTTGCCAGAAAAATACAAGTTACTTAGTTGCCAAAAAGGTTAAACATGTCCAGTTTCCAGATTATAGATACTTGGTTGCAAAAAAATTTAAAGCTAAATTGCCATTTTTTTGGTACTTGTTGTCTCTCCCAATTATTTGTTGCCAAGTTTGACCTTGGCAATCCTAAATTACAAGCTGTTTAACAGGACTCGTGGCTGTTGAGAAAAAGTCAATGGCACATGATTGTAGTGTATCGTAGCTGCACTGTTGCCATGCGAATCACTGTCTACCACATTTTTGCAGGACATTGTAGCTATTTACTGCACTCTAGTCCTTATTTGCATCTGTTAGCCAGTTGTGCCTGAACAAGTAAAAAACTGTTTTGCTGCTCTCCTAGTCACAGGATAGATGGTGTGGGTCCGTGCGAGCTGCCACACCATAAAGCAGAGATGCTTGCGTTGTATCGTAAATTTTCCCATTATTCATTTATTTATTCGTAACAACTAATGGCTAATTAAATCCATGCTTATTATGTTATTAGGATCTTGCATATGAAGTGAACGCTGTAGCGTGCTACCAACCGTTTTGTGAGGGTGATCTCCGTATGTGGTACCATCATATTAATTTCACTGCAAAGACTAAAGCAACAGCTTATTGCGAGTTCTTCTTCGCTGAAGTCATATTTATGCAAGAAAAATCTTTGGAGTTGCCAGTCAGCTGTTTATGCAGGCTTAAACCTACTGATAATGGTAATTTACTTTTATCCCAACTTATTTGCGGTTGAAATACATTTGTGTGCGTTGCTAACTTTGACTTATGTGTTAGATAGTTATGTAAATATGTTTCAGATTCTAGTATATATGTTGTTTGCAGTATTATCTTATATGTTGTTCTTGTATATATATGTTGTTCTTGTATATATATATTGTTCATCTCGTCTAGAACCGTGAGGTTTGCATTTGTTATGTCTCCAATTGTGAACGATCAAAATGACCATTTGGGCACATTTTAATATATTAAATTATATTATCATGCGTCTTGTCCCTGGTTTGTTAGTTGGCAGTTCGTGACAAATTTCCCCTCTTTTTTCTTGTGTTTGGTATAGTTAACTGCTTTGGTTGTATAAACAATGGAAGTGTTGATATGATGAACCCAGTGATGTTGGTTATGCTGGTGGCCATGCGATGAACACGTACCAGCCATTCAGTGGACCTAGGGTAATGCCAGGAAGCTATCAAGAGGAAAGCTTACGTATATCATGACGATTTATTTCCTAGCAAGCCAACCTTGAGCATTTTGTTGCTTCATCCGTTGCTAACGACATATCTTTTGCAGTACGAAGCTGAGGAGGCCAGGTTGAGAAGTACTTTACAGGTAAAATGGCATATCTTGTGTGATAATAGTACGTAGTACTACCTTTTAGTTAGTTGCGTGATTATGTATGTGGGTTACTACTTGATTGATTACGCCTTGCTTGTGCATGTCTGTTGTTCAGTGCCTTGATGATCCAGAGATGATGGAAGGACCACCAAGACCGTCTAAGTTCTGGGACAGTCTTGTTAAGGTATACATTGGACCACCGGGATACTCGGACCGAGACCGTGTACCACCAGGATTCCCAGGCAGTGGAGCTACGCAACACAGTGCACCCCCGGCCCCGCCTGCAGAATACTTTGGGGTTGGCAGTGGTGCTATGCAATTCTTTGCACCTCCAGGTCTCTCGGGGTTGTCTTCTTCATAGGCCATGGGTTTTATTGTAGAATCTGGTTAAATTCGAGACTACTGTAACATGCATTTGAATACTGTATTCTCTTTGAGCGACAAATATTTTTCATCAAGACGGAGTGACGGATTCCATTTTGGCAGCCTGAATATGGTGCCAAGTGCTCTTAATATACTTATTATCTGCCAAAAGTATTGAATGGGGTGGACGATTTGCCACATCTTGTCTTTGCTTACAAAATTAGAAGCAGGAATGGAGTATATACAAAGTCGCGAGACATGTTGCTTCGATCGTACCAAAAGAAGTCTAACTTGCGGATGTATGATAAATGTTGCCATTCATCAACAGCTCTCCCCCGGCTTGCTCACGCACAGCATCTTCCAGCTGACTCTCAAAACGAGGAAAGCCCTCCACATACTCGTGCGGTCGTGCCTACCTTTGCCTTTAACTTAATGTCATACATTAACTGAGATGACTGTAATTCCTACGATGTAATCAATAAACAAAATACATAGATGTAATCAATAACTGTAGCAGGAGAATAAACAAAATTTGCTACTTTTGAGAAGGGATTTTTGATTTAGATGTTACATGTTTATGTCACCGATCAGTGGCTATCTTGACAGATGAAAAGCAAGATTTGCTACAAAAAAGACAAAAGCAATCTAATAATTTATATAGATGAAATATCTGACATAGTTACTGACTCTGAAAATATTAGGAAGTATATAGACGACTGGATTTGTTAATTTGGATCTTGCAAGGCATATATTTGTTTCCCACAGAAATAGCTCTGCAAGTAAATTACCTATCAAGGATCCAAACACACACAAGAATGCCATGTACACAACCAATAAAACAAAGAATAACCTTCAGATATGACACAGTTTTATTGTTATAAGCAGAGTTGTACCAAACACTTACACGAAGGCCGTATTCCATTGTGTTCAGGAATTCATAACTTGCAAAAAAAAAAAATCAATGGAAATAAGTTCTTGTTCCAAGGTCTCTCAAGAAAGCATTGCTATAGTGCAAGAGGCATACAATTTTTCTCCATGAATTAGGTACGGGATACTGAACAATAATGTGGTTTCTTCGTTCGCTCATACTAGTTTCTGACCAACCAACCAAATGGTGTAGTATCTGTTTGCTTATGTGCACCGTCTGCCTAATCGACTGAAATAGTGCCAAGGATCGCAAATCTGAAGATAGGCCGCTGCATTAGGTGAAATAATGTGGTTCAGGGAAGTGCCGTGAAAAGGTGAAAGATGAGCATCTTTTTTTTTTTTTGACATGGAACACTCGTGTTCCATTAACACACGGCTAAATCGCCGGTTACAGCACGGGTTACATCATCAGGATAGTTTGACAGCCACTGGCGACTTTCACCATGAGCTAGACCCGAACCGAACGCTGCCAGCACATGTGCTGGCTTGTTACACTCACGTGGTGTATGCACTACACTTGCTTGGATGAAACATGTAGCAAGCTTAAACTTGAGTTCTCTGAAGGCTTGTCCAAGAGAAGATAGATCGTAAGCATCAGTAGACATAGCTTGTTGCAGTACTAGACAATCGGTCTCAAATTCAACTCTGCCCACACCCATTTGATCAGCAAGATTGACTGCAGTTAGCAGGGCTGTCGTCTCAGCATGAAGAGCACTGGCCATGGATGAGGATGAACCAGCAGCAGCAAATAGGATCTCTCGGGTAGCATCTCTACATATCAGTCCCCATCCGCCACCCCCAACTTGTTCTGAATAAGCACCATCAATATTAATCTTCACAGTGTTAAGCGGTGGTGGCATCCAACAGCAGGAACTTTCAGATTTTTCGGTCGGACATAAATATACAAAATGCGATTTTTTGGTGTAAAAAATATTATTTTTAGTACATATGATTGACGAAAAAATCTGAAAGTTTTTTCCCACATTCTTGTTAGAATGTTTTGTTGTTCCCCAAAGTTTGAAGTTCATATGTTGTTTTATTTGGAAGAAACAAAAAAGAGAAAAGTGCTCGCACGAATCGTGATGCAGAAATGAATGGCTAGATAAGGGGGTGTAGGAAAGACTATGCTTCCTCAAATGTTAACCCAAGAGCAGTCAGCAGTGGTATTAAGGTCTGCAGGCTTGCTACCAAGGAACTCCTTCCATTCATTCACATGAAACCGAACAGCATATTGGAACTCCTCCGTTGTAGCTCTTCGTTCACCATGATTTCCACGATTTCTTTCTTGCCACCAATACCATAGCAGAGCAATGGTGAGCATCCTATGTTCCTCGGGTAATCGGGTTACTGCATGGACAACTTCCTTCGCTGAAGCTAGCTGAGACAAATGCATTCGCACTTCCTCCAGAGATAATGCACGCCACCGTTGTTTGACCAACTTGCAATTCAGGAAAAGGTGACCCCCATCCTCAAAGAGCCGGCCACAAACGGCACACCTCGTATCAAGCTCCACCCCTTTTCTACTAATATTCATGTACATCGGATGGCTATTGTGCGCAACTCTCCACATGAAATGTTGCACTTTTGGTGGGCACTTTTGTTTCCATATAGCTTTGAACATCTCAGAGTCTCGTTCATCATTTGTTGAGCTCTGTCCCTGCTGTCTGTTAGCCTCCCTCTTTAACATTGCAACATGCGCTTTGTATGCTGATTTGACCGAGAAGACGCCCTTACTATCAAGACGCCAAGCTAGAAAATCCTCATGAAAACATCCCTCCACAAGAGCTCGATCCCATGTGCTGTGTCCGGATGAATGAGCTCGCAGACCCTAGTAAGTAGGCTATGTCCACGTGGGCCAGAAGGTCGACGGGTCACCCCCCTAGGGATCCAAGGGTCTTCTCATATTCAAACGTCAGTGCCATCCCCGATCCTCCAGATCAGCCCTTCCTTGAGAAGCTCAATGCCCTTTAGATTACTTCACCACACATAACTCATACCATTAATTGGTTCTGCCGCAAGAACATTGCCATGGGGGGAATATTTAGCTCGAAGGACTTGTGCACAAAGAGAGTCAGGTGCTTGGATCAAACGCCACCCTTGCTTAGCTAGCATCACCATGTTGAAAGAATGGAGATCTCGGAAACCCAATCCTCCTTCCTCCTTTGACATCTTCATTTTCTCCCATCCGACCCAGTGCATTTTATTTACCTCTTTCTGTCTATTCCACCAGTAGTGACAAATAATTTGGCTAAGTTCATCACAAAGGGACTTTGTCAGGTCGAAGCATGCCATTGCATACGTGGGTATTGCTTGGGCAATAGCCTTCACATATATTTCTTTGCCTGCCATAGAAAGACATCTATCCATACCCCCTTGCAGCCGTCCAAGAATATTATTAATATAATTAAAACATTTCTTCTTTGATTTACCAATGTAGATGGGCAGTCCTAAGTACTTTCCTTCGCTGGCTTCACACCCAAGTTGCAGCTCCTGCATAATTAAGTTTTTATAGCTCTGACTAGCATTCGCACTGAACATGACCGATGATTTGTCCCGATTTATCACTTGGCCCGAGCACTCCTCATACACTTGCAAGATAGAATTAATTGTTTGAGCCCCTTCTATAGTCGCCTCCATGACAAGGAGTGAGTCGTCTGCGAACAGTAGGTGATTTACTCTTGGTGCCGCTGGCGCAAGTTTTATCCCTCTGATTCGGTCATCATCATTTGCCTTGTTGAGCAACGCTGAAAAGCCTTCCACACACAGTAGAAAAAGGTAAGAGGAAATGGGGTCCCCCTGTCTCAAACCTCGCCCTGGCACAACCACATCTGAGATATCACCATTCACTCTAAACCGGTATGACACTGTCATGACGCATTTCATAATTAGCTGCACAAACTCATCTATGAAACCCATCTTCTTCATTATTCCTTCAAGAAACGGCCACTCCACCCGGTCGTATGCTTTACTCATGTCCAGTTTGAGGGCCATGTATACATCTTCTCCTTTCCTCTTTCTTTTCATGAAATTGGTCATCTCATAGGCTAAGATAGTGTTATCAGAGATCAATCGCCCGAAACAAAAGCACTCTGGTTGGTTGAGATAAGTTCATCCAAAATTTGTTTGAGACAGTTCGCGAGGACCTTAGACACAAGCTTGTACACCGTGCTGCAAAGGCTAATAGGGCGTAGATCTTTGATTCGGTCAGGGTTCCGAACCTTCGGGATAAGCACAACAATAGTTTCACTCCATCCCTCCAATATGCTGCCGCCTTGCAACACGTGTAGTACCTCCTGTGTCACCGCATCACCCACTGTACACCAAAATCTCTTGTAAAAAATTGCCGGCATGCCATCCGCACCAGGAGCCTTGAGGTCACCCATTTCATCAAGGCCTCGCTTCACTTCCTCGGCCGTATAATCCTTGCTCAGTAATTCATTCATTTGAACTATCATCCTCGGTTCCACCACTTGCAAAGCTTCATTGAAATTTGGGCCTGCCATGGGGGTAAATAAATGAGAGAAGTGGTTAGTAATAAGAGCTTTCAGTCCATCTCCTTTCACCTCCATGCCATCCTCCCCTATCAGTTTATCAGTCCTATTCTTTTTCTTCCTGGCCGTCACGAAACTGTGGAAGAATTTTGTGTTACGATCACCCTTCAGCAGCCAGGTTGCATGGGCACGTTGCCGTCAAAAAATATCCAGTTGTTCTTCCAAGCGGTCCAGCTTATATCGGATGACTTGCTCGTGTCGCACACTTGCCTCAGAAAGATTTCCACGGCGACACTCTTCAAGGTCACAGCGAAGTTTCTTAATACGCTGCTGCAGATCCCCAAGTACTTCCCTGCTCCATACATCCAACTCTTGCGACACAGATTTGATGAGTTGTGCCACTGTACTCTGCCCTCGATCACCCGCCCGAGTCCATGCATCTACTACCACTCTTTCACAGTCTTCCTCCAACAGCCAGCGTGCTTCAAAACGTTTATTCAGATTATTTGACTTCGGCCTAGGCCTCTTGTACGCCTCATTAACATGTAAAATAACTGGCCTATGATCAGAATGTTCAGGGCATCCGTTCACAACCTTATACCCAGGAAAACGGGCACACCACTCAGCATTGGCGACTGCCCTATCTAACCTTTCACGAATATAGCCATCAATCCGATAATTATTATTGTGCCAGGTAAATATGTTACCCTCGAAACCAAGGTCATTTAGATTACAGAAATTCAAAGCATCATGAAACTTATTCAAACAAGCTTGTGTTCTGGGCACCCCACCTTGCTTCTCAAAGTTGTACATAATCTCATTGAAATCTCCCATACATACCCATGGTAGCTTTTCTTGGAGATGTAAGGTACGAAGAAGCCGCCATGTCTCCTCTTTTAATTCTGTCTTCGGCTGCCCGTAGATCCCTGTAAACCTCCACTTGAATCCATCATCTTCTGTAACTGTAGCATCGATATGCATACGCCCAAGCCATCGTAAATTTAAGTTGACCTCCCTCTTCCAGAAAAGTGCCAAACCTCCACTTTTTCCTTCACAAACTTTAAAAACCAGATTATGCATGTTGAGAGTGTACCTAAGTTTCTCCACCTTATTTTTATTCAATTTCGTTTCAGACAAGAACAGACCATCAGGGTCCTCCTTCTTCTGTAATTCTAGAAGACCTCGAACTACCGGCCTACCCCCGAGTCCCCGGCAGTTCCACGCAATTATCTTCATTTTGGCTCGCAGGGCTGTTCCGACAGCCCCGTGTTCATGTTTACACCAACCTTTGCTTGAATCTCACTAGTGTCCAGTTTCTTTTTCTTTCCTCCTTCTTCCTCAATCTCCATCTCTTCCAGCCCTCTTTTACCATTCCCGACTATAGCACCCGCTCCCATACCTCCAACACTCTGCCCTTCCTCCTTTCGCGGACGCCCCTTGAGGCGTTTAAAAGTGCCGAGCCTTTTACAATTGTTCTCAGTTTGCTTCTCTTTCTCTTGACTTGTCTTCTCCTCATATATAACTGGCTGTTAGAATTGTTCACATTAGGATGCATTTGTTCTGCATGGCCTCGGGATCCTCGCGATTCTTTAATTCGTGAGCCTTGCTTCAGTGCTCCCCCCTAACTCAATTTCCTAGGGGTATTCTTGACCCCGCCATATATTTTTTCTCCGGCCCGCCGCTGCCCATATCCAAGCCCCGTAGCCCATATCCAAGCCCCGTATAACCCATACGTATGTATAGGGTGTCCATGTATACGGTGTCCTCCCGAAAAAAAAAAGATGACACGACCCCACGACCAGGTACGACCTGCCGACGGCCGATCCATCAATCACGTAGCTCCGTCATTGACGCAGCTCCTCCATCATTCTGTTGAGGTTCTTTAGGAATATCGGCGGCGGCGATCTCATCGCCGGCGATCTCGTCCGAGAGCGCGCGCGGCACCGTCGTGAACCTCCAGCGCTCGCAGGTACCGCATCCCGTTTCCCCACATTTGTCTCGCTCGCGGCAGCATCAAACGAACTGCCGCCGTTTTCGTCGTAGTGGTTAACCTAGCGGGGCGGGTAACCTAGCTTTCCGGCGGTCCAGGCCATCGCAGATCTTGTTCTGGTAGTGCTGCTCGTCGTGATACAAAGTGATCATGCGGGCTAAAGTGGGTTTCTTCTTTCTAGGGTTAACCTAGCGTCGGTTGCCGTCGGTTGTGTGCACGACGGCTCCGTTATTTGATGCGGCGGCTTACCTAGGTATCCGGCGATCCAAAGTGATCAGGACTGGTGCCGTGGGCTAGGTATCCGGCGGCGCATGTTATCACGGGTAGCGCTGCTTCTCGCGATCCAAAGTGATCACGTACTGGTGCCGTGGGCATCTTCCTTACTAGGGTTGACGTACCTTAACGCCGATGACCGGTGTGGAGAGGGGGGAGGATCCATGGGTGGTCAGTGGTCATTGGCGTCGGTTGTGTGCACGATCTGAACGCCCTCGGTTGGGGCGCTCTCCGGTTGGGGTAGTTTATTTAACATCCGTGATCGTGTGCTATGTGTTGTATATTTCAGCATTGATAATGTTTGCACATGTGATGATACATATTATTTGTTGTAGGAAATGGCGGACGATGAGTTAACTGATATCATGTTTGACATGGGGTTTGGAGAACTGATGAAAGACTGGATAGAAGATTGGTCAGATGATGAAAATTCAGATCGTGGAGATTGGTCAGAGAATGGGGATGAATGGGAAGATCTTAATGTGAGTGGTATTATCATGTTGTAATTTTTTGGTGGCATCCGACAAGATTATATTTTTGTGTTGAAAATTTATAGATGGATGAGCATGATGATGGTCAGGAAAACAACTCGGAGATCTCGAATGAAGATTACATTAGTCAGGTATGGAAGTGGAATTTTTTGTTGGCATGTAAATTGAATTTATCCTGGAATATTATATGATAAGTACTTATGTATTTGTGTTGTATTTTTCAGCTCATTTCCGAATGTCATAATGTGTACGACTATTACGGTGAATCCGACGCGGAGACAGGCCTTGATGACGAATCATTAGCTACACCTGATTCTGGGGAGTCGCAGTCGTCGGTCATCATGAGTGAGGTATGTATGTAATCAATGTTGTATGGAAGTAATGTTAAACCATAGAAAACTATTTTCATGGCTATGTTATGATTGTGTAGGTGACAGAAGATGAGGGGAAAAAGAATGTCCAAGATACTACCAGTGCAGATGATAAGAGGGATATGTTCATGCAGATAATACAAATGACTTTTATGTCTCACAATGCTGCGTTTGATTTCTACAACAGCTATGCTAGAGATAATGGTTTCAGCATTAGAAAGGGCAAGGTCAGGTATAGCAAAACCGAGTCACATCATATGCGTTATAGGCGGTTTGTTTGTTCCAGAGAAGGAAAACGTGATAGCAGGTTGCTAACCGAGGAAGGACATAGCCGTAGGCTCAGACCGGAGACACGCTGCAACTGCGAAGCGCACCTGATTGTCAAGCTTGACCAAAAGCGTGGGGTTTGGTATGTTGAAAGTTTTGAGGACAAGCATAGCCATATGATGGCAAGACCGGACGAGGTACCTTTTCTTTGGTCCCACAGAAAAATCAAAGAGTACCAGAAAGCTGAGATAATGTCCATGGGAGCTGCAGGGATTAGAATTCACGACATTATGGATTCCTTTATCAGCAAACATGTATGGTATGGCGGTGTTGGTTTTACCAGGCGTGAAATATACAACCTTTGCTCCAGGGAGAAGAGGAAGCTGTTTTCAAAAGGTGATGCTGCCACAGCCATAGGCATCATGGCCAGTAGGAAAGAGAGGGATCCTAGCTTCTTTTTCGAGTACAAGCTAGATAAGGAAGGACATATGAATAGGATGTTCTGGTGTGACTCCCAGTCTCGTCATGACTATGAGGATTTCGGCGACGTGCTTGTATTTGACAGCACGTACAAGATGAACCGCTATGGTATGCCATCATACCTTTTGTTGGTCTTAACAATCACCGGAAGACCACTGTTTTTGGTTGTGCCATAGTTTCGGACGAGACCGAAGAGACATATGTGTGGCTGCTGCAGACTTTTTTGAGGTCCATGTGTCAAAAGATGCCGAAGAGTGTAATCACGGACGCCGACGCTGCGATGATCAAGGCAATTCGCCAAGTCTTGCCAGACGTGTGGCACCGTATATGTACGTGGCATATAGAAAAAAAAAATGAAGATTCACCTCAGTCACAAAGCCCTTGAAGGAGTTCCGAACTCTTCTGTACTATAGCACGTCCACGGCCACGTTTGAGGAGAGATGGCACGCGTTTTCCAAAAGATGGCAGTCGGAAAAAACAGTAACATGGTTGAGACGGATGTATAAGAAGAGGAGACTGTGGGCCGCAGCTTATCTGACAGAGGGGTTTTGGCTTGGCATGAAAAGCAACCAGAGGAGTGAAAGTCTAAACTCATGGCTTCACCTCCACCTAGACGGTGAAATGACCCTGGTGGATATGATTTTGCACTATGAGAACGCCGTTGTACGTATCCATGAGAACGAGGCACGAGATGACTGCAAGGCCTCACAGAGTTTACCGGTGCCAGTTACTAGCTCGAGGGAACTTGAGATAGCTGCTTCTCACGTCTTCACTCCAGCAAACTTCTATATGTTGCAAGATGATCTTAGAAAAATTGGCGGCATGGAGATTGTAGAAATTAAGCTCGGAGACGGATCACAGCAGTACATCGTGGCCTGGAAGAAAAACCGAAAGAGCCATTTTTGGGTGGAGTATACACCAGTAAATTCCGCAGAAACTATAAGGTGCAGCTGCAGAAGAATGATTTGAAAGGGTCTACCTTGCAAGCACATATTCCATGTACTGAAGTACTTGAATATATCTGAAATACCGAAGTGTTTAGTTCTTGTGCGGTTCACGAAAGACGCAAGGTTGGGACTGCCCGCGAGGCGCACAAGCGATCTGTTGGGATTTGGATGGACTGGGGCAGCTGAAAGAATGAAATATAGCCAGGTCAGTGTGTTGGCTTCAGAAGCTATGCATGCGGCATGCAAACACCCAGCTTTGTGGGATCAGTTACAGGAGAGTTTGAAGGCCGTGATAGCTAAGAGCCATGAGTATGATCAGCTAAAGGAAAATTTGAGTAAGAAAACGGCTGATCTCAGTAGGTGTGCAATTGAATATGTAGACGATGGTGAAGGCAACATAGTTCAAGTTCAAGATCCTATTAAAGTATCAACGAAAGGTGCAACTAAGGTAGATGAGAACCGCCCTATGTCGAAAAATGGTAGGCCACTTTCGTACGACGAGCACAGAATCAGGTGCGGCGCTTGCAAATTGCTAGGGCACACTAAACGCAGCAAGAAATGCAAACTAAATAAGAAGTAATTTTTTGTACGCATTGTAGGTTATAATTATTTTTAACTTGTTATTCATTAACTTTTCCTATCTGTTATCATGTGCAGAAACGTGGTGGACGAAGAAGAGTAGAACACTTGCTAGAGTTATCTACGGATGAATCCAGTGATCTAATAGTGAGGTGTTTACAATGTGTTACTGCATACATGATATATACTCTTGCAAGAGGCCAGGACCTTGAGATAGCGCTTATAGCATATATGGACTAAACAGGAGGCGGTCACTAGGGACTTTAATCATGGAAAATGGATAGCATTTTAGCCTTTGTAATGATGGCATCTTTTGTGTTGTCCACTCGAGTTATATTATATTAGAAAACTAGATGATACCCCGCACGTTGTTGCGGGAATGTTTTGCAAAATATTCATAGACAATTGGTTACGTGGAACATGTATATGTTGTTGCCGGAATTTATTGATTGCATGTTGTGGTGGACCTTTCTCCATGCATGTTGAATGATGAGGTGGCATACTTGCATGTTAAGAGAAATAAGTTAGTGGGGGCTAGTTATTTATATATAGAAGATGTAATTATGTGTGGTAATAATTAATTTTTTTCACTCCTCTGGTTTATTTACCGAAAACCAGCACACTTGGGTCTAGAGTATAGACTTGGTACCGAAAAACCCACCATTTTCCCCGCAAAAAGAAAAGAAAACCCCACCATTTTATGGCTTGTTGTGTAACTCGGGCCGCTTGTCATGATGACGTGGAAGGGGGGGGGGGGGGGGGGGGGCGACGGATGCCGTTAGACGGCGCGACACACGGCCACTCCCGTTGCCGAGCCCATTTAACAATTTTTATTTTGATTACTGCCCGTTTAAATGGGCCGCGCTGGCCACCTGGTCGGGGCGGTTCTTCCCTCGCGATCTCCACGCTCGTTCTGTCTATCCACTGCGGCCGCCGCTGCCGCCACCGATCCACGTCTTGCCGCCGGTCGCATTACGCCATGGTTTCGTGGAGCGACGAGTCGAGCTCTTCTTCGGACGGCGAATCCGTGACTAGCCTGCAAGTACGCTCCTGCTATATAATCTCCAGATAGTGCTAGGCTTAGGGTTAGGGTTCTTCATTTCCGGAAAAAACGCAGGGCGTTGATTTGTGCATTATCTTTGTTGTTTAGCTTCCTACGACTATCCCTTGCTATGAATTGAGTGGCATTGCTCACGATCTGTCTTCTCGTTGTCTGCATCGAGAACCTTGCATCAGGCTAGTTGCTTTTGATTCCTTGGACACTGGCAGACGTTTTCTTGCCTGTGGTCAGAAGGTATGTTGTTCCGTACTGTAAATATATGTTTACATTAGCTCGTGCTCGATTTACTTCGCAGTAATCCATTGTTCTGCCCATAATTGCATACAATTTCAATTAATTTGAGCATTTACAAAGTCCGTATTTATGCTGTCTTTTTACGGTCTAATATTTGTTTTAGCCCATAATAGCATATACTTGTAGTTAATTGATCCATATATATATATATATATGTGTGTGTGTATATCATTGCATGCTACATTTTTTGTTTATATGATTGAGACCATATTTGTAGTGCATTGCATGTAATTGTAGTGCATTCGTGCATATATGATTGAGACCATATTTTTTCATACTGTAGGAAGAAGTGAAATGTAACTATGTGGAATGGGTAGACCTGGAGTGGTCAGTGGCTACGAAGTTCTGCCTCAGAGAACTGTGGAGCATGTATGACGAGAAGCTGAGACATAATGTTAAGAATGCTGAAGAAAATTTCAATTTAATTGGAGAAAAGAGGAGGACGGAGGAAGAGCTGAGATTTTTCAAAATGGACTTTGCTAAAATGGTGGCTGACAAGGAGGATGCTCTCACACAGTTGGGCAATGCAAGATTGTCACTTAGCGATCTCAAAGAGGAGCTGGAGAAGTATAAGATGGCAGACCATGGTTGTGCCAATCTACATCAGGTCCTGAGGGCAAAGGCTGAGAAAGACCGGGACCGAGTGGTGCTAGAGAGAGACCAAGTGATGAGAGAGAGGGACCAGCTGAAGCAAGAGAAGAAAAAACTTGAGTATATTATTGCAGATTTTCTCAAACAGAAACATGGGTACGTTGATAAGATCAAGAAGCTGAAGGAGATTTGTGATGAATTTTAAGTATGTTTTGTGCTTTATTGTTGAACTGAATAATCAAGTCCTATCTGCACTGTGGGCAGTTCATTTGTGTAAGGCCTAAGTATGTATTGACTATGATTCCTTGGACACTGTTATGACTTGCAGATCAATTTCCTATCACTTGCAAATGCTGAAAATTGCAGTGAACTACGCGAGTTAGGGCAAGGCGAGTATATTATATTAACTAATAAATTATATCACTTTCGAAACAGTTTTCCCTTCTCTGACCTGCATCCTAATGCGGGTGCTCGGCTAAGCGCTGAAATTCTTTTGCTTCCACCGGAGCTCCTAAATCCTACTGATCAAGGGGGCGAAAGAGTTGTTGATCATGTGATTGATGGTGCTACTGATCCTGATCTTCATGATGCAGAAAAGGAAAAGGGTAACAAAAATGCAGCAGAAAATGCAGCACAAAAATCTGTGCAACGTGATTTCATGCAACACATAACGCCAAGGGAGTCTGGCGCAAGACATGAGGAAGATCCTCTTGCGGACGCCGATCCCGAGAGATCCAGCGGCAATCATGCGCACGGGATCCCAGGCAGATCCGCCTACTCCACCCATCGCAGGATCCACGGGTGGCCCGTCTGCGTCCGACACGCGGGCTGTCTCCACCGAGCGGTCGGGCGGGACCGGACCTGACGCGTCCCCCACGCCAACTGGCGCTCGTCGACTGGGTCGCCCGCGCCTGGTCCGCTCGGCATTGATGACGCCGGTAGGCGGTCCCCAGGGCGTGTGTCGCCCATGCGTCAGCCGGATCTGTCATTGTCTCGGGCGCGGGATCCACACCGGATCGCACGATAGCCGAGGGGGATTCTCAGGCATTATCACAAAAAGTAAGACAGCAGCATCAACAATACTCTTCCATGGAAGAAAAGAATGAACACAGCAGCAAAAAACATTAAGCTAGAACAAATGAAGGGAAGCAAAAATGTATTTGTATGAAACGTATAGTTTGACTGCATTACACATACACATGTATGCGTAAGCGACCAAAAATCCACACAAAATCCAACGTATCGTGCTTATTACATGAATGATAGAAAATCAAAGTTGTCCATGCCCCGGAAACATGCTTCCGGACTTAAAACAAACGACTAAAACTAGAATCTTGAATCATGTATGACGTCTTCACGCCTTGCTTTTCTTTGCGATGTCACGAATTTTATTTTTCACACATTCGAGCGTGTTGGTAGGTGAGAGAATCAACTCGGCGACGAGACGTCTTCTCCTTGCATTAACCGTGTCCTGCAATTTTTAGAAGAAGGTTTAATGAATAGAAGTTGGTATTATACGACAATTGTACAAGTGTACGAACAGAGAGGACAAATTACCTGGGTAAAATCGGCGGTCCATCGTTTCCCATCCCAATGCTCCATAACTTCAATCACAAAAAGGCCACAAGAGTTCCTAATATATATGCAAACATTAGTCACCGTGCACATGAACATGTCTTTCGTAAGTAGAAAATGATGAACCATAACTCACCCGTCCTCTTGTTGTGGCATGTCCATCTGAGCTATGATAGGCCACTTAGTGACGTCTGGATATTTGCCAGGTGTAATACGCTTTGCCTCTTCCATATCAATTGCTATTGCTAGTCGCTATTTCAAAGAAAGTAGTAGTGAGAAACCATACGACATTTCATATGAAGAATGCTCGATGTTGGGGAGAGTACCAGTGCTTTCACAGTGTCGAGAGAGAAGTCGAGAGGATAGAGCGAATCCATAACTTGGAATTCTTTCTTGCGCATGTGCATCACCACGGTGATCCAGTGTGTATTGCCAACGTTCAACGGGATAAACGACTATAATGTGGAACACAGTTGTAATCAGATGCAATAATGCTTGTTAAAATGAGTGTTAATGAACTAGTAAGAACATATCGTACCTTATCACGGACGGTATACTCGTCCAGAACCCTATATACTGCTCCAGCTCTGCTCAGCGCACTATCCATGTTGTATCTCGACGGTTTGGGGTTCTCTCGTGCCTTAGCACGATCAACAAGGTATTTGGACCTCCAGGCTGGACAGAGGTACCGATCATGACCAACGCGCAGCGCCAAATGTGTCTGATAAGCATCGATAATCTGCATAAAATAATAGAACATTTTATGTTCATAGCTGACACCTAGATTATGCACTTAAATAATAGGACATGCTAATAGAACTTACATCATCCGCCAGCCAACTATGCTCAAGTACCGGTCGTATGCTCTCCACAGTCACAGAGGTGCCACGTTCATTGTAGTAAACACTTTTTGTCATATTCTTGTCAGACCGAGCAGCATCCTCCACAAACGTAACAGTAGCATCGATGAGTTCCGGTGTCAAATCGTCCTTAACAACTCCTTCCACGTCACGGTCATTGAACAGAGCTGCATGAAAAATTATGAACGTCAAGAACGGTGACTACATGCATTGCTAGTAAATTAAGCAGTAAGTTAGCTAGTAACGGTACCTCTAGTTGCGGTAGTATTGCTGGATGGCTTAGTACCGCGTGCGTTTCGCTTGCTGGGCTTGTCAAGTGCAAAGGGGGATTCAAATTTCTTGGGAACGGTCCGTCGGCGCTTCCCGGATATAGCATCGTCTTCTTTTGCGGTTGCTGCAGACTTTTTCCCCTTGCTCTTCCCCAGCATCCTATCGATAGAACTTGCAGAAATGTCAATGTCGGACGATTCTGCTCGAGGAGAATTACCTATGACCCAAGGGTTCTCCGGTGTTGCGCCGCACTCATCAGTAGGCTTCGTTGCCTTGTCGACATTTAACTTGGCAGGTGTTTTCTGGTTAACAAAGAAATAATGTGATAGGTTCAGTTTATGAAAATGAAGATGCATAATTGAGATAAATGAAGACAAATACATGAAAACATACTTCCTCATCATCGTTGTTCTGGTTTCCAACAGGCTCGTCAGGTTGTGTCAAATCAATCACCGGCTCTAGACCATCAGAGTCATCCTTGTACACGAATTCTTTTTTTTTTCTGGCGGACCATTCTGAAAGGAATCCACTTCTTCGTCTGCATCGTTGGTACCGGAAGCCACATCAGCCACTGGCTTGTACATCACACCATTTTGGTTCAACTTCTCTAACAATCTCTGCATTACATAAAAAAGATTAATTAATGTGGGCATGGTTTTGCAACTTCATAAATGTTGTAAACATAGAAGTAAGGGTGTGTCACCTCGGCTACTTGATCCGGTATTTCCTTCATTTGGCTGTGTATGTAATCCATACACCGCTTCATGATGAGCTTCATCATCTTGTCCGTGTTTGAGGCTAATTGGACTTCTTTGCCGCAGCAACGGCGGGCTTCGTTTTTGGCTTTTCTGGTTTGGGTACTTTGCGCTCCTGCGCCCTATACTCCTTGGTTATGTTGTCTTCAATCTGCATGTGAAATACAAGTACATGTGATCAATAAAAAATTTAATATAATTAATTATGTTATATAAAAGATTTAACAAGTACCCAACACAATGAATTACCTTGACGTTACCACGGCCACGGCCGTGGTCATAATCAAACTTGTCTCTCCTAGAGGCTGCAGTTTCAGTCCAATTCCTCATGAGAGGTTGCATGGACAAGCTAGGGTTGAACGCGCATTCACCTTCCAGAGGCTGAACCTTCTCCCAGTACAAGTACTGCATGAATATGAAAAATTACAGTTAGTACTATACAGCAGGTAAATTTGCAAGCATATTTTTTTTTGCATTGGTACAAGTCTGAAAGGTGTACCTGCAGGAGAGCTAAGTTGCCTCTCGGCCATTGGCGGAGGTGTTTACCTTTCCTCACGTTGCGAAGGCAGTCCAGCAGAACCCGGAGGGTGAACGCATTCCAATTAATCTTGGATATACGCTTCACATCGTCCACCAATGCGTAATATTGCTTTGGGACAATCTTGCTCGACATGGGAGCAAGAACTGTTCCAAGCAACACGAGGACAACTTTCCGAAGGAAATCGTCGTCGGCAGATTTATTTTTTGTGATGTCCACAATCAGATCATCGATGACTATATTACCTGTGGTCTTGCTCAGGAATTGAGGCGGCACTCGTTCTTTAACATCCTCACCTTCCTCACTGAGAATATCTTCTGCCGACAGTCCGTGGTTCTCCAAGGACAAGATGCACTCGATATCCACGGCACCGAGAGACACTTCGCCAACCAAGTCTTGTACAATGAATCTGCCCTTGCTAGGATCAAAAATCTCAACCATGTACCGAATCAACAGTGTACTCATCTTCAGCGAAGGTATCTGAAGCATGCTACGCAGTGGTGTTTTGGCAAGTGCAGCGCGTTGACCGGAAGATAGACCGGCAAGAAGTTTGCACCATTTTTCAATGGCGCAAACAATTTCTCCATTGAGTTCATCCATCCTGTTGAAAAAAAATAGACTTGGTTACACTAGCATAAATTGTTTAATCAACTTTTTTGCTACCATCATGTTGGAAAAAACATAATAATGGAATACACTATCCAACAGTAGATCGAAAAATATACTACATAATTCATTCATACTGAAACATTCAGCAGAGACACGTGCAGCACATAAAATGACACTGCCTAACATTCAGCAGAGACAGAATTACTTATTTCATCAATTAGTTTCAGAATCAAAAGTAACATAATTTATTTAATCATTTATTTTCATATGGTGCTGTACAAATAGATATAAGAATCGGTGACACTGCCTAACAGTGAATTATGCATACTGGAACATGCATCAAACAAACGTGCAACACATACAATATTAGTGGGCGTCTGATAGTTGCAACATGCATGTCTTAGGGCATTGCTATAACTAAAAGTGACTATGCTATAACTAACACTGATTGAAAATTCTTGTTTATTCATCAATCCAACCTAAAAGTGGAAGACATCAAACTACATGCAGAAACTAATTTGCAATCGTAGGGCTATCTAATCTAATACACGCACAAACAAATCTACTGTCATAGGCCTATATAATCTAATACACGCACAAACAAAAAACATCTAATCCAACTGATGTAATGCGAACATTATGCGCTAATTAATCTTAGGCCTATCGAATCTAACACACGCACAAAGAAAAGCATCATGAATGCGGTACGGCAGCCAACATACTGGATCGCTCGATGAAGATGGAAGTTGTCGGCGTTGCAACGTGGACGCAGTTCATCCACGGCGGCCAGCACGCGCTGACGATCTGGATGTTCTCGACGATCTTGCTGGATTTGGGCGGATGCTAGGGACGCAGCTGTCGTCGACTCGGCGGTAGGAGCCGTCGTAGACGACATGTACGACGATGTCGTGACTATATAGGAGGAGGAGGATCTCCTAGGTCGTCATAACCACCAGGGAAAGTACGTCCGTGATCTTTGCTTTCCTTGGTTGAGGAGAGGCAGTACGTGCTCCTAAATCAAAGGGATAGGCTTCCCACGCTCGACGTTTTTTTTGGGAGATTCCGATCCGGGAATTGTGTAACAAATCCCGGCTGCTCCTCTCTTAGAGCGACGAGGGACTCGTGTCATGGACGTGCGTAGGGATTTCCAGTTTTTTATGATTGTACTTTTTATCTTTTATTTTTTCTTTTCTTTTTCATATTTGAAAATTTTGAAATCAAATAATTATTTCAACTCAACCAAATGGCCCCAAAAATTTTCCACACAATGGGATCACCATGGACAGCATGCATGGCAAAAAAACCCCGAAACGCTGCCCGGACGTGACGCAACGTTCGTTCGATGTCCGGAATGGCTTAGATGTTGCATGTGGGCCTACATTGGGCATCCTCACATGGTGCCAAACTTTGGTGTCATTTCATGCAGGCCACCACATAGCACATGTGCAACCAGCAGCATTCGGGTCTGCCGGAGGGGGAGCCCGAAGGACTTTGTTTTTCTAGACTTAGCCAAATGGCACCAAATTTTTTCCACACAATGGGATCACCATGGACAGCATGCATGCCAATTCTCGTCGATTTCCGACACTCGATGCATTTACTAGGATTTTGCCGGCGAAAAAACCTCGAAACGCTGCCCGGACGTGATGCAACGTTCGTTCGGTGTCTGGAATGGCTCAGATGTTGCATGGGGGCCTACATTGGGCATCCTCACATGGTGCCAAACTTTGGTTTCATTTCATGCAGGCCACCACATAGCACCTGTGCAACCAGCAGCATTCGGGTCTGCCGGAGGGGGAGCCCGAAGGACGTTGTTTTTCTAAACTCAGCCAAATGGACCCAAATTTTTTTCACACAGTGGGATCACCATGGATAGCATGCATGCCAATTCTCGTCAATTTCCGACACTCGATGCATTTACTAGGATTTTGCCGGAGAAAAAACCCCAAAACACTGCCCGGACGTGACGCAACATTCGTTCGGTGTCTGAAATGGCTCAGATGTTGCATGGGGGCCTACATTGGGCATCCTCACATGGTGCCAAACTTTGGTTTCATTTCATGCAGGCCACCACATAGCACATGTGCAACCAACAACATTCGGGTCTGCCGGAGGGGGAGCCCGAAGGACGTTGTTTTTCTAAACTCAACCAAATGGCCCCAAATTTTTTCCACACAATGGGATCACCATGGACAGCATGCATGCGACTTCTCGTCGATTTTCGACACTCGATGCATTTACTAGGATTTTGCCGGCAAAAAAACCCCGAAACGCTGCCCGGACGTGACGCAACGTTCGTTCGATGTCCGGAATGGCTTAGATGTTGATGTGGGCCTACATTGGGCATCCCACATGGTGCCAAACTTGGTGTCATTTCATGCAGGCCACCACATAGCACATGTGCAACCAGCAGCATTCGGGTCTGCCGGAGGGGGAGCCCGAAGGACTTTGTTTTTCTAGACTTAGCCAAATGGCACCAAATTTTTTCCACACAATGGGATCACCATGGACATCATGCATGCCAATCCTCATCAATTTCCGACACTCGATGCATTTACTAGGATTTTGCCGGCGAAAAAACCCCGAAACGCTGCCCGGACGTGACGCAACGTTCGTTCGATGTCCGGAATGGCTTAGATGTTGCATGTGGGCCTACATTGGGCATCCTCACATGGTGCCAAACTTTGGTGTCATTTCATGCAGGCCACCACATAACACATGTGCAACCAGCAGCATTCGGGTCTGCCGGAGGGGGAGCCCGATGGACTTTGTTTTTCTAGACTCAGCCAAATGGCACCAAATTTTTTCCACACAATGGGATCACCATGGACATCATGCATGCCAATTCTCATCAATTTCCAACACTCGATGCATTTACTAGGATTTTGCCGGCGAAAAAACCCCAAAACGCTGCCCGGATGTGGCGCAACGTTCGTTCGGTGTCCGGAATGGCTCAGATGTTGCATGGGGGCCTACATTGGGCATCCTCACATGGTGCCAAACTTTGGTGTCATTTCATGCAGGCCACCACATAGCACATGTGCAACCAGCAGCATTCGGGTCTGCCAGAGGGGGAGCCCGAAGGACGTTGTTTTTCTAGACTCAAGCAAATGTCACCAAATTTTTCCCGACACTCCATGCATTTTCTAGGATTTTCAACTAGAAAACAGAAAAGAAATATTATAATTAAGAAGTGAAATAGAAGACAACATACATTCATGGAATTTTGAATTCTAAAACTGTAATAAAAAATAAAAGACAAAACATATACTTGATATAAAACTATTTTTCAAATAGAAAACAGATTAAAATATTAGAATTAAGAAGTGAAATAAAAGACAACATACATTCATGCAATTTTGAATTTTAAAACTGTAAGAAGAAATAACAGAGAAAAAATATATTTGATATACTTTTTTGAAATAGAAAACAGAAAAGATATATTATAATTAAGAGGAAACATATTATCTTGCATTTTTTGAATTTTAAAAGTGTCAGAATAAATGAAAGAGGAAAAATAGATTTGATTTTAAAATATTTTAAATTTTTTTTGCGCGCGGGTGAGCCTGGTCTGGGATGGCCCACCCAAATTAGGCCCAAGCCAGCGTCGCGCCGGGCACATCCTAGGGGTGCTGGGAGTTTAGTCCCACCTCGCCAAGCGAGGGGAGCTCGCACCGGTTTATATACCGGGCTGAGCTTCCTCTCTCAAGTTCCTCTCTAAAGCGGGCAGCACATTGCCTAACCCTATCCGTCCCTACCCTGTGGGGCCTACTAGCAGTCTATATTTGCAATTAGACGGGCCTGCATCCTGGCCCAATAAATGATTGGGTTTCTAGTCGTATGCAGGCCGTTGAATTGTGAACTATGCAGGTAGTAGGCGGGCTTTTTTTTTCATATTTTATTTTTTTCATTTGTCACATGTCAATTATTTGTTGTTCTTCAAATCACCTCATAAATTTGTATACATGCTCACTTACATGTATACAAATTTCAACAAGCTACTCTAAAATATAAAGAATTCTAAAGAATATAACACAACATTTTTTCGCACATTTTTGAATTTTATAACTATTAGAACAAATAAAAGAGAAAAATATATATGATTTAAAATTATTTAAAATATAAAACTAAAAAGAAATATTCTAATTAACAAGTGAAATGAAAGAGAACATAATATCTTGCATATTTTGAATTTTAAAACTGTCGGAATAAATGAAAGAGGAAAAATAGATTTGATTTTAAAATATTTCAAATATAAATAAGAAAAGAAATACCTAAACATCATGGCAATGCACACATGGTCAGGGAAGCAACAAAGAAAAAGAAACATGACAAAGAGGAATTGTAGATATCTCCTAAGCAAATCCTATCTGCAGTACAATAACATCTGCATTTTTTTTTGATCAAAGAAGGGCTTCCCCCTTCCGATTTTCATTACTGAAAACCTCAAGCATCCAAAGGATCCACCATAGAACAAACTACTATAACGATAATCCAGCAACAACAAACTAAAAAACAAGTATGCAACCTGCACCCACGAACACCAGGGAATTACATAGTTGAAATGATCATCAAAAGTTCAAAAACTACTAAAGTAGAGCAGCAACACTCAGGAACAACAGCTTCAGCAGGTAGCAGGGTCTTTTCCTCCTTCCAGTCTTGCTACATTTATCCTCCACCCCTGCGACGCTGTGTATACTTCACTTGCTGCTCGCTCTAGCAGTCTTGCTTCCAGCTCCAGCACATTTTTTTGTGGCTCCTTTGTCTGCAAAATAGACCAATCAACAATCCAATTGCTCATTAGTTTGATTATAGAGAAAGTAGAAATGGGATTATTTTTGAAAATAAAAGGATAACATATGCATTACATTAACAACTGCATTACATAACTTAACAGGTTGAACACATCACATTTGCAGTACATAAACTTCATCAGTACATAACTTAACAGCAAATTAACACCGACTGTAGTTCTCTGTGTTTGATAGCATAGTACTATATAAACCAAAGTATTAAAAACTACAGTAATTTTGCCTATACGTATGAGATACCATGGTTTTACTAAAACAGAGTATTTTGGAGTATTCACAATACATAGAACTGTTTGGTTGTTGCCGCACAATGCTGTAAATTGTGCTGCCTAGCCGTTGCATTTAAGCACTCAGCAACTCTGTTTTAAAATAAGAGGCTACCATTTTTATGCAGAGAAATAACTACAGTTTTCTCAATACTACAGTACTAAAATCACACTTGTTAGGGGCAACCAAACAGATCATTGTAAATAAAACTTCGGTAATCTCAAAAACTGAAGTATTCTCAAAGAACTTAGAAAATACTTTGCTATCAAATGGGGCCAAACTGACTCACATAGATAGACTAACTGAAGACACTGACATGCCATCACTCTGTCTTCTTGTCCTTCAACTTCTTGATGCGCTGTGAGTGCCGAATGCCCATGCGGATGTAGGTCTCAGCTTCAATCGGCATGGTCCTGTCTTCGAGCTGCGGGATCCCTGCCCCCACAATCTGCACGTCCGCCGGCTGCTCCTAGACAACATCTTCCTTTTCCTCCTCTCCATCACTGTCGTCCAGCAGCACAACAACCTCCTCTTCCCCGCTCTCATCCTTGCTCTGCTCCACATCTTCGCTATCACTCTCATCCTCGCTCTGCTCCACAATTTCACTATCACTCTCATCCTTGCTCTGCTCCACATCACTGTCAGAGTGAACATTGGACTGATCAACCGGAGCTGGCACCGCGAGCACCACTCCGACAAGATCTGGCACTGGATCAGGAGGGGCGTGGCGGCGGGAGCGGTACATGTACCACCTCGCACGCTGACGCGGATCCGGGGAGTTCTCCGCTTCGTTCATAGCCCAGAGGAAAACCTAGACTGGAACAACTCCTCGACCAGCACCAAACAAGGACTTCTTCTCATTGCCCGTAAGCACTTTGATGAGACCCCTACCATGGTTGATGAACATCTGCAAGCTGCGAAACCAGCTGCAGATCTCCTGCACATTCGCCCTCTTCTCCACATCGCCCTGACAGAACTTCCCAACTGCCTCCTTCCACTTTTCTTGAGCGCGGCGGCAATCACTTGCCGACCGCGACCTTCTTCCCTTCTTGGCCTCCATCGCCGGCATCGCCAGATGTGAGATGTGAGGGCAGGGAGTGAATGGGGAATGGCAACAAGACCTAGGGTTCGTCTCTGCGAGATGAAATGGGGAATTTTTCCTCTCTCTAGCTGATAACCACGTGTGAGGCCGACCTGGTACGGCCCACCCGAATTAGGCCCAAACCAGAGCCGCGCTGGGCACAGCCTCGGGGTGGTGGGAGTTTAGTCCCACCTCGCCAACCGAGAGGAGCTCGCATCGGTTTATAAACCCGGCTGAGCTATCCATCTCAAGTTCCTCTCTAAAGTAGACAGCTCATTGCCTAACCAGTCCCTCTCTGCCCTGTGGGGCCTACCGGCAACTTATATACATTCCCCGTGAGCCTGCATCCTGGCCCAATGGGTTACTAGTCGTATGCAGGCCGTGGGGTTTGAAATATGCTGTTGGTAGGCGGGCATTTTTTAAATTTTTATTTAATTTTTTGCATATGTCACATGTCAAATTTTGCACACAAGTTTGAATCATTCAAATTTTCTTAAATTAAATAGAAATTTGACAAAAATTGAAAAATGTTTGGACCAAAAATTGCCACCATGTGAGGATGCCCAAAGTCATTTTTTAAATTTTTATTTAATTCTTTGCATATGTCACATGTCAAATTTTGCACACAAGTTTGAATCATTCAATTTTTCTATTTTAAATTAAATAGAAATTTGACAAAATTTGAAAAATGTTTGGACCAACATTGCCACCATGTGAGGATGCCCAAAGTCATTTTTTAAATTTTTATTTAATTTTTTGCATATGTCACATGTCAAATTTTGCACACAAGTTTGAATCATTCAAATTTTCTATTTTAAATTAAATAGAAATTTGACAAAATTTGAAAAAATTTTGAACCAACATTGCCACCATGTGAGGATGCCCAAAGTCATTTTTTAATTTTATTTAATTTTTTGCATATGTCACATGTTAAATTTTGCACACAAGTTTGAATCATTCAATTTTTCTATTTTAAATTAAATAGAAATTTGACAAAATTTGAAAAATGTTTGGACCAACATTGCCACCATGTGAGGATGCCCAAAGTCATTTTTTAATTTTTTATTTAATTTTTTGCATATGTCACATGTCAAATTTTGCACACAAGTTTGAATCATTCAATTTTTCTATTTTAAATTGAATAGAAATTTGACAAAATTTGAAAAATGTTTGGACCAACTTTGCCACCATGTGAGGATGCCCAAAGTCATTTTTTAACCTCCTCCAAATCACCTAAAAATGTGCACACATGATCTCCTACTCAAACATAGAAAGGTTTCCAAGGTTTCACAATTTTTTGATTTGATTTGAATTTTTTATGCCCTGGCCAATGCCAGTTCGAAACACGCGGTCATTTTTTTGACCACCTCTAAATCACATCAATTTTTGCACACATGATCTCTTGCGCAAACACAGCTAGGTTTCCAAGGTTTTGTATTTTTTTGAATTTTTTTGGATTTATACTGCCCTCTAGACTGACTGATCAAAACATCGGTCTATACCTCAAGGGGCATTGTAAAATATTTTTTTCCATATTTTCTTTGATAGCCATGTAAAAGAAAAATGGGGTCATTTGGAGGTTGTTGGAAAAATCATATTTGTTCAAAAACTGGCTTAAGTTAGACCAAATGGTCCCTCCATAACGAGGTCATTTTTTTGACCACCTCTGAATCACCTCAAAATTTGCACACATGATCTCCTACTCAAACACAGCTAGGTTTCCAAGGTTTTATATTTTTTTGAATTTATACTGCCTTCTAGACTGAATGATCAAAACATCGATCTATACCTCAAGGGGGCATTGTAAAATAATTTATTTCCAAATTTTCTTTGATAGCCATGTTTGGCACATGTAGGTCACCATGTAAAAGAAAAATGAGGTCATTTGGAGGTTGTGGGAAAAATCACATTTGTTCAAAAACTGGCTTAAGTTAGACCAAATGGTCTCTCCGTAACGAGATCATTTTTTTGACCACCTCTAAATCACCTCAAAATTTGCACACATGATCTCCTACTCAAACACAGCTAGGTTTCCACACATGATCTCTTGCACAAGCACAGCTATGTTTCCAAGGTTTTATATTTTTTTGATTTTTTTTGAATTTATACTGCCCTTTAGACTGACTGATCAAAACATCGGTCTATACCTCAAGGGGGCATTGTAAAATAATTTTTTTTAATTTTTTTCATAGCCATGTTTGGCACATGTAGGTCACCATGTAAAAGAAAATTGGGGTGATTTGGAGGTGGTGAAAAAAAATCACCTTTTTTCAAAAACTGGCTTAAGTTAGACCAAATGGTCCCTCCGGAATGCGGTGATTTTTTCGACCACCTCCAAATCATCTCAATTTTTGCACACATGATTTCTCGCACAAACACAGCTAGGTTTCCAAGGTTTTATATTTTTTTGAATTTATACTGCCCTCTAGACTGACTGATCAAAACATCGGTCTATACCTCAAGGGGGCATTGTAAAATACTTTTTTTAAATTTTCTTTCATAGCCATGTTTGGGATGAAGTAATTGATTTGGGATGAAGTAACATGTGACAGATGAAACATAGTAGTAATTGATTTGGGTTGAAAAACATGTGACAGATTAAAAATAGTAGTAATTGATTTGGGATGAAAAACATGTGATAGATGAAAAAAAAACCCGCCCTTACTAGCAGTAGATTTCAACACAGACATATATGCAAAAAAAAATTGTGTATTACATGTAAGTGATCATGTGTAAAATTTTGTTGGTGATTTGAAGAAGATTAAAACATTAAAAAATATAGTACATCTTATTTCAAATTCCGTTTTTTGCACACACTATTTTTAACTAGTATTACATTACTCTTCTAAATTTACATTTTATTTCCTTCACACTTTGATGATGAAATATTTGCTCTGTTATTGCAACAGTTGTTCAAATGATGGAACATTTGATCTTTTTGCTTATTCAAATTATGCAATGATGGAATGTGTGAGGATGAACAATTATCAGTAACTTTACTAAACCCCATGTACCATAATTCATGACACATCTAATTTGGAACATTGCCAGATTCTAAATTTGGTACGATTTGCACATGGGCACAGCATGTTGCACTTGCCCACAGCATGGATAAGTCTTGCAGCATGTCTGAAGCAACACTGAAGCAGCTTTTGTGATCATTGCACCATCGAAACTCGTAAACTACACATTGAAACAACATCTAAACAGAAGGTAGCATTCACCACAAATAAAGTTAAGGCCACACAAACATAGATAGCATTCTAGATTACCACCTACCATCCAGTTCACAACAGATCCAGTTCAGACACATAATACATTACATTAATATATGCATACTAGATTAGTAGAGCTAGTTCCCAACAGTTCACACCCAGATGCAGCTTTCCAAAAGTAAAACATCATCAAATCTACTGATGATGAGTAGGGCTTCCAGCTTCTGATGATCAGCATGATGTAGGGCAACTACACTGGATATAGGGCCTTCATGAGGGCAGCATGCTGCGCCCTGATCTTCGGGTCGTCCCCGCTGACCGATGAAGCCCGTGCATGATCCAGAAGATGCTCATAGAGCCCATCCCTGGGCTTTGGCTTTGTGCAGTACGGGCATTTGAACTTCCCCCCCTTGTAGTAGCAAGAAAGACCCTTGTCCATGATCTTCTGCACCTCCTTCTCGATGAATGATTCGACGTTGGTGTGGTCCACCTCATCTCCAGAGTTATACTGCACACATGAATGAATTCCATTGTTACTTATATAAAACCAGTGCCGATAATACAATATAGGCTTCAGCCTACCATACATTTAGGAAAGCAAAGTTAAGCCAAATGTTACTAGAAAAATGTATAGTGAAGATTAAAATATTTTAATCTGAAGTTGTGGAGCAAAGGAGCATACACATAAACTCACTTTAGGTGTTTGTTTATACTATCAGCTCAATTACTTGCATAATCAGGCCTAGTCATTCAACATTGATTCTAGTCATTCAACTAAAGCGGTGAGAGATGTATTTCAATGGTGGCAAGAAGAGAAATTGAGAGAGCAATTAGTGATGAGAACAATCAGCTTCAAACCTACATAGTGGAAACTGGAACCTAAATTTTACAACAACCAGTTTCATTTTGACCACTCAAGGTTTGATCTTCTTGTAGGAAAGAAAGTACATTGGATCACTCAAGATATATTCTAACATGATAACATGGGATTCTGATCAGCAAGACCTGGTAGGAGTAAACCAAATTCTGGGTGTGTGCTACACTGACCTATATCTCCTTATAATGATATAGATTTGAATGCACAATTGTACAAAAGAGCCTTCACTTGCTTTCTCTCACTAAGCATGTCAACCAAGCTGCCACAGAAAGTGTCGCTAACAAAATGGCCACCACAAATGTGGCAACATTTGGCAAAAAATGGCCACCAAACAGGCCCTCATTTTCAGGGTGGGCTTACCTCAAACACTTCGTCGTCACCATAGCCTTCAGCATACGGGTCTTCGAAGTCGGTCATGTCCAGCTTCCTCTTCATCTCCACTGAACCATCCACCTAAATATAAAATTACATCCATTACTACTAATTACAGAAGCCAACTGCAAATTTTAATATGCACACATGACACATTGATCAGCTTATCCAAACTATGATCATACTTGCATTTTCCATTTTCATGCACACAATCTGAACAACATAGCTAATATAACTATATATTCTGGAAAACTTTCTAATTACAGGAAACCTACACAAAAGAATAATTAAAATGTACCTAAGCATTTTTTGGGATAATGCAGCAAAGCTCCTACATATATTAACATAATGCAGTAGTTACTTAGGTACAACTTCAACTATAAATGCATACATCTCCAACTAACATCTAAAATTTCATTACTTACCTAAACAACAAAAAATTATACTATAGATGAATCAAGTATCATCTAAATCAATTCATTGGCACATCAAAATTAATGCATTCCAATCTATTTCCATCAAGTAGCATTGAACCACAGATCAAATCAAATAATCATATATGTCTGCAGCATTGAACTACAGATCTAATAATCATATATGGTCTATCTGTCCTTAAATTCCCTCTTAAATAAGGTGTTCAACCTTATACTAATTAAAATCTAAGAAGCAAAAATTCAACTACTAATCTAATAAGCATCTGAAAAAATCCCATCCCTCAATCCGGCTACTTCTAACCTAATCATATGTGGTCCACCATTCTTGCACGAATCAAATACAGAAATCCCTAATGCAGAGAAAACCCTCCATCCAACTAATCTAACCCAAGAAACTTCTGGCCAAAAACCCTAGAATCTAAAAACTACCAACTAAAAGGGATAATCAATTACCTTCTGCTCCACCTGCTCCTCGCCAGAGCGGGCCTCCACCTTCTCCACCTTGTGCGCCTCGCCAGAGCCCGCCTCCACCTTCTCCACCTTCTGCGCCTCGCCGGAGCTTGTCAGAGCGGGCGCATCTGGCTGGACTGCGCCGCTCCAGCCCGCCTCCACCTTCTCCAGATCTGCAGCATCTGCTGCACCGCCCTGGACGCCGGCATCTCCCCTCACCGCTGCGGGCGCCGCGACCTGCTGCGCCATCGCCACCAGATCTGCGCCCCAATCGGGGCGCTCGCCTCCTGCGTCCTCCATGGCGATGGAGGTGATGGAGAGGATGCGGTGGGGGAGAGGGAGACCACGCGGTGTGAGAGGAGAGGGAGACGATGCGGCGGGGGGAAATGGTGGGCGATGCGGCCGGAGGTGGTTGCCGTCCACATTTATATGATGGGACAGTTTTGGCTTGTTGCCATGGACACGTGTTGCCCCACGGCAGCGGGCGGCTGCACGCGAAAACGAAACGCCCGCCATATACAAATACGTATACGGCCGGGCATACGATCTAACCGGGCCCGTACGGGCCTCCCAGGGCTCCTCGACGGCTAGACGCGGGGGCAACAAAGATGATCGTGCCCCTCGTTCTGAACCGTTTTTGGTTCATCCTGGCCGTCCTTGTGTTTTTCCCCCTCGCGTTCAGCCCGGGGGGAGCACCGGAGCAGAAACCTTAATTCGCCCCCAATCTCCTGCACAAGTGGTGTTCGTGAGGCCACCCCCACTTTGTCTGCTTCCTGATGGCTTGCATCAATCTGCATGCCCTCGAGAATTGTAGCTCCTTCATTCCCACTTTCTCCTGGTGTTTGTCCTGCGTGTCCCCCTCACTATCTCTCTGCTGAATAGTTAATTGCTTGGGTGCCGCCTGTCCAAAATCCTTACAGTTTTTAAGTTGATTGGTTACTTCATGTCCTCTTTCCACCTCCTCGATCAAATCTGCCCAACTTACTTTTTTGTTCTTTCTCCAGGATGGCGCTTCACTGCCCAATGAACCTCTTCCCTTCCATGTAACCACACTCCTATTTCCTGATCCTCGTCCACCCGTGCTTGATCTATAATCATTCCATTTTCCTCTGCTATTGTCACTCCCGCGGCGTTTATCAATGAATGCCCTCAGCCATGGACCAAACTGCGGCTTCTCTCCCATTTTCAGCTTCCTCTCACAGTTCTTATTCACATGCCCAATAACCCCACATACATAGCAGAAGTCTGAAGGTATTCATACTCAAACGGACACCAATTGCAATCTTCTTCTTCCTCGCTCTCCTTTCCATTAACCTCTTTCTCCTTCCCTCCCTCCCTAACTTCTTCTCCAGAGTAAAACCACGGAACAGAGGAGTTTTAATATTCAGCCGAACCTTAACCCGAAGGTACTTGCCTGCAGCTCTTCCATCTGCCCTTGCATCTACATCCAAGACCTTACCCATCTCAGCTCCAATAGCATATCCTGCATCTCTATTCATCAATCCCAGTGGCAATCTCAGAACTCTGACCCAGATCGGGATCGTGTGGAACATGTAATCTTCAAATCGTTTCTTTGGCACATAATCCTCAAGCACTAACCAGTCATTGCCAGATTCCCATGGTCCTCCCTCCAACGCCATTTTCTTCCCAGATTCTTGCCCAAAGGTAAACAGGAATATATTTTCACCCACCTCCTTGCAGTCCCCCCTCGCGGGCGACACGGGAGGAGCCAACCTCCGCCATCGCAGGTGGTCGGCGCCGGGCTAAGCCCGTGCGTGCGACGCGGCAGTGGAGGGCCTCTCCCCTCTCCTCCGGATCCATGGGTGGCACGGGCACCCAGATCCGCGGAGGTGCGGCCTCCACTTCGGCCCACGGCGGCGCGGCGTCCCGGCGGCGGCGCCTGTGGTGGTGCTGGGGGGATTCGGCCGGATGTACAAGGGACGGCGGTGGTCGGGGCGGTGACCCCATGGCTGGGTGGCGGCGCGCCCGTTGGTCCGACCGGCTCGGGCCCATCCCGGATCTGCTGACTAGTGGACAGCGGGGAGGGGGGAGGGGTGGCGGCTGCCCGGCGTGGCCGTCGATCTGGACGCGGTGGTGCCGGCGGCTCTTCGTTGGCCTGCCGGAGCTCCAGGGGTAACATCGTCTCCGACTCGATCTGCTCTGGTTCGTGCTAGCTCCGGTCCAGGGAGACTGGTCGTCATCTCCCGGTGCTGGCTGCATGGATCTGGCGGCGGCGGCTGGATCCTTTTGGTCTACTCTCCGACAGAGAAGGCGGCGATCCGTGCACAAGAAGCTGGATGGAGTTTTTCGAACAGATCTGGGTGAAAACATGCTCTTTGCTAGATGCCAAAGCCGGCGATGGCGGCGCTCTACGGTGTCGTTCCCTTCTTGAAGGCATCGCCGTGGAGAAGTTCTAGACCACTATCTGCTACCTTCGGGGGAAACCCTAGATCGGTAGATCGGAAGATGGTGGCGCGCTTGTGTCGTTTTCCCGCTTGGGGGCGTCATTCTTGGAGGTGTACACGGGCTCGAGGGACTAGTGGACGACATCTTTGGTGGAGCGGTGCTTCATCCTACACTTTGATGGCGACGGATCTCGATGGCGTGGCGCCCTGAAGATTAGGCGTCTGATGTGCCACGATGGACTCGCGCAGGAGGGTGACACTGTCTGGCGTCATGGTGGCATTGATGGCAGAGAAGCCTGGCATGGTCGATGCGTCAGTTTCTGCTCTGTAGATGGATCGATGGAAGACGATGGTGACGGGCCTTGCAGTGTGCGTATGTGGTGCCCACTGTGAGTGTGCTGGACCGGTGTGTGACCCAGTCTGGGTATGTGCCTAGGCTGGGGCATCCGGCTTTAGATGTTAGGCTTTGGTGCGATGTCTGTTTGGTATTAGGCTTGGACATTTGGCACCCCTTCATCAAGGGAATATGAGTAGTAAGTAGTAACATGTGTTGCCAAGATGGTGGCTTCAGGCATACTGATGTACTACTTTGTAAGGTCTTTGTGAATAGTTAATAATATGGCTGCATGCATCGCCCAGATGCAGAGGCCGGGGGTACATCCTCCTTTTCTTAAAAAAAAAAACCTCTCATTGGGCACCAAATCCTGCCCAGCGTCTCTGCCATCGCATCCACGAACACTGGTTTCTCCGAAAACAACTTGGCCAGCGCTTGCGGTTCGACGATCCCTGCCTTCCCAGATCCGACCCAACCAATTTTGATGCCCTTCTTCTCCTTCTCCGATAGCCGTAAACCTTTTAGTAGACCTTCTACCTTCTCCATCTTATACTCCTTGAAAACAAGTGCAAGATCCGATCACAAACTAGGGGACCCGGTGGGTTACGATCACATGCCCTACACGTGAAAGGCTTATGGTGGTGGGTTTGAGGGAGAACCAGTCGCCAACAAAGCACCTGGGGGATGGGGGCGGCCGCTGGCCTGACTGGAGTGGGGGACAAGCGACGACTACGGCCGGACTTTGGTGGCGGCGACGGTGGAAACAACTGTCAGGACAGAAAACCTGGATCGCCAATGGAGTCGCCTGGCCATAACCTAACCGCCACTCACGGAGCGCACGTCTTGTCTTCTCTAATTTCCTGCATTTATGTGAAAGATGAGCATCTAGCAGATCTGAATGCGCCTGCTGCACCACAAGTTCTCAACCAACTGATCTCAGCGCTGTTGTGGGCTCAGGTCAGCAAAACAAACTTATTAGTGGCTTAGGCCACAAGATCTACAGCTGTGGGTCCTGACGGGGTACTCCAATCTACCTTTTCATTTTCGAACAAATATGATTGGTTTGGAACTTTGAATTATTTTTAAAATATTATTTTTTTATAAAAAATTCGAAAAATGTGTGCCCTAGTTTAAAATTTTCAAAATTATGACCATGTCGGCCTGGCTGAAGCCGAAGTTGGGCATTTCAGTCTTCACTAGGCCGAAAAGAGCTCTTCGGTCTACTGTGGGCCGAAGAGGTGTGGATAGGGCCGGAAAAGTGGCTGTCAATGGCCCTTTGACTGAAGAGATTAACTTCTGTCTGGCGTCGACTGAAGAGGTGGTCTTCGGCCTACCAGCGACCGAAGAGTGGTCTTCGGCCAACACGTGACCGAAGAGGTCAGGATAAGGCCGAGCGTCTTCTTTCTCCAGCCGGTTGCTTCCTCTCTGACTTCTCTCTCCTTTCTCTCGCGATTTTCCATCGATCTCCTCCGTTTTCCGGCCAAGCTCGCATCCAACCCGCAGAAATAGTAGAACATAGCCATCCCTGGCGGCCTAGGGTCCGATCTATCCATGGGGTAGCTTTTTGGGCATGAAGTGAGCATAGGTGAGGAGGAGCCATGGTGGGGTGGAGGTGCGGCTGGGGAGGAGCTCGTGGTGGGGAGGAGCTGTAGCTTGGGGGAGGGGAGGAGCCCCTGGTGGTGATGAACCTTGGTTGGAGGTAGCTGGAGTCCAACCTCCGGGAGCCGAGGGGGAGGCAGTGGTGTTCGGTGGTGCAAGAACTCCGGGAGGTGGCCGGTGGTGCTGAGTTGAAGAGAGGAGCAAGAAGCAGTGGACCCACGCGTCGAAGGTATAACCATGTCGTCATATATTTTCTCTAATTATTGTTCTCTATACATATTAAGTTTTAGTGTTTAGTTAGTGTAGGTGAGTCATATTGCATACTTGTAGTGTTAAATTTTGTGTGGTGGTATTTTAGTGCTTAGTTAGTTAAGCAGAGATTATTTTTTCGTTGTGATTCATGACAAAATGAAAATGTGTGACAGGTGAAAATGTCTGAATCGTTTATTTGTCTGTTTACTATGGCCCTGGTAATGTTCGATATAATGAGTTGGGGGGTTGATCTTAGCGAGTATAAAAATTACGTGATGACACTTCCACACCCAGAAAGACTGGACATTAGACAGTTGAAGTACTAGTTAACTACTAGTTTTGGGCCGGATGCTGAAGTGTGTTCCGTCAGTATTCATGCATTGTGGACCAAATCTTGTAAAAATGTATCGTGGTAGTTGATGCTGATACATAGGAGCCAGAAGTGTTTGACCCTATTAAGGCATTGCAGAGACCGAAGAATCCACCCATATGCCCTAATGCAACCTGTGGCGAAGGAGGAGAATACCGTACAAGTCGGCGGGGTGTATGAACTCGGTCAGGGCAATCAAGCGGCTAACGAGATTGATCTATCTGGGTCACATCCAATGGATATGGATGTTGGCCATCCGGAGGAAGAGTCAGATTATGTGTCACACAATTTGCATGGTCTTGAAGATGCAGGACAAAGTAGTCGGTCGACATTATTTGCTAGTAGTGATTTTGCTGATGGGGATGAGACAGGGGAGGAAATGCAGAGGGTGATGGAAGAGGACGACGAGGATGGAACGGCGGAGGATTTGGATTCTGAAAATTCCGAGGAGGAAGTGGAGCTGCCGATACCTTCTTCATGGGATCAGGACATATCAAACGGCCTTACGATCAATGATGGCCATGAGACTCCATGGCAGTATCATTAGAACCAAGTGCAGATATGTGCAATGTATGACAGAAAAAAATGAAGTATATATGCAGTGACAAAGTGGGCTATGTCTACGCAGAGGGTTTTTCGGACACACATATCAAGTCCAACAAGTTATACCGTGAAATGTGTTGAAACTGGTTGTCCTTGGAAGGTGCTTAGTTTTTAGAGGGGTACGACGATGATGATGACCAACCTGCACACACTTATGACTCCTCTCAGACAGTTTTCAGACTCCACAACCACCACCCACGTAAGAGACATAGACCATGACAGACGAGGCTATCTACAGCCGTGGTTATCATGATCCTCGCCCACCGGCTCAACGCTTATCACCTTCCGGTCCTCGTCCGAGGAAGCCACAACTTCGTCGTCGTCCCCATTAGTGATATGATTATGTATGTATGACACATATGTCCATCCATGTTAGTTTCAGACTTTTCTCATGTGTGAGTCATTATTTGTGTATGAGACATGCTTTCATGTATGTGTTACTATTACACTTGCTTACATGTGTGAGCCATTATCTATGTATGAGATATATTTTGTTTTCGTGATATTTTCAAGTTTTCTACTTCATATGATAATTCTGATGAACAGGTTGTAAAACAATAGAAATTGCGACACACTACAACAGAAAATTAAGATACAACATAATGCTCCTACACTAGAATAACACACTACACTAGAATTAGACACTACAAACTGATTCTACAACGTCGTGCAAAAACTACATATAGTCATCATCACTATTCTCGCTAACATGGGGCTTCCAGAGGTCTTCACCACTTTGTCCAAATGTTACCTGAACTAGTTTCCCTAGCATAAACTCATCTGCGGAATCGTAATCAGTATTGGTGCCCTTCGATGATGCTACACTCTTACTTGATCTACTACTCTTCATGTTGGAACAAGCCTTGGATCTATTCTGAGCTCTCTTGCTTGGCATAAAGTCATCGCCATCGCTCTTCACTTTCTTACAGTTATTGCTACCCCTCTCAGATGCAACAGGTGGCTTGTCTCTGTTCCGAGCTCGTTTGCTTGGCATAAAATCATCATGATCATCTTCAATCACTTTCTTGGAGCTAGCACCACCCCTCGATGATGCAGTACTCTGCCTCGGTGGTCTCACCTCTGGTATAGGGCCCTAGATAGACTTCATTCATCCAAAGTTGAAGATATCCTTGTTCAACAATTCTGCATCCTTAGGGTACCTCTGAAAATTGGAAACAATAATAATAACATAGTTACATACGATCATATGGTCTAACTGGGTGCAAGCTAAAATGAAGTAGTATGAAATACCTGAAAGGACATGTGGTGCCCCCATGTTTGGTTTTGGGAATTGATGACATTCTCTATGGACTAATGGTTTCCTTGAGCTATATTTGAAGTCCATAGGCACTTCTTGAAGTCCATGTGTTGGTTTTAAGGAGTTTATGAGTTGACCAAAGTGCTTTGCAAGGAATTATCCAAAGATTGGTCATGTGAGAGTTGAGCTTATTGTAAGCATGCCTTGAAGAAGAGATTGTGTGAACATTCATGTTTACCTTCAAGACATCATCATACTAATGAAGAAAGTTGGAAAGATTCAAGGTTGATCAAGACTAAGTATAAAGAGTGATTCAAGTTGATCAACACACAAAGCATAGAAGATGTACCGAGTGGGATCTTTGTGCCTCATGGTATGGTAAGCATTGTCCATTACGCTTTGTGTACTAACCCATGGTCTATGTGAGAGTTCTATGTGGGGTTAGGTATGTGTCCATGGACTTGCATCAAGAGGAAGATATCATATAACCCATGGAGGATGACATCAAGTGGTGATCGTCATCAAGATTGCGGTGTGCAAGTTCAAGTGGAGCATCATGAAGAGATCAAGTGCTTGAAGCTTGCCGTCCATTGTGGTGACAATGGACTTGTGAAGATGTGCCGAAGAGTGGCTCATCCATAGTGGAGTATGGGGGAGCAATCAACTATTCTTCATCGACCCAACGCAATCAAGAAAGGTGGTCCATCTTTAGGAGGACAAGATCGTCATCATCTAGCTCAAATGGATCATGCACAAGGAAAAGGTTTGCCCTTGATAGGTTTTCTATTTTACCGGTCTCATGGTGGTAGTTGGGAGACCAGGTTATAGGATTGATTGCCGTACTATCAAGGGGGGCTCTCAAGTTGGTAGCTTGATCGTATCGTTCTTAGAGAGCTCATACCATTGCATCCTTGCATCATCTTTCTTGGTTCTTGTTTGGTGTTTCTCCTTGTGAGTTTTAGAGCTTATGGTCATCTTCATGACAAGCTCGAGTTCATTGAAAACGGAGTTCACATGCATTTTCTATGATGTTTTGGATGTTGGAGGTTATGCCGGTTCTTCTCGGTTGGAGGTTTCTCTCCTCTATATCTTAGGCATACCTCCCCTACCACTTCTTACTATAACCAGTCGTTGTTGGATGCTACTCGTCGTCATCTATCCAACAAGCTCGAGTTTGCTCAATTCAGAGTTCATTTGCAGAAGTTGTGGCAGTTTAGGCTTTATTGCATCCTCTGTTTTCTCTGTTGTGTTCTTGAAAGACTCAAGCGGTAGTACTGATCTCTAGAGCGGTAGTACCGCTTGTAAGCAGCAGCACCACGGCCCTGTGCCGGCGTAGTACCGCTGCTTCTAGGGATGCATTTTTTCGTGTCGGGTTTCATGGTAGTAGATCGGTAGTACCTCTTATAAGCGGTAAGCGGTACTACCTCTCCCCATGAGCGGTACTACCTCTCCACCCAAGCGGTACTACCTCTCCCCAGAGCGGTACTACCTCTCTGGCAGAACTACAACTCGTGTTTTTCTCTCTCGTTGAGCTGTTTTGACCGTGCTAAGCGGTAGTACCGCTCCTCGGAGCGGTAGTACTGCTTGTGCACGACCTGAGTGCATAACGGTTGGATTCGGGGGTGCCTATAAAAGGGGGCCTTCATCCCCAATGAACCTTATCCCTTTAGCTCGTGTTCTTCCCCCATTGTTGACCTTCTTTGAGCTTGCTATCTCTCAATCCCTCCATGGATTCTTGCTAGTTTTGGGGGGAAAAGAGAGAGGAGATCTAGATCCATATTTCCACCAATCACTTTCTCCTCTATGTGAGGGGAACCCCTTGGATCTAGATCTTGGAGTTCTTGGTGTTCTCCTTGTTGTTCTTCCTCTCTTTTTCCTCCATAGCTTTCGTTGCTTTGGTGGGATTTGAGAGTGAGGGACTTGGGCACTCCGTGTGCCCTTGCCATTGCATTTGGTGCATAGGTTTGAGTTCTCCACGGTGATACGTGGAAGTTACAAGTTGAGAAGCTTATTACTCTTGGGTGCTTGGTACCCTTGGGCTTGTTCCTCTTGGGTGCTTGGGCACCCTAGATGGTTGGTGGTGCTTCGGAGCTCAATCATTGTGGTGTAAAGCTCCGGGCAAGCTTCGGGGTCTCTAACTAGGTTGTGGAGATCGCCCCGAGCAATTTGACGGGTTCGGTGACCGCCCCCAAGGGTTGCCAAAGTGTACGGGTTCGGTGACCGCCCTCAAGGGTCCCTTAGTGGAATCATGGCATCTTACATTGTGCGAGGGCGCGAGGAGATTACGGTGGCCCTAGTGGCTTCTTGGGGAGCATTGTGCCTCCACACCGCTCCAAATGGAAATTAGCATCCGCAAGGGTGTGAACTTCGGGATACATCGTCGTCTCCGCGTGCCTCGGTTATCTTACCCGAGCCCTTTACTTATGCACTTTACTTTTGTGATAGCCATAGTGTTTCATGTTATATATCTTGCTGTCACATAGTTGTTTATCTTGCTTAGCATAAGTTGTTGGTGCACATAGGTGAGCCTAGTTATTGTAGGTTTTGTGCTTGACAAATTAACCGCTAGGTTTATTCCGCATTTGTTCAAGCCTAAACCTTAATTATTTTAAAGTGCCTATTCACCCCCCCTCTAGACGACATCCTTGATCTTTCAATACCTTAACGTGGTCCTTGTATTGCTTCTGTTGATAGTTTATTCTTGGGTTGTCAACAAGTAAAGGCCTACCGGTAATGCGGGCACTCATATGTTTGAGTTCAACAATCCTATCTCACCTCCCACGCAACCGGAAAAGTTCTTGTCGAATCTCCTCTGGGTTCCTTTCCGGGCACTTCTCCGGGAGACCGGGCCGGGAAAAAACACTTACCCAACTCCGTCAGTTGCCTATCACTTACTAACTAATTCTTCAAAATGCACACCTCCCATACTAGGCCTATGCATTCTTGAGGCATTGCACAAGAGCAAATGAGAGATTAGTGGAGTAAAACCGCGGGAATTGTCGTCGGACATGACTGAAAATATTGCCAAGGAAAGATGCAGAAAACAACAGGCAAGGGGTCCGGTTTTATAGAGTGAGGGTAAGGGGCTGGCGGGAAAATTGGGCGGAAAAGAGAATGGAAGGAAACAATGGAGGGAAAGAAAATGGCGGGAACAAATGGACACTAGTGCAGAATCGGGCTTTAGTCTCGGTTCGTTAGGACCTTTAGTGCCGGTTCTGCAACCGGCACTAAAGGGTGGGAACTAAAGCCCCCCCCCCTAGTGCCGGTTCGTCACGAACCGGGACCAAAGGCCCACCACGTGGCACGAGCCCGCCTCGGGGGGCTGGGGGCCTTTAGGGGTTTATGGGTTTATGATTTATTTTTCCTTTTAATTTTGTGTTTTCCATTTAATTCTTTTTCATTTCAAACATATTTTATGCTACTACATATTGTACATGTTATGCATGTATATAAATAGAATTTCTCGTAGAACCGATCATATATATATCATTGAATTTCTCGCACGACCATTCACATACACACACATATATATATATATATATATATAATTTGGTTTATACAATTTCTCCTACAATTTGCAGATCATTACATGGAGGCATTAAAACTTGTAATGGTATTCTCCTTTGGGATCTATGACCTGGTCGAGCAAAAATCCCACAATTTCCTCTGGAATTGCTCGTACGCGATCCGTTGGTAGGAGCTTATCCCGCATCTCTGACATCTTTAAAGAAGGAGATCAATATGAATGTATTAGTTGTGTGTATATATATATTAGATAATGATGTTAAAATTTTGAATAGTGTTCTGGTAAACGTACCCAAAGTGATCTAGCATCTTTGCTCCTTTCGGACACCATCATGCGAATGTTCTCGCAAACGTAGTATGCACATAAATTATTCCCCGGCGCCTGCTTCAGGGCCTTTACGAGAATGAAATTCAATCAGATAATAATTAATCAAGCATGATAATGGTATTGAAACTAGAATTAAAGAGATGATAGCTAGCTAGTACTACTTAATTAAGTACCTTGGGTCACACCCATTTCAGCTTTTGTTTCCATGGGACTTCAACCTATTTGATGAACTTTTCCCAAGCCCTGCCCACCGGCAAAGAAAATGAATAAAGGAGTTATTAATTAGTTGATATCAAGAAATGAACTAAAGAGGCTGACATAGTTCGATAATGATTGAAATTACCTGTCGACCATCCCCCTCACGATTGCGTAGTCATTGATGTCTTTAAGTAGTGAGTCCAGTACTTGAACTTTTCCCTCGTCAACTTCAATGATTAGTAGGATCCAGTGAAAACTGCATGCTCACACGTTTGTATAATTAAGCGGGCATATGCATAACTCATCAACTACACTTATTAACATCTAGTAAGCAAAAACATAATTTGTAGTACAGGACAGTGTCACTCACCCGAAGTTGTAAGGAAGTAGTATTTCTGGTTAGGTATTTAGTCGCTTGAAGAACTCTAGCAAGCTTCTCTCTGTGTATGGTCGATCATATTCACGTGACCATGTCTCTTGATTAATGGTATTTGGGTCAATGAACCCAATGCCATAGCGTCCAGCTCTTTTCATTTCATACATCTTCATTCTGCATAATACCACAAAAAAGAATATAGTAAGGATAATTACAGGTAATGAATGAGCACTACAGCTAGCTAGAGACTTAAATTACAGAAAGAAATCACTTACAGACAATAGCAACTGACGATAGATTTGTCGAGTATGTCTTGATTGAATAACTGAAACATTTCTTGAAACTCAACCCACAGATCTTTTGCATGGTAGTAATGCTCTTCCTTGACTTTCACCATGAGGGAATCTCGATCGGAAGTCTTTAATTCTCTCAGGTACCATTGATGCAATTCATACATTCTCGTTGATAGAAGCGGGATCTGCTCAGGCTTGACCATAGGTTGGTCACGGACATATTTCCATTGTAGTTCCTCCTCTGTAAACCCGTGGACTTCCTCGATGCCTAGGTGTTATTCAACAGTGATACCAGCCTCTTTAGCCTGCCTTCTATGATTGTCGGTTATTACCAGCTAATCGACAGTACTCACATGTGTTTGTACAATGAGCGGGGGGATCGATTGCACTGCCTGTTCTCCCAACTGGGGAACAGTTTTCCCGCTTTTATTACCAGCTGCTTAGCTCGAGCTCGAGCTCGAGCTCGACTCCTTCTCTTTTTGTGCTCATAGTTTGAGTCCCTATGCTTCACAGCTGGTTGAGCATTATCAATAAAGTGCTGCATGACATGCTCAGGTACTTTCTCCTTTAGCGGCGGGGGCGGTTTCGGTCCAAAATGGGCCTTCACTTCGGCTTCATTTTTCTTGTCAGTCATGTGGTAAGGCAACTTCGGAAGAGGCTTGAGGCTTGGACCATATCTGAATTTCTTGCCTCCTGTTGTACCGCTAGCCGCCGTAGTTGCGGCGCCTCTCTTTCGAAGTTGCTAAGGCGGCGAAGCCCGCTGAGGTGGCGGAGACGGCTAACGCGGTGCCGAACTTGGAGGAGGAGGAGTCGGCTGACGCGGTGCTGGACTTGGAGGAGGAGGAGTCGGCTGACGTGGTGCCGAACTTGGAGGAGGAGTGGCCTGGCGCGGTGGCGGACTTGGAGGAGCAGGAGTCCGCTAATGCGGTGGTGGACTTGGAGGAGCGGGAGTCTGCTGACGCGGTGGCGGACTTGGAGGAGGAGCCGGCTGACGCGGTGTCGGTGGCCTTGGAAAGATGATGCAATCCTTTCTCCATAGAATGATATGATGTATGGCCTCTCCTAGTGTGTGCTCCTCGTCACCTCTAGGAATGTCAAGCTCTAGCCCCGAATATCCTGTCATCACTTCATCAACCCCGACACGAGCATAGCCAGCTGGAATCGGATTGTAATGGAAGGTTGCTTCAGGGGGATTTGTATAAGCATAGCCGTCCGCCACCTTCATGGATATGTTCTTCACTTTTATGTGTAGCTCACAAGTTGTCGTAGCTATGATATCATCCACAGGGTATCTATCCAGCAGTGCATCATCGCCCGGGGTGGAACCCACGCTGCTTCTCGGCATGGATGGGACAGTGCTATCCAATGCTGGATCTGCTTGCTGCTGCCGCTGAGACGCCCTTTCCTGGCTAAGTGAGTCGATCTGCTCTTGCTGGCGGATGAAAGTGCGTTCCAACTCCGCGTGCTTTGATTCTATGACGCGAAGGCGGTCTGCTTCCTATTTCCTCTGCTCCTCCTCCAGCTTCCTCTTCTGCTCCTCCTGCTGCTTGTTTCTCGCACGGCTTCTGTAGTCGGCGTTCCAGTCCGCAAACCCCTCAAACTACGGAACAATGCCTTTGCCTCGTGTTCTTCCCGGGTGTTCAGGATTCTTCAGGGTGCTCGTAAGCTCGTCGTTCTCTCTGTTGGGCGTGAACACCCCCGTTCGAGCCTCTTCTATTGCAACAAGTAAACTGTCGGTGGCTCCTTTAAGGCTTGCCCACTCCAAAACCTCGCCTGTCTTTGGGTCCAACTTCCCCCCATGTGCATAGAACCAAGTCCTGCACCTGGGGGGGCAGCTCAATGTAACTGGAGTGACCCCTCCATCCATCATCTCTTGCTCAGCGAGATCCCACTTAGGCCGGGCCACCTCGTAGCCACCTGGCCCCAGATTATGGTGCCACTGCTTTTTCGCGGCATTAATCTTGTTTATTCTCGACCGTTCCTGAGCTACTTCCAATTCCTTGAAGTTCACGAAAGCGTCCCAGTGTTCTCTTGCCTTCTCAAGTGTTCCCTTGAATTCTGGAGTCTGCTTTCCTGCTTTGAGGTACGCGTCCCATATATTTTTCTTGTGGTTGTTGAATGCTATCGCCATCTTCTTAAGAGCACTGTTCTAGACTTTCTCCAGATCTGCATCTGTCAAATGATCTGGTAGGGTGAAATGTGACATGAGCGATTCCCAAAGCAGATCTTTTGCCCTTTGGTCGACAAAAGTAACATCTGGATCTCCCTTTGCTAGCTTTTTCCATTCTTGAACGGAGATCGGGATTTGGTCCCTAACAATAACTCCGCATTGACGAATGAACTTCTTCGCATTCTTCTTAGGTTCATCAGGTTCGCCATTAGGTTTGATGGCATCGATGATGTACTTTACGCCAGCCTGCAACTTTTTGGCCGGGCCTCGAACTGCCCTGCTGCTTGTAGAAGATTTGCTCGATCCGGAGGGCTAAAAGAAGAAAGATCGATTCATTAATATATATACAAATCAATTAAAACATGTGATGATCACCAGATGCCTTATATAAATATACATCGCCGGTCTTTGTTATTTGAAGAACAACATTTCCTTCGTCATCATTGTTCTGGACTTCATCTATTCGTTCGTCTTCATCAAATATCTTACCCTCACCGGTATTGTTCAGATATTGCGAGCCGTCATCTTCTTCATTCTCATCTGGGCTCGGGGAGCGTATGATGTCGAACAGAGTCTCTTCTCCTTCTCTGCCGGTATTGTCCATAGCTTTTATTTAACTAATCCAGAAGAAAGATAAAACAATTTAGTATTCAAATTAGAATGCATGCATGCAATCAATAAGGAAAAACTGAATCATAGTAGATAATATATATATACATCTCGAATAATTAATCCGGATAATATGCATCATCGAATATAGTCTCGAATACATCGTCTCGAATATTATCGAATAATATAATCTCGAATACATCGTCTCGAATATTATTGAATAATATAATCTCGAATACATCGTCTCGAATATTATCGACTATAATCTCGAATACATCTCGAGTATTATCACTAATACATCTCGAATATTATCATATATATAACATCACTAGCTAATATAGATCGAATATTATCGAAGAATCTAGATCACTCGCGGTTCCTGAGGCACGGGCGGTGGACACCCAAAGAGAAGGAACGATCACAGGATCATAGCTTGGGTGAGATCCCTGAAGAACCTGCCAGGTATTGGAGAACCTGACGTCCAACGCATCCATGTAGTGACGGACGTGCTCATCCTCCTCCCTAACACGGCGACGTACCACCTCCGGCGGGGCCGGCTGCCTCCGCACCGAAAGTGGCCCACGCGAACGCCACCAAAGGAGCTCCGGGTCGATGACGGGACCTGGGGTCGGGTTCCTCACCAAGCTGCGCGCCCCTGAAGGTAGCACCTCCCAGTGCCAGCCCAGCGGAGCCCAGTCCCGAACATGGCGCCTCTGAAGCAGGACGTCGTCGCGAACGAGTCGACGACGAGGATGCGGGCCGGGCATCGTTGACGTCGAGAACAAATTCTTATGAAAAAAAATTCCTATATATGCAATGTCATTTTATTAGGAAATTTTGAGCAAAATATCCTCTTTTCAATTATAATGTCCCATTCCTAGTTTATAACTACCCTAATAATATTCCTTTCTCAAAAGATTCTGAAACTTTTCCCAGTTATAGTCCTTCTAACAAATATATATATGGTCAACTTTTTGCTATGCAACTTTTTTATATGCAAATTTTTTCTATACTATGATATACAACATTATATAAAATTAAAAAACAGAAAAAGAAATACTAATTAAGCATACTTCTATACATCCATTAAAAAACAGAAAAACAACATTATATAAAAAAATTCTATACTAATTAAACACTAATTATATCCATCTAACATGCATTCATGTACACAAAAAAATTACATACTACACTAATTCATCTACACAAAAAACCTAACATTTCTATTCATCCATTTATTAACATGCACATCTATTACAGTTCCAAAAAATGTAAAAAAAAGAAAAAAATTGCCGGAGATCGAGGGGCGGCGAGCTCACAGCGGGGTGAGGCGACGGCGAGGCTCGATTGGGGAGGAGGGCGCGGGCGGCGGCGACGGGGCTCGGCCGGGGGAGGAGGCGCGGGCGACGGCGCGTCGCGCGGGGAGCAGGACGGACGAGCTCCGGTGTCGGGGGAGGCGAGACGGCATCGGGGGAGGCGAGACGGCGTCGGGGCAGGCGACGACGGCAGCCTGGCGGCGTCCTCTGTCGTAGTGGTCGCGTGGCGTCGAGAAGAAGCAGAGAGAGATGTGCAATTTTTCAGGTGTTGTGTATATATGCGGATACCTTTAGTCCCGGTTGGAACCACCAACCGTGACTAAAGGTCACTTTTGGCCAGGCAGAGCGGCAGGAAGGAGGCCTTTAGTCGCGGTTGGTGGCTCCAACCGCGACTAAAGGGGGGCCTTTAGTCGCAGTTGGAGCCACCAACTGCGACTAAAGGCTGGTGCGCGCGCAGGCGTGGTGCAGGGAAAGTTTAGTCCCACCTCGCTTGGCGAGAGGCGCCAGCACCTGTTTATAAGCCCCGGCTCAGCCTCTCCATCGAGCTCCTCTCTAATGCAGGCCTTCTGGGCTTACCGCACCTGTGCTGCCCTGTGGGGCCTACTGGGCCTTGCGGGCCTGCATCCTGGCCCAACTAGAGGTTGTGTTTCTAGTCGTATGCAGGCCGTGGTGGCCCAGTAGGCGGACTTTATTTAATTTATTTATTTTTCATTTTTTTGTTTTTGCTTTATTTATTTTCTTTTGTTTCTGAGTTATTTTTTGCGTTATTTAGAGTTTCTTTGTGGATCTTTTTGCTTTAGGTAAAAAAATAATGAACTTTCTGTTAGTGCCAGTAGTTTTCAAATTTGAATAGTTTAAATTTGAATTATTTAAAATTTGTGTGAATCACTAGTTTGTGAATAACTTTACTTTAAAAATAGATTTTTCAGTGATTATTTTTTTTGCTATTTAATATTAGTGTGTTTTATGATTATATTCAATTTGGTAATTCTTAGGTTATTTAAAAAATAAAATGCCTTTGTAACAGACGAGTTTTCGTCAGAAACCCTAATACTTCGAAAGAGATTGTCCAGTTTGTACACGAAGTGCATATAGATTTTTCCATAACACTGTCAACTTTTTAGCACATGCTATGTGAGTGAAATGATGATACCATGCCAACTTTCAACCTTTTCAGAGTTCATTTGTAGTGCTTTTCAATTTCAGGGTCATTTAGCTAAAAAAAATCAGTAAATACATGAAAAATAGCAAATGAAGTCAGAAAGGGTTGAAAATTGATGACGTGGCTTCGAATGGTGCATACTGAACGCACAAAAAGTCTGGAGTTGAAATAAGTTTTAAAAAATGAAATGCCTTCGTAACAGATGAGTTTTCGTCCGAAACCCTGATACTTCGAAAGTGATTGTCCATTTTGTACACGAAGTCCATCCAGTTTTTGCCGTAACCCTCTCAACGTTTTAGCACATGCTATGTGGGTGAAATGATGATACCATGACAACTTTCAACCTTTTCAGAGTTCATTTGTAGTGCTTTTCAATTTCAGGGTCATTTAACTCAAAAAAATCAGTAAATGCATGAAAAATAGCAAATGAAGTCAGAAAGGGTTGAAAATTGATGATGTGCCTTTGAATGGTGCATACTGAACGCACAAAAAGTCTGGAGTTGAAATAAGTTAAAAAAAACGAAATGCCTTTGTAACAGATGAGTTTTCGTCCGAAACCCTGATACCTCGAAAGAGATAGTCCATTTTGTACATGAAGTGCATATAGATTTTGCCGTAATCCTCTCAACTTTTTAGCACATACTATATGGGTGAAATGATGATACCATGCCAACTTTCAACCTTTTCAGAGTTCATTTGTAGTGCTTTTCAATTTCAGGGTCATTTAGCTAAAAAAAATCAGTAAATGCATGAAAAATAGCAAATGAAGTCAGAAAGCGTTGAAAATTGATGACGTGGCTTCGAATGGTTCATACTGAACGCACAAAAATTCTGGAGTAGAAATTAGTTTAAAAAAATGAAATGCCTTCGTAACAGATGAGTTTTCGTCCGAAACCTTGATTTTTCGAAAGTGATTGTCCATTTTGTACACGAAGTGCATCCAGTTTTTGCCGTAACCCTCTCTACTTTTTAACACATGCTATGTGGGTGAAATGATGATACCATGCCAACTTTCAACCTTTTCAGAGTTCATTTGTAGTGCTTTTCAATTTCAGGGTCATTTATCTAAAAAATCAGTAAATGCATGAAAAATAGCAAATGAAGTCAGAAAGGGTTGAAAATTGATGATGTGGCTTCGAATGGTGCATACTGAACGCACAAAAAGTTTGGAGTTGAAATAAGTTTAAAAAAAAGGAAATGCCTTTGTAACAGATGAGTTTTCGTCCGAAACCTTGATACTTCGAAAGAGATTGTCCATTTTGTACACGAAGTGCATTCAGTTTTTGCCGTAACCCTCTCAACTTTTTAGCACATGCTATGTGGGTGAAATGATGATACCATGCCAACTTTCAACCTTTTCAGAGTTTATTTGTAGTGCTTTTCAATTTTAGGGTCGTTTAGCTAAAAAATATATATCAGTAAATGCATGAAAAATAGCAAATGAAGTCAGAAAGGGTTGAAAATTTGTTTGTACATAATATTTCTTCGCGTTTCAAATGCCAAAACACATAAGTACCCTAACTATTATAAAGATTCCCTCCGGTTTGTCTGAAGTGGCACTTTCCAGATATATAAGTCCGGAAACTCACTAGAGAAGAAAGTGATGACAGTGAAGCCGGTCACATCCCAGAGTGGGATCTTTGGGTATAAAACTTTTTCTTCGCGTGTGTCCCTTTGCGCCGTAACCATGGACAATCTTCATCATTTAACTAGATGCTCGGGTCAATATTCACTGTGAAGGGAGCAATTTCATGAAACTTTTCATAATCTTCTGACATGTCTGTCTTGTCCTCCACTCCCACGATGTTTCTTTTCCCTGAAAGAACTATGTGGTGCTTTGGATCATCATATGATGTATTCGCTTCCTTATCTTTTCTTTTTCTCGGCTTGGTAGACATGTCCTTCACATAGAAAACCAGCGGCACATCATTGGCTAGAACGGATGGTTCGTCTGCGTACGCAAGATTGTTGAGATCCACTGTTGTCATTCCGTACTAGGGGTCTTCCATTGCCCCGCCTCCTGTCAGATTGACCCATTTGCACCGAAACAAAGGGACCTTCAAATCACGTCCATAGTCAAGTTCCCATATCTCTTCTATGTAACCATAATATGTATCGTTTGGCCTATTGGTGTTTGCTGCATCAAAGCGGACACCACTATTTTGGTTGGTGCTCTTTTTATCTTGGGTAATCATGTAAAATGTATTCCCATTTATCTCGTACCCTTTGAAAGTCAATATCATCAAAGATGGTAACTTGGACAGCAAGTACAGCTCATCTTCAACAGCATCGTCATGCATGAGACGTGTCTGCAACCAACCGGCAAAAGTCCCGGTTTGTTCACGTGTAATCCAGTCGTCAGACTGCTCCGGGTGTTTGGAGCATAGAATATTCTTGTGTTCCTCGATATACGGAGTCACCAAGGAAGAATTTTGTAGAACTGTGTAGTGTGCTTGAGTGAGAGAATGCCCGTCCATACATATTATTGCTTTCGGTCCTAGCATGCCTTTTCCACCCAGTCTGCCCTCATGCCGCGATTCAGGAACACCAATCGGCTTAAGGTCAGGAATAAAGTCAACACAAAACTCAATGAACTCCTCATTTTCATGGCCCTTGGAGATGCTTCCTTCTGGCCTAGCACAGTTATGAACATATTTATTTAAGACTCCCATGAACCTCTCAAAGGGGAACATATTGTGTAGAAATACAGGACCCAGAATGGCAATCTCTTCGATTAGGTGAACTAGGACGTGCATCATGATATTGAAGAAGGATGGTGGGAACACCAACTCAAAACTGACAAGACATTGCACCAAATCATTCTCTAACTTTGGTATGACTTCTGGATCGATTACCTTCTGAGAGATTGCATTGAGGAATGCACATAGCTTCACAATGGCTAATCGAACGTTTTCCGGTAGAAGCCCCCTCAATGCAACCGGAAGCCGTTGCATCATAATCATGTGGCAGTCATGAGACTTTAGGTTCTGGAACTTTTTCTCTGCCATATTTATTATTCCCTTTATATTTGACGAGAAGCCAGACGGGACCTTCATACTGAGTAGGCATTCAAAGAAGATTTCCTTCTCTTCTTTGGTAAGAGCGTAGCTGGCATGACCCTGATGTATGCCGTCTTTTTCGTGCATACGTTGCTGGTCCTCCCGTGCCTCCTGTGTATCTTTTGTCTTCCCATACACACCCAAGAAGCCTAGGAGGTTCACGCAAAGATTCCTCGTCATGTGCATCACGTCGATTGCATAGCGGACCTCTAGGTCTATCCAATAGGGTAGGTCCCAAAATATAGATTTGTTCTTCCACATGGGTGCGCGTCCGTCAGCGTCATTCGAAACAGATTGTCCGCCAGGACCCTTTCCAAAGATTACTTTTAAATCCTTGGCCATACCAAGTATATCACGACCAGTACGATGGCGAGGCTTCTTCCGGTGATCTGCCTCACCTTTGAAATGCTTGCCTTTCTTTCTTACGGGATGCCTGCTCGGAAGAAATCGACGATGTCACAGGTACACATTCTTCTTACAATTATCCAAATATATACTGTCGGTATCATCTAAACAGTGCGTGCATGCACGGTATCCCTTGTTTGTCTATCCTGAAAGGTTACTGAGAGCAGGCCAATCATTGATGGTCACAAACAGCAACGCATGTAGGTCAAATTCCTCCTGATTGTGCTCATCCCACGCACGTACACCTTTTTCATTCCACAGCTGTAAGAGTTCTTCAACTAATGGCCTTAGGTACACATCAATGTTGTTGCCGGGTTGCTTAGGGCCTTGGATGAGCATTGGCATCATAATGAACTTCCGCTTCATGCACAACCAAGGAGGAAGGTTATACATACATAGAGTCACAGGCCAGGTGTTATGATTGCTGCTCTGCTCCCCAAAAGGATTAATGCCATCTGCGCTTAGACCAAACCATACGTTCCTTGCGTCATCTGCAAAGTCCTCCTACTTTCTCTCGATTTTTCTCCACTGCGACCCATTAGCGGGTACTCTCAACTTCCCGTCTTTCTTACGGTCTTCTTTGTGCCATCGCATCAAGTTGGCATGCTCTTTGTTTTGGAATGAACGTTTCAACCGTGGTATTATAGGAGCATACCACATCACCTTGGCAGGAATCTTCTTCCTGGGCGCTCGCCCTCAACATCACCAGGGTCATCGCGGCTGATCTTATAGCGCATTGCACCGCATACCGGGCATGCATTCAAATCCTCGTACTCACCGCAGTAGAGGATGCAGTCATTAGGGCATGCATGTATCTTCTGCACCTCTAATCCTAGATGGTAGACATCCTTCTTTGCTTCGTACGTACTGTCGGGCAATTCGCTGTCCTTTGGAAGCATCTTTTTTAACATTATCAGCAACTTTTCAAATCCCTTGTCAGATACACCATTCTCTGCCTTCCATTGTAGCAATTCCAGTGTGGTGCCCAGCTTTTTCTTATCAGCTTCGCAATTTGGGTACAACAATTTCTTATGATCCTCTAACATGCGCTGCAACTTCAGCCTCTCCTTTTCACTTGCACAGTTTCTCTTTGCATCGGCAATGGCCCGAATAAGATCATCAGCGGGCTCATCTGATGCCTCTTCTTCAGCTTCTTCTCGGATTGCCGGCTCAGCTTCTTTCCCCATTGTTGTTGTACCATCGTATTCAGGGAACCCATGGCCAAGATAGCTGTCGTCATCCTCTTCCTCTTCATTCTCTTCCATTAGGACCCCTCTTTCTCCATGCTTGGTCCAACAGTTATAGCCGGACATGAAACCGGACTCAAACAGGTGGATGTGAATGGTTCTTGACTGAGAGTAATTTCGATCATTCTTATAATCAGCACATGGACAACACGTAAAACCATCCGCCCGCTTGTTTGCCTCGGCCGCAATCAGAAAAGTATGCACGCCATTAATGAACTGGAGAGAGCATCGGTCATTGTACATCCATTGCCGGCTCATCTTCATTACACAACACCGAAAAGACCAAATTAATACAAGTTCATACACACTTATTCTCATAAAATAACATACAAACTCTCTAGCTAAAGCATTTAAATGCAACAACAAATGCGATCAAGATCACAACTAAGGTAACAATTGGTCCAATAGCATAATGATACCAAGCCTCACTATCAATGGCATATTTTCTAATCTTCCTAATCTTCAAGCGCATTGCATCCATCTTGATCTTGTGATCATCGACGACATCGGCAACATGCAACTCCAATTCCATCTTCTCCTCCTCAATTCTTTTCAATTTTTTCTTCAAATACTCATTTTCTTGTTCAACTAAATTTAACCTCTCGACAAGAGGGTCGGTTGGAATTTCCGGTTCACATACCTCCTAGATAAAAACATCTATGTCAACTTGATGGGCATAATTTGTCATAAACACGAAATGCAACAAATACTTATAAAAGAGAATATACCACATTCGAATCATAAACCGGACGAGGGCCGACGGGGACGGATATTCCGGACTCCTATGAGCCGCTGAGTAGGGCTGCTATTTTCATGGCCGGTACGCAACAGATGGTGAATTCATCGACTGCCGCGGCTATGACCTCCGGCTCAACGGCTGCTGCGACGACCGGGGCGAGCGGCTCTGCGCGCCCGCTAGCTCAGGTCCTATCCAAGCTCTTGGATGCTTTGGCAACTCTATTGGCCGCAGAGGTAACCCCGGGGACTAAAGCACAACATAAGGTGGAGGTTGAGAAACTGCGGTATGAGGTAGCCCAAGCCAGAGAGGAGCTCAATGCAGAGAATGTCAGGATAGCAACGGAGCGAGCCGCGTTGGAGGCCGAGGCACAACGGATTCAAGGAGAAGCTTTCCGGTTAAACTTGGATCAGAATGCGTCAAATGCTGTTCTTCGAAGGAGGCACCAGAGTCGCCTACCTCCGCAGTTTGCAGGGTGAAACCTCTTTACCACACCTGGAGCAGGGCCGAGTAACCTGCCTGGTGTGACCCAGGCTGCGGAGGCACCCGCAACTGGGGCGGCGGCTCAGCCCCGCATCGCAGACCCGCCTCGTTTGAATGTGACCCTCCCTCAACAAGTGCCGACACCTCCGGGTCATTATTCTAACCCGCTAGATAACATGATTGCCGTGGCTTCATGGCTGGCGGCTCTTCCAGTTGAAGGCGAGTCCCCAGCTGCGATAGAGACCCGAAACGCCTTGCAACTTCTTCAGACGGCTGTGGCTCAACAGGCGGCTTACTCTTACAGTCGAGATCAAATTCATTCAACTCCACGCCACAGTCGAAGCTACAGCCAGCGCATTGAGTCACCGACGGTTTTCAGCAGCGAGCGGCGTCGTAACCCGCTCCATGGGCATGACCCACCCCGTGATAATGACAATGTTCAAGCCATCAGGGATCAGGCGAGAGCACATCAAGAGGCGGAACTGGCGGCTCAATTAGCGGCTCATCAACAGCTTCAGCAAAACCCTTCGGCGTTTGTGGAGGCCGGGATGACTTCCAGGACGGTGGGTGTGCCATGCCTAGTGCCAGCTCTGCGTAATGAGCGTTTGCCTAAGGATTTCAAGGGCCCTCGTAAGGTACCCAACTACACAGCTAATCAACCTCCGGAGGCTTGGATTGAGAGTTACGAGCTAGCTATGGAGATGTTAGATATTAATGATGCTGTGTGCGCCAAATATTTCACCATGATGCTTGATGGGCCGGCTCGGACCTGGCTAAAAGGGTTACCCGCCAATTCTATCAATTCATGGGCTAAGTTGAAGGCGCATTTTATCCAGAACTTTAACGACACATGCAAGCAGCCCCTATCGATTATTGATTTAGACGCTTGCGTGCAGCGAGAGGATGAATCGGCCCACCACTGGGTGCGCCGGGTCTCGACTGTTATTCACTCATCGGATAGCATCAACGCCGGTTCTGCTGTTCTAATTCTGGAGAAAAATTGCCGTTTCATCCCCCTCAAGCAGAAGTTAGGGCGGCTTAAACGTCACCGCAATGACATGGGAGAGCTCATGGCGGCTCTCATCAAATACGCCGACTCTGACAATACTAAGGACCCTGGGTCTGATGAGGAGAAGTCCAACAAGGGGAAGAAGAACGGCAATGGAAAAGGGCAGCAGCAAAATATGACCACTACTAGAAAAAAGGCTGTTAGTGGCGCACCTGTTTTTGCTATTAATGGCGCACTATAGGTGCGCCACTATTAACACGCCACTAGTAACAAATAGTAATGGCGCACCTATGGTGCGCCATTAGTAATCCAGATAGTAGTGGCGCACCACCTGGTGCGCCATTGATAGTTCTCCTAGTGCGCCACTAGTAATGCAGCTGGGGGGCCCTGGTAACCCTATAGGTGCGCCACTAATATCCATACAGGTGCACCACTGATATTTGGCAGGGTGCGCCACTAAAGTGCAGGATGGTGCGCCACTACTAATAATTCAAGCAAAGATTTTTTTTTTGCTTTTCTGGTATTTGCACAGATTACAAAATACAATATACAGCACAAAATAATATGCACAGAATATTCAACCTGATAAATAGATAAACTCCCATTTATACAGTACAATACAGCACCACAATTAGTCAAGTATAAATAGCACATATATAATACAATTCGTCACATTAGTCCGAATTCGAAATAGCGAACAAAGTTCAAACAGTAGACAAGTTTAGGTCTCGAGACCGAGTAGCGAGTTTCTCGTCACATTACAAAGTCGATATCTTCTAAATAAACTACCATCACATAGAAGAGACCTGCGGTCACGATGAGCATCATCGCGATGAAAAGCGGGATGCAGAGTTGGACGCCGTCGAAAAGCGGGATGCAGCGGAGGACGCCGGTGAATTGTCGGCAGAACGGGACCGCGATCCAGAGAGGCGCAAGCTCGTGGAGGAGCCCGACGAGGCTGGCGCTGGTGGCAAGGGGGCGGCGGCACCATGTACTATACGGCCGCCGGTGCTAATGTGGCAGGTTTTGAGGAAGCGAACCAAGAGGAAGAGGAGAAAAGGGACTGCAAAGGCAACACAAAAAACAGTGATAAATAACAGTGATAGTCAGTGAGTATTAAGAGCAGAATGTAGCTTCAAATACAGGGTATACTTTGATTTCAGTTTACAAGTTACAAGTAATACAGGGCTTCAAACATAGCAATAAGCAATTACAGATTCAAACTGTTTTTGCATATATTCAGATTTACATGAGTATACTTTGATGACAGTGGTCAAACAGTGTGAAATTCAAATCCATCTTGAGTTAACTGTAATCAATGTCATAATATCCATAGTAATAGTATGACTAACTATTGTATCGCCCTAGGCATACATAGTTATGGAGTGCTGGTTTATGTATATAGTACTGGAAAAGTAGCTAGCTAGTCGATGGTGACACTCAGGTGTTTCATGACATGTGTACAGAATTCTGACTATGGACAGAGCAAAAAGAACCTTAGCTACCAGCACTATTCCATCAGCGTAAGCTGTCAATTCTTCATGTGAGTTATAACCCTCAGAATTCATAATATCAACATACAGTAACTTGCCAAAATACAGTACAGAGTACACTACGTGTGAAAAATGTATCACATTTTAGGTAGAGTATGCAACAACCAAAGATGATCAGACACTGCTATATCGGAACATTATCAGACACGGCTATATCAGCATGTACTTAGTTACAGGAGAGCAAACTTAGGTGTTTCATGACATGCGTACAGGATTAATAACCTTATTGATATAGAATGAGGCACTTGGGACTTGGGATTTAAATTTAAAAGTGCGCAAGTAAGCCTATGAACATGCATGTCTTTGTTGGAGTGCATTTTTCTCACTTCCTGGTTGGTGCATTGCAACCACTTTTTTTGTTGTTGACAGATCAAATCAGCTCACAGACGGCTAAAGGAGGAGTCGAAGCTCACCTAGGGTGGCTTGGAGACGAGCTCGAACACGCCGTAGGGGAAGAAGACGACGTAGCCGACGTCGAGGAAGAAGACTCCCGCGGCGGGCGTCGATGGCTCGGGGACGCGTCGATGGCGGGCGTCGTCGCCATCGATCTGTGAGCACGCGCGGTGAGAGAGAGAGAGAGAGAGAGAGAGAGAGAGAGGGAGAGAGGGAGGGAGGGGGAGGCCTACCGGAGGGGCGCGGGGTCGCGGCGGCGGTGAGGGGAGAGGGCGGAGGGCGGCGGCGGCTGGTGTTGCGCAGGGCGGCGACGGCGGGTTAGCTAGATTGGATCGGGGCCGCGCGCGGGTTGTGGGGGTGGGGGGAATAGGGTTTGCGGGAGGGGTAGGGGGATTAGGGGGTCTGAGGCGAGGTGGGCCCAGGAAAATGGAACAGCAATGGCGCACCATATGGATATGCGCCATTATTGTCCAGGAATACTACTGGCGCACGGTGCCGTGATGCGCCATTGCTAAGCCGGGGAAGGGGGTGCTGGTCCAGAGCAGCTAATCAATGGCGCACGGTGGTTGTGGTGCACCATTACTAGTTTTGAAAAAAAAAGTAAAAAAAAAATTGTTAGTAGTGGCGCACGGAGCGTGTGGTGCGCCATTAATAGTTAAAACTAGTAATGGCGCACTGTGCCCTGGTGCGCCATTAATAGTTTTGGAAAAATAAAAAAAATAAAATTTGCTAGTAATGGCGCACCGTGTGTCTGGTGCGCCATTAGTAATGAGGACACTAATGGCGCACCTGTATCTGGTGCGCCACTGCTATATAGCAGTGGAGCACCACATACATGGTGCGCCATTAATGTCCATATCAGCTATAGCCCTTTTCCTAGTAGTGGACAGGGCATAACTAGGGTAGTAATGGTAAGCGCAAGTAGAATGATGGCGGGTCAGATTTTGTGGCCAATACCAACACACAGAATAACAATCAACGTTGTAAGGGAAAACCACCTTAGTTTGGAGGGCCAAAGTTCAACCTTGAGGCGATGTTGAACCAGCCTTGCCCAAAGCACAGTTTTTCGAATAGACCGTCGACTCATATGTGGAAAGATTGTTTTATCATGAAGGAGTATAAGAACTCCAGCTTTCATTAGGACCACAATAACAATAATGGCATGCATGGCGGGTCAGGATCCAGCTCACACGTGCCCGGCTTTGGGGGCGGCGGCTCAAGTTCTGGATACCAAGGACAAGGTAACCAGGGTGATACCAAGCAGGTTGATTTTGTCCTTGGTGACTCATCTCAGCAATTCGCTATCAGTGCCAATATGGATCCGAAATAGGGAAGTGCACTCATCGAGTTCATCCATGAGAACCGGGACATCTTTGCATGGAAGCCTTCAGACATGCCGGGTGTACCGAGAGAACTCGCTGAGCACACTCTCAATATTGATCCCAAATTTAAGCCGGTCAAGCAATTCCTTCGTCGTTTTAATGAGGAGAGACGTACGGCCATTGGAGAAGAGGTGGCCCGACTCTTAGCGGCCGGGTTCATCGTAGAAGTTTTTCACCCTGAGTGGTTTTGCTAACCCGGTGCTAGTACTTAAGAAAAATGGCAGTTGGTGCATGTGTGTGGATTACACAGACCTCAATAAAGCTTGTCCAGCCGATCCTTTTGCTCTTCCCCGTATTGACCAGATTATAGATGCCACGGTGGGTTGTGAGCGTTTAAGCTTCTTGGATGCTTATTCTGGTTATCATCAGATTAAGATGGCAGTTAAAGACCCAGAGAAGACGGGTTTCATCACACCTTTTGGGGCTTTCTGCTACGTGTCTATGCCTTTTGGGCTCAAAAGTGCGCAGGCGACTTATCAACGTTGTGTTCAGAATTGTCTTCATAACCAGATTGGACGCAATGTTCATGCTTATGTGGATGATATTGTTGTGAAGTCCAGAAAGAAGGAGACTCTGTTAGATGATTTGAAAGAGACCTTTGATAATCTCCGGGTCTATAAAATGATGCTTAACCCGACAAAATGTGTTTTTGGTGTGCCTGCAGGCAAGCTCTTGGGTTCTTTGGTTTCAGAGAGAGGCATCGAAGCTAACCCGGAGAAAATCAAAGCTATCACTTCATTGGCTAAGCCGGTGTGTGTCAATGATGTCCAGCGTTTGGCAGGTCGTATTGCTGCTTTAAGCCGATTTATAAGCCGCCTGGGAGAGAAGGCTATTCCTCTGTACTAGATGATGAAGAAAACATATCGTTTTGTTTGGAGTGATGCTGCTAATGAGGCATTTAAGGCGCTTAAAAAATAGTTGGCTGAACCACCGGTTCTTGCAGCACCTATTGAGAAAGAGCCTTTGCTCTTATATGTGGCGGCTAACAGCAGAGCCGTCAGCGTGGCGGTTGTAGTAGAAACAAAAGAGACAGGTAAAGAGTATCTAGTCCAGTGGCTGGCTTATTATGTCAGTGAGGTCTTAATTGAGTCTAAGCAGCGGTACCCACATTGGCAGAAGCTAGTGTATGGGGTGTTCATGGCCAGTCACAAGCTGAAGCATTATTTTCTTGGTCATCCCATTACTGTGGTCAGCTCTGCTCCCTTAGGGGATATTATTCAAAATACAGAGGCCACAGGCCGAGTGGCCAAGTGGGCCATTGAGCTTGGACCCCATGGTTTGAAGTATATGCCAAGGACAGCTATCAAGTCTCAAGCTCTTGTGGATTTCATCAACGACTGGACAGAGTTGCAGACGCCTGAGGAGAGGCCTGATAATACGTATTGGACTATTCATTTTGATGGGTCCAGCAAAATTGGAAGGCTCGGGGGCTGGAGTTATTTTGACTTCCCCACGAGGTGACAAGTTTTGTTATGTTTTAAGGCTGATGTTTCCCTGTACAAACAATGCAGCTGAATATGAGGCATTGCTTCATGGCCTAAGGGTGGCTAAAGAGATGAATCTAAGCCGGGTTAGGTGCTTTGGCGACTCAGATTTGGTGGCTCAGCAGGTCTCTGGCACTTGGGATTCTAAAGACCCACTCATGGCGGCTTATCGCCGGGCGGTTGATAATATCGCTGATCACTTCAAAGGTTATCCGGTGGAGCATCTGGATCGAAGGAAGAGCAAGGCGGCTGATGCTTTGAGTCGGCTTGGGTCGCAGCGTAAGCCGGTACCCCCTAATGTTTTTCTTGATGTATTGAATAATCCTTCAGTTAAGCTGCCATCCGAAGAAGATCTTGCTATTCCTGACCCGGAGGCACAGTTGGTGGCGGCTCTCCATGCCGTCCCTAATTGGACAGTTCCATATTTGGCTTATATGACCCGTGGTGAGTTACCTGAGGATGAAACTTTGGCCAGGCAGATAACCCGGCGGTCTAAGTCTATGACTATTGTCAATGGTGAGTTACACCGATGCAGCGTCACAGGCATGTTCCAATGTTGTGTTTCTTCTGAAGAGGGCCGTGAGATTCTAAGGGAAATACATGAACGTGATAGTGGCCATCACGCCGGCTCTAAATCTCTTGTGGCCAAAGCCTTTCGTCATGGATTTTACTGGTTGATGGCTCATGCTGATGCAGAGGATCTTGTTAGTAAGTGTGACGGCTGTCAGAAATTCTCTCGACAGGCTCATGTGCCAGCTCAAGAATTGAGGATGATTCCAATTACTTGGCTGTTTGCAGTCTGGGGGCTTGATATGGTTGGACCTTTCAAGAGGTCTAAGGATAAGAAGACCCACCTTTTGGTGGCGGTTGACAAGTTTACCAAGTGGGTTGAGGCAGAGCCGGTCAGTAAGTGTGATGCGGCAACGGCGGTTCAATTCATAAAGAAAGTCATCTTCCGTTTTCGCTACCCTCACAGTATCATAACTGATAATGGCACTAATCTGTCTAAAGGTGCTATGAGAGAGTTCTGTCAATGAGAGCATATTCGTCTTGACGTCTCATCAGTGGCTCACCCACAGTCTAATGGTCAAGTGATACGTCTCCATCGTATCTACTTTTCCAAACTCTTTTGCCCTTGTTTTGGACTCTAACTTGTATGATTTGAATGGAACTAACCCGGACTAACGTTGTTTTTAGCAGAATTGCGATGGTGTTATTTTTGTGCAGAATAAAAAGTTCTCGGAATGACCTGAAACTTCACGGAGATAACTTTTGGAATTAATAAAAAATATTGGCGAAAAAATCATGTGAAGGGGGCCCACGCCCTGGTCACAAGGGTGGGGGGCGCGCCCTCCGACCTTGTGGGCCCCCTGGACCTCCACCGACCTCAACTCCAACTCCATATATTCTCTTTTGGGGAGAAAAAAATCAAAGAGAAGGATTCATCGCATTTTACGATAGGGAGCCGCTGCCAAGCCCTGTTCTTCCTTGGGAGGGCAGATCTGGAGTCCGTTCGGGGCTCCGGAGAGGGGAATCCGTCGCCATCATCATCATCAACCATCCTCCATCACCAATTTCATGATGCTCACCACCGTGCATGAGTAATTCCATCGTAGGCTTGCTGGACCGTGATGGGTTGGATGAGATTTACCATGTAATTGAGTTAGTTTTGATAGGGTTTGATCCCTAGTATCCACTATGTTCTAAGATTGATGTTGCCATGACTTTGCTATGCCTAATGCTTGTCACTAGGGCCCGAGTGCCATGATTTCAGATCTGAACCTATTATGTTCTCATGAATATATTTGTGTTCTTGATCCTATCTTGCAAGTTATAGTCACCTACTACGTGTTGTGATCCGGCAACCCCGGAGTGACAATAGTCGGGACCACTCCCGTGATGACCGTAGTTTGAGGAGTTCATGTATTCACTAAGTGCTAATGCTTCGGTCCGGTACTCTATTAAAAGGAGGCCTTAATATCCCTTAGTTTTCAATAGGACCCTGGTGCCACGGGAGGGTAGGACAAAAGATGTCATGCAAGTTCTTTTCCATAAGCACGTATGACTATATACGGAATACATGCCTACATTATATTGATGAATTGGAGCTAGTTCTGTGTCACCCTATGTTATAACCGTTGCATGATGAATGCCATCTGACATAATTATCCATCATTGATCCATTGCCTACGAGCTCGTTTCATATTGATCTTTGCTAAGTTACTTTTCCGTTGCCACTGTTACGATTACTACAAAATTGCTACTGTTACTTTTGCCACTGTTACCGTTAGTTCCATACTACTTTGCTACTAAATACTTTGCTGCAGATATTAAGTCTTTCAGGTGTGGTTGAATTGGCAACTCAGCTGCTAATACTCAAGAATATTCTTTGGCTCCCCTTGTGTCGAATCAATAAATTTGGGTTGAATACTCTACCCTCGAAAACTGTTGCGATCCCCTATACTTGTGGGTTATCATCAAGCTGAGAGGGCCAATCAGGAAATCTTGAAAGGCATAAAGCCCCAGCTTATGGTTCCATTGCAGCGAACGCCGGGTTGTTGGGTTGAGGAGTTACCCTCTATAATTTGGAGCATCAATACTACTCCCAACAGGTCCACAGGCTACACACCCTTCTTCATGGTCTACGGGTCAGAGCGGTTCTTCCAAGCGATATCCGTCATGACTCGCCCCGTGTGGCGGCTTATGTTGAAACTGCTAATGAAATAGCTCGACAGGATGCGCTTGATGTGTTGGATGAAGAGCGTGACCTTGCGGCGGCTCGTTCGGCGATATATTAGCAAGATCTGCGTCGTTACCATAGCCGCAGAGTTAAGACCAGAACCACAAACAGATATGCATAAGTTATCCCCACCTTGGGAAGGACCTTTTGTAGTCAGCAAGAACCTGAACAACGGGTCATACTAGCTCATTGATATTCGAGAACACAAGGATTTGCGCACATCGGAGGAGGAGACCCGCCGGCCTTGGAACATCGCTCATCTTCGGCCTTATTACACTTGAGCCACCGGCTCTTGTGCTGTACATACTTTCATCAATGTATATATTATGATCAATATAGTAAAGCCGGCATCCCAGATAATTTAGGGCCTCTGTCGTTTCATTTCTAAGTATCTGAGTCTTTATTGTTTGTTGATAAGGTCATTTGGGGGCTTCCTGCTCAATGAGCATAGCTATTCTTACCCTCTTGATCGGCTTCCATGCCATATTATATGTCACTTGGGGGCTTCCTGCTCAATGAGCATAGCTATTCTTACCCTCTTGATCGGCTTCCATGCCACATTATAGGTCACTTGGGGGCTTCCTGCTCAATGAGCATAGCTATTCTTACCCTCCTGATTGGCTTCCATGCCATGTTATAGGTTGCTTGGGGGCTTCCAACCCAACGGGTTTAGCTTTCTTACCCTCGTGACCAGGCTAGACGCTGAATCCTGAGTTTCGACCTGCCTGTATGCAAGATGCTTCTCCACCAGGTAATCCTGAATGACCCGCCGTACTCTTAACAGTCAATCTTTTAAATAAGACCCTGAACTTGTTAAGGTTAAAACGGCGGTTTGTCATGTGAGGGCCGGCTTACAGAGAGCGAGGACAACTTTAAGGTTGTGCGGCCTATGAATCAGTTAAATCTTAGTGGCTGTGCGACCCATGAAAGCACTTGAATTTTAAGGCTGTGCAGCCTATAAAAGCACTTGCCTTTTCTAAATTTCTTTTCTGATGGACATTTTGAATTTGCGTCCATCGAAGATTTCTTTTGCTCAAGTGTATTTGGTACAATTCGGGCCAGGTAGCCTTGACTATGTCTCATATTTGAGCATCTTTGGGTTTCATAACCCACCCTGATAGCGGATTGTAAGCTGCCAGGATATTTGCCTTGAGCAATCAACATCATGGTATTTCATGTCTACGGCTTATCATTATCAAAGGAATTACCATGATATCAATCAACATGTATGTTTTTCCATGATGTTATGAATATTCAGGGTTTGGTAAACCGCCCTGGTCTTCGAATTTAAGTCGCCAGCATATTTCTGGCTTAGATAGCCTTTATTATAGTCTTGCTATATAATGTTTCAAAGACATTATATCATGATTTGTTACCCGCCTTGGCTTAAACCGCCAGGGCATATACTGTTTACCTTGTGTGCAGAAAATATGCAAATTTTGATCTACCCCACATTGGTGATGATGAACAAATAATAGTGGTGATTTATAAACCGGATATATCAACGGTTCAATAGTCAAATGGCTAAAATATGCATGATGGCATAACAGATCATTGTTTGCAAGCCTAGGCTATTACAAGGCCAAAGTGGACCTACAAAATGGGACTTAAGTGTTTTTCTGCACATTGTGCTTATGCTCTAAATTAAGAGCCACCTGGTATCACTGGCCTTCGTCACGGCGGGTTGATGCCTCCGGGTCATCCTGCTCCGGCTCTTCCCCTTCGCCGATCTGGGGGTCAGGAGACATCCAGTCGATGCCGGTTAAGGCTTCGAATACAGGTTCATCATTCATAATTGGGGACGGGTCGACATCAGGAGCAAAAGTATGCTTACGCGTTGGAGGGGTGAGATCCACGATGTCATAAGCCGGCGCTTTCACTTTTGCATTTTCCATGGTGTAAGCTGCCTGATACCTGGATAAGTCGGTTTCCTCGGCCAGCTTACATGCCAAGGGACGCATCTCCTTTACACACTTGGCAAAGTCTGCCTGATCAAAAGGATACCCATCTTCTTTAAGGCTTGGACACCCAGTAGCCATCTCCTCCGGGTCAAGTTCTGCTTGCCATGCTTTGGCTCGGGTAAGAGCTGTAATGGCGCCAGCATGGGCAGCTGATCGTTTGATCTCTTCGAGTTTTTGAGGCATTATGGACAGCTTGTCTAGCACCTCCCTAAGGAGGGTCGGCGGCTCTTTACCATTGGAGATAGCTACAAGAGTCTGTTGTGTGCCAGTGTATAATTGTTCCACAAGAGTGTACACGGCTTTAAGCTTCAGCAGCATATCTTGGCCAAGATTGGCGCTCCTGAGGCCTATTGAGAAAACATGCAGATGAGTCGCCAGGCGGGTTAAAATTAAAAAATGTGGGAAAGGTTGAAACATTTTGAGTTGCTTACCAAAGATAGCCGATGTCATCTGTGAAATATGGCATTTTAAGCCGGTCAGCTCTGCAGTGGTCTCCTTTAAGGATGACTCAGCAGCTTCTGCCTTTTGCAGTAAGGTGGCCTTCTCTTTCTCCCAGGCAGCTCTCTCCGTGGAAAATCCGGCTTGAGTTTTTCGTTCTCTTCCAGGATGAACTTAAACTTGGAGTCAGCTTTGTGTGCTTCAGCTTCTTGGTGTTCAAGCCTATTCTTCACATCTACCAATTGAGACTCAGTCAGGCTTAAGGCATCCTGCAAGTAAGAAACAAAATGTTATAAACACATTTGTGAGGACACATTATACATACAAGTCCCAAGCGCATTGCAAGCAAAGCACTTGGCACTTGGGGGCTAATGTATGAGGAAGTTCTTTTCGAATTGCATTGCAGAAGACCCGGCTCATCTTTATCAGATAAGCCGGCCTCTGAGGGCTATGAGGTGAAGTTCTACTTTGAAGATAATAAAGATGATTCGGCTCATCTTTCTCAAACAAGCCTGCTCATGAGGGTATGACTCGAAATTCGCAATGGCCTATTGATAAAGTCTTAACCATACTCAACGGATTCTTTCCTATGCATAAGACTTGGGGGCTGGATGGCTATATATATATACGGGAAGAAGATGTGCATACCTCGTATTTCTGTCGCATTTTCTTAACTAAATCTGCTTCCAAGTCACGACTGATATGCAGGCGGTTCAGATAGCCGGAATATAATTCATTGACGTCCAAGTTTGAGTAGCTCGCAACATCAAGTTTGGTCTTGCTCTTCTCAGAAGCAAGAAGTTCATCCTTGGCAGAATGCTTAGCCAAGACCGTGGGTTTCCCGGTTCTGTGTAGCCAGTACCAGTAACCATGACATCTTCAGTATCTTCTTCGGCAGGCTTGATAGGGCTTGGTGGCTTAGCACTGGACGGGTCAGCACCCATTGGATCCACGGGGGTGTCATGAGTTTCTGGTGGTGGGTCACTAGTAGTGTGTTCGGGGTTCTGATTTGAAGCTTCCGATGCTGACATCTCTTTCTCCGGCTCATAGACTTTAGGATCTCCAGCTGGCTTACCTATCTTCAACTTCTTGCTTGGTCTGGCTATACCGCTGAAAATAAAACATATGATGATGTGAATATATCAGTTTAAAAAGTGCTAAAACAAAGAAGGCGAATGTTCTTACCCAAGGGCAATCTTGAAGAGAGGCATCTGAGTCCCGGTAGAGTCGCCAGAGGATGAGTGAGAAGTGCCCTAATAATTTGAGTCGGAAGGATTAAGTGGTTGACGGATAAGACCCACTTTTCGAAAGGAGAGGATTGGACTCTGTGGCACCTCTTTCCGGCGTTTGCAAGGGATCGGCGTGTTGGGTAAGCCGGTAGAAAGTTCTCCGCCTCCGCTGTTCCGGGTTGTGCGCCGGGCTTCATGCTGTTGCTTCTTCAAAATAAAGTTGGGATCTAAGTAAGCTAAAGGGTGAGAAAACCTTACTTTCTGGGTCACTTGCCAAACTTTCTGCCTTGCCAAGAGCTCTGAGTTGGAGGAAATGATAGTTACCTCTTCAACATCTGCTTGGCTGGTCTCCGCGTCATCCTGAGAGGAATCAGCATCAATAAGATGTATAAAAAAGGAGCCAAGAGAGTTGAGTTCTACCTCCGACTCATCATCCAGGCCGAATAGCTCTGTTACGTCTGTTTTCTTCTTGGTTTTCTTTGGAGCCTTGGTTTTTGCCCTGGCCTTTTTGGCCGGCTTATCCTGCAGTTTCTTGTTCCAGAAAGAAGAGTCGGCCTGAAGAAAGCAAGTGATGATAAGGAAAATGCAATATAGGAGAATAATGAATGAAGTAAAAATGGCTTGAAATACTTACAGCTGGAGCCGGGTTAAGGGCGCAGACCGTCTTACTGCAGCTTCCTAAGCTTTCCCCAAGCAGGGTTTTAGTTATCCTATTGATCTCTTTGTCTTCCAGACGTATTTGACAATGACGCTGTGGATGTTTGATATCACAAGTGTATTCGCACATTAAGCCGAACCGGCGGCTCAAAGGTATGATCCTCCAGGTGACCCAACATCGGACCAGATCAACTCCGGTTAATCCATTAGCCAGCGGGCTCTTACTTTTGAAAATGTAGGCATATACTTAGCCCGTTTAGTAGTGCTGATCCGATCTGGAAGTGGATGTTTTGGGCTAAGCTGGCAGTCGCGGAAACCCAGCAGAGGATTTTTGCCAGATGGAGATGTGTCTCGGCAATAAAACTAGGTCTGGTTTCAGTCTTTGGGATGACTGGGAAGTGCGGCTGCGGGGAAGATAGCATCTCTTCGCTTTTGAATTGAAATTCCAATGAGTTCTAGGCTGGGCCCATCTGTAAACTCAGTCTGGCACTTCAAGTAATAATACTCTCTGAAAAGGTCAACGCTGGGTTCTTCTTGAAGGTACACTTCACAGAAGACTTGGAAATGGCAGATGTTGGAAACGGAATTGGGTCCGATGTCTTGGGGGTGAAGTTGAAAGAAGTGTAGTACATCACGAAAGAATTTTGAGCTGGGCGGTGAGAAACCACGGGTCATATGGTCAGCGAAAACTACAACTTCACCTTCCTTGGGTTGAGGTCTCACTTCTGACCCTGGAACCCGCCAATGGATAACATCTTTGGCTGATAAGATGCCCACTTGAACATACTCATTAAGAGTTTGCTTCGTAATGGTAGAGGCGACCCAATCACACGAGGTGATGGTCTTAGTCATTATTAACAGGCCTGATAGTGAAATGTTGGCGGGTTAATATTCGCAATGATGAGAAGGTCAATGGTTAAGGAGAAAGCTTATTATGCATGAAATGATGGATTGCAATGGACGACACGGATAAATAGTTTGATTAAGCCGGCAAGGTGCTGGCGGGTTATACAGTTATGATTGCAATGGACAGACATTAGCAGTTCACAAATTTGTAAGTAAGTCAGCTGATGTTTGGCAGGTTACAAGGTATCATTTGAGTCGCCCATACAGCAGTGATCAAGCAGGTATCTGCAGATCTCGAGTTGAATGAAATCTCACTACGTATTGGACAAACAAGTTTCACAGGTTCTGTTTATAATTCTGGATCTACGGCAGTTTGGAAAACAAGTGAAAATTGCTAAACCTAAAACAGGATGGATGAACTGCTGTATTAGGAATTGAATCTAGAGCAGAGGGAGTACGCCTATGAGTAAGGACGGATGTTAAAAACCGGTACCACGCAATCCCCGTGCTGTTTTGGGATCAAGCTAAAGTATAAATGAAGAACAGCGATGAACTTCGACGAGCAGCTGACGAGCTCCGACGAACTAGGGTCTGCTAATGTGGATCTAAGATAAGGGGAGATGCATACCTGATTGCGCTGGTGAACAACGGAGGGGCGCTGAGTTTTCTGGACCATGTCAGGTTGATGCAGCGGCCGCGTCGGAGTCGCTGTAGAGATCAACAGCGACGACGGAGCTCTGGTGGCGTCGGGCGTCGCGAGGAGGAAGAAGAAGAGGCAGAGGCAGGGGTAAAAGTGAAAAAGAGGTCCCCCTGTCCCTATTTATAAGGAGGTGATAAGATGGCATGTGCGGAAATTGAGGAGGTAAAATGATTATGTTAACCATGCGGGGGCCTTGATTTTCGGGAAGCCCATTAAGATAAAGATCCGTTGAGATATCCTGGGTCCTGTGTGGAATTAATGCACATGAGGTCATGGCGGGTTACAATGATTCTGTTTATATGACATCATGGCGGGTTATAGTTGTCTGCATGAAATTCGGCATTGATGCAGTCTGTTAAGTTAAACAGTGGAGATTGACATGAACAAGTTCAAATCAACCTGGGGCCTAATGTTGGGGATATAGCTCTGAGGTGTGACCCGCCCAGGAGGGGCCGGGTCATACCGTTGGCGGTTTAATATGAAGAAGGTCCAAGGAGGCCCAAGGAGGTGTGAAGACGGCGGCTTATGGAGGCAGGCCTGGTCAAAGCCCAAGACCTGGGCCTGTGAACCGCCGTACGATGACTTGCCCTGTAAGGCATAACTAGTTAGAAACCAAGCCGATCACGTTGTGTGAGCCGGCCGGGTCTCTGTAAGCCTCCGGGTCTCGACCTATGTATATAATGGTGAGACCTAGCGGCGGGTTAACTCAAGAAAAACAATCAATCGAGAACTAGGTCAAGCGTATTCGCTCCCTTGTAATCGAAACTCAAGTAATACAACTAAAAGCAGGACGTAGGCTTTTACCTTGTTGAGAGGGGCCGAACCTGGGTAAACCCTTCATGTTCCTTGTCCCATTCAACCCCTTCAAGCTAACTACGTTGCGATGGCTCCACACCTAAGTCCTTTTGCTAGGACATCTGCCGTGACAAATCCACGACAAAAACCATGCCACTATGTATAACAAACAACGTATGGGTAAGAAAATTATACAAGTAACTATCTAAATCACACAAACATGTTTTTTTAATAAAAAGGATAAGAACAAGAGGCTCACCAAGGTGGTGCCGGTGACGGGACGGTGCGGGCGATCGACGGTGGTTAGGACGGGGATGGGAAGGCACTAAGTAAACCACACCTACACATGCAAACTAAGAAGTTAATTTGAGCTCAAATTGCATATAAATCAAATAAACTACCACATATAAATACTCCCAAACTAAAACCCACAAATCACTATACTTATAGAGCATTGCAAGAGCTAATCTAGCAATGAGAGATGAAAGGACAAAGTTGCTAACTTTGTGAACACTTGGATGGATGGGGTGCCTCCAAACCTTGACAAATTTTTGCAAAAATGGAGGATGAGCTCGAGCAAGACGGGAAGAACAGAGAGGAGAGGAAAGGGGAAGAACAGAGAGCTCAGGCTCAATGAAGGGTTTATATAGGAGCATATTTAGTCCTGGTTCGTGACACAAACCGGGACTAAATGTTAGCCTCTAGTCCTGGTTTGTGTCACGAACCGGGACTAAAGGTGCTAGTGGGGCCCCAGCCTGCCACCACCCCTTTAGTCCCGGTTCGTGTCACGAACAGGGACTAATGATTCCCGCCCCCCCTAGCCATTGGAACCGGCACTAATGGTCACATTAGTACCGGTCCGTTTACAAACCGGGAGTAATGTGGCTCACGTAAAGTAGTTTTTTTACTAGTGGGAGGGAAAGATACACTACAGATGGCGGAAAAGGCTTGGCGGGAAAAGGTCACTCTTCGGCCTAGTATAAACCGAATAGGTGCTCTTCGGACAAGTGTAAACCAAAGTGTGGTGCCATGCAACTTCGGTCTGCAGTTCACGCGAAGGGGTGGGCCTCAGAGGACACTTCGGCTTGGCGTAAACCGAAGTGCACTCTTCGGCCAAGCGTAGACCGAAGAGTTCTTTTCGGCCTGATTCCGCAGCTCTTCAGTCCACAGTACACCGAAGACCTGTCTTCGGCCTAAGTTATACCGAAGAGCGCCTCTTTGGCTTCAGCTAGGCTGACGGGGTCATAGTTTTGAATTTTTTAATCTAGGGCATACATTTTAAGAATTTATTATAAAAAATAATGTTTTTAAACAAATCTGGAACATTGAGTAGCTTCATTGATGTGAATTCAGCTACCAATGCAGGGGACCAATCGTGTGAAGCTAATACCAAAATCGAGGTCACCGTTTGTGTGCGGCCCCTAAGATTGCCGTTACAATACTGCGGCCTACAGGTAACATTAATTACCAAGTTCCTGATATAATGTCATGTTTAAGCCTTATTAAGAGAGAAATAACTTAGACCACGTATTTTTGGATGGGATTTTATGTGGTTATTATTGCTCACTGCCGGCAAAATCTAGTCTAGAGTGTTCACAATACAGGCAGGAGGGACCCGCAACCAGGTCTTACACAACTCGTCACCACAGCCTTGCTTAGCTAGCCTATGCCCAGCACCATTAGCCGATCGACGAGCTCAGCACACACCAAAATCCTTGAACCCACAAAGCTGCATCTTAATCTCCTCTATCAGGTGCCCAAGTAAGGACCGGGGGGGGGGGAGGAATTGTTTGTAGGATCCCTCGACAAAGCTACCCCGATGGAAGCATTCGCCTTGACCCATCCCGCCGCTGGATGTTTCTAGGATCCGATGCCAAAGATTTCAGATCCTGCAAGTTCCGCCATTCCTCCAGCCTCCAGGAGGCGCAAATGCTTTCAGGATCTTTGTGGCACATTTTATGAAGCATGAGACATAAGCTAACTACCCCATACGCCACTACCCGAATCAGCGGGGCATAGGCCACAATGTCGTCGGCATAGGCCTATGCCTACGGTTGCCGTCGGTATACCCCCGTCGGCATAGAATACATCGGCGTATTCTTGTCAGGCCGTCGGCATACTAAAGCCATCGGCATAGCAGCCTATGCTGTCGGCATAGTTTCACCGTCGGCAAAAAGGACGAGACGGCAGCTGACGGCACTGTTCTGAAGTCCGACCAACCAGGAGTTGCCACGTGGCAAAACTATGCCTACGGCTTTGCCATCGGCATAGCCTGCCACATGGCAGCTCATGGTTGCTCCTGGTCGTGGACTATGCCTACGGCAAAGCCGTAGGCATAGATTCAAAACTATGCCAACGGCTTTGCCGTAGGCGTACACGCCACATGGCAGCTCTTGGTATCACGACCGCCATCTATGCCTACGGCATTGCCATCGGCATACTTGCTGACCAGAACAAAAAAAAATATTAGCCAAAAAGGTTAGCTATTTACAAATGCTTATACAGACATGATTCAACAACCATGGATTTGCAAACACAGACCATAGAATATTTTTTATGTACATAACATTTCCATTCTAAGAATCCACAACAACATTAGAGGAGGCAGACGGGCGGTGCCGGTGGTGGGGGAGATGAGGTTGCTGTTGGAAATATGCCCTAGAGGTAATAATAAAATTGTTATTATTATATTTCCTTAATCATGATAAAGATTTATTATTCATGCTATAATTATATTGAACAGAAACTTAAATACATGTGTGAATACATAAACAAATGCCAAGTCCCTAGTAAGCCTCTACTAGACTAGCTCGTTGATAAAAAGATGGTTAAGGTTTCCTGACCATAGACATGAGTTGTCGTTTGATAACAAGATCACGTCATTAGGAGAATGATGTGATGGACAAGACCCATCCATTAGCATAGCATATGATCTTTCATTTTATTGGTACTACTTTCTTAATGTCAAATACATGTTTCTTTGACCATGAGATCATGCAACTCCCGGACTCCGGAGGAATGCCTTGTGTGTATCAAACATCACTTCGTAACTGGGTGATCATAAATGTGCTCTACAGGTATCTCCGAAGGTGTCTGTTGAGTTGGCATGGATCAAGATTGGGATTTGTAACTCTGTATGATGGAGAGGTATCTCTGGGCCCTCTCGGTAATACAGCATCACAAGAAGCTTGCAAGCAAAGTGACTAAGGAGTTAGTTACAAGATGATGTATTACGGAACGAGTAAAGAGACTTGCCAGTAACGAGATTGAACTAGGTATGGAGAAACCTGATGACCCACAAGTATAGGGGATCAATCATAGTCCTTTCGATAAGTAAGAGTGTCGAACCCAATGAGGAGCAGAAGGAAATGACAAATAGTTTTCAGCAAGGTATTCTCTGCAAGCACTGAAATTATAAGTAACGATTAGTTTGATAGCAAGATAATTTGTAATGAGCATGTAACGGTAACGGTAACAAAAGTGCAGCAAGGTAGCCCAATCCTTTTGAGGCAAAGGACAGGCCAAAATGGTCTGTTATGATAAGCAAAGCGTTCTTGAGGGTACACGGGAATTTCATCTAGTCACTTTCATCATGTTGGTTTGATTTGTGTTTGCTACTTTGATATTTGATATGTGGGTGGACCGGTGCTTAGGTGCTGTTCTTACTTGAACAAACCTCCTACTTATGATTAACCCCCTCGCAAGCATCCGCAACTATGAGAAAAGTATTAAGATAAAATCTAACCATAGCATTAAACTTTTGGATCCAAATCAGTCCCTTACGAAGTAGCGGATAAACTAGGGTTTAAGCTTCTGTCACTCTCGCAACCCATCATCTAATAACTACTCCACAATGCATTCCCTTAGGCCCTAATAAGGTGAAGTGCCATGTAGTCGATGTTCACATGACACCACTAAGGGAATCACAACATACATACCATCAAAATATCGAACACATATCAAGTTCACATGATTACTTGCAACAAGATTTCTCCCGTGACCTCAAGAACAAAAGTAACTACTCACAAATGATAATCATGCTCAAGATCAGAGGGGTATTAAATAGCATAATGGATCTGAACATATAATCTTCCACCAAATAAACCATATAGTAATCAACTACAAGATGTAATCAACACTACTAGTCACCCACAAGCACCAATCTAAGGTTCCGGTACAAAGATTAAACACAAGAGATGAACTAGGGTTTGAGAGGAGATGGTGCTATTGAAGATGTTGATGGAGATTACCCTCCCCAACATGGGAGAGTTGTTGGTGATGATGATGACAATGATTTCCCCCTCCGGGAGGGAAGTTCCACCGGCGGAATCGCTCCGCCGGAGGGCAAAAGTGCTCCTGCCCAAGTTCTGCCTCGAGACGGCGGCACTTCGTCTTGAAAGCCCTCTCCTTATTTTTTCTAGGTCAAAATGACTTATATACCAGAAGAGGGGCACCGAAGGTGGGCCGAGGAGGGCACAACCCACCAGGGCGCGCCTGGGCTCCCTGGCGCGCCCAGGTGGGTTGTGCCCACCTGGTGGGCCCCCTCTGGTAGTGATTTACTCCAATAATTCTTATATATTCCGTAAAAAAGTCTCCGTGAAGTTTCAGCTCATTTGGAGTTGTGCAGAATAGGTGGCCTGACGTAACTTTTTCAGGTCCAGAATTCCAGCTGCCGGTATTCTTCCTTCTTGTGTGAACCTTGCATATTATGAGAGAAAAGGCATTAGAATTACTCCAAAAAGCATTATTATGCATAAAAACAATATAAATAACAGTAGGAAAACATGATGCAAAATGGACGTGTCAACTCCCCCAAGCTTAGACCTCGCTTGTCCTCAAGTGAAAAACCGAAATCGAAAAACATGTCCACATGCTTAGAGAGAGAGGTGTCGATAAAAATAGAATAAGGACATAGAAGCATCATGTATATTATTATAACAGCAACAAACTTTAACATAAAACTTTATCATAGAACTTTTATCATATAACTTCTCATGAACAAGTAACAATTCATCACAACATCGAAGTATAAAGCATAAACTCTATTGGAAACCAACAAACTATGTTCTCAGTCAACTTTGAAACTACAATTCATCATGTTTTCAGGAAGGGTCACGTATCGGAGCCTTTAGGCAAGTCCACATACTCAACCATCATATAGTCTTCTATGATTGCTAACACTCACCACATACACATGAGCAAAAAGTTTCAACCGGACACATAGAAAGATAGGGGCTTATAGTTCCGCCTCCCAACGTATTCACCTCAAGGGTGATGTCAACAATAATAACTCATGCCCACTCATATTCAACTGGATATATGTGCCTAGATCTTGCCTCACCACATGGTGCTTGCCAAAAGAGAAAATAAAAGGAATAGAGAGAAATACTTTGACTCTTGCATAAAAGTAAATACATAAAAGTAAAAGATAGGCCCTTCGTAGAGGGAAGCAGAGGTTGCCATGCGCTTTTTATTTGTATGCTCAATCTCTTAGTGCAAAAGAACATCATGTTATATTGCCCCTTATGATAGCAACCGTTATTATGCAGTCTGTCGCTTTTATTCTTTGCCATCACAAGTTCGTACAACGCTCAATTTTCTCTTACACTAAATGATCCAACACTTTTAGAAGCAATTTTTATTGCCTTATTGCACCGATGACAACTTACTTGAAGGATCTTACTCAATCCCTAGGTAGGTATGGTGGACTCTCAAAACAAGATTTGGGTTTAAGGGTTTTTGGATGCACAAGTAGTATCTATACTTAGTGCGGAATTTTTGGCTAGAAAATATGGGGGACAAACACCATATGTTAAAGGATCTATGACAATATAACTTCTATGTGAATATGGGCAAACATAAATCATTACGTTGTCTTCCTTATCCAACGTCAACAATTTTGGCATATAATAGTTTGATGGGGGCTCACAATCACAAAAGATGTCCAAGATAGTTTATTTGCATGTGAATCTTCTTTTCCCTTATTAATTCTTTCATGAATTGCATCATTGACCAATGCTATGTTTGTAAATCTCCAATAAAATTTTCTACTTATACTCTTCCTTATGTGTTGTCATTACTTACCATAAGATTAGCATATGATCTTTTTCATTTATTTCTTTTCTTTTTATTAAATATGAAAGTAAAGAAAACAAAACTCAAAATAAACTTTATTATATATCTCGCACACGATTACAAGGATAGATCACTAAGCAAACACTGGAAAGGAAAGAATCGAACTAAACTTTTATTCAACTAAAGCAAAAGATAACTGAGGATCGAACTAAGATAAGTAAAGGCAAAATATAGTGGAGGTGATACGATACTGGGACACCTCCCCCAAGCTTGGCACAAGCCAAGGGGAGTGCCCATACCCAATACTCAAGTTTGCTTTGGTGATGGAGAAGGAGGTGGTGGTGATGAAGTAGAGGGTTTATCCTTCTTCTCCTTTTCCAGCTTACATCGAAGAGTAAAATAGTCTATCCTCAACTCGTCGTTCTCCATCTCGAGCTTTATTATCCTCCTGCATAATGCCTCCATGCTTTCGTTCTTGAAATGAGGAGGGACTGGTTCGTCTTCATCTTGCTCATCGAAGAACCATATGTAGGGATAGGTGTCCTTGAAGATATTTTTATCTAAAGGCTGATAAGAAACTGGGCACTCATCCACGGAATCTTGAGATAACATATTTTCAGATTTGTCAAGAAAACAACGAGGAAAGGAGAACAGAAGATTTTCTCCGTGATACGGTGGTCAATAGGTTCGGGGGGTATATAAAGATTTTTTGTCTTGGGAAACAAGCAAACGGAAGAAAAACGGAGTCCGGAAGGTACCCGAGCTGGGCACAAGCCACCTGGGCGCGCCTGGCTGCCAGGCGCGCCCTGGTGTCTTGTGCCCACCAGGGGTGCCTTCCTGATTGTTTCTGATTTTCCTAATTTTTAATATATTCCAAAACTGACAGAAAATATTTTTGCGGATTATTCGGAGTCCGTTTACTTACCGTATCACGTACCTCCTATTTTTTCATGATTCTGGAGTATTCCGGAAGGTTTCCTTTATGTGTTCTTCCGGTGTCATAGTTTGGATAATATTGCTTTCAACAATAATGGGCGTACCTAAGATATAATGTTTTATTCTTTGCCCATTGACAACCTTCGGGTTAGTACCTTCGGCATTATTTATTTTGATGGCTCCAGATCGATAAACCTCCTCGATAACATAGGGTCCTTCCCATTTGGAGAGGAGTTTTCCTGCAAAGAATCTGAAACGAGAGTTGTACAAAATAACATATTCTCCAACTTTGAACTCACGCTTTTGGATTCTTTTGTCATGCCATCTTTTAACTTTTTCTTTAAATAACTTGGCATTTTCATAAGCTTTGGTTCTCCATTCATCTAGTGAGCTAATATCAAATAACCTCTTTTCACCGGAAAGTTTGAAATCATAGTTGAGTTCTTTAATTGCCCAATATGCTTTATGTTCTAACTCAAGAGGCAAATGACAAGCTTTTCCATAAACCATTTTATAATGAGACATACCCACAGGATTTTTGTATGCTATTCTATAAGCCCAAAGTGCATCATCTAATTTCTTAGACCAATTCTTTTGGGACCTATTGACAGTTTTTTATAAAATTAATTTTATTTCTCTATTGCTAAGTTCAACTTGACCACTAGACTGAGGATGATAGGGTGATGCAATTCTATGGTTAACATCATACTTAGCAAGCATTTTACGAAAAGCACCATGAATAAATAATGTGGACCACCATCAGTCATTAAATATCTTGGGACTCCAAACCTTGGGAAAATAACTTCCTTAAGCATTTTAATAGAGGTGTTGTGATCAGCACTACTAGTTGGAATAGCTTCTACCCACTTAGTAACGTAATCAACAGCAACCAAAATCTGAGTATACCCATTAGAGGAAGGAAAAGGTCCCATGTAATCTAAACCCCAAACATAAAATGGTTCAACAGCAAGTGAATAATTCATAGGCATTTCTTGACGCTTACCAATATTACCAACTCTTTGACATTCATCATAAGATAAGACAAACTTAAGGGCATCCTTGAAGAGAGTAGACCAATAAAAACGAGATTGCAATACCTTGTGAGCAGTTCTGGCTCCCGCATGATGCCCTCCATAAGCTTCGGAGTGACATTTCCGTAGGATTTGTCGTTGTTCATGCTCAGGTACACAACATCTAATAATACCATCTATTCCTTCTTTATAAAGATGTGGGTCATCCCAGAAGTAATGTCTTAAATCATAAAATAATTTTTTCTTTTGTTGGTATGTGAAGCTAGGTGGTATGTATTTAGCAACAATGTAATTAGCATAGTCAGCATACCAAGGAGTGTTATGGGAGACATTTATTGTAGCTAATTGTTCATCAGGAAAACTATCATTAATAGGTTGTCAGTCATCAAGAATATTTTCTAACCTAGACAAGTTATCAGCAATGGGGTTCTCAGCTCCCTTTCTATCAGTGATATGTAAGTCAAATTCTTGTAGCAAGAGAACCCACCTAATGAGTCTAGGTTTAGCATATTTCTTTTCCATAAGATATTTTATAGCAGCATGATCGGTGTGAACAGTCACTTTAGAATCAACAATGTAAGATCTGAATTTATCACAAGCAAATACAACTGCTAAAATTATTTTTCAGTAGTAGCATAATTGCGCTGGGCACTGTCTAGAGTTTTACTAGCATAATGAATAACATTTAATTTCTTATCATCTCTTGTTCCTAGAACAGCACCAACAGCATAATCACTAGCATCACACATCATTTCAAAAGGCAAGTTCCAATCAGGTGGTTGAACAATAGGTGCAGAAATTAAGGCTTTCTTAAGTGTTTCAAAGGCTTCTACACAGTCATCGTCAAAAACAAATGGAACATCCTTTTGTAAAAGATTTGTAAGAGGCCTAGAAATTTTAGAGAAGTCTTTAATAAATCTCCTATAGAAACCAACATGACCGAGGAAACTACGAATACCTTTGATATCTTTAGGACACGGCATTTTCTCAATTGCATCAAGTTTAGCTTTATCCACTTCAATACCTCGTTCAGAAATTTTATCTCCCAAGACAATACCTTCATTAACCATAAAGTGGCTATTCTCCCAATTCAAGACAAGATTAGTTTGCTCGCATCTCTGCAAAACTCAATCAAGGTTGCTTAAGCAATTATCAAAAGAAGTTCCATAAACGAAAAAATCATCCATGAAAACCTCAACAATCTTTTCACAAAAGTCAGAGAATATAGCAGTCATACACCTTTGAAAGGTAGTAGGTGCATTACATAAACCAAAAGGCATATGTCTATAAGCATAAGTTCCAAAAGGACAAGTGAAGGTGGTTTTCTCCTGACCTTCTCTCCAGCGTAGCTCAGCTCCTAGATCTCCTCGATCCTTCCGTAGTATCTGTCCTTGTCGTTACCGGTGTAGGATTCCATCGTTACCCTGGAGTTCTGATAACCATCGCTCTTCATGTCCTTGTCCTCGGTGTGGAATGTGTAGCCGTTGATATCATACGCCTCATAGGTCATCAGGTTGTGCTCGGCGCCCTGTGACAAGGCGAATATGAGTTGTTCTTCCGCGAAAGAATCCTCATGTAAAGGGTACGACAGAAGCTTCTGCTTGAACCAACGCGTGAAACATGAGTTGTGCTCTTTGATTATATCTCCGTCCGTCCTCTGTTGGCCTCGGTCATTGTACGTCTTCTCAATAAAGGTTTTGTGCTCTACCACCCAAGGATCGACCACGTCTATGTGTTGTAGCGCGACTAGGTTTGCTCTTTCAAAGGGGCGAGTCGACCCTCGAAGTCGACATGCATTTCGCGGCGACCCTCACGGTGACCCCATCCAGCGAGCCTGCCAAGGTGCCTGCTGACGGGCAGACCAACGGGGTTCTCGATGCCTAGATAATTCGTGCAGTAGGAGATGCACTCTTCGGTCAGAAAGCCCCTGGCTATGCTTCCCTCTGGACGTGACATGTTGCGAACGTATCCGTTGATGACACCATTCATCCTTTCGAACGGCATCATGCTGTGCAGGAACGTCGGCCCGAGTTGGATGATATCCTCCACGATATGGACCAGCAGATGCACCATAACGTCGAAGAATGCGGGCGGGAAGTACATCTCAAGCTCGCATAGTACCACCACGATCTCTTCCTGTAGCCTTCTGAGTTGCCTCACGCCAACCGACTTCCGAGAGATGACGTCGAAAAAGTTGCATAGGCCAAATAGCGTTTCACGGACGTGCGTGTCCATGATCCCACGGATTGCAACTGGAAGTATCTGCGTCATCAGCACGTGACAGTCGTGAGACTTCATCCCGCTGAACTTCTGCTTCGCTGGGTCTAGGTATCTGCTTATCTTCCCCGCGTAACCGTAAGGAAGTTTTACTCCTACGAGGCAGGTGAAAAACTGCTCGATCTCCTCCTGACTTAGAGTGAAGCACGCGGGAGGGTAGTCATTTCCGGTCTTCTTGGCCTTTTTGCCTTTGCGACGACTTTCTGTGTCCTGCTTCGCCTCATCATCATCATCATCATCATCATTAGCGTGAAGCTCCTGCCTGATGCCCATTGATTTCAAGTCTGCCCTTGCTTTCGGCCCATCTTTGGTCCTCTCTGGCATGTTGAGCAGGGTACCAAGCAGACTCTCGCACACGTTCTTCGTGATATGCATGGCATCAAGGCTGTGAGGCACACGGTGGATCTTCCAGTACGGCAAGTCCCAGAAAACAGACCTCGTTTTCCATACCTTCAGCAGCGGCTCTGGCGCCTTTCGCTTCTTTCCCGGCTCTGGCGCCTTTTGCTTCTTTCCCGGCAGTGGGCAATCTTTCCAATTTTTCAACAGCTCGTCTATTTCCTAGCCGCTCCTCGTACGCGGGCGTCTTCGGGGTTCGGTTTCACCATCGAACAGATCCTTGCGTTTCCTCCACGGGTCATCGTCGCGAAGCCACCTTCGATGTCCCATGAACACGGTTTTCGAAGACCCGGGATCTCTATCTAGCTGGAGATACGTTGTGTCATCCATGCACCTGACGCATCCAGAAAATCCGTGGACCACCTGCCCCGCGAGATATCCGTAACCGAGATAGTCGTGCACCGTCGTGAGCAGTGCGGCTCTCATAGGGAAATATTCTTTCTCTGCGGCGTCCCACGTATTGGCTGGCGTTTTCCACAGCGTGTCTAGCTCCTCTTTCAGCAGCCCCAGATACAGATTGATGTCGTTCCCTGGTTGTTTCGGCCCTTCAATTAGCATACTCATGTGAATGTACTTCCTCTTCATGCACAACCTGGGGGGAAGGTTGTACATCCACACAAACACAGGCCAGGTGCTATGTGTGCTTCTCTGGCTGCCAAACAGATTGACTCCATCGGTGCTCGCACCCAGCACGATGTTCCTTGGATCCTTCCCAAATTCTGGGTGTTCGTAGTTCAACGCTTGCCACTGGCTCCCATCCTTAGGGTGACTCAGCATCTTGTCTTTTTTATTTATCTCCGGATCATTTGCGTCATCTTCTCGCTTCTTCTCCTCCCTATCCGCGTGCCAACGCAGGAGCTTTGCTACCTTAGGGTCCGCGAAATACCGCTGCAGACGAGGAGTGATCGGAAAGTACCACACCACTTTTCGAGGAGCTTTCTTCCTCTTCTTGTATCGAGTGACGCCGCACACCGGACATATGGTAGACTCCGCGTGCTCGCCCCGATAAATGATGCAATTGTTCATGCACACATGGTATTTCACGTGCGGTAAATCCAGAGGACACACGACTTTCTTTGCCTCCTCGAAACTGGTCGGGCACTTGTTCCCCTTGGGAAGACGTTCGTGCCAGAATGACATGTTCTCGTCGAAGCATGCGTCGGTCATTTTGTGTTTTACCTTCATCTCCAGAGCCATGAGCGTTACTTTCATGCGGGTATCCTTGGGTCTGCATCCTTCATACAATGGAGTAACCGCGTCTATCTCCAGTTGATCCAGCTTGGCTTTCTCTCGGGCGGCAGCTCTTGCGTTATCCGTCTGCTTGAGAAGCAGCTCTTGAATATGAGGGTCCTGCACCCAGCCCATCGATGGTCCATCGTCGTCTGCTCCGCCGGCATCTTCATCTTCATGATCATGCCCTTCGTCTGCTCCGGCATCTTCCTCATCATCATGTCCAGCATCTTCTACATGATGACTGTGTACAACATCACCGTCGTGATCATGTCCTGGAGATTCTTCGTCTTCTCGCCCGCCCGAGCCGCGGTGGTTGTCTTGCTGCCCTTCCTCATTTCTTGCCCGGCCCCCATGGACGACTTCATAGTCATCTTCATCACCTTGCCACCGATAGCCATCCATGAAACCACGCAAGAGCAGGTGGTCCCGCACCTGCCCGGAATCCGGGTCCGCAATAAGGCTCTTCAGCTTGCATCTTCGACACAGACATCTTATCTCCATCTTGTTCTTTTGAAGCATCTCAGCCTTCGCGGAGCTCAAAAACCTATTCACGATGCCTTCGGTCATCGTGCGGACCATGGTCGCCTGCGGGGTAGAGCAAAACGATATTTTAGAACCAAGAAAAAATTTGGCATGACTTTCCCTAAAAATAGGACAAAAAAGAATGCATAGTGCCAAAATTCTCGCCGAAACGGAAATGTATCAACATTCCGGCAAAATATTGGCAACTATCGCATTTCAAATACCGGTACCTGCAAACACAAACATATATGCAACACCACAAACATATGCAACACCACGAACATACATAGATCTAGCTAGGCCACAAAAAGTGCATGTGCACGTTGTTGGAGCGAGCTAGGGAGAAAAAAAGTAGATCTACAACATGAAGATAGCTTTCCCCTTACTTACCTATCAAAAAAAGGTAATTTCACCACTTAATTTTGATGAATCTATGGTGCAAATGAGGTGAGGAGGAGGAGGCAGCCGACAAGCTTGGAGAAGGAGGTGGAGGGAATGAAGTGGGGAAAGTGAGTGTGTAGGTGTGGCTGTCCAAAATATCTAACTGGTTCCAGGTTACTAATGGCGCACCACACAGCCATGCGCCATTAGTAACACAACATACTAATGGCGCACCTGCTGGCCGTGCGCCATTAGTAGTTTTGCAAAAAAGTAAAAAAAAGTATATATATACTAATGGCGCACCGCGGCATAGTGTGCCATTACTAGTTTAAACTAGTAATGGCGCACTTTGCCACGGTGCGCCATTAGTAGTTTTGCAAAAAAAAGAATAAAAAAAAATACAGTACTGGCGCACTCTGTGGCTGGTGCGCCATTACTAGTTAGAACTAGTAATGGCGCACTTTGCCTGGATGCGCCATTAGTATGTTTGGAAAAATGAAAAAAAAATTGTTACTAGTGGCGCACCTTGTGTCTGGTGCGCCATTAGTGTCATCCACACTAATGGCGCATCACCACATGGTGCGCCATTAGTATATAGTAGTGGCGCACCACTTCTCTGGTGCGCCATTAGTGTCAATTTCATCTATAGCCCTTTTCCTAGTAGTGTTATGGTCTTTGGGTTGAAAACACACCTGACCAGCACACACCAGATTAACTTTCCGGATGCCAGGTATCACCCAAGGCATCGTTCAAGAAAAACTCTGAGACGGAGAGACCAACGTCCTGCATGGGATCACTATTAATACGCGCGGATTCCAAGGGGTGCCCCCCTCTCAGTCACAAGTGGAAACACCCATGCCCCCTGACCCGATGACAGGATTTAGTCCACCAACATGGAAACCCTCATCGTAGCCCTTTATGTGGTGTGTGCACGGAAAGGGGTTAACAACTTACTGAAGCATACCCCACCTGTGGCAGGGACAAGTGGCAGCACGAATCAAGTATGGGGGTTACCGGAACAAGACTCGATCTACGGTCGACTCAGGAGGTTTAATTTTTCCTGCAGTGGTTAGCACAATATGGTATTCTTTCAACAGCAATAACAAGCAGGGCCACAACCCTTGCATGCTCCAACATGCCCACAATGATCATTCTCGTCACCACGAGAAATTTCAGTCTCACGGTCACTTTACTCGTGACTGATTCTTTCCTGCAGTTCAGTCCATAACAACACGGGCATACATGACAAGTGAAAGTAACCATACTCACTCATACTTCATGCTTTAAAGATAACAGCAGAATAGCCATGGATCATGCATGCAAAAATAGCCATATGCAAATTCTATTAAAGATTATCACAACCATGATTCAAATATTCTAGCTAGCAACCACAAAACATTCACCATATCAAATGTTCAAGATGCTTGCCTTGAGCATGCAGAAATATTGGGTGCACTCCAAAAGTTTGAAAAGTTTCTTCCCTCCATTTCCTATTTTCAAAAAATATTTAAATCACCATATAAAAAAAATAGTGTTAAAAAGTTGTCTAGAAATTTTTGAAATAAACACTAAAATAAACTAGAGGAAAAATAAAGAATAACAGAAAAAGAATCAAATTATTTGGAGTTCATATGAATTACTTATGAAATTTCCAATCTGGAATAAATGACTAAAAGGACTGTTTAATTGATCCAGGAGAGGCTGAGCTTAGGAAAAATGTTCACCTAGGCTGGAATAATAGGGCATGATTTTATGAGCATGAGAAAATTTGAATCACCAAATTTAGTCTGGAAATCAATGCTGTGGAATATTTTTAATCTTATTGGAAAAGAAAAAGAAAAGGGCAATTGCACGCCCTGGGTGGGGTTTAACCGCAGAGCGCCACATGGCCGAGCCCAGCCGCTCGGTTGTGCGGGAGGTGGATGACGTCGATGGCGTACTGCTGGGGTTACGCCTACCACGCGCGAAGACGGATTCCGTGAAAACCGTCTCCACTTGTCGGGTTCATTTCCCTGCTCCCGCGCACGTCCCACTTGTCGGGTTCAGCGTCCTGAGTGGCTGACGGGCGGGCCCCACTTGTCGGGTTCATTTCAATGCTCCCACGCGCGTCTGGACAGGGGCAGAGGAGGATTCCGGCGATCCTCGTCGGCGAACGGCTATGCCATTCGGGGCGCCGAGCTTACATGTGTGTTCCCTTCATCGTGGCGAAACCAGGGCGCTGCGCCACCACCTCCGGAGGTCACCGTGTTGCCGACGGGGAGCTTTGCTGCGAACGGCGGCCTTCGGAGAAAGAGGGACTCCGTCTCCGAGCTTAGTTTAGTGAAATTGATGGGTAGGATGGACTTGCGGGTACTCCGGGAGGTGTGTGGTGGGAAAAAATGCAAGGGGGAGGCGTTGTTTGTGTCGGAATCAACCGAGTGGTGGCGGCGGTGGTTTCTGCCGGAGACGAGGAAGAAGGGAGCTCTCGGTCGATTGGCTGCGACAGAGGGTTCGTGGAGGGAGGAGGAGTGGTCGTGCTGTCCACAACGAGCCCGAGGTGGCCTTTTTATAGGCGGGCGAGGTCGGTTTCGTGGCTTCCCGCGGAAGACACGACGACAGTGGCCATAAATGCGCCGGCGAGGTGGTTATGGGCGGTGGCGTGGTCGGCGGAGTTTGGTGAGGGCGGTGGCTGTCCGGAGTTACTCCAGAGCGCGCTGGCTGGCGGGGAAGCGAGCCACGCATCCTGGGCGGCGCGTGACAACGACGGGCGGTTGTCAGTGGCTGAGTGCACTGTGCACTTAAGCCCAGCCAGCTAGGCCCTTTTTCATTTTTATTTTCTTTCTGTTTTCTGTTTTCTTTTGTTCTTTCCTGTTGCATTTTCCTTTAGCTAGCAATTGTATTTTGTAAAACATGGGACTTGCCAAATCAAATACTAGGCAATGTCTGGCACTGCCTCAAAAAGTTTGGGGAGTAATTTGAATTCCTTTTAATTTTATTTAAATAAAATTGGTTATAAATAGCTGATTTGGGTACTGTTTTTGGAGGTTAGGGTCATCTTAGGAATTCAGTTAATGTTGATTATATTTTTACAGTTGCTTCTGGATTATTTGAAATGTTATGAACATTTTAGTTTCTGATTTGGTCAACTTTTATTCTGCAAATTTGAATTGAGTTGATTTTCAGGGAAGTATTTGAATTGATTTGAATAACCACTATGAACTAGCTTTGCAAATGAGGATGACTTGGCATACTTAGCAAAGTGTCATAGTGCTTATTACATAGGGGTGTTACAGTCTTTCCTGGGGTTGGGCACTGTTCCCAGTTTTTCAACAGCTCATTGATTTCGGCGCCGCTCCGCTTACGTGGAGGTCCTCGATGCTCAGCCTCACCATAGAATAGATCTCCACGGTTTCTCCACGGGTCGTCCTTTTCAAGCCATCTTCGATGCCCCATGTACACGATTTTCCCAGACCCTCCTTCTTTCGTTGACGTTAGCTGGTGAGACATCGTATCATCCATGCACCGCCTGCATCCGCAATATCCGTGGTACACCTGGCCTGCGACATATCCGTAACCGAGATAGTCATGCACCGTCGTGATCAGCGCGGCTCTCATATAGAAATATTCGCCTTTATTGGCGTCCCATGTCATGGCCGGTGTTTTCCATAACGTATCTAACTCCTCTTGAAGTAGCCCCAGATACAGATTAATATTATTTCCCGGTTGTTTTGGCCCTTGAATCAGCATGCTCATGTGTATGTAATTCGACTTCATGCACAACCAGGGGGGATGTTGCACATCCATACAAACAGGGGCCATTTGCTATGGTTGGTGTTTTGGTTGCCAGACGGATTCATGCCATCGGTAAACGCGCCAAGCACGATGTTCCTTGCATCACATGCGAAATATCAATATTCGCCGTTGAACGCTCTCCACTGTCTTGCATCCGCGAGCTGTCTCAGCTTCGGATCATCTCCATCGTCAGGCTTTGTCCTCTCCGCGTGCCAACGCATGAGCTTTGCTTCCTTGGGATCTACAAAATAACGTTGCAGATGGGGAGTGATCGGTAAGTACCATACAACTTTCTGGGGACATTTCTTTCCGGCCTTCTTGTATCGAGAAGCATTGCACACCAGACAACTGGTTTTTTCCGCGTGCTCCTTCCGATAAATTATGCAATCGTTGATGCATGCATGGTATCTAACGTGCGGCAGATCAAGAGGGCACACGATCTTCTTGGCCTCATCCACACTAGTCGGACATAGATTCCCCGCGGGAAGAACATCCTTTAGGTACTTGAGAAGCTCATCGAGGCTAGTGTCGGTCCATTTGTTTTTAGCCTTCGTCTTCAGAAGTTCGAGCGTGAAACTCAAGCGGGTCACCTCGGGATCGCAACCATCATACAGTGGAGTGTTCGAGTCTACCACCAGTTGCTCCAGCTTGGCCTCCTCTCTAGAAGCAGCTCTGTCAATACTCGTCTCCTTGCGAAGCAGTTCTTGAACATGAGGGTCCCGCACGATTGAACTTAGTAGCGACGAAGTCTGCAGCATGGAGTCCACGTTTTCTCCGCCGCCATGTCCGGCCTGATCATCTCCGCCGCCATGTCCGGCCCCTTCTTCGCCGTCATTATCGGTCACCTCTTTGTCTTGCCCCGTGTCGTTATTGCCTGCCCCGTCGGCGTCCTCATCATCATCATCATCATCATCTTCAATTATCCACCGAGTATAGCCATCCATGAAACCAGTAATGAGCAGGTGCGCCATCACACGACCATCCTCATAGGGGTCGAGCCAAACTCCTCCTTTGCATCTTCGACACGGACATATAATCACTGTCCAGTTATTTTCATTCATGTCCTGCACCGCCGACCGCAACCACCTTTCCACCATCGTTCCACTGACCATCATGTACGCCTCTGCGGTAATAATAAATAAATTAATTATAAAAATGCATGCATGCATCAAAGTCATACAAAAATTCGGCATAACCTTCCCTAAAAATAGGAGATATAAAGTTTGCCCGAAATTCGCCGAAACTGAAATAAATCGACATTTCGGCAAAACACAGGCAACTCAAGCACAATTCGGCGGCAACTCATGCCACACACACAATTTCCATCATATTGCCCGATTATGTCATATCGCACACATACACATATTTCCATTCTTGCAAAAGCACACATTTTTAATCACCTATCTCGAGATCGAGCACGGTGAGGATGATGTCGATCGGTGTCGCCACACACCTAGGGAATGATCAAAAGTGGACAAACCGTACTTCTTGGCATGGCTAGATCTAGTTAGGGAGGTACATTGGTCACTTCACTAAATGCTAGATCTACCTAGCTAGTTTGAGAAGGAGAGAGTTCAACTAGTGGAGGGGGAAGGAAAAAAAGAAAGGAGATGCATTAATGGAGGTGGTGTAGTTAGCTAGAAGCAATAAAGAGAGCGACAGGAAGGTAGAAGAAGGAGAGTAATGGGGTGAGAAGTAGTGAGGAAGAAGCAAGTGAGGGAGAGAGGAGGTGGGAGCTAGGGGGAAGTGATGGAAGAGAGGATGGGGGAGGGGGAAGGGGGAGGGAAAAGGTGGTGGCTGCGGTTTAGCAGTAGCGCTGGATGCAAAACGCGCTGCTGCTAAAGTGGTAGCAGTACTAGCGCGCCCCAGGGTGACGCGCTACTGCTAAGTGGGGCCCGCCATGTGACCAGGTTCAAAATTAGCCGTAGCGCCCTACCCAAAAAGCGCGCTACTACTAATCAGTTAGCAGTAGCGCGGTTATCTGAGGCTTGCTACTACTAAACCTAGCCTGGCGGCAACGGTGGGGCAATTTTAGTAGTAGCACCCTTTTTTCTGGCCGCGCTACTGCTATGTAGATAGCAGTAGCACCTGATGCGGGAGCGCGTTACTGCAAACTAGCAGTAGCGCGTCATTTTATCCAGCACTACAGCTAAGGTTCTGTGTATAGGGTTTCCCTAGTAGTATATGTATAATAGCATGTCTATGCCATACAATGAAGGCATTGCAATAGAGCAATTATCGTGCCACCATGTTCCTGTGTGGCTGTGTACTTAATAAACATTGATGCATCATAAAGATCGAAAGGGTTAATTGAGAAATTCCACAAAGTACAAATATGATGCTTCCTGACTATGTCAAGATCGTACAGACAAATGAACCATTTGATGCATGCTACTCATTTGAAATGCCAAACATGAGACACTAAATTATTATGAGGACTGGGAAAAAAGGGAAGCAACAAAAAAGCATCCGAAGTAGCTCTCTGTTACTGTATTGTTTAGTGATAGGACATTCGGCACTGCATCAAAAGACCTAGACCACCTGTGAATTAAATATTGAATGACCAAAATACAAAGAAGAATGACTTAACCTTAATAGGGTTACTGAGATAAGCACATTGCAGGTTGCTCACCTGGAAAGAAGAATCATAAGCTATTCATTCAGTCTAACAGAACAAAAACACACAGGTAGAAAGCTATCAAGTATCGTTTAGAAAGAAAAAAAATCTATTGACGTGTACAAAGATCAGTGTTGTACAAAGAGAGTCTCAGTTTAGCAGAATCAATATGATTATATGAAAAACTATCAACCTTTGCATCATATCTCAAGAATTAAACTGGAATCATGGGAACAAGTGGTAAAAAGGGCATATCAGTCTAATTAAACAATGGTCGACTATCGATTTGTAGTCCCTTGGGTTCACAAATTCAAAGCAACCTATCGAATAGCCTGAACTGAAAAGATAATTTTATACACCCGACACCAGGGTAGTGTACTCTTTTTGACAAATTATAAGGTCAAATAATGCATGAATCAAACAAAAAGGTACTAAGAATGTGATTATCCAAATCCGCAGAGCATATTGTGTAAAGAAATGAAGGAAAATTATAGCAACTATAAACTCGTGAAATGGTGACGCATGCCTGGCCACGAACTTTATGGTGCATGCATTCACTTCTGAAGATGATTATCAAGTGCAAAAAGAACCTAGCTGTTACAACTGGAATCCAAATGTAGATAGAAACGAAGCCTTGTCCTTTGAATTGAAACCAGAGCTAACCTAAAAAAATAGGAATAATGCATTCCAAATAGTAAGAAGTGTGCGCAATAGAACCAGTCCCAATGCGGCTCCAACATGATTGCAGCGACGAGAAATGGAGTGGAGTATTGCGTGCCCAATTCACATCATCTTCTCCCAAAGCATCACGTAGCATGCCTGCACACACATCAATATTTGGAATAAAGGAAACCTGCAATGACAAAGAACAATACTATTCACTTCTTGAATGAACTACCTATGAATCAAGCATTAGTCATAGGATGCACAACCTATATAGAACACTAATTTTGTAAGGTACGAACACTGTACTTTGAAGCACAATCAACATGCAGGACCTAGCTCCTAATTCATAGATGGATTATTACTTAGAGGCAAGAGTATCTTCCTTGCATTTACAATCGACCCAAACTAAAAAAGATTGAAACAAACTGTAGCTAGAAACTAATCTAATAGACAATCTGAATGTTATATAAGCTCCACTGAAGAGTGGGATCTTTCTGATGCATATTATATAAGTATATAATACGTAAATAGATCTAATGTCTTAAACATAAATGTTTCAGACAAGGATATACAAGTTATTATTTTTATGAAGTTATGGATGGATGGATTCAGAGGATTATGTGCTGCATGAAAACCTTGATTCTGAACACAGAGTTGGCGTACTGACCCTAAAAATACAAAATAAAGACATTAACAACGATATGTGAGACATACATTTCTGGTTAGAGTTTCATCTAATATAACATGGTTAGTATAAGAACTCAAGGCTCAAAAAAGCTGCAATTCTTAATAAATGTGCAGTTAAATTCATATCCTTTGAAAAAAATAGTATAAATCCATATCGGTTCCCATTCCATTTCTCTCCGTCTCTTCTGAAGCTTTCCAAAACGCTACCCGTCACCCAAATTTCAACCTTACCTCTAATGGACATTTAAAGCTGATAAATGGAGAAAGAAGCTTGCAACTGGGCCTTCCAAGATAATATTTCACCGAATATAAACCATTTAGAAAGAAGAGAAATCCATTTTTCTATCTACCCATGACATGGTCTGCAATTTCAAAAATTAGCACATGTGTGGTAAACAGAAAAAAGGCGGACATTCATAATAGTTTTGTAGAGTAATGCGAACATAAATTAACCATAGTGGACTAAAGGTCATTTCCTAAATCTAAACTTCAAACTATTAGTAACTTTCATGCTAACAAGAACCAACCAGAGAAGCAACTATTGCATTAATAGAAGTATCGTTCCAAGATATGCCCAAGCTTTATAGAAATAGAAATCCAAAGACAGTGACCTTGTAAGATAAGTCTACTAAGCCGATTAGTTGACACTGACACAATGTAACACAGAGATCCTTATTAATTGGTTAGATAATCAAATCACTTTGTAGCCCCCTGTTGTTAAGACATAGTGTCATAAAAAATCTCCCCAAAGGAAGCTAGCTTGTTTTTTCATGGGCTGTTTACATTTATACAATAACTAAAACAATGTTCACATATCGAGCAAACCAACAAAATCAGCAGAAACATAAACTCTGTAGCATAGCAACAGAAGGAATCTGAAACTTATTGTTGTAATTTGTCGTTCATAGTGTGAATGCAATTTGTATGCCCTTACAATAACTTTAAGTTCATCATCGATGGTTTGCATCAAGGCCTAGTACCATATCAAAAGAATATTTCAGACATATTTGATATGAAAATACAACCAGCTGTTGTATTCACCAAAAGACAATCAATGTTCAGACTTCATAAACCAAAATCAAACGCAGCAACTTCATGAGTTGCGACCATACTAAAAATACTACATATTATTCTTGGTCTCAAGGATGTCATTCGGAGCCCTAACACAAAAAGTAAATGCAAAGGCTTGCATTATCCCAAATCATGCCAGAATAGAAAATCTTGTCCACTAATTAAAAACATCTGTAAGGAAATATGAGTAAACCCCCAAAATCCAATATTTCAATAACAACCACTAACACATTTTCTTCTACCCCAATTGAACAACCATATCAAAAATATTAAGCCATGTACCAAATTCCAGAACCGATCCCACAACTTGGACATGCTACAGCAATCAAGCACGGGAAATACATCGTCACAATGCCTCTAGAAAAATGTGCCCTTGGTGGCAGGCGGCTCGATCTCGACACGACCTCATAATGAACAAATGATTAACTATCACATTTGGTACCTTATTTTGGTATCTTCTTTTGGCAGACAATAAAATTCACCTCACATTCAAAACCATCTTTTGGTAGACAACAAAATTAACTTCACATGGAAACTTTAGTCTGTCACAATACATGCACATACGCTTCAACTAGAATTGTATAAACCAATGGCCGTGCTAAATACAAACTGGATGCATTTTATAAAAAAAACATAAAAAAGTGTTGATGACATCTACATCTAATAATTGATTGAAAAACAGAGAAAGGCATCTCCACTATCAAGCGGTGTAATAATAAAAAACAGCAAACCACGATTTTAATTCCCCAAGAGTTTGGGCATCCCCAATTTCATATGCAGACCAAAATCAACAAACACCCTACCATCGCAATCAAGAATGAACAATCCGAGGGGAATATTTATGTTGTAGTGGATAATGAAGCTGCAACATGATGAAAAAGAGGATGCCAACAGAGTTCGCCGGACACTAATTATGTTTTAAGACAAAATACTACTCGTGATCTAAACACTCTTATATTTCTTTATAGAGGGAGTAATTAATAAATGGTATCTACAAAGATCGGTTAGGAGCTGAGCAAGCAACTGCCAAACGCACACGTCAGAATATTAAGCAAAGACAATGGGACAATTCAGTAAAGTGGGAGACCCAACATGAAACAATCAGAGAGGGAGACACCAACCACATACATGGGATGGAGTAAGCAAGCACAAATCAGCTCACCATTAGTGTGTCACCTTACATGCATCAGCCATCACTTGCCAAACGTCATCTCATCAATCCGAAACAATATAAGTAGAAAATTTGTAAAAGACAATCTAAAAAAGATATAGGTAGTAAAATACATTTGAAACAGAAGAAAATGTAGAAAATAAGAAGTCCCTGAGATTGTTTCTTTATGTTCGAATTGCAGGCAATAGTGATATGATATTGTTTTCTTAAGTAAATCTGGTTGTCAATGTATATTATCGAGCTAAGCTAATTAAGCAAAGCAAACAAAAAATAGAGTTGACTGAAACCTGCGCCAAATCAGGGCGAAGAACGTGGCAGCTCGACCATGGGTATGGAGCAGATTTTTTTTTTTTTAGAAAAGAAGGAAGACCCCCGGCCTCTATCTGGACGATGCATACAGCCATTTTATTAATTATTGACACAAGACCTTACAAAGTCATACAACAGTAAGACTGAAACCACCATCTAAGCAACATCTGTCGCTACTCCTATCCAGTTGATGAAGGGGCGCTGAAAGTCTAGGCCTAATACCAAATAGACCTCGCAACCAAACCTAACATCTAAGACTTGAGGTCCCAACCAGGACGCCTGCCGGGTATGGGCACCCACTAGTCCGGCGTGCTCCTCAACCAGGACGCCTGCCGGGTATGAGGCCGCCGCAGCCGCCTGCCACCAATCCATCTTCAGCGTTGTACTGCTGCATCTACCTTGCCCGGTCTAGATGCCGCCGACGCCACCACGATGCCAGACAGCGACACCCTCCTGCGCGAGTCCATCTCAGCTCATCGGGCGCCGAGTCTCCACTGCGCCACGCCGCCGAGATCCGCCGTCATCAATGGACAAGATGAAACACCGCTCCTCCTCTTGTCCCCTCCAACCAGCAGTTGCTCCAAAACGATGCCCCCAAGAGGGAGAACGACACCGAAGGCACCGTCATCGTCCGATCCGGTAGACCTAGATCTAGGGTTTCCCCCGGAACTTCCCGATCAGGTTGACGTGACCTGCAACGACGATGCCTCCAGAAGGGAACGACGCCCGAGACGCCGCCATCGTCCGCCAAGACCGCAGTCAGGCGCGATTTTCACCGGAAGCCACATCTTCCCGACCTCGCGGCTGGCTGGAACCGAGCGGAACCTCGCCACGAAGACGTACGTCGCCGTCGGTACTCCGGCATCTCCACACCGGCCCCTCCACGCGCCGCCGGTCGGCGGAAGGCCTCCCCGCGACGGATCCAAACGGGGAGTTGGATCCGCAGTCACCGCCGTCACCATCCCGACCAGAACAGCCCACCCCGCCGGATGGGGCGCTGCCGCTGCCGCCGTCCATCCAGGGCCGCCGCTCCGCCGGCTATGGTGCTCCGGCCACCGCCGCACGGCCTGGGGTCGCCGCCCCAGCCGCCGCCTTCGGATCGCACGAGAAAAGCTGCCCCTGCCGCCTCAGATGAGATCCACCACGTCCACCCGCCCAGATGCCTTCGGCACCGGGCCCGCCGCCACCGCGGCCCACGCCGGCGGCAGCGGCGGCAGGAGGAGGCGCTAGAGGGTGCTGGCGGCGCTAGGGTTTCGGGGCCCCTGGCGTCGCCCAGGGGGAGGCGACGCGAGGGGATGTTTAGGTTCCCTATCCGTAGAAGAAAGGAATGACTATGGGTATGGAGCAGATAAGCTTGCGCAAAAAACAAAAGACGGGTAATGGGGAGCTATGAATCAGGGTGAAGAACGTGGCGGTTCAACAGTGGCATGTAGTAGAGATGGAGAAATTAATAACATTACCTAGGGTTTCAGGCTTCTCAGCATTGTCCTTCCTCCTGAGACACGGCGTTGATGATGTGTCCGACCACTCGAGATGGAGGCCAGGGGCACCCTCTAGAATTGGAAGCGGCTCATCTTGGCCAATGCTCCTCCTGCGAGCTGATTAGGGATGGAGAAAAGGGATCAAGAGCAAAAGAGATACGAAACAAGAGAGATGCGTTCTGACCTGGCCCAGTGCACCGTCGTCGGGTCTTCCCCATTGGCTTCCTCCCAGGAGGCTCGCCAACGACGTCCTCTGCCCCCGCTGCTCCTGTCGAGGACAATGACGCCGGCCCTGTTGGCGACCGCTGCGGCTAAGTAATCAAATGATGGTAACTCAGTACCAGCATACCCAATTGTTTTGACGACGTAATAAAATATTCTCTAGGATCCTCAAACAAAGCATCCAATGATCCATAATTGAAAATTATGATTATTTGAAATCAAGAAACGTGAAAAGGCAGGGGCATGGAATCAAGACATGGTACATACTAACAATAGGAGGTGGAGTGCAAGGACGTGTGTATGAGAAGCATCATCATCTAGGGATATACTTGGAACGTGATGATAGGAACGGCTAAGAGCATACAATCACCTGAATCCCAGCAGCGATGAACAACAGCCAAATTAAACCCAAATTATGCGGTGGTTCAAGAAACCGGAAGGAGAAGCTTATATTCATTAAGCTACTGAAATTTAGCACACAATTTTAGCAAAACTTCATCATCTACATCTACAAACCTACATATATCTCATAACTTTTTTTGGGACATCTGAATTTGTTAAAAAAAGATTTATTGTGATGATGTATCATGATAATACTCTTGTCTGTTATTCCAAAAAAATTAACTGATATTCAACAATATTGGATTCACTTACTCGGATCAAAGACTGGGCTACAGATACATCAAACCACAAAATAGAATTTATTATCTAGTTTTTGCCCCGGATCTTGTATAGTACACACCTTTTAATGGTATGGAGTACAACGAGGCTAGAGTGAGTATGGATTCTGGAATCAAAAGTGCATACAAGGCGGTCGTCCCCAGCATCCCGTCAGCGTACCTCGACAACCGCATGGCCGACGACATGGGAAGGACGGAGATGACCACTCCACCTCCCCCATTCGAAGCCCCACCTCCCTCTCTCTCTCCTGCAAATCGAATCCACAACATCCCCCACAATATTATCCTACTCTATCCTAGTTTAATTAAGTATTAATTAATTAGTTAACAACTAATTAACTGGACAGTCTATGACATGTGGGACCCACATGTCAGGACGCCTGCTGACGTCAGCATAACACTGTTTCGGATAATGTTAATTTAAATAATTAATTAAATTCCAGAAATTAATAAAAACTTTAGAAAATCATAATAAATAATCCGTAACTCCGATGAAAATACTTTATACATGAAACTTGCTCAGAATTCCGATACGAACCCGGATACGACCTCCGTGTTCCCGTCAGACACCCGTAGCTATAAGAACATTGAACTTTTAGACCGTTTTCAGTAAATGAATAGTGCCCAACTTTAATTAAATAAATCCAAATAAATTCCTAAATTAACTAAATCATTTAGTTAGGCAGTAGAACACCCCGGTATATCATTTAGGCATGTCATACATATTGTATGCATTATTGCCGTGAATTTATTTTTTCTCTCTCCCTCCTTCTCTCTCTCGATAGACGCTGAGACCGACGACGCTGCACCTGGGTAAAACTACACTACCGACGAGCAGCCCGCTGACGACCTTCCCCTCTTGCCAGAGCAACCAGGCAAGCCCCCCCCCCCCCTTGAGCATCCAGATATCGCCCATTCTATTCTCCTGCTTGCATTAGATTTTGCTAATGTTAATGTATGCTCCTATTCTGATGCATAGCTTGCTGTTGTAACCTGTTCATGCTACCTTACCTGCCTATGATAAACTGTTTAGTTAGGTTGGTATGAACCATCAGTGACCCCGCCACCTTTCCTTTGTTGCCCCTGCTTGATCATCGACGACTCGATCAACGTGATCGTCGACCAGAGACCGACACCTCACTTCACACCCCCTTAGGTGTACGACTCTGCGTAGTAACTATCGAGTGCCGAGGGTGATACCTCGTAACGCACCCACGATGAATACTCTGCAGTGTAGCTGTTCGGTCGTGGTCATCGAGGGTGATTCCTCCTTCTCCACTTCCGATATGACTCTGTCGTGCGACCCCTCAGTGTGAACCTCGAGGGTGATGCCTCATACGTTCACCCTGATGATTTCGTCGAGTGGAATCCGCCGAGGATGATTCCTCGGGTTTCCCCCTTGATGTTATAACCACACGGTTACCTTGACCCTTGTTACAGGCGGGTCCACCCTGGTGGGTACCCGCTGGGGATCTATGATTTTCGGGTGTGCCAGAAGGGCACTCGAGTGTGACATTGTGGCGGAGCATCAGAGACTCTGATTGTCTCCGCGTGATACTAATTGAGCCTATTTGGATTTGGGTGTGTGATCTGAGTGGGTCGACGTGTCCTATACGCACTACCACCACGCGGGATAATGGTTATGGGACCCTCTGCGAAGTACGTTTCTCCAAAAGCTCGTCTGACGTCACGATTCACCGCGCGGGCTGATTGTCGGGATTGGGCTGGATACTTCACTGACGAGCTCAGTGTCGCGCCTGCACCCCGGCCAGTCTCGCAACGCGCAGGGTGCCCAGGGCGATGCCCCGAGACCTCTGGGTGCATAGGTTAGTCCGGCGTGCTGACCTCTCTGCCGAGCCTAGGTAGAGCGCTGCTTCGTGTTGATCTTCCGAGGACGGGCATTACCCAGCAAGTATGTCCGGCCAGAGTTGATCGAACGTGTTGGGTAACAGTAGTGCACCCCTGCAGGGATGAATCTTCTATCGATAGCCGGTCCTACGGTAAATGACGCTCAGTTTGTGTATCCCGATCTACTATTTAAACTGTATACTTGTTACTTAATTGAAGATTCGGGATCGCTTTCTCGCTTGGGAGTCGAGGAAGGATCTTTAAGCTGTAATTCAACATGTTTGCTAAATAAAATGCTATTCTACTCTCTTCTACTGCTGCAAGATGATGGCCTTGTGAAGATGTTTGAAGATGCTAGTTTTCGATAGGACTAGGCCTTCTCTCTATTCTGGCATTTCTGCAGCCCAGTCCACTCATACAGCCTTCTCCATTGATAATGTTGCATATGTAGTATAGATCCTTGCTTGCTGAGTACTTCGGATGAGTACTCACGGTTGCTTTACTTTCTCTTTTCCCCATATACCCCACCTTGATGATACATCAGACGATGGAGTCCAGGAGCCAGATGCCACCACCGGAGCTTACTACCAGGAGGGTCCAGAGGGTACTTACTATTGGATCGAGCCAGCTGACCAGGAGTAGGATCGGAGGCTCCCAGGCAGGAGACCAACGCCTTTCGATCTAGTGTCGTTGTTTGTGCTAGCCTTCTTAAGGCAAAACTTGTCTAACTATGTCTGTACTCAGATAATATTTGTATGACTGACATATGTATTCGGATCTTCGGATCCCTGGTCTGTAATATTGTGGACCTCCGTTTAAATTGTGTTAGAGTTGTGTTGTGATATCTTCCCGTGAGTCCCTGTGCTTGATTGTACACTTTTGCGTGTATGATTAGTGTACGATTGAGTCGGGGGCGCCACAAGGGGGGAGGCGGCTGAGGTGGGACGTGGGCCGTTTTCCCTTTTCCCTTCGCTCGCTCGCTGTGGCGCGCTATTCATTGCGTATGTGAAGACCTTGGTTGTGACTATGGAGTACAACGAGGCTGGAGTGAGTATGGATTCTGGAATCGAAAGTGCGTACAAGCCGGTCGTCCCCAGCATCCCGTCAGCGTACCTCAACAACCGCATGGCCGACGACATGGGAGGGACGGAGATGACCACTCCACCTCCCCCATTCGAAGCCCCACCTCCCTCTCTCTCCCGCAGATCGAATCCAGCGCCGCCACCGTCGGCGGGAAGCTCGCCTCCGCACCCGGGGCGGACGAGATGCGCGGGGGGGGGGGGGGGGGGGGGGGGGAGGGGGCGGGGGGAGGTGGCTGAGGTGGGAGGAGGAGGAGGAGGCCGAGGGTTCCTGAGGTGGAAGGAGGGGGAGGGGGGAGGCGGCTGAGGTGGGACGTGGGCCGTTTTCCCTTTTCCCTTCCCTCGCTCGCTGTGGCGCACTATTCATTGTGTACGTGGAGGCCTTGGTTGTGATTATCACCTAGCTCATCCTTTATAAGTTTGATATCTGAACTCAAGCAGCTCATCTTGACTAGAAATTGGCACGATAATAGCTGTACCCGTGGCCGCAGCCCAGACTGGTGAACATGCGTTTTAGCGCCAAGTAGCTTTATTTAGGTCATGCTTTGAGCGTACACTGGCTGATGTATCCTTACATAAATCTGATTACTCATTCACTTTTCGATTTATTACCAAATTGTTCATAAAAATCAGAATACCGTATTGTAAAGATAACTTTTTACTTGACAAAGAAACCATATACGAGGTTCCAACTAAAAATTTTATGATCTTCTTTGATTTATTATCCTGCATTTTGATGATGAGGATGTCTGGTCACAGTAATGCATGGAGCAAAGAAAAGTTACCTTCTAATGTTTATGTGTATTTCCCCCTGATCAGAGCATTGTTCTTTCATAAGTTTAATTCTTGATTCAGTGTTTCCAAAACCTCACTCGGTGATAACTTCTAATGTCTATGTGTATTTCCCCATGATCAGAACATGTTCTTTCATGAGTTTAAGTCTTAATTCAGTGTTTCAAAAGCTCACTCGGTGCGTATTCAGAAAAGATTGAAGCACTAGCTGCCACACTCACTACTCAAGCGGTATGTTTTTATCATGTTGAGTCATTATTATGTTGATATATATGCTCATTCGTTCACCTGCAGTCCTGTACGCTACATAACCTAAATACGACCATGACATATTATGTCCCCAGACTCTATAGAATTGACTTCTCCTCTCAGTACATGTCACCATACTTATAGGGCCTTCTAGATACAATTCCATTACAATCGTTTGGATGCAGCCGGAAAATGAACATCCGATTGATGAGATCAAAGAAGAAAGCTCCTATCGTTAGACCTATTCTTTTATATATGTGAATTTGTTTCAGGAGAGGTGGTTCTATCTTTATTGCCAGGAAAAAATTATGCTTTATTTAGGTCATACTTTGAACGTACACTGGCTGACGTATCCTTACAAAAATCGGATTACTCCTTCACGTTTGGATTTATTAGCAAATTAATCATGAAAATCAGAATATCGTTTATGTAAAGATACACTTTTTAGCTGACAAAGAAACCATATACGAGGTTCATACTACATTTTTTATGACCTTCTTCCATTTATTACCTTACATTTTGATGATGAGATGTCTGGTCATAGTAATGCATGGAGCAAAGAATGTTACCTTCTAATGTTTATGTACATTTCCCATGATCAGAACATGTTCATTCATGAGTTTAATTCTTGATTCAGTGTTTCAACACTTGTCTTACAACTAATGTAGGAGCCCTAATCTGGTTGTTTATGTGCAAGTCAACTAATTTAAAGGTTTGAATATCTCATGATGATGCTCAAAGCTATCTCAATGTCAGGGTGCATTAAAAATTTCCATTCAAGAAGGAAACAAGGATTTACGACATTAGTGGCCGCATAGGAGCAAATGGGGTCTAAGATGCATGTGGTGCGCAACACGACGAACCGTGTCGACTAACCTCCTCTGCGAGTTGCCGGTGGACAAAAGCCCACCTTGCTCAACCCATTGACGCTTAGGACAAGCACGGATGTAGAATACATGTATACCCGTTGCAACGCATGTGCTCTTTTGCTAGTACATGCTAATGTGCTACTGTCTTTCAGAAACGCGCACCTCTGGCTCAGCATCACCGATTATCCATGATGTGGCTATATGCGTGAATCTTTCTACTTAGTATACTCGTTGATGTGGCTATGACTTCCAGAGAGCACACATCCTCGGCATTTTTTTGAAAAATAAAATATATTAATATCACGAATATACCAATTACACCCATCCTCTGCACCAACAAAATGTCGCAAAGACATTCAGGATGCACACAGCCTGAAAAAAAAGGAAAAACAAAGGTCCCACCACAGTGATCAGCTCCTCTCAGCAGAAGCACACAAACCACCATCAAAGATATCAGTCGGAAAACAAAAAAGGTCTCCAAAAGCGATGCCTCCAAGAAGGGAACAGTGCACGAATGCCGTCGTCGCCCAATCCAAGATCTTAGGTTTTCACCCTCGAGAAAGTCTAAGCTCCCAAAACAATACCTTCAGGAAGGCAATTGCTAGGCACAACCAACGAAGGTCGGACCTTAAATTTTCACCCTGAAAGTCACGAGTTGGCACTCGAGGAGCACCACCAAAAATGAAATCATCCAGTGCTTCCGCCCCTACTTTCCATTGCTACTCCTGAAACTTATCAAATACCAGGCTGACAGGTACCATGTCCAGAGTGGATGGGAAGTCCCGCAAGCCAATTCCGAGCACCAGCCTATGAAGCAAAGCCTCCATCGCCTCCAAGGCCCCCTCCGCCATTAATGGTCCTCCAATCTCAGCCACCATGACCTTTTCCACCGTTTTCTACACCTTGGAAACCGATATACCAACATGTCCCATGTTGTCAACAAATAACAGAGCTTCGCCGCGCCTTCATGAAGCCGTGTAGGCTGATATGGACACGCACGACCGGATTCTATCCGATCCAGATATCCACGGGGCGTTGCACCAATTCATGAAGATCTCTGGCAGTAGTTTCGGAACACGTCGACGGATAGATCGAGGAGGACCGATCACGCAGGTCATCGCAGTGATGTGAGAAGAGCACTACGACCACCACCTTTATTAGCAGGCCAGCAAGCCCCCACGCCGCCACCCGCCGGCTCCCAACAGGACCGGTCTCCCAATCTCCCCAGCAGCAGCATGGCCGACAGAGTAGAAGGCAGACTAGATGCGATCTGCTTGGGCTCGCCGCCTTCTGGCCGGCTGCCGCCACCACCACGCAAGTGCGCAGTAGGAGGCAACCGCCACCGCCGCGCTGCCGGCCACTTCACCGTCACTCCATAGGCTCGCCCAAGCCCATCCAAGAGCAAGGCTGCAGCAGCCACGGAGTTCCAGTCGAAGAGCGCCGGATCCCGCGCTCCCGGGTCGGCGCCTTTCTAGATCAGACGCCGCCACCTATCCACACTCCACCATAGAAGAACAAGATCCACCGCCGCCACGATGGGGGAGATCCTCGCCTCCGCCATGGAAGGGGATCCTTGCCGTCCCCGCACGGGCTTCGCCCAGCGGCTGCTGGCAGCTGCGGGGGGAGAGGCCGGAGAAGGGTGGTTGTGGGTGGCGGTTGTTGGTGTCGCCCAAGTCGCGTAGATGGAAGCGACGCGGGCGCAGTTTGTTTCTCCTCACACATCCTCGGCATGTGTCCCCGTATCACCAATCCTGGTCAGTTGCTGTGTAATACTCCCTCCTTTCCTTTATCTAATGTGTATTATTTTCGACACGGTGACCAAGACACATAATTATAGACGTGTTAGGACAAAATTGCCCTTGGAAAATTTACTGGTTAGTGGTAAGTAAATCAGTTAGTCCAGGAAAGTAAGAGATACATGCAATCGACAGAGAGATAGTTTCCTTCTTTTTCAACAAGGAGAGATACAGATAATCAGGAGAGAGATACTTACCTTTTTCTGGAGGGCTAACAAGGGAATTATGAGAAATTAGAAGAAATGCACCTTACATTCTGAAATTTTATCAAAAAACGAATACACCTTATATAAAGGAACGGAGGGAGTACTTTACTTGAGGTGAGTCTCCAATGGGCCCGCTCGTCCCTTGTTGTCTCATTTTGGCGTGCTGAACTTAACTGGGAGCAGCCATGTATGTGGTGAAGAGGGTATACTTGCTTATTCATCTGGCTTTGTAAATACATTTATAATAGTGTTTTAAATAGCGGGCTATGCTAAATAGCGGCGAACATCCAGATCAGCTATAGCGGAGCTATAGCGGGCTACTTGTACATGAGACCATTTAGCGGCACCCTGCTGAAAAGGTTATAGCGGGGCTATAGCCGGCTAATGAGATGGTTATTTCTACAGAACAGGCTGCATGAATAGGATAGCTCTGTTTGTTTGTGTGTTCCCATTTAGAATCAATCCCACGCGTGCGGATCATTCCACTCCTATGCCCTGAGATGTTTCTATTGTGTTGTCAGCTACGAATAGATCGACTGATAGTTATCGTCTTACCGGTCCATTTACTGCAACTTCCATAGACTAAAAATTAGTAAGCATGATTTTAGATTGTCTTTTCGTTTTATTGAGAGAGTCCTTTCCTTGTTTCCTGCAGTATTTTTCAAATATATGTTCAAGCAGCAGCTGCTTTTTGTTATGAGCTGTTTGCTCGGGGTGCTAATCTACATTAGGTTTGTTCTACTAAGTAACTAGGCTAAAAACAAGTTTATTCACTGCTTCAGTTTTGATCTTCTGTGACGCTCTTCCATGTCTTCCAATCATTTTTGCCGTTTGCTAAACATTAGGCGACTGTATTTTTCGCTTTCAGGTCTTCTACTCAAATTAAGAAAACAAAAATCTAATGGCTATGGAGAATGATTTCAGGGCTTCTACCTTGTTTTCTCATCTGGTAGCATGTCGGTCGGGTGGCAACATTCCTAGATGAGGTAATTTGTGGTATGCACGAAGAGACGCCAATGAAGTTGCTCATGTGTTTGTGAAGGAGGGTCTAGTTAGTGTCTAGAGCTTCTGGTTGCACAAGTGATATGCGATATTTTTCGCCTAAACTATGAATAAAATGCCTTGATGGGCAGTTTCTCGGGAAAAAAAGAGTATGATAAGGAATAGGCAAACAAGAGGGTGGGATAACTCTTAATTAAGGGTGCCATAACTTCCTGATACCTAAAATTTCTAAGCAATTTAGTATTTGAGAAATTGGGCATTCGAAGAATAGAACATGCATGCTAGCAAACTTTGTCATCTGCGGCCTTGATATAGTAACAAGGTTTTCATTGATTGTTTGGATCCTGGGGTGCACAACTTCTCCTTATTTTCGGCAACAGCAAACTAATCCCTGAAAACCTGGTTGGTTTTCACAACTGCTTAGTTGACCAATAAAGCTATTGTCTTGGCACCAACGCTTGCATGGTGTAATTTCGCATGGATTTTTATAACTATTGCCGCACACCTCAATACTCCATCCATGAACGCCTATGCAAAAAAGACAAATAAGAAATCATAGTTAAGAAACTGCAGAAAAGGATCAGTGTAAAGTCAATAGACTGAGGATTTCAGACTGCTAAACATATCTATCAAAGCTAAAATGAATAGAATATTCTTGATCAAGAGGGTCATATACCTATGAGGTCTTTAGATGATAGCAAGGTAATAGACAGAAGCAGAAGAGCCCCAAAGCATACAACTCTCGAGACATTCTTGAGAGGCGCCATGAAGAGATACTAGTCTTTGTCTACTTCCTGTACGCATGTCTCTTATTCTTGTGTTTATATAGAGGCATATGATAACTGGCGAAATAATTTACTTCCTTTTCACGTACATTGTGCATTAATGTTTCCCCATATTTTAAGGATGTGGGATATATCATATCTTATAGTATAAGGCAAGAGATTATGATTATATTCATTAGCCATTAAATTGATCCTTATATAGCGGAAATCCAACTCGGTGCCCAGGCTCATCTGCTCCCGCTCAGAAAAAATATCAAAACAAATACGTGAAAAATTCAAAAAAATCCAAATGTTTTTTGTGTGGTAGATAATTTTATGCGTGAGGTCCGCTCCAAATTTTAACTCATTTGGACATCTGAGCAGCTCTCGGCAAAAAACAGAAATCGGGTCAGAATAGTGCGTGAACAGTAAACTTTTTTCAGACCCTGAATATGTCTTTTTTGCCGAGAGCTGCTCAGATGTCCAAATGATTTGAAATTTCGAGCGGACCTCACGCATCAAATTATCTACCACACAAAAAAATTGGATTGTTTTCAATTTTACTAGTATTTGTTTTGAATTATTTTTTCTGAACGCAGGTGCAGATGAGCTCGGGAGCAGAAACTCCGCGTCCCTTATATAGAATTATCTTTAATTGCCCATAAGAGAACTAAAAATCCCATAACTTTAGGTCCAAATTATGCTTTGCCAATAAATTTCCATCATGGAATATCACACGAAATTGATCCTCCCTTACATATACGGCTTAAGTCATGCACACCTAAATGCTAACTAAGAAAGAACTGGACTCAAATATATATCTATACCAATGTAAAATGACCCAAAGGGGCAGATCCAATTAATCTTGGCCGTCAAATCATGTCAATCCAACAACCTAGACTGCTTCAATGTCGAGCGCTCAACACGTTTAGCGTGCAGTTAATTTCATGCCAAATATAGTTCTAATCACATAATAACACGCAAATAATATCGTACTTAATATCCGCATGCACTTAATATACTTCCAAATTAACGTGCATTGCACGTACACATTGACTAGTGAAAACAAAAATCACACTTTAGTCTAATGACTAAATTCTAATAGAAGCAAAAATTACGTACGTGTCAAACTAGTGGATGCACAACTCAAAAGGAGACATATCTCTTTTTTTTAGATCTCTCCTCGGGAGTTGTTAGTCTCGTCTCACCTACCACCAACCCCTCGGCAAACCCTATATTACGCCCGAGCATCTAATAGGCCACATTTCACTCAACCACAACCAAATTTGTCCGGCCCATCTGACATGTGCATTAACTCAATCAAATCGAAACTTTCGCTAAAAACATCATGCATTGACTCATTCAAATCAAATCTCCAGAAAATCTCAACTAAATCCAAATTCTCCTTACCATTCACTACTCATACCCAAATCAAATCAAATCAAATTTAAGCAAAACATCAATTATAATCAAAGTTGGCCGCCCCATTATTCTTTTTGAGAGAACCTTTGACCACTTATATAGGGAACATAGTTAGATTTATTTTGATATTATGAACCCTTTTTTAGGGTGATATGAAAGCACACGATAATGTGTCCCATTTATTCAAATGGCCCCACCAAATGTCGGGGCCGGATTTCGGGCACACAACATATCCCAGAAATTTAACACCTCGTGTCATCACCAGCCCAAGGTTATTGTTACTGGTTGACACGTCCTTGTTACAGAAGTCACATGGAAAGAGTTTTTGCAAGACTCGGTGTCCCAAAACACTGATGAGCAAAATACATGATGGAGATTCCACACACTCTTGTGTTTGGATTAATCATGTATTCCATGGTATGTAAAAACAACCAGATATGTCCAATACTCCCAAAGTTGTTGCGAGTATAGATACCAAAGTGATCAAAAGTATTGATCAAGGGACAACAGTGAAAAAGGGTCATTGAGTACTATAGTAGCACTGATGACATGTTTTCTCGCAAGCAGAGATCATGAAGAGTTCGTTGTAAAAGGTTACATCGATACAGTCTTCATCCATGCTCCAAGCGATTTTTGATTTAAGTTAAGGGTTTTGTGCAATACACAATATGGTGGCACGGTAGTTGGAAATTGTTCCAAACAAGTTACTGTGGCGAATTCTATAACAGGGGCGAAGTATGTTGCCGCTTTTAAAGCGACAAAGAAGATGTTGAATCATATAGTTCATTCATGAACTTAGTATGGTTCCAAGATGGCTTTTGTCAATGGGACACTACTGCAAGTAGTTGCTCCATAACTCAGTCTGAGGAATCCAGATTCGACCTGTGATTCGCATACATACCAAGCCAAGTCCACACAAAATACAAATTTTGTGAAAGCGTGAAAACGTGAGGATATGCAAAGATACACACAGATCTGAAGTCGTCAGATTCGTTGGACATCAGGCTATACCACAAGCGAAGCATATTTACACCGGTGTGCCACAGGTGTAAAGTGCATTAGCATTAACTAGATTATTAACTCTAGTGCAAGTGGGAGTCTGTAGGAGATATGCCCTAGAGGCAATAATAAATGTTATTATTTATCTCCGTGTTCATAATTAGGTTTATGTTCCATGCTATAACTGCTATGGTTCTCGAGTCTGCAAATAAAACGAGGCTCAGAGGAAGACTCATATGCATGTGTGGAATAATAAACGGTAAAATGTATTCCTAGTCTAGCCTCTAAGACTAGCTCAAGTGTTGCATGATGGTTCTATTTTCCTGATCATGGGCATGTCTATGCCAGCAACTTTGAGGGCACAATGTTAGCAGAACATTTGTGTTGAATCGACCCGAATTGATGTTATGCTATGAGATACATTCGTCACAAGTTTATGGTTAATAACACAGAGATGGTTAATGTTTGCATGATTCCTCAGACCATGAGAGTATCGAGTTTCTTCATGCTTGATTCATGAACTTTGGGGTTTGTTAAACGTCATCCGTAACTGGATGGCTATTACGGCGGCTTACGGGTTCATGGGAAAGTATGTCAAGTAACTTGATAGCTCAAGATTGGGATTTGCTCCTCCGACGATGGAGAGATATCTCTGGGCCCTCTCGGTGTTACGGTATCCATCATCGTCTGGCCAGACACTTTGTGATTTGATCACGGGGATGCCGGAACACGGTAACGAGAAAAGAGAACAATACCGGTAACGAGGTAACTAGCATAGTGGACAAGTTGTTGATCCACGGGAATGCCAACATGTCTCACCTCGGGTATTTGTAACATATCGCGAAGCAACAGGAATAGCACACGGCAACTGGAGGTTCACTCGAATATTCATTCGTGTGGGTATAGGGGTCAATATGGGTGTCCACGGCTCCGATGTTGATCATTGATCGGAAGGGGTTCCAGGTCATGTCTATACTTCACCGAAACTATAGGGTCACACGCTTAAGGGTCATCTATCTGCTGAATACTAGACAGGGAGTCTGAGAGAAAATCACCGAAAAAGTTTCGGACACCGAAAAGTTTCGGACAGCGGAAAAGTTCCGCAGAGAGAGGTCACCGGATGAGTTCCGGTGAAACTGAAAAGTTGTTTCAGAGGATACCATTAAGTCAAAATGGTTTCGGCACATGCCTGATAATTCTTGGAGGGTGCCAGAATCATTCTGGAAACTTCTGGGAATTTTCTGGAAGAAAAACCGGAAATGTTTCGGAGCTGCCGGAACCGCTTCAGATGCTTTTCGCAGATGAAAATCACTAATCTGGAATTGTTCCAGAACGCGTTGAAAATTATTTTAGTGGGTACTGGAATTGTTCTAAGCCCACATAAATATTTTCAGTTCGAACGGACGCTGAAAAATGTCGTCATGAATAGTGAAAGTGCTTTTTGGGAATTTTTATGGAAAGCACCTTTTTGGAAATTCCAAAAGGGCCTTCTAGAAGGGGAAGGAGGGCATGGCACCTCATGGGGGGGTCCCCCCCCCCAAGGGTGGCCGGCCAAGGAGGTGGAGCACCATGGTGCTCCACATGGCACTCCCATATGGCATATTCCCTTTTGGAAAGGGATATTTCAAGGGCACTTTGGGGTTTTTGTGTGACAATTTTACCCCTTGGCTTGCCTATATATAGGAGTGATCTTGGCAGCCATTTGCTCATCCCTTGATCTCATACACATGCCAAGATGTTATCTGGCTTCTCTCTCCCTCCCACGAAAAGAGTTTCGTAGAGCCGAAAGGCTGTCTGGGTTCCGGCAGGAACTAGTTCTGGACGGCGAAGCCCTGCCGGATAGCTGACACCGTATGTGTGCAACTCTGTAGAGAGGTCGTAGTTTCGATCTTAGTGCCCGAGGGGCTGTTCGAGAGTGCCTCCCGAAGGGCTGTCCAAGTGACGGTCCGAGTTCTGTGAGTCCTCCCGAAGGGCTGTCCGAGTGACCGTTCGAGTTTCGAAGGTCCTCCCGAAGGGCTGTCCGCGACATCGTCCGGGGGACTGTTCGACCGCCTCCCGGAGGGCTGTCCGAAGGGAAGACGAGGGTATACATCCTCGCGGTTGGGAGGTTGTAAATCCTAGCTGCGGGGATCAGCACCGCCGATCGTCATCGACTTTACTTCCGCTGCGCTACGAGTCGGTAACGAAAATGATCAAACCTTGTATGCAGTCTCCATAGTGGTCCTGGGCTGGTGCGTAGGTCGGAAAATTTTCGTTTTCTGCTGCGTTACCCTACATCTGACATGTGCATTAACTCAATCAAATCGAAACTTTCGCTAAAAACATCATGCATTGACTCATTCAAATCAAATCTCCAGAAAATCTCAACTAAATCCAAATTCTCCTTACCATTCACTACTCATACCCAAATCAAATCAAATCAAATTTAAGCAAAACATCAATTATAATCAAAGTTGGCCGCCCCATTATTCTTTTTGAGAGAACCTTTGACCACTTATATAGGGAACATAGTTAGATTTATTTTGATATTATGAACCCTTTTTTAGGGTGATATGAAAGCACACGATAATGTGTCCCATTTATTCAAATGGCCCCACCAAATGTCGGGGCCGGATTTCGGGGACACAACATATCCCAGAAATTTAACACCTCGTGTCATCACCAGCCCAAGGTTATTGTTACTGGTTGACACGTCCTTGTTACAGAAGTACCAAGCTATTACAAAAATTGGATACAAGACCATAAAGGTCTAATGATACAACAGTGATTCCGGTGGTGGATGGCAGAAATGACTCGTGGTTCTCCAGCGTTGATGGGGCTCCATTCTCACAGGAACAGCTGACCCGGATAATTCCCATCCACGTGGCTGCTATCCTAGGCTCCGCACGGTCATCGTTGTGGTACTCCTCGTAGAACTCATGACCTGGCCAAGTAAATAGCCAGGGACAAGCCTATGAGTACGCTTGAATTTACTCGCAAACATCCTGAACAAGAGATATACCGAATGTAGCAAACAAAATATATGATCATGTTGAACCATACTATATGCGTATGCTCATGCTAGATCATGCTAAAATGCTCATGCTGACACAAATCTAAATCATGACATGACAATAGCAAAATGATACGGAAGTAAATATAGCATGTTAGTCATGATCAAACTTGTCAGAAATAACGCAAATGAATGCCACGGGTAGTCTAGCCAGCCCAAGTGACACTCAGCGAAATAAAAGAAATGCCAATCGGGTATCCACAAGAGTAGTGGCGGGACCGCCTGTAAACTCGAGAGAGGCCACGAGAGGTCTTGAAGAGAAATGCCAGTCGGGTGTCCACAAGAGTAGTGGTGGGATAAACCGCCTGTTAACTCGAGAGACGCCACGAGAGGTCTTGAAAATAAAATTGAGTGCCCGGGGTAGTCTAGACAGCCCCTGAGACACTCAGGGAATACAAAATAAGAAAAACGGGTTAGTCCTCAATAATATGCATAACCATAATATTATTAACACACGGCAACTGGAGGTTCACTCGAATATTCATTCGTGTGGGTATAGGGGTCAATATGGGTGTCCACGGCTCCGATGTTGATCATTGATCGGAAGGGGTTCCGGGTCATGTCTATACTTCATCGAACCTATAGGGTCACACGCTTAAGGGTCATCTATTTGCTGAATACTAGACAGGGAGTCTGAGAGAAAATCACCGAAAAAGTTTCGGACACTGAAAAAGTTTCGGTAAAACCGAAAAGTTGTTTCGGATAAAACCATTGATCCAAAAAGGTTTCGGCAAGCACCGGGAATGTTTTGGAGGTTGCCAGATTGGTCTGGTAATTTCTGGAATTTTTCTGGAGAAAAAACCGAAAAAAAAAGTTTCGGAGCTGCCGGAGTTGTTTACCGGGTAAACAAAGATGGTTTTAAATTAAACCACCATACTGGAAATGTTCCAGAGTGTGTCCAGATAATTTTAGAGGGTGTCGGAAATGTTCTGGGACCTTTCGGAATTTTCAGAAGTAATAGTCGCGGAAAACATCTTGTCCCAGCGTGAGGGGACAAGATCCCACGTTACGTGGGGGCTGTTTTGGGGGCGCTCCCCTTGAGGGGGCAGCCCCTTGTGGCTGGACAAAGATGTTGGGGGGGCCCCCCATGGTGGGGGGCAGCCCCCACAAATGGTGGAGAGTGTTGGGAGAAAGGTGGGGCCCCATGGGGGAACACCATGGACAAGGGAACATGTTTTTCCCTTGTTTGGTGGGAACATGTTCTCCTTGTTTTGTGGGAACATGTTTTCCCCATGTTTAGTGGGCTGAAATTTCAGCCCCCTCCACCCCTTCCACCACTATATAAGGAGGAGGAGAGGTGCTCTCCAACTCCACTCCAACTCTCTCACACAAGCCATGCATGATCTGGCATTCTCTCTCCCTCCCACGAAATAGTTTCGTAGTGCCGAAAGGCTGTCTGGGTTCCGGTGGGAACTAGTTCTGGACGGCGAAGCCCTGCCGGTTAGATGGCACCGTATGTGTGCAACCCCGTAGAGAGGTCGTAGTTTCGTCCTTTTGCCCGAGGGGCTGTTCGAGTGTCCTCCCGAAGGGCTGTCCGAGTGACGGTCCGAGTTCTGTGAGTCCTCCCGAAGGGCTGTCCACGACACCGTCCGGGGGACTGTCCGACCGCCTCCCGGAGGGCTGTCTGAGTGGCGGATGAGGGAGTACATCCTCGCGGTTGGGAGGTTGTAAATCCTAGCTGCGGGGATCTGCACCGACGATCGTCATCGACTCTACTTCCGCTGCGCTACGAGTCGTTAACGAAAATGATCAAACCTTGTATGCAGTCTCCATAGTGGTCCTGGGCTGGTGCGTAGGTCGGAAAATTTTTGTTTTCTGCTGCGTTACCCTACAGTGGCATCATGAGCCGTGCTATGCGTAGATGCAGGTTGCGATCTAGAATACATAGAGATGTATGGGTGTTGCACAATATAATTAGGTAGTAGATGAGTTCTATTACTGAAAATTATTTGTGCGGGTAGCAGATGAAATCTGTTACCCGATGTTCTTGTTGCTTCCCTTGAATCTGCGTAGTCTTGATCTTGACAGCATTGTGGAATCTCACAAAGTTCTGGCAATCCGCGATCCTTTCATGCTGCTCCTGAGTATGCTGATTGACAGATCAACGAAGTGCTAACAGTTCTTTGGGTTCCACTTTAGTTAAAGAAAGATGGATGTTTCGTAGACGAAAGGGCAATGCAGATATGATCTGCACGGGGGTCATGCGTATGACGAAGTTCAGTATGGGGCTCGAGATTTTATTATCTCGTGTTTCATACACCCCGCATTGTTAATCTAGCGACTTGAATTATCATACTTGATGATGGACGTTGGTAGCTTCGGTTTGTTTCGAAACCTTAGAAGCCACGAAAAATAAGTTTTTGCATGAACCGATTAGAGGCGTCTAACTTGGTTTTGCAGGAGGGTTTGCATGTGCATGTGATGTGGTATAGCGGTGCTCATAATAATTTGATTATGTATGAGATGACTATATAATGTAAATTGATTAACATGACCTGCGTGTCATGATTCGGCATGATGGCTGGAGCCATATGATTGCACTTTAAATGACCTGTGTGTCAACCTTGTGTAATGCATTATTTTATTTGCTATAGAGATAGCAATATTATCTGCTGCATCGACAAGGTGGTGGCAATCTTTGCGAAGGTGATCACCGACGTGAATGCCGAAGACGAAGGAATACAAGACTTCTCCGTCAGAAAGGGCTATACCATATCATGCTATTATGAATTGCCTGAGATGTTTATCCCTTATGTTGCACCCTTCTTGATTGCGCGGTAGTCGCTTTTATTAGGGTGATCTCTCACAAAAATATCAAGTAGTTAATGTTCTCCCAAGTGTAGCACCGTCACGGCACCTAACTTTTCGGGGTATCACATGCTAACATGGGTACGAACGATTAGGGATGTGTGAGGCGGGTGAGTTGAGACCTTGCAGCGAGATCACTTGGTTGTCTTGACGTTCAGGCATGAAAGTCATGAGCTCGGAACACACGCATCGAAAGATGAACAAGAGTCACATAGAGATGTGATTGGCAAGTTTGCCTACCGATTGAGATTTTCGTCATCAGTGATGCTACCATCAATGGCGTTGAATTGAAATGCGGATCTTGAATCACTCACAATCAATTATGAGAGATATTGATTTGAGTGGGAGCGCACTGTAGAATTAATTCTTTTAATTCTCAGTGCAATTAATTTTGAACACTGTCTAAGTGTGATTTGCATAATAGTTGTAGAATAATGGCTCGCATTTCCACCTTCCCTATTAAAATTGAATAGCTGTTAAATATCTGGTTAAAACTTTACGGTTGGTAACGTAATGTGAGGATTGTCCTCAAGAGTGCCGAGAAGGACTTTGTCCTATTGCATACTTTCGGTATTCTCTCGCTTATGCTATGGATCATGTGACTCTCGTCCGTTGATCCAAAAGCTAGAATTCCATTTCAGTCAAGCGCAATATGTTTGTTTCCATGAGACCCAAACTTCGAAAGTTTGGATAGTTATGTGATATTCATGGAATCTGAAATTTATTTTCAGAGACAGACAAAGGCTAAAAGATATGAGATATCCAAAGCAATGTTTGTTTGGAAACTATTAGTAAAGGAGTTTACTATGCATTAGACTGATAAGAGAGGGATCCAGAAGAACGCCTGTCATATGATGAAAGGTGAATAAAACAACAACTTAAAGAGAAAGGAAGTGTCCGAAGGGTGTTAGTAAGACTTTCACGCCTAGGAAGTCCGGGGCTAACGCCACTCTTAAGTTCGGTGCTTTTTCTGAGAGTAGGAGAAATACTGAAAGTTAAACTATTAGAAGTATAAAGGCAGAAAGAAAGGAGACTGGAATATCCAGCTCATGTATGAATGTCATACAAGTTTTTGATGTATAGAAGGCTGGTCAAAGATATAGTCCTTGGGAATTATGATTAAATTGTTAATCACTGATTCTTGGGTACTGTGAGTTAATCACAAAGATACCCGCTCGATTGCTTTCTGTTGCAACTCGATGTAAGAACTACTATGGCCTGAAAGACTAGCCAGAAATGAGTTTTAGGTATACACGGGGAACATAGTAAATGTTACTATACCTTCCATCGGTGTATTACCGTCTGTATTTATTTTTATAATTCGTTTGGAGTTTCACAAACTCTAGCCCATTGCATAAGGTATCTTGCAAGAAGGTTGTTTATAAGAGAACTTTTGATGTTCGATGTTATGAATAACATAAGGGCCATACTTTCATTATGAATGAGATGTATGTTATGAATATTGATAATAATACATTACCTCTGGGTTTACTTTCATAATTCATTTTAGAGTTTCATACACTCTAGGCCTTTGCACAATGTTTGTTGCAAAAGAATTGTTCATAGAAGAACAATTGTTGTTCAGTATTATGAATAACATGAGGGCCATACTTCCATCATCGATGGGACGTATGTTATGAATATTGATGGTAATATGATACATCCATAACACTGACGCTAAATGTCATAAGACTAAAAGAATACCACACAAGTGTGGCACTGCATTTGGTCACATTGGAGAAACCCGCATGGAAAATTCCATTATGATGGATTTTTGAAGTCGTTTGATTTTGAATCACCTGACACTTGCAACTTTCCTCCGAAAAGTGAAGTGACTGAAATACCGTTCACAGGCAATAAGGAACGAGTAAAAGAACTTATTGGTGATCATACATTTTGATGTATGTAGTCCGATAAATGTTGTTGCAAGTAGTGGATTTATCTATCTTCAGAAATGACTCAAGTAGATATATGGATATTTACTTGATGAGACGTAAGTCTGGATCTTTTGAAATCATTTGAAAGGTTTTCAAAATGAAGTAGAAGTTATTGTAACAAGAAAATTATGTTTCTACAATTCGATTGCAGAAAGAAATATTTGAGTTACAAGTTTAGCGAATGTCTGATGAGTTGTGAAAAGAGTTTCATAACTTACACCACCCGGAACACCACTGTGAGTGGAAAGTCCGTGAAGATGTAATCGAACCATTTATGACATGGTAAGATCAAAGATGACATAAATAAATTTGCCATTATCCCTTTTAAAAGGTGATGCTTTAGAGACTACGGCTTTTACACTGAAAAGAGCTCCATCAGGTCTGTTGAAATGACACCATGGTATGGTACGCCCAACCATGTTATATCTTTTCTTAACATTTGGAATATGGGGCTTGTGTAAAAGGTTACAAACCTATTCCAAATCAGACAAGTGCTACTTTGTAGGTTATCCCAAGTAATTGGGTATTCCTCCCTCACTATACCGAGGCAAATAGGTTTGCCACAAAGAACGGTATGCTTTTTGAAGAAAATGGTTCTTTCAAAAGGTGAGTGGGAGAATAGTGCAACTCGACGAGATAAACAGTATCTTCGCCATCAGATCAAAGGAAAGAGACCTTGGAAGTAATTCCGGAGTTTCCTACTGCGACTGATACGGAAGTCTCTACAATAAAATGTATGGACTTCGGTCAAACTTGCAGCTGAACCACGTAGGCAAGGCTCGTGCAAACCTCTCAGGTGCGCAAACGAGATATTGTTGTTAGACAACAGTATACCTACGATACACAAGGAAGCGTTGATGGGCCCTAACTCCGGAATTGGCTAAATGCCAATACAATCCGAGATAGTTTCCATATAAGTGATTCAAGATTAAAACCTTGATACACCTTTCGGAAGACTTAGAGTCTGACGAGTATTTATGGAACTATAACTGATATGAATAAAAATGTTTTATCCATAAAGCTCGACTTGTTGCAATATACAAGTTCAAGGAGTTGACTACGATGAGGTTGCTTCATCATAGCGATGCTTAAATTCGGTTCGGGTTGAACTAGCAATTAATACATATTTCATATCATGAGATATAAAACAATGGATGACAAAAGGATTTCCATCTGATGGAAATGAAACCAAGGACCTGCATGTGTTACAGTCCAAGGTATTTTGTCAATCCAGAGGATGCTAGAAAGGGTGCAAACTTCAGAGTTCCAGCGATGGACAGAAGAGAGCAAAGTGGAGTTGGAATCTTTGTGTTTTGATGAAATGGTCAAAGGAGTTTTGACTTCATCAATGGATAACGAAGATGCTTGTAATTCAAGAAAGTAAGTGGGAGCCTAATAACATTTCAAAAAACCTTGTGTGCTTGACACATTGTTAATTGGAAATAAAATTCTTGACACGAATTAGGACTTCATTTGAAAATAGTTTTTCGATGAAGTGCTTGGGCTAAATAGCCTTAATATTAGGCATGATGATCTATGAAGATAGATTTACCTAATGGGGCTAAGCAATAAATACATATTGACAAGATGCTAAAACTTTTTAGCATTTAAAACGCCAAGGAGTGATTCTTGCCGAAGTCACATGGAAAGAGTTTTTTCAAGACTCGGTGTCCCAAAAACACTGATGAGCAAAATACATGATGGGGATTCCACACACTCTTGTGTTTGGATTAATCATGTATTCCATGGTATGTATAACAACCAGATATGTCCAATACTCCCAAAGTTGTTGCGAGTATAGATACCAAAGTGATCAAAAGTATTGATCAAGGGACAACAGTGAAAAAGGGTCATTGAGTACTATAGTAGCACTGATGACAAGTTTTCTCGCAAGTAGAGATCATGAAGAGTTCGTTGTAAAAGGTTACATCGATACAGTCTTCATCATTTCTCCATGCGATTTTCGATTTAAATTGACGGTTTTGTGTAACACACAATATGGTGGCACAGTTAGTTGGAATTTGTTCAAACAAGTTACTGTGGCGAATTCTATAACAGAGGCAAAGTATGTTGCCGCTTTTAAAGTGACAAAGAAGATGCTGAATCATATAGTTCATTCATGAACTTAGTATGGTTCCAAGATGGCTTTTGTCAATGGGACACTACTGCAAGTAGTTGCTCCATAACTCAGTCTGAGGAATCCAGGTTCGACCTGTGATTCGCATACATATCAAGCCAAGTCCACACAAAATATGACTTTTGTGAAAGCGTGAAAACGCGAGGATATGCAAAGATACACACGGAGCTGAAGTCGTCAGATCCGTTGAACATTCAGGCTATACCACAAGCGAAGCATATTTACACCGGTGTGCCACAGGTGTAAAGTGCATTAGCATTAACTAGATTATTGACTCTAGTGCAAGTGGGAGTCTGTAGGAGATATGCCCTAGAGGCAATAATAAATGTTATTGATTATCTCCCTGTTCATAATTAGGTTTATGTTCCATGCTATAACTGCTATGGTTCTCGAGTCTGCAAATAAAACGAGGCTCTGAGGAAGACTCATATGCACGTGTGGAATAATAAACGGTAATATGTATTCCTAGTCTGGCCTCTAAGACTAGCTCAAGTATTGCATGATGGTTCTGTTTTCCTGATCATGGGCATGTCTATGCCAGCAATTTTGAGGGCACAGTGTTAGAAGAACATTTGTGTTGAATCGACCCAAATTGATGTTATGCTATGAGTTACATTCGTCACATATTAATGGTTAATAACACAGAGATGGTTAATGTTTGCAAAATTCCTTAGACCATGAGAGTGTCGAGTTTCTTCATACTTGCTTCATGAACTTTGGGGTTTGTTAAACGTCATCCGTAAATGGGTGGCTATTACGGTGGCTTACGGGTTCATGGAAAAGTGTGTCAAGTAACTTGATAGCTCGAGATTGGGATTTGCTCCTCCGACGATGGAGAGATATCTCTGGGCCCTCTCGGTGTTACGGTATCCATCATCGTCTGGCCAGACACTTTGTGATTTGATCACAGGGATGCCGGAACACGGTAACGAGAAAAGAGAACAATACCGGTAACGAGGTAACTGGCATAGTGGACAAGTTGTTGATCCACGGAAATGCCTACATGTCTAACCTCGGGTATTTGTAACATATCGTGAAGCAACAGGAATAGCACACGGCAACTGGAGGTTCACTCGAATATTCATTCGTGTGGGTATAGGGGTCAATATGGGTGTCCACGGCTCCGATGTTGATCATTGATCGGAAGGTGTTCCGTGTCATGTCTATACTTCACCGAACCTATAGGGTCACACGCTTAAGGGTCATCTATCTGCTGAATACTAGCCAGGGAGTCTGAGAGAAAATCACCGAAAAGTTTCAGAGACAACGGAAGAGTTGCGGAGAGAGAACACTGAAAAAGTTTCGGTAAAACCGAAAAGTTGTTTCGGATAAAACCATTGATCCAAAAAGGTTTCGGCAAGCACCGGGAATGTTTTGGAGGTTGCCAGATTGGTCTGGTAATTTCTGGAATTTTTCTGGAGAAAAAACCGAAAAAAAAGTTTCGGAGCTGCCGGAGTTGTTTACCGGGTAAACAAAGATGGTTTTAAATTAAACCACCATACTGGAAATGTTCTAGAGCGCATCCAGATAATTTTAGAGGGTGCCGGAAATGTTCTGGGACCTTCTGGAATTTTTCAGAAATAATAGTCGCGGAAAACATCTTGTCCCAGCGTGAGGGGACAAGATCCCACGGATCGTGGGGGCTGTTTTTGGGCTGTTTTTGGGGGGGCCCCCTTTGGGAGCAGCCCCCTTGTGGCTGGACAAAATGTTGGGGGGGGGGGCCCCATGGTGGGGGGCAGCCCCCACAAATGGTGGAGAGTGTTGGGAGGAAGGTGGGGCCCCATGGGGGAATACCATGGACAAGGGAACATGTTTTTCCCTTGTTTGGTGGGAACATGTTCTCCTTGTTTTGTGGGAACATGTTTTCCCCATGTTTAGTGGGCTGAATTTTCAGCCCCCTCCACCCCTTCCACCACTATATAAGGAGGAGGAGAGGTGCTCTCCAACTCCACTCCAACTCTCTCACACAAGCCATGCATGATCTGGCATTCTCTCTCCCTCCCACGAAATAGTTTCGTAGTGCCGAAAGGCTGTCTGGGTTCCGGTGGGAACTAGTTCTGGACGGCGAAGCCCTGCCGGATAGATGGCACCGTATGTGTGCAACCCCGTAGAGAGGTCGTAGTTTCGTCCTTTTGCCCGAGGGGCTGTTCGAGTGTCCTCCCGAAGGGCTGTCCGAGTGACGGTCCGAGTTCTGTGAGTCCTCCCGAAGGGCTGTCCACGACACCGTCCGGGGGACTGTCCGACCGCCTCCCGGAGGGCTGTCCGAGTGGCGGATGAGGGAGTACATCCTCGCGGTTGGGAGGTTGTAAATCCTAGCTGCGGGGATCTGCACCGACGATCGTCATCGACTCTACTTCCGCTGCGCTACGAGTCGGTAACGAAAATGATCAAACCTTGTATGCAGTCTCCATAGTGGTCCTGGGCTGGTGCGTAGGTCGGAAATTTTTTGTTTTCTGCTGCGTTACCCTACACTGACCCGATGACAGGATTTAGTCCACCAACATGGAAACCCTCATCGTAGCCCTCTATTTGGTGTGTGCGCGGAAAGGGGTTAACAACTTACTGAACCATACCCCACCTGTGGCAGGGACAAGTGGCAGGACGAATCAAGTATGGGGGTTACCGGAACAAAACTCGATCTACGGTCGACTCAGGAGGTTTAATTTTTCGTGCAGTGGTTAGCACAATATGGTATTCTTTCAACAGCAATAACAAGCAGGGCCACAACCCTTGCATGCTCCAACATGCCCACACTGATCATTCTCGTCACCATGAGAAATTTCAGTCTCATGGTCACTTTACTCGTGACTGATTCTTTTCTGCAGTTCAGTCCATAACAACACGGGCATAGATGACAAGTGAAAGTAACCATAGTCACTCATACTTCATGCTTTAAAGATAACAGCAGAATAGCCATGGATCATGCATGCAAAAATAGCCATATGCAAATTCTATTAAAGATTATAACAACCATGATTCAAATATTCTATCTAGCAACCAAAAAACATTCACCATATCAAATGTTCAAGATGCTTGCCTTGAGCATGCAGAAATATTGGGTGCACTCCAAAAGTTTGAAAAGTTTCTTTCCTCCATTTCTTATTTTCAAAAAATATTTAAATCACCATATAAAAAAATAGTGTTAAAAAGTTGTCTAGAAATTTTTGAAATAAACACTAAAATAAACTAGAGGAAAAATAAAGAATAACAGAAAAAGAATCAAATTATTTGGAGTTCATATGAATTACTTATGAAATTTCCAATCTGGAATAAATGACTAAAAGGACTATTTAATTGATCCAGTAGAGGCTGAGCTTAGGAAAAATGTTCACCTAGGCTGGAATAATAGGGCATGATTTTATGAGCATGAGGAAATTTGAATCACCAAATTTAGTCTGGAAATCAATGCTGTGGAATATTTTTAATCTTATTGGAAAAGAAAAAGAAAAGGGCAATTGCACGCCCTGGGTGGGGTTTAACCACAGAGCGCCACTGGGCCGAGCCCAGCCGCTCGGCTGTGCGGGAGGTGGATGATGTCGATGGAGTACTGCTGGGGTTACGCCAACTGCGCGCGAAGACGGATTCCGTGAAAACCGTCTCCACTTAAACGGCGGGGCCAGCGGCCTGAGTGGCTGACGGGCGGGCCCCACTTGTCGGGTTCATCCCCCTTCTCCCGCGCGCGTCTGGACAGTGGCAGAGGAGGATTCCGGCGATCCTCGTCGGCGAACGGCTATGCCGTTCGGGGCGCCAAGCATACGTGTGTGTTCCCCTCATCGTGGCGAAACCAGGGAGCTGCGCCACCACCTCCAGAGGTCACCATGTTGCCGACGGGGAGCTTTGCTGCGGACGGCGGCCGTCGGAGAAAGAGGGACTCCGTCTCCGAGCTTAGTTTAGTGAAATTGATGGGTAGGATGGACTTGTGGGGTACTCCGGGAGGTGTGTGGTGGGGAAAATGCAAGGGGGAGGCATTGTTTGCGTCGGAATCAACCGAGTGGTGGCGGCGGTGGTTTCTGCTGGAGACGGGGAAGAAGGGAGCTCTCGGTTGACTGGCTGCGACAGAGGGTTCGTGGAGGGAGGAGGAGTGGTCGTGCTGTCGAGAACGAGCTCGAGGTGGCCTTTTTATAGGCGGGCGAGGTCGGTTTTGTGGCTTCCTGCGGAAGACACGACGGCAGCGGCCATAAATGCGCCGGCGAGGTGGTTATGGGCGGTGGCGTGGTCGGCGGAGTTTGGTGAGGGTGGTGGCCGTCCGGAGTTACTCCAGAGCGCGCTGGCTGGCGGGGAAGCGAGCAACGCGTCCTGGGCGGCGCGTGACATCGACAGGCAGTTATCGGTGGCGGCGCTACAGGACGGGGAGAGGTGTCTGCGGGTTTCTGGGTGGTCGGGCTGATCCAACAGAGGATCAGGACGAGAGGGGGAAGTAGTGGAGGAGCCACCGCATGCCATACGGGCGCATTGGCCGCGCCCAGTGCACGCACGCTACGAGTTCGGCCGAATGCCAGCGGGTGTTACAGTGCTCCAAATGAGCTGAGATTTGGCAGGATGATGTCCCCGGGAGTGCTAGAGATGAGGGACACGATGGTTTGGGGAGAGGGGCTAGTGTCCGGTGCAAATTTAAAAAGATGCCCAAATTCTGTCATGAGCTCAAGGTGCTCGACAGAATGTTAGGGTGACCTAGGAGGATTTGTTAGATATGAAAATTGGCAGGGGAATGTCTCTTTGGATGGTAGAGAAGCTGGTGGGACTGGCTGGGCAAAAAGAAGAACTTGCTAGTGCAAGTTTTGGTGAATTTCAGTTCTGGACAGAAAATGTAGGGGAATATTTGGTGAACTAAAGGGATTCCAATGGAGCTGGAATTTTGGACTTAAGGTTTTTTTTGGAAGGACTATAAGTGGGAAAATTTTCAGACTTTTTGGGGCAAGGAAAATTGGGGTTGTAGTAGATACTCAAATACTGGACAGAATTGAAAAGAGATTGTCTTGCTCAAAATTTACAAAAGACCAAGTTTGGTTTTTGCATAAAAGTGATATGTAGGCATTATATGACCTCCCATAATTTTTGTGAAAATTTAAAAGGATTATTTAAAATAGTTGTGATGTAACAGAGGCAATTAAAGAATTGAAAATGCTATAAAAATGATTATGTTGGGAAAAATTTTATTATGAAAATATTCCCTACTATTATTAAAATTATAAATGAATTGATTTAGGAAAACTACCAAAACCCATAATATTTTACAAAAATCTTCTATATGGAGAGAAGAATTTTGATGGTCAGAAACAGAAAATCCTCTGAAAATAATAAAGGACTTAATAAAATTTCAAAATTTTATTTCTGGTCAAATTTTACTTAATAAAAACATGATTAAATTTTTGGGGTGTTACAAACTCTACCCCCCTTAAGAAAATCTCGTCCTCGAGATTTGTTAAGGGCGGAGGTACTAAATGCAAATCGCAACACACAAGCAATAACACACAAGCACATCATTCAATCAAACTCTACATCCTGCTAGAAACATACACATAATCGTCTACGGTACAACGGTGGAATCTATAGGGCAACAGGGTAACTAGGACTCGACAACTACTTTGGCGGACTTAGTCCACTTCGTCGACATCCAGATGGGCGTGTTTCGCGGACGTCGAGGCTTCTCCGGGGGCTTCAACGTCGGAGTTGACTGGAGTGTTATGAGGAGTTGCAGGGTTGGGGTAGCGATGATGACCCACGCGGGGTGTGGTGGCTACAGTCCCGTTGGAGAAAATCCCCAAGAGACGACGGAGTTCATCCGGGGAAACGAATGCATTGCCCGGGTGGATGACAGGGGCAGACCGTGGGGGCTCAACTGGCCTCCCAAGCAGCACTATCGGGGTGTCGGTGTCGGGTGCAGCTTCACTTCTGGCCGGGGTCAGGAGAGCGAGCGTCCTGCGGGTCTCAATCAGGTCAAAAGTGACCTGATCGAACAGTGCCTCTTGCGCTCTCTAGTAGCGCACCAGATGCACCAGAGCAGGATCCGACTCTTGGTCTCCATTGGCGACTTGGGTCGGTCTACCATAGCCTTCACGGCTAGGGTAGTAGTAGAAAGGGCAGCAGTTAACCCTCGGCAACAGATGCCGAAGATGAACTACAGCCTCTCAGGCTGCAAGTTGGATGGCTTGGGGCTCGTCGGAGGTCATCCTCCCGGTGAACCCGTAGGGACGTTCCAATGTGATGCTCCTCCCGTAGATGTGCACCGTGGCCCAGAAGTGATGGATGGAGTCACTCGTGCGCTCCTGGTACACGACATACTCCGGCGGCTCTTCCATGCCAAAAGCTCATCGAGTGAGATCAGCGAGGATGGCTACAAAGCCTTCAAGCTCGACTGCGGTGGTCTCGTGGTGCACGATGGGGCCGGGCATCTTGGGGTGTCGGATATCAGGCTACGAGTGAAGGCTGTGATGTGCTGAGTCGAGGCAAGGCTTCTCTTATAAGCCAGCGGAGTCTTCCATCGCACGCTTGCGGATGGGACAACTCAGGTGTCAGCCATAGGCACACAGCTTATGGGCTAGGTTGATAGGTTGGGCACCGACTGTCAAAAGATGTTGGCTGCCCACTGCGCGGTTATCGGATAGGATGGGCTTGACGATGGATAGGAAATGATGTGGACGGTGTGGAAACCAAGAGATAGCGACCAGGCTAAGATAGGATTAGCCAATGGTCAGTCTGGCTCTGATACCAAGTCTGTCGGGGCCGGATTTCGGGGACACAACATATCCCAGAAATTTAACCCCTCGTGTCATCACCAGCCCAGGATTACTGTTACTGGTGGACACGTCCTTATTACAGAAGTACCAAGCTATTACAAGAATTGGATACAAGACCATAAAGGTCTAATGATACAACAGTGATTCCGGTGGTGGATGGCGGAAATGACTCGTGGTTCCCCAGTGTTGATGGGACTCCATTCTCACAGGAACAGCTGACCCTGATAATTCTTATCCGCGTGGCTGCTATCCTAGGCTCCGCACGATCGTCGTTGTGGTACTCCTCTTAGAACTCCTGACCTAGCCAAGTAAATAGCCAGGGACAAGCCTATGAGTACGCTTGAATGTACTCGCAAACATCCTGAACTAGAGATATACCGAATGCAGCAAACAAAATATATGATCATGTTGAAACATACTATATGCATATGCTCATGCTAGATCATGCTAAAATGCTCATGTAGACACAAATCTAAATCATGACATGACAATAGCAAAATGATACGAAAGTAAATATAGCATGTTAGTCATGATCAAACTTGTCAGAAATAACGCAAATGAATGCCACGGGTAGTCTAGCCAGCCCAAGTGACACTCAGCAAAATAAAAGAAATGCCAATCGGGTGTCCACAAGAGTAGTGGCGGAACCGCCTGTAAACTCGAGAGATGCCACGAGAGGTCTTGAAGAGAAATGCCAGTCGGGTGTCAAGTGACACCACGGTCGAACTTGAAGAGAAATGCTAATCGGGTGTCCACAAGAGTAGTGGCGGGATAAACCGCCTGTTAACTCGAGAGACGCCACGAGAGGTCTTGAAAATAAAATTGAGTGCCCGGGGTAGTCTAGCCAGCCCCTGATACACTCAGGGAATACAAAATAAGAAAAACGGGTTAGTCCTCAATAATATGCATAACCATAATAATATTAACATGCATAAAATATTCATGGTAGCAACAGGGTGTCAACAATTTTCCTGCAAAATAATTCAGGCTCAATTTAATTATTTTCCTCCGAAGACCGACACTAAGACCGACACTTGACCAACCCAGACTGTAGCCCTTAACCGCGGACACGGCTATTCGAATAGGTTTAAACTCTGAAGAGGGTGTACTCTTTACCCACAAGTAAAGGATTTCATTAGTCAGTACCGTGACACCGACTAATTCCCTTTACACTACTAGGAAAATCCTACTAATGGCGCACCAGTTTTGCCTACTAATGGCGCACTACTGGTGCACCATTAGTATCACGCCACTAGTATTTTTTACTAATGGCGCACCACTAGTGCGCCATTAGTATCTGGTATACTAATGGCGCACCACGCAGTGCGCCATTAGTATAGAACACCATGCGCCATTAGTATGCCTCCCAGGGGGCCATATTTAACCATGTGCTTTCGCATACTAATGGCGCACTGCGGGGTGATGCGCCATTAGTATCCTTTGGCATACTAATGGCGCACTCTGTAGTGATGCGCCATTAGTATCCTTTGGCATACTAATGGCGCACCTTGAGGTGATGCGCCATTAGTATGGATATTAGGTTTTTTTTTTACTTTTCTGATTTTTGCACAGGTTACAAAATATATTATTGGACAGAATATAGACAGCAGCACACAGCAACAGCAGATTCATCGAATACAATAGAAGATTAGTCTCCGAATACAATTCATCATATTAGTCTCCGAATACAATTCATCATATTAGTCTCCGAATTCAAAAGACCGAACAAAGATAAAACATTACAAGTCTCGAGACCGCGAGTATCGAGTTTGTCTTCACATTACAAGTCGATATCGATCATCTAAACTACCATCACATAGAAGAGAGCTGCGGTCATCACGATGAGTATCATCGCGATGAAACTAGTCTTCATCCGGTTCCTCCAACGCTCCCTCCTCTCTCCCACTAGATAGCGGGCGTATCTAGATTCCGCCTCCGCCAGTGGTGTACCCTTTGTAACTGTTACCGCTGAAACGGTGAACCTGTCTCCGACACTCCTCCCAGTCGTCGTAGACTCCGGGAACCTTACCCTTGTACACGACATACGACGGCATCTCTATGCACAAGCCAAACAACAGACAATACATAAGCAATATATAAGTATGCAACAAAAGGATCGGAAGAGAAAAGCAAGACATTAATAGCACGATTCATGGTCCTACTAATAAATAGCATCGATTACATCTAAGTTGAACGACTGTCCAAACCAAAGAGACATACAATTCATTAAAGTTTAATTACAACATGAGCCAATCAATGTTTCAGAACTACACATTACTACTTTCGACTCGACTCATGGGACAGGAGCGTGGATGAAGCCGCCGTCTGTCGTGATGGTCATGAAATCGCGGGCGTTGTCAGCCTGCATTTGTAGCGTTCCGTCTATCTCACTGTTGGACGGTTGATATCTGAGGAAGAACTGCCCCGAGGTATGAAGGACATCTTGATGGATGATGTCGGCAAACTCCCACTGGATGCGAAAGAATTCTTGTCTGATGTCCGCGTCCTGGATTGCCGACAAGCTCGCGGCCCAATCTTTGAGATTATCTGGTAGCAGAAGGTGATGATGGTCCCTTACGATCGCCCGCATGTGATGGAGGGCGTAGTAGGCATCCTTCTGACCGCCAGGCGGCTGCTTGACGCAGCAGAACGTCGTATTGTGGGCGAACACGTGCTTGTCGTACTTACAAACTGCCCTGGTGAAGGTGCCTCCAGATTTGGCGTAGCCGGGGAGAACATCATCAAGAACTTTCTTGATATTTCTGTAGTCTATCTTGGAGTCACGGTTCGGGTCGAAATATGTGGCCATGGAATATTTCGGGCTTAAGAGGATGAGTGTGCAATGTGTGTCACTGCACAGAACACGGAATGTTAGAAAAAAAAAGAACGATCGAAATCTAAGAAATCATATGTTACGGGGCGGTTAAGGGATGACTTACTCGGGAAAGTAAGCCACAAGGAAGTTATCCTTATCTGGGTTTGCCAGAATGACGCCTTCGAGGTGTGAACTCGCGACTTGGCGGTCCCCAGCGCTGCTCAAGAGCTTGGCACGCATGTAGAAGGGGTCGACTATCACGATGTCCGGGGTCTTGTCTCTAATGATCCGCATCTCCATACTCAGCGAAAACAGCCGAACGAAGGTGTAGTGCAGCGGAAGAAGGTTAAACATAGCAAAGATGTCATCAAACCGCAGGACGATCGTACCCCCGATGTCGCCATCCACAAAGCCCTTGCCCTCTGGCACCTTGGCCATGAAAACCGGGTATGCCACATCATTCTCTCTGAGACGCCGCTTCTCCAAAGAAAGAACACTGTCGTGCAGACTCCGCATAGCACCGGTTGCAGCATTGAGCATATTTGTCGGTAGCATCGCCCTACCCGCCACATGCACCCTCCTCAAGATATCCTTAGGTGAAGGTGGCCCGTCCTGAGCACGGATCGTACTCGGTGCCGGCTGGCTCGCATCGGTGCCCTTTTTAGTCTTTCGTTTCCGGCTCTTCTTCTTGATCTGCTGTAATGGGACCGAGTTCTGCTCACAGACCGCCTTCTTGAGCATGTTGGGGCTGATAATATTTCGCACCTCAGCTATCTGAGGCTCGGTGAAGGAGGCAGCTGGAGGCGTCTCCTGAGAACTGAACGCCAGACGACGCCTGTTGCAACTGGGTTTCTCCGTCGTACCAGCTAGATCGCGGTCGTCTTGGTTGGGTTCTTGAGAAGGAGGCCCGCAGAACTCGTCACCGTACCCATGTTCAGCAAAGTACTTATCGACGTTGGTAAATGTACCATCGTCATTGTCGTCGTCGTCTGGATCCTGTGCCATATGCATGTCCGGATCCTGTGCCATAGGGATGTCCGGCATGTCCGGTAGCATTGCGGCGTTCTTGCCATGGCTTGGCGCCGGCACGACTGGTGGTCTTGTCTGTGGGGTGGTGTCATTGGTTCTAAAATCTTAACTTATATGTTCCTCACATGGACTTGACCACAACCTTGGAAGTAAAAGGTGTGAAGAAATTCAAAAAACAGTCTATTAGTCATTACTATCATAGTTGCATAATTATGAATGCTACTACCAAAATGGATACTTTGAGCAGTTGTTCGGACCTTTATACCTAAAAAGGAAGCGACAGCTATGATGTTACAAATTTGATGAGTTAAAACAATTTAGGGGAAGGGCTAGAGATGCTCTTACCCATTGAGATGGGGGATAATAGTTGAAGTATGTTCATAATTATTTAATGCTTACAGTTTAACCTTGAAAATATATTCATGAATTCAAAAAGTGCCCATGAAAATTAAAAATATTCATGAGTTCAAAAAGTGCCCATGAAATACAATCGAGAAATGAAGACTACGATTTAAATACAATCGATCTTAGCTAGCTATCTGTTCACAATCTTCTTGCCCTTCTTTTTCGCAAATGGAGTTCTTCTGTGGAACGGACGTCCTTTAGGTAGGCTGGTCCTGCTTCTTCTTGTGGTGTATGCTGCTACTTAATTGTCGTCGTCATGTTCCATCTTTGGGTCGCCGTACTTGTCGAAGTCTTGCTCATTGGCGACTCCATCCATTCCGATGATCTTCCTTTTGCCTCTCCTCACGACAACACGACTGGGCTTTGACGGGTCGGTAATGAAGAAGCATTGGTCCACTTGGGAAGCCAGTACCCATGGCTCATTTTTCGCGGTGACATTTGCGCCCGCGGTCTTGGATTTGGCTTCGGGTATAACCATGGTGGTGAAATACCGGTCTTGTTTTAGGACGCTCTTGGCCCATCTGACACGGAACATCAGGACCTTCTGTCCAGCGTAGCTCAGCTCCTAGATCTCCTCGATCCTTCCGTAGTATCTGTCCTTGTCGTTACCGGTGTAGGATTCCATCGTTACCCCGGAGTTCTGATAACCATCGCTCTTCATGTCCTTGTCCTCGGTGTGGAATGTGTAGCCGTTGATATCATACGCCTCATAGGTCATCAGGTTGTGCTCGGCGCCCTGTGACAAGGCGAATATGAGTTCTTCTTCCGCGGAAGAATCCTCATGTAAAGGGTACGACAGAAGCTTCTGCTTGAACCAACGCGTGAAACATGAGTTGTGCTCTTTGATTATATCTCCGTCCGTCCTCTGTTGGCCTCGGTCATTGTACGTCTTCTCAATAAAGGTTTTGTGCTCTACCACCCAAGGATCGACCACGTCTATGTGTTGTAGCGCGACTAGGTTTGCTCTTTCAAAGTCGGCGAGTCGACCCTCGAAGTCGACATGCATTTCGCGGCGACCCTCACGGTGACCCCATCCAGCGAGCCTGCCGAGGTGCCTGCTGACGGGCAGACCAATGGGGTTCTCGATGCCTAGATAATTCGTGCAGTAGGAGATGCACTCTTCGGTCAGAAAGCCCCTGGCTATGCTTCCCTCTGGACGTGACATGTTGCGAACATATCCGTTGATGACACCATTCATCCTTTCGAACGGCATCATGCTGTGCAGGAACGTCGGCCCGAGTTGGATGATATCCTCCATGATATGGACCAGCAGATGCACCATAACGTCGAAGAATGCGGGCGGGAAGTACATCTCAAGCTCGCATAGTACCACCACGATCTCTTCCTGTAGCCTTCTGAGTTGCCTCACGCCAACCGACTTCCGAGAGATGACGTCGAAAAAGTTGCATAGGCCAAATAGCGTTTCACGGACGTGCGTGTCCATGATCCCACGGATTGCAACTGGAAGTATCTGCGTCATCAGCACGTGACAGTCGTGAGACTTCATCCCGCTGAACTTCTGCTTCGCTGGGTCTAGGTATCTGCTTATCTTCCCCGCGTAACCGTAAGGAAGTTTTACTCCTACGAGGCAGGTGAAAAACTGCTCGATCTCCTCCTGACTTAGAGTGAAGCACGCGGGAGGGTAGTCATTTCCGGTCTTCTTGGCCTTTTTGCCTTTGCGACGACTTTCTGTGTCCTGCTTCGCCTCATCATCATCATCATCATCATCATTAGCGTGAAGCTCCTGCCTGATGCCCATTGATTTCAAGTCTGCCCTTGCTTTCGGCCCATCTTTGGTCCTCTCTGGCATGTTGAGCAGGGTACCAAGCAGACTCTCGCACACGTTCTTCGTGATATGCATGGCATCAAGGCTGTGAGGCACACGGTGGATCTTCCAGTACGGCAAGTCCCAGAAAACAGACCTCGTTTTCCATACCTTCAGCAGCGGCTCTGGCGCCTTTCGCTTCTTTCCCGGCTCTGGCGCCTTTTGCTTCTTTCCCGGCAGTGGGCAATCTTTCCAATTTTTCAACAGCTCGTCTATTTCATAGCCGCTCCTCGTACGCGGGCGTCTTCGGGGTTCGGTTTCACCATCGAACAGATCCTTGCGTTTCCTCCACGGGTCATCGTCGCGAAGCCACCTTCGATGTCCCATGAACACGGTTTTCGAAGACCCGGGATCTCTATCTAGCTGGAGATACGTTGTGTCATCCATGCACCTGACGCATCCAGAAAATCCGTGGACCACCTGCCCCGCGAGATATCCGTAACCGAGATAGTCGTGCACCGTCGTGAGCAGTGCGGCTCTCATAGGGAAATATTCTTTCTCTGCGGCGTCCCACGTATTGGCTAGCGTTTTCCACAGCGTGTCTAGCTCCTCTTTCAGCAGCCCCAGATACAGATTGATGTCGTTCCCTGGTTGTTTCGGCCCTTCAATTAGCATACTCATGTGAATGTACTTCCTCTTCATGCACAACCAGGGGGGAAGGTTGTACATCCACACAAACACAGGCCAGGTGCTATGTGTGCTTCTCTGGCTGCCAAACAGATTGACTCCATCGGTGCTCGCGCCCAGCACGATGTTCCTTGGATCCTTCCCAAATTCTGGGTGTTCGTAGTTCAACGCTTGCCACTGGCTCCCATCCTTAGGGTGACTCAGCATCTTGTCTTTTTTATTTATCTCCGGATCATTTGCGTCATCTTCTCGCTTCTTCTCCTCCCTATCCGCGTGCCAACGCAGGAGCTTTGCTACCTTAGGGTCCGCGAAATACCGCTGCAGACGAGGAGTGATCGGAAAGTACCACACCACTTTTCGAGGAGCTTTCTTCCTCTTCTTGTATCGAGTGACGCCGCACACCGGACATATGGTAGACTCCGCGTGCTCGCACCGATAAATGATGCAATTGTTCATGCACACATGGTATTTCACGTGCGGTAAATCCAGAGGACACACGACTTTCTTCGCCTCCTCGAAACTGGTCGGGCACTTGTTCCCCTTGGGAAGACGTTCGTGCCAGAATGACATGTTCTCGTCGAAGCATGCGTCGGTCATTTTGTGTTTTACCTTCATCTCCAGAGCCATGAGCGTTACTTTCATGCGGGTATCCTCAGGTCTGCATCCTTCATACAATGGAGTAACCGCGTCTATCTCCAGTTGATCCAGCTTGGCTTTCTCTCGGGCGGCAGCTCTTGCGTTATCCGTCTGCTTGAGAAGCAACTCTTGAATATGAGGGTCCTGCACCCAGCCCATCGATGGTCCATCGTCGTCTGCTCCGCCGGCATCTTCATCTTCATGATCATGCCCTTCGTCTGCTCCGGCATCTTCCTCATCATCATGTCCGGCATCTTCTACATGATGACTGTGTACAGCATCACCGTCGTGATCATGTCCTGGAGATTCTTCGTCTTCTCGCCCGCCCGAGCCGCGGTGGTTGTCTTGCTGCCCTTCCTCATTTCTTGCCTGGCCCCCATGGACGACTTCATAGTCATCTTCATCACCTTGCCACCGATAGCCATCCATGAAACCACGCAAGAGCAGGTGGTCCCGCACCTGCCCGGAATCCGGGTCCGCAATAAGGCTCTTCAGCTTGCATCTTCGACACAGACATCTTATCTCCATCTCGTTCTTTTGAAGCATCTCAGCCTTCGCGGAGCTCAAAAACCTATTCACGATGCCTTCGGTCATCGTGCGGACCATGGTCGCCTGCGGGGTAGAGCAAAACGATATATTAGAACCAAGAAAAAATTTGGCATGACTTTCCCTAAAAATAGGACCAAAAAGAATGCATAGTGCCAAAATTCTCGCCGAAACGGAAATGTATCAACATTCCGGCAAAATATTGGCAACTATCGCATTTCAAATACCGGTACCTGCAAACACAAACATATATGCAACACCACAAACATATGCAACACCACGAACATACATAGATCTAGCTAGGCCACAAAAAGTGCATGTGCACGTTGTTGGAGCGAGCTAGGGAGAAAAAAAGTAGATCTACAACATGAAGATAGCTTTCCCCTTACTTACCTATCAAAAAAAGGTAATTTCACCACTTAATTTTGATGAATCTATGGTGCAAATGAGGTGAGGAGGAGGAGGCAGCCGACAAGCTTGGAGAAGGAGGTGGAGGGAATGAAGTGGGGAAAGTGAGTGTGTAGGTGTGGCTGTCCAAAATATCTAGCTGGTCCCAGGTTACTAATGGCGCACCACACAGCCATGCGCCATTAGTAACACAACATACTAATGGCGCACCTGCTGGCCGTGCGCCATTAGTAGTTTTGCAAAAAAGTAAAAAAAAGTATATATATATACTAATGGCGCACCGCCGCATAGTGTGGCATTACTAGTTTAAACTAGTAATGGCGCACTTTGCCACGGTGCGCCATTAGTAGTTTTGCAAAAAAAAGAATAAAAAAAAATACAGTACTGGCGCACTCTGTGGCTGGTGCGCCATTACTAGTTAGAACTAGTAATGGCGCACTTTGCCTGGATGCGCCATTAGTATGTTTGGAAAAATGAAAAAAAAAATTGTTACTAGTGGCGCACCTTGTGTCTGGTGCGCCATTAGTGTCATCCACACTAATGGCGCATCACCACATGGTGCGCCATTAGTATATAGTAGTGGCGCACCACTTCTCTGGTGCGCCATTAGTGTCAATTTCATCTATAGCCCTTTTCCTAGTAATGTTATGGTCTTTGGGTTGAAAACACACCTGACCAGCACACACCAGATTAACTTTCCGGATGCCAGGTATCACCCAAGGCATCGTTCAAGAAAAACTCTGAGACGGAGAGACCAACGTCCTGCATGGGATCACTATTAATACGCGCGGATTCCAAGGGGTGCCCCCCTCTCAGTCACAAGTGGAAACACCCATGCCCCCTGACCCGATGACAGGATTTAGTCCACCAACATGGAAACCCTCATCGTAGCCCTTTATGTGGTGTGTGCACGGAAAGGGGTTAACAACTTACTGAAGCATACCCCACCTGTGGCAGGGACAAGTGGCAGCACGAATCAAGTATGGGGGTTACCGGAACAAGACTCGATCTACGGTCGACTCAGGAGGTTTAATTTTTCCTGCAGTGGTTAGCACAATATGGTATTCTTTCAACAGCAATAACAAGCAGGGCCACAACCCTTGCATGCTCCAACATGCCCACAATGATCATTCTCGTCACCACGAGAAATTTCAGTCTCACGGTCACTTTACTCGTGACTGATTCTTTCCTGCAGTTCAGTCCATAACAACACGGGCATACATGACAAGTGAAAGTAACCATACTCACTCATACTTCATGCTTTAAAGATAACAGCAGAATAGCCATGGATCATGCATGCAAAAATAGCCATATGCAAATTCTATTAAAGATTATCACAACCATGATTCAAATATTCTAGCTAGCAACAACAAAACATTCACCATATCAAATGTTCAAGATGCTTGCCTTGAGTATGCAGAAATATTGGGTGCACTCCAAAAGTTTGAAAAGTTTCTTCCCTCCATTTCCTATTTTCAAAAAATATTTAAATCACCATATAAAAAAATAGTGTTAAAAAGTTGTCTAGAAATTTTTGAAATAAACACTAAAATAAACTAGAGGAAAAATAAAGAATAACAGAAAAAGAATCAAATTATTTGGAGTTCATATGAATTACTTATGAAATTTCCAATCTGGAATAAATGACTAAAAGGACTGTTTAATTGATCCAGTAGAGGCTGAGCTTAGGAAAAATGTTCACCTAGGCTGGAATAATAGGGCATGATTTTATGAGCATGAGAAAATTTGAATCACCAAATTTAGTCTGGAAATCAATGCTGTGGAATATTTTTAATCTTATTGGAAAAGAAAAAGAAAAGGGCAATTGCACGCCCTGGGTGGGGTTTAACCGCAGAGCGCCACTTGGCCGAGCCCAGCCGCTCGGTTGTGCGGGAGGTGGATGACGTCGATGGCGTACTGCTGGGGTTACGCCTACCACGCGCGAAGACGGATTCCGTGAAAACCGTCTCCACTTGTCGGGTTCATTTCCCTGCTCCCGCGCACGTCCCACTTGTCGGGTTCAGCGGCCTGAGTGGCTGACGGGCGGGCCCCACTTGTCGGGTTCATTTCAATGCTCCCACGCGCGTCTGGACAGGGGCAGAGGAGGATTCCGGCGATCCTCGTCGGCGAACGGCTATGCCATTCGGGGCGCCGAGCTTACATGTGTGTTCCCCTCATCGGGGCGAAACCAGGGAGCTGCGCCACCACCTCCGGAGGTCACCGTGTTGCCGACGGGGAGCTTTGCTGCGAACGGCGGCCTTCGGAGAAAGAGGGACTCCGTCTCCGAGCTTAGTTTAGTGAAATTGATGGGTAGGATGGACTTGCGGGTACTCCGGGAGGTGTGTGGTGGGAAAAAATGCAAGGGGGAGGCGTTGTTTGTGTCGGAATCAACCGAGTGGTGGCGGCGGTGGTTTCTGCCGGAGACGAGGAAGAAGGGAGCTCTCGGTCGATTGGCTGCGACAGAGGGTTCGTGGAGGGAGGAGGAGTGGTCGTGCTGTCCACAACGAGCCCGAGGTGGCCTTTTTATAGGCGGGCGAGGTCGGTTTCGTGGCTTCCCGCGGAAGACACGACGACAGTGGCCATAAATGCGCCGGCGAGGTGGTTATGGGCGGTGGCGTGGTCGGCGGAGTTTGGTGAGGGCGGTGGCTGTCCGGAGTTACTCCAGAGCGCGCTGGCTGGCGGGGAAGCGAGCCACGCATCCTGGGCGGTGCGTGACAACGACGGGTGGTTGTCAGTGGCGGCGCTGGACGGCCGAGGGCGGCGCTAGAGGACGGGGAGTGGTGTCGGCGGGTTTCTTGGTGGTTGGGCTGATCCAGCAGAGGATCAGGATGAGAGGGGGAAGCAGTGGAGGAGCCACCGCATGCCATACGGGCGCGCTGGCCGCGCCCAGTGCACGCATGCTACGTGTTCAGCCGAATGCCAGCGGGTGTTACAGTGCTCCAAATGAGCTGAGATTTGGCAGGATGATGTCCCCGGGAGTGCTAGAGATGAGGGACACGACGGTTTGGGGAGATGGGCTAGTGTCCGGCGCAAATTTAAAAAGATGCCCAAATTCTGTCATGAGCTCAAGGTGCTCGACAGAATGTTAGGGTGACCTAGGAGGATTTGTTGGATATGAAAATTGGCAGGGGCATGTCTCTTTGGATTGTAGAGAGGCTGGTGGGATTAACTGGGCAAAAAGAAGAACTTGCTATTGCAAGTTTTGGTGAATTTCAGTTCTGGACAAAAAATGTAGGGGAGTATTTGGTGAACTAAAGGGATTCCAATGGAGCTGGAATTTTGGACTTAAGGGTTTTGTTGGAAGGACTATAAGTGGGAAAAATTTCAGGATTTTTGGGGCAAGGAAAATTGGGGTTGTAGTAGAAACTCAAATACTGGACAGAATTGAAAAGAGATTGTTTTACTCAAAATTTACAAAAGACCAAGTTAGGTTTTTGCATAAAAGTGATATGTAGGCATCATATGACCTCCCATAATTTTTGTGAAAATTTAAAAGGATTATTTAAAATAGTTGTGATGTAACAGAGGCAATTAAAGAATTGAAAATGCTATAAAAATGATTATGTTGGGCAAAATTTTATTATGAAAATATTCCCTACTATTATTAAAATTATAGATGAATTGATTTAGGAAAACTACCAAAACCCATAATATTTTACAAAAATCTTCTATATGGAGGGAAGAATTTTGATGGTCAGAAACAGGAAATTATCTGAAAATAATAAATGACTTAATATAATTTCAAAATTTTATTTCTGGTCAAATTTTACTTAATAGAAACATGATTAAATTTTTGGGGTGTTACACCAAATTAGCCAGATAAATTTAAAGGTGGCGGGATTTGTCATTTGTGGGATTGAAAATAGGGTAGGCTCTCAAAAGGAACTCGTATAGGGTTAGATACCAAGCTTCAATCCAGCTTTATTCTCATTTCAACCATTGGAAAGGCTCCATTGTGGAAAGAAAATTGCATTAGTCATATGAGATCCGAATTAAGATCAGATTGTTCGAACTAATATTTTTAACCAACCAAAAAAAGAAGGTAGGAACTCAGGCAGCTAATATATCAATCTTGTCACAAACTCATAATTAGTCTTGAGAGAGCCCTAAAATTATTGTGCAATCTATATCAATGCTTTAGATAGAGAATTGACTCATCTAGCAAAATCTAGAGTATACTGAACTAGTGTGTAACAAGCAAATATCTACCTCGTGTAGCCTTGTACTATGCTTGGCATCAAAATCACAACTGTCTCATTTATGTAACCGAAGTCAATGGAGACATTGTTCCCAACTGTAAAGCTTCATGGAAATTAGTTCGCACATATATATTAGCACAAAACGATCATGTAGTATACCATAAGAATTTTCGTGAAATTAAGTGCATGTACAAAAAAATGTAACTAGAATTTTGATATGTAAATTTAGACACACTTTCATATTAATAGTGCCTAATTAGGTTAGTCAAAATATGAAAAAAGAACATATCAGAGTTTTCCTTCATTGCATCATTATGGTGTCTAGATTAGTTTTGTAACTCATCGTTGTGTGAAAATCTTGGGCATCTCGATGACACACTGAAAGTTATAGAGAAGTAAAATAATCTTAGTTTGGGGTGCACACAAGAAACTTTTATTAGCTCCCGAAGAAAAAAACACTGCATTATAATTTAGGCATACATGATGCATATTTTGCTTATACAAAACCTCTAACATCCATGGGATAAAATGGCTCATATTATAGACCTCAAATTTTCATGTGTTTGTATGCAGGCAATATTTATCTTTGAGATATTATTTGCTTGATTCTTGTCACATTCCATCTCATGCACTATTCTCTATTAATCCACCTTTATTTTTATGGACACTCAAGAATGCATGCTTTAGTTTTCCTTTCCACTTTCAATAAGTGCACTTTCATGCCTAGGACAAATCTTTTATTTATTTCGATAAGCATAAGAAAAGATGTCAGGATCTTCAAGTGGTGCATACTCATTTTATTGATATGCACTATGGTGCACCATGCACTTCATAAGGGGACTATAAACATCGAAACACATCACAGATCATTCATCAGTTCAAGCTTCTTACTCTGAAATATTTTGAAGCATAGGCACAGGTCTTAAAGGTGAGCCAGGAAGAGGATGAAAGAGATACTCTAAGAGTAGTAGGAACGGGAACATGGAGGAAATCCTTAGGTATCCATCCAGACCTCTAGAACTTGACATGGATTTCTCCCGGTGCTTTCTGATGCCTCCCATTCCTATTGTTTTTAGGTGCTCCTTCCTCTCCAAATTAGTTTACCACACACAATTCTCTAAGTGATCAAAACTAAAAAAGTACTCATGCATTAGACTATTAGTTAGGTGATGTGGCCACGAGAGTGAGTTAGAAAAAAAGAAAGAAATTAGTATCTAAGGGCAGTAGGCATCAGAACATGGGGGAGAGGCCAAACTCTTCCCCCTCTATATTCAGGGGTCAAGAATTGTTTTGGTGTTTTCCCATTGTCTCCCATGTCTATTGTTCTTATGTGCTCCTTCCTCTTCCTTTTAACTTGTATAACTATCTTACAAAATGTTATGCACATATAGATGATGAGGAAGTAAAGGTGAGAAAGGAAGAGAAAGAAAATGAGCACCTAAGAGCATTGGGCATGGTAGCATAGATGAAAGTCGAGACTAGTGTTTCCCTCAACAATTGGGTGGAAATATATGTTTCCAAGCTTTCCCAATGCCTGTCATGCCTATTGTTCTTAGGCGTTCCTTCCTCTTCCTTTTGACTTGCAAAACAAAATACTTAACTAGGTGTAAATAGATAGCTTAGTGCCTTCATGGTTTGGTATACTACGCTTGGTCTCAGTGTGTCAAAATGCAGTAGACAACAACCATTGAACTGGGTAAGATGGTGATTACTGTTAGAAAGCCTGGCATACAATGAGTGAACTAGATTTAACCTATGGGATACTAAGCATATACATGAACAATCGATATAATGTGAATTTGGCAAAAAATACTGTCATGTATGGTGGGAATCAGCAATGCAAACGGTAGATAAGCTAAAGAAGAGCTCTCATAGTAGGGATCCGGTTCCCCGCCTTCTTTTTCTGCACTGAATCAAGATGGTGCACACACACCAAGCACTTGTCACTAATGCACGCGGCAGCCAAATCAGGCCACCGACATGATACGTACCTCCACCTAGAACTCAGTAGGGCCGAGAGCCGAGTCGGCGGTGGTTGAACACGCGTGACGACAAAAAAATATATCCATTTAGCTATTTGGGAAATAAAGTTATCATTTTCAAAATATTCAGAGATCTCTTTCTTTGTGTGTTTTATTACATGGTATAGGACTCTTTGGGTATCACGTACCCATTGGGCTGCCCCAATTATCGTGTAGGCTTCTGTCAAGAAAAACAAAATGGAGCCGACTATGGCTTCATCCATTAAAAAAACAGGCTATGGCGTTTCACACACCAATTAAAAGAAAAGGTGGTGATGCATGCCAGCCAAAGATCACATCCTCTGGATAGATTCACTTGAACACAGATATACCAAACCATCATCTCTACTCCTACTGGAGCAGTATGTTGTCGTTTCCCTTCGTTAGGCTTCACCCATCGAACAAGATCGTCACCCGCGCCCGCACCGATTTTTTCCCCTCCCACGGGTTTTTTGTCCTCTTATCGGTTTTTTCTGACCGCATTTTTAGTCGAGCCGCGATCGCCCCCATCTCCCCCCTGCCCCCCTCACGAGCAAGCCAACCTCCCGCCACGCAATGGGATAACCCTAGCTGCCGACGCAGACGGCGCCTCCCGACCTCTGATTCCCCGCGCGCGCCTCCATCCTCCATAGAGCTATGCCGGCCCATTCGCGCCCGATCTTCACCGACGACCGTGCAAGGTTTGATGTCGCCCACCCAAGCTTCTCCCGATTCGTCCCGCACGCCGGCCATGGAGAACGGCTAGACGCTCCGGTTGGTTCCGCCGCTTGTCCCACCTCCTCACTGTGTCCCAGGCGCTGTTTTCCATGCAGTCCATTGATGCGATCTGGAGTCAAGCGCTGCTGTTGGCGGCGGGCGCTGCCATGATGTACGCGTCGAGGATATCCTCATAGCCGCCGCCCTATCTCTTGTGGCGGAGACGGAGAACAACGACCCCCATCGGCGGCGCTGCCTCCTCACATCCCGACCTCGCAGGTATGCTCCCTGGCGTGCATCCACATCGGCTCCCCTCCATCTTCATCCTCACTGCCGCCACCTCTGCTTCATGGGCCCCAGCGAGACAACGTCTCCGGCGACGCTGCCGACTGGTCTGCTGCCGACTTATGAGCCTCGACGCCAGCGTACCTTGAATCCAACGCGAAAATCCTCTGAGCTTGATGACCCTGACTCCCTTCTCTCCACGTGCCCCGCACGATGTGGCGGTCTCAATGCTCGGACTTGCCTGCATGACGCCGTCTTCCTCCGTCCTTTCACTCCACGGACCTGAAGGATCCACCCCACTCCGCTCTCTCTGCAACCCACTGCTAATGCAACAGCCCGCATGCCACAGCTCGGCCAATATACAATTATACATGATATGCTATGACATAAACATGTGAAACCCTGTGCATCATTGGTTCTGAGTCTACTACGTGCTGGTCTGTTATCATGCAACATAGAACTGATGGTTTTGAAAAATACAGAATGAAACAGCTTCATTAATTGTACTAAACTCATCTCGCAACCAGTCATGTTTCTCTTTCAGATATCTCAATAACTGATGAACATTCAGAAGAAGAAGAAAATATGGTTTGTTTATTTTTGTAATCTATACTGTTAAAGGGGAGTCCGTGGTTGTTTCGTTCGTATCTTCAGTCCCATCATACAGTCATTAGTTCTAACGTACTTATATTTAGAGTCATTAGTTTGTTTTTATATTTTGATGATGGCATTCCTAGTGTTCTTATCGGTCTTTTTGTACGAGTCAGGAAACAATCTTCTTCATATCTTACTTTATGCTGGAATTGCTATGGCATGAAATACTGGTTTGCCAAAACAATACATACAAAAGGCACCTTGTAGGATCGAAAGTAGGTCTAGAGGGGGGGTGATTAGACTACTTGACCAAATAAAAATCTAGCCTTTTCCCAATTTTAAGTCTTGGCAGATTTTATCAACTTAGCACAAGTCAAGCAATCAACCTACGCATGCAATTCTAAGAGTATAGCAGCGGAATGTAAATCATTGCATATGAAGGTAAAGGGAGGGGTTTGGAGAGGCAAATGCAATGTAGACATGGAGATTTTTGGCGTGGTTCCGATAGGTGGTGCTATCGTACATCCACGTTGATGGAGACTTCAACCCACGAAGGGTAACGGTTGCACGAGTCCACGGATGGCTCCACCCACGAAGGGTCCATGAAGAAGCAACATTGTCTATCCCACCATGGCCATCGCCCACGAAGGACTTGCCTCACTCGGGTAGATCTTCACGAAGTAGGCGATCTCCTTGCCCTTACAAAGTCCTTGGTTCAAGTCCACAATCTTGACGGAGGCTCCCAAGTGACACCTAACCAATCTAGGAGACACCACTCTCCAAAAGGTAATAGATGGTGTGTTGATGATGAACTCCTTGCTCTTGTGCTTCAAATGATAGTCTCCCCAACACTCAACTCTCTCTCACAGATTTGGCTATGGTGGAAAGATGATTTGAGTGGAAAGCAACTTGGGGAAGGCTAGAGATCAAGATTCTTGTGGTTGGATCGGAATGTCTTGGTCTCAACACATGAGTAGGTGGTTCTCTCTCAGAAAATGAGTAGTGGAAGTGTAGGCACATTCTGATGGCTCTCTCTCTGATGGCGAGGAGGGTGGAGGGGTATATATATGTGACGCCCCTGGCTCAATCATGCACTAATCATACACGCAAATGCACACGATCAAGCCTAAGGACTCACGGGAAGATATCACAACACAACTCTAAAACATAAATAAAGTCATACAAGCTTTATATTACAAGCCAGGGGCCTCGAGGGCTCGAATACATAAGCTCGCATACAAGCGTCAGTGGAAGCATCAGATATCTGAGTACAGATATAAAAGAAAACACAGATAAGCCCTTAGAAGGCGGGGCAGAAGAAAACACTACGATCGAAAGGTGCAGGCTTCCTGCCTGGGACCCTTCGATCCTACTCCTGGTCGTTGCCCAACTCGTAGTAGTATCCACCCTCGGGGTAGAAGTAGTAGCGATCGTCGGCGGGGGCAGTTGTCTCAGGGGCTCCGTCATCTGGTCGCATCAAACGGATATGGGGGAAAAAGAAAGCAAAGCAACCGTGAGTACTCATCCGAAGTACTCAGCAAGCAAGGTTCTACACTACATATGCAACATTATCAAAGAGTGGCTGTATATGTGGACTGGGCTGCAGAAATGCCAGAATAGAGAGGAAAGCCTAGTCCTATCGAAGACTAGCATCTTCAGCGGTCTTACAGCAATAGAAGAGAGTAGAACAGTACAATATAATGTAGCAGTATCATTAAGTCTCAACCTCACCCAGAGATCCTTTCTCGACTCCCTGCGTGAAAGCAATCCCAGAGCCATACAGTCATCAACCTCGTCCTGAGATCCCTTCTCGACTCCCTGCGAGAAGCAATCCCAGAGCCATAGTATCCAATTCTAGTTGTATCGATCGGGATACAACTCCGAGTGTCCGTTACCGAGGATCCGGCTATGCATAGATTAGTTCTTCCCTGCAGGGGTGTACCAACTTACCCACCACGCTCGCTTAACTCCGGCCGGACACACATTTCCGGGTCATGCCCGGCCTCGGCCAAAGGACACACTGCAGCCCTACCTAGAGCTCAGCAGAGAGGTCCCCGCCGGTCTACATCCTAAGCGCTCGGGGGTCTTGGGCCATCGCCCCTCGCCCTCCGGGTCATTGCGCACATGGCTCAGATCCAAGCACCACCTCTGTCGTGAATGGCGCCAATCACTCCATGCCGCACTGCTGAACTGGACGTCTGACAGAGCTTTCGGCCGATGCATACGATGCAGAACGCCCATACTATGCCCACGTGATGGTTAGTGCTATCAGGCCAGAGGCCCACCCGAATCAAATATCCAAATCGTTAGTACCTTGGGGGTGCGGTAACGAGCATAGAGTCACGATCAATGTGACCCCGCCGCCCCGTCTCGAGGACTTGCGGCAAGGGCCAAGAATGCCCGGCCACGCCTCGTATTCATCACTCGGGCACCATACAGGCAACCCGTCTTCACATCACACGCGGGTACCCCTCAGGGTCAACCCGCCTTTCCAAGTAACAATAGTACAGTCCAAGTATCCGTGTGTCCATAGCATGAGGGGAATCCGAGGTATCACCCTCGTTGGATTCCTACTCGATGTATCCGTCAAGGTGAACTCGGAGGTATCACCCTCGCTGGGTTCACACTTGAGGTGTTGTACGACGGCGTTGTTATCGGAAGCGGTGAAGGAGGAATCACCCTCGATGACCACGACCGAATAGCTACTCTACAGAGCTAACATCTGAAGTGCTACAAGAGGTTTCACCCTCGGCACTCGATAGGAACGCTGCAGTGTCGATACAACTAAAGGGGGGTGATGTGCGGTGCCGGGGCCTGGTCTTCGATCCCGTTGCTCGGGTCTTCTGATAATCCAGCGGGGCAGTCAGGACTAGTGGGGTCACTGATAGGTCTCTACCCAGCCTATACTAGACAGTTTAGGATAAGCAGGTAAGGTTTCAGTAGCAGGATACAATAAACAGGCTATGCATCAGAATAGGTAAAGCAGTAGCAACAACAATTCTAATGCAAGCATGAGAGGGAAAGAATAGGCGATATCGGTATCCTCAAAAGGAGGGTGCTTGCCTGGTTGCTCGGCGGTAAGGGCAACGTCGTCAATGGTGGCGTCGGGCTCCCGAGCTGCGTCGGTCTCGGGGACGACGTCGGTGTCGGGGTCTACCGAGAGAGAAGAGGGTGGAGGAAACAATAAATACAAGCAAACGGATGCAACACGATGCATGTCATGGCAATACGCAGTGCTATGGATAGTCTAACGCAGTACTACACGTATCAGACGGAGCGGGAGAATATCTGACGATATTTCCCGGGTCTTTGGATTTATCGGACAGACGATCCGGAGAGGGAAGTTCCATGTTCATCATGCTAGGAGCATATGACAGATGAAAGGAGCGCATATTCGGATTCATGGGATTTTTCTGATCAACTTTCATATATAAATTATTTTCATCGGAGTTACGGATTAAATGATATGATTTTTAAAAGTTTTATTGAATTTCTGGAATTATTTTAATTATTAAATACGAATTATCCAGAATAGTAGCAGCTGACATCAGCATGATGTCAGCATGACATCAGCGGGTCAAACCCAGCTGACCAGAGTCAAACCTGACATGTGGGGTCACTGGGACCCACATGTCAGCCTCTGTTAGCACTAAACAGAGTTAAATTTAAACTAATTACAGATTAATTAGGTGTGGGCCCCATTAGTCAGTGACAGATTAGTATTTAATTAACTAATTAATTAATTAACAGTTTTATTATTTATTTATTTTAAAACGTTTAAGTGGTGGGGCCCGTGTGTCAGTGACACAGCCAGCCCAGTCAGCAGCGCTGACCGGGTCAAATGGGCAGTGGGGCCCATCGGTCAGCGGCACAGGGCGGGGCCCGTGGCTGCCACGTGGGCGCCCGGTCAGCGCCGGCCACCGGAGTGCGCCGGTGAACCCCGACGCGGTGGCTCAACTCCGGCGAGCCCGGATTTCGCGCACAGAGCATCAAATCGGGTACGGCCTAGCGCATTCGAGAGCGGGAGGAGTGCCGCGTCCATCCGCGCCGGTGAGGACGGCCGGGAAGGACCGTAGCGGCGACGGTGAGCTCGTCCGCGGCGGCCGGAGTGCGGGCGTCGACGGGATCGGTGAAACAGGCCGCGGCAAAACGTGCGCGTGTGTGTATTGGGTCCGCACGGACGTGTGTAGTAACGGCGACGAGCACGGCGGCGGAGCTGGGTGCGGTCATGTTGGGGGCGGCGGCTATGGCGCAGAGGAGAACGCAGGGAGAGAGGGAGGAGGACGGGGTGCTCACAAAGAGCCATAGGGAGTGGCAGCGGGCTCGGGGGAGGCTCGGTGCGGCGGATCGACGATGGCGATCGACGGCGACCGAGAGGGGAGGCGAGCTCGTGCAGCTCGATGCAAAGGTTCCCGGCTTCGGTTGGTCGGCGCAGAAGACGAAGAGGAGCGCGGCGGAGCTCGGGGACACAAAGAGGTGGCGAGAGGAGCACAGTGGCCGTGGCTACATGGCGGTGGCGGCCATGGTTGCGCTCGGGCGAGGGGGAGCAGAGGAAGTAGAGTGAGAAGTGAGGCGAGGGGAGGCCAGGGGTGCGCAGGGAGATGCTCTTATCCTCACGCGGCGCAAGACCGCGCTGTCGATCGCCGAGAGAGGGGGGCCAGGCTGCGTGCGCGCATGACGCGGTGCGTTCGACGGCGGCTAGGGGAGGAGCAGTGTGGGAGGAGGGGGACGGCGCTGCGCAGGCTGGGCCGGGCACTGTGGCCACTGTTTTCTTTCTCTGTTTTGTAAATATTTGGGCACTAAATGGTTTTTGTAAAATTTATGAACTGATCCATAATTCACAGTGCAACATACCCTATCACCAAAAATTAGTTTGGGGTATTTATCATTTCATATTAATTAATAGGTTATTAAATAATGTTTTCAGCCACTGTTAGGGGATGTTTGAGTTACTTAATTAATTTATTAAATGTTGGTTACAATTTTAGAATTGTCTCTAGAATATTTGCCATTTAATGAACATTTTAGTTTCTGGGTTTGAACAACTTTTATTTTCCACTTTAAGTTTGAATTTCTCTTTGAATATGAATTTTGAAATGAGATATGATCCAATTAATATTTAGGCACTGTTGATCATGATGACATGGCATTATCGAAAGGGGATTACTGTAGCTAACCCCTGGGGGTGTTACAATATAGCCTCCACACAAAATCTAACCGTTACACACAAATGAGCCAACTTGGTCAGACCGAATAGGTAAGCTCGATGAGACCGATCCAGTCAAAAATGTGAACGTTAGCCTTTTCGGTGGGACCGATATGATCAACTCGGTGGGACCGATGAGCTAGGGTTAGGGCAAAACTTGATCTTGGTTTGACCGATTACTTCAACTCGCTGAGACCGATTTCAGTAATAAGCAAACAGAGAGTTGGCCAGGCAAACTCGGTGGGACCGATTGCTCCTTTCGGTTAGACTGAAACGTTACGAAAGGGACACATAGAGTTTGCATATCGAACTCAGTGGGACCGATCGCTCATCTCGGTGAGACCGAAACATTATGAAGGGAAATAGAGAGTTTGCAATCCTATCTCTGTGAGACCGAGATCCCTATCGGTTAGACCGAACTGATTAGGGTTTCTGGCTATGGCTATGTCAAGTGAACTCGGTGGCGCCGGATAGATCAAATCGGTGGGGCCGAGTTTGACTTCAGGTTTAGGACATATTTGGATATGAGAAGATGGTTGAGGGCTGTGGAGCATATCACTAAGCATTTTGAGCAAGTAGACCATTAAGCAACACCTCACCCCCTTTTAATAGTATTGGCTTTTCCTATGGACTCAATGTGATCTTGGATCACTAAAATAGAAATGTAGAGTCTTGAGCTTTTGCCCATATTTGTCCTTAGCATTTTGCGGGGTCCACATCTCTAGTCCATGCCATGCCAATCATTGAACTATCTGAAATAATCATCTTGAAAAGTTATTAGTTCAATGAGCTATATGTTGTTATGAATTACCAAAACCACCCAGGGATTAGTTGCACTTTCAATCTCCCCCTTTTTGGTAATTGATGACAACATATAGATCAAACCTTCGACAAATGATAATAAGAATGAAACATATCGTCGCTTTGAGAAGTATGTGATAAGCAAGAGCTCCCCCTAAATTTGTGCATTATTTATGATTTGCTTTTGAATGCAAATGCACAATCGATTAGGATCATGGGTTACTCTTCCATGTCACATACATCTTGGTGGAGCGCACAAAATGATAAAGTATAGATAGCATGCACTTATCACCAAGACAAATATGATTGATCATACACAAATGATAAGATAACATCATTCAAGCACACATATTTAAGCAAAATATGATCAATCACATGATCATAAGAGGTATCTCACACACAAGCACTAATAAGTAGCAAACAAACGACCAAATAAGTAGCAAGAGAGACAAATAAAGCAAAACACTCTCTCTCTCTCGAAGCCTATGATCTATACACTTTCTCCCCCTTTGGCAACAAGTTACCAAAAAGCTTGAAAATGCATAGTGCTATACGACACTCTAAGCACGATCTCTAGGAGCTCTGGAGTGCGAAGATGGCGTGGAGTGAACAGCATCTGCAAAGACTTCAGCTGATGTCTGAGGAACTGGAGGGGTTGCCACTGGAGGGGCAACTGAGGCTGTGGCTGCAGGTGCAGAAGTTGTGGCCCTGGTGTCAGTGACTGGCACAGCTGCAGACCTTTGTGCTCTAGGCACCCTCTGATAAGCATCTGTGGTAGATCTTCCTCTCCTCTCCTCTGCTTCTTCCAGTAGTTGCTCAACTGCGGTCTGAATCTCTGTGACCTTCAAGTCTAGATCATAAAACTTTGTTTCAATGATTCTCTCAAGAACTTCTTCGTTTTGAGTCAGGGTGGTTAATCCTTTTTCAATCCTCACTGTGGCTTCAAGCTGATAGCTGAGCTGGTCCTGCATGGTCTTGAGATTTGCAACTGAGGCATCTGGAATCTTTGAAGCTTTTTCAGCCTTTGCCTTCTCTCTCTTCTCCTATGACTCAACAGAAGTAGATAGTGAAGCATCCATGACAACTGTGTTATCCTCAAAATCTGGCATCAGGGGAAGGTGCGCTTTATCTAGCAGATATGTGCCTGTGCCCACCTTGGAGTTGATGAGCATCTGAATGTGTGGAGCATAGCCACATGATCTCTTCTGGTCAGCTGCAATTCTCTTGATGGTTTCAACTATCAAGGACATCACCTTGAATTTCTCTGGCACATCAAACATGTGTAGCAAGTTGATGGAGTGCCCTCTGATCATCCTGCAATCTCCAGACTTGGGCAACAAAGTGTGCCTCAGGAAAGTGTTGATTGTTGGCAGCCCTGACAAGAGATAATAAACAGAGCCAAACTTGTGTGTATCCAAGGCTTCATTTGGTATCTCCTTGTACATGTGTGCCATGGAGTTGTGGCCTTTCCTAGGCTTGGCATAGACATCAGTGTCATCCTCAGCCTTTTCAGGAGCATGGATCAGCTTGGCCCACTCAGCAATGGTATACTGGTACCCTGTACCCTCTGTCATCCAGACAATCTTGCCATCTGGGTAGAAATGGGCTATGGAATAGAACTACATCACCATCTCATCATTCCATTTGGTCAATTTCTAACCCATAAACTTGTCAACTCCATTCATTCTGAAGCTCTCATGAACTCCAGGAAAGTGATCTTCATTGTTGTCAATGAACTCCCTATCAACCCATCTCATATCACTGACTATGGGCTTCTTGTCAAGGATGACTATCTCATAGAAGTCCTGTTGTTCCTTAGTGTGGAACCTGTAATCCACAGCAGTCCTTCTCCTTGTTGCATAGGGATCTGATTGCCTCCGTAGTCTGAGACCTACATCCTTCCTTTCTTTCATGTTCTCAGCAACAGGATGGTTGTCATCATGATCAGGTATCTTGGGCTTGAGCTTTCTGAGCACTTGGGGCTCTTCTTCTTCTACTACTTCAGGCACTGGGGCCTTGTTCTTCTCTGCAGCAGGAATGTTTCTTGTACTTCTCTTAGGTGCAATCTGCTTTGGAGCTGTCTTGGGAGCAGTCGTGGGCTTGGATGGGGCAGCCCCTGACTTGATTGCATCTCCCATGAGCTTCTGTGCCTTAGGTGGAGGTGCAGCAGCCTCCTCCTCTTCATCATCTTCATCAGATTCCTCCATCATAGAAGGCTTTCCAACAAATCTAGCCATGGTCTTCTTGACCCTTTCCTTTCTCTTCTTGCCTCCAGCAGCCTCTTCTTCCTTTCCAGCACCACTTGCTGAAGTGGCAGCAGCTTGAGTTGAGGCTCTGACTTTGGACATTGGAACTCTTTTGGCTGGAGCCTTTACTTTCATACCAGGCTTGATGCCAGCAGCAGCAGCAGCAACTTGCTCTTTCTTGATAAACTTCTTCTTGGAAGTGACCTCCTCATCAGCAATGTAGTCCTCATCTTTAGAGTCTGAGGTTTTCTTCTTCCTCTGCCTAGTAGCAGCCTTAGGCAGATTGCTGGGTGTGCTCCTGCTTCCATCATCATATCTGCTTGAGGGACTAGTGCCCTCATTGAGATTCTGGTTCTCTTCTGACTTGTTCTGGCTGTCACTCTGGTCTGACATAGCTGAAACTAACCCTGTGAACAGATGGATTGAGATAGAGTAGATGAGCATCACAAAGTGCAGCTATTTTGGCAAAAGGAATGACTCAAAAACTTAATTTTAGTTTTCTACAGAAAGCATTTCGGAGCTACCGATATGACAAACTCGGTGACACCGAAGCAACTTTAGAGTCTAAACATGTGAAATCGGTCAGACCGAGACACAGTTCGGTGACTTCGAGATGCTAGGGTTTCACTGAGAAAGTAAACTCGTTCACACCGATTTGTACACTTCGGTCAGACCGAGTAGTACATGTGCAATGGCCTGGGCCAAATCGGTGAGACCGAATCTTTCAAATCGGTCGGTCCGAGATGAGTTCAGCCGAAACCTAACCCTAAGTTTTTGGATCAAAACTAATCTAGAGGAAGTTTTGACTGGATAGAACTATTTCAATAGTGGCAAGAATCATGGCATTGAACTTTGTGCTAAGAATCAGAGTGAGGAAAGCACAAAGGGTCGAGTTCATACCCTAACTTGGTGATGAACCCGCTATGGCGACGACGGCGGTCAGGATTCCCGTCGACGGCAGCGAAGACCAGCGGCAGGAGGTCGCGGACGATGAGGAGACGATCCGAAGACCACGAGTCGGCAGAGCTGGACAGGCGCAGGCGAAGAGGTTTGGAGGAATTTCCAAATTTTCAACCCAGGTATATATATCCAGACCCTGTCGGTGTGACCGAGTGGAACAACTCGGTGGCACCGAGATGCAGAATCGCAGGCGGTTGCCGCAACTCGGTGTGACTGAATGGTTCAAATCGGTTGCACCGAGATTAAAACCTAGATCAACTTAATGAACTCGGTATGACCGAAAAGGATGGATCAGTCAGACCGAAATACACTAAGAGGTTTTGGAAGTTTAAGTCTATGACGAATCGGTGGCTCCGAGTGCTCCTCACCCGGAGGGTCCGAATATGACTTGATCAAACTTTGTGATGTAGAATGAATAGAGTTCGAGACGAGAAAAGCATAGATAGCTAGAGGGAGTACTTAGGCATTCTTGTCTATCCATTTGGCAAAAGAAAAGCCAATCAATCAAAGCAACAAATGGATGTCCTTGAATGAGAAAAATATGCAACCAACAAGCTCACACAATAAGATAGCAAATGAAATATGTGGCAAAGCATGCACAAACACTCTAGCATCTATCAAGCAATTTTGCGATGACTAGGTCATCTATATATGAGTATATTGACTTAGGAGTCAAATGAGAACATTTGATCATAGGTCATACTCATCATTTAAGCACAAGTGGGGTTACCGCTTTTACATAAAGCATTGTTGTATTCACACCATTAGAGTTGCTTTAGCTCAATTCTCAGAGTAAAGCTCCCCCTAGATGTGATATCCCCCTTATGAGGGATGAACTAACCTTGGGTTTTGTCGATGATGACTTCATGTAGGTGTTGAAGATGTGGATGCTCAATGTCAATGTAGATCATTTGGAGCAATCCTTTGGAGTGATTTGCACATTCAATACCTACATGGGTTAGTCCCACAAGGAACATGCAAGAATATCCATAGACATAGAGTGAAGTTCACACATATGATGATGTCCATGAAAGCATTAGGTTACCTTGTCCCTTGTCTTACCAACAAGAGGGTTTGTGACTCCTTGAACTAGTGCAAGATGTGGAAGTTGTTTGCACTTGTTCCTGCCAAAATGGATATGAGTGAAGTATGTTGGCGGAGTCACCCTCAAGAACTCTCTAGTTCTTCTTCTTCGGGATCCACATCATCTTGATGGGAATCCTTGGAGTTGTAGTCGTACTTGATGAAGTAGAACTTAATGTAGTCTTGGGGTGTGATACCTTGGGGCCTTTAGCCATGAAGCATCTTCCAATCCCTTCATTTGGTGAATCAAATATGTCAGAGGAGTTGGATGACACAAGTGCAAGACCGGCAACACCTTCATCTTGAGTATATTCGGAGTCGGAGTGATAACTTCTCTCTAAGTACTTGTCGGAGTCGGAACCGGGTACCCATTCACCAACATGAGCTTGATGTCTTCGTCTTGTGTAGCTCTTTGATGACTTGTCCTTCCTTTCTAAATCCTTGCTTCTGCGAGAGGGTCTTCGTTCATAACGATCATCTCTACTCCTTCTCTCTCTCGGAGGTGATTCTTCTCTTTTGCTTCTCCTTTTAGGCGAGTCTTCTCTTCTCTTGTAGGGAGCCGTACATTCACTAGAGTAATGTCCGGGTCTTCCACATATGTAGCAATTGCGATCACGACTAGAAGATCTTTTGTCATTGTAGGACCTTGACTTGTGACTTCTTTCTTTGCTTCTACTCTTATAGAACTTGTTGAAGTTCTTCACCATTAGGCTCAATTCTTCATTGAAGACTTGTTTCTCACTTGATGATGTAGGAGCATCACATGAAGCTTTGTAAGCACCACTAGACTTGTTGTGAAGCTCTTCTTTATCCTTGAGTGACATCTCATGAGCAACAATTCTACCAATGACTTCCGTTGGCTTGAGATCTTTGTAATTGGGCATCATTTGGATCAATGTGCACACTGTATCATACTTTCCATCCAAGGCTCTTAGGATCTTCTTGATGATGAATTTGTCGGTCATCTCTTCACTTCCTAAGCTGGCAATCTCATTTGTGATGAGAGCAATCCTAGAGTACATTTCAGCGACACCTTCGCCATCCTTCATTTTGAACTTGTCAAGTTGACTTTGAAGCACATCCAATTTGGATTCTTCGTGCATATCAATCAAAGTATCCCAAATTTCCTTTGCATTCTCAAGGCAGCTGATTTTGTTGAATTCTTCGGGGCACAATCCGTTGAAGAGGATATCGCAAGCTTGAGCATTGTATTGCAACATCTTCAATTCTTCCGCGGCTGCTTCACGATTCGGTTCTCTTCCGTCAAAGAATTCACCTTGCAAGCCAATACACACAATAGCCCAAACGGCGGGGTTATGTCCAAGAATATGCATTTTCATCTTATGCTTCCAACTAGCAAAATTAGTACCATCAAAGTAAGGACCTCTACGGTGGTAATTACACTCGCTAGACGCCATACTCTCCTAGGTTGTGAAACCAAGGCTATGATCACCAAAGCTATGGAAATCAAGGCAAATGGAGACCAAAGCTTTGATACCACTTGTAGGATCGAAAGTAGGTCTAGAGGGGGGGTGATTAGACTACTTGACCAAATAAAAATCTTGCCTTTTCCCAATTTTAAGTCTTGGCAGATTTTAACAACTTAGCACAAGTCAAGCAATCAACCAACACATGCAATTCTAAGAGTATAGCAGTGGAATGTAAATCATTGCATATGAAGGTAAAGGGATGGGTTTGGAGAGGCAAACGCAATGTAGACACGGAGATTTTTGGCGTGGTTCCGATAGGTGGTGCTATCGTACATCCACGTTGATGGAGACTTCAACCCACGAAGGGTAATGGTTGCGCGAGTCCACGGAGGGCTCCACCCACGAAGGGTCCACGAAGAAGCAACCTTGTCTATCACACCATGGCCATCGCCCACGAAGGACTTGCCTCACTCGGGTAGATCTTCACGAAGTAGGCGATCTCCTTGCCCTTACAAACTCCTTGGTTCAACTCCACAATCTTGACGGAGGCTCCCAAGTGACACCTAACCTATCTAGGAGACACCACTCTCCAAAAGGTAATAGACGGTGTGTTGATGATGAACTCCTTGCTCTTGTGCTTCAAATGATAGTCTCCCAACACTCAACTCTCTCACACAGATTTGGCTATGGTGGAAAGATGATTTGAGTGGAAAGCAACTTGGCGAAGGCTAGAGATCAAGATTCTTGTGGTTGTATTGGAATGTCTTGGTCTCAACACATGAGTAGGTGGTTCTCTCTCAGAAAATGAGCAGTGGAAGTGTAGGCACGTTCTGATGGCTCTCTCTCTGATGGAGAGGAGGGTGGAGGGGTATATATAGCCTCCACACAAAATCTAACCGATACACACAAATGAGCCAACTCGGTCAGACCGAATAGGTAAACTCGGTGAGACTGATCCAGTCAAAAATGTGAACGTTAGGCTTTTCGGTGGGACCGATATGATCAACTCGGTGGGACCGATGAGCTAGGGTTAGGGCAAAACTTGATCTCAGTTTGACCGATTACTTCAATTTGGTGAGACCGATTTCAGTAATAAGCAAACAGAGAATTCGTCAGGCAAACTCGGTGGGACCGATCGCTCCTTTCGGTGAAACCGAAACGTTATGAAAGGGAAACAGAGAGTTTGCATTGCGAACTCGGTGGGACCGATCGCTCATCTCAGTGAGACCGAAACGTTACGAAGGGAAACAGAGAGTTTGCAATCCTATCTCAGTGAGACCGAGATCCCTATCGGTTAGACTGAACTGATTACGGTTTCTGGCTATGGCTATGTCAAGTGAACTCGGTGGCGCCGGATAGATCTAATCGCTGGGGAGCATATCACTAAGCATTTTGAGCAAGTAGACCATTAAGCAACACCTCATCCCCTTTTAATAGTATTGGCTTTTCCTATGGACTCAATGTGATCTTGGATCACTAAAATAGAAATGTAGAGTCTTGAGCTTTTGCCAATATTTGTCCTTAGCATTTTGAGGGGTCCACATCTCTAGTCCATGCCATGCCAATCATTGAACTATCTGAAATAATCATCTTCAAAAGTTATAAGTTCAATGAGCTATATGTTGTTATGAATTACCAAAACCACCCAGGGATTAGTTGCACTTTCACACCTCTTCATGTCGTACACTATGAAAAATTACTCTTGTAGAAGCTACCAAAATCATGTAAGCCAGAGCTTTATTTTCCCGAGTTTCATGTTTTATCTGTAGCACTGAGTGGCTACAACTGAGAAGAACGGAATACTTGATGCTGTTCAGTCATTCACATTTCTTTGTTCCTGAAATATTCAAGGATCTAATGAAGGTGATTGTATTGGATTATGATGTTATTCAACGTGATCTATCATTCTTGTGGAATGTTGATATGTGGGACAAGGTAAATGGTGTTGTTGAATTTTGTGGTGTAATACTGGTTCAAGTTAGAAATCTCCTGGGTAAGTATGATCCTAAATCATGTGCATTTATATGTCTTGGGTGAACGTGATTAATTTGGATATATGGAGGAATCATAAAGTTGGAGTGAAATACCTGCTGCTCCTTATAAGTTGGTATAATTCTTCTGTATTTGATTTCATACTATAGTGTATTAAAAACTACTTGAAGAACATATGAACAGGGCATATGCGGTGTGAAATACAGGTTACTGTTAGTTATTTTTTGAAGGAAATTATTATACTTTCATGAAATAGGTAGCTAGAATGCTGCATTCATTTTTGTTGCTTAACAAGTTTAGCTATGATCTTTGTATTATATCCAGTCTAATCCCCGGAATAATTAGTGACCTGTATTTTGCAAAAAGGGATACTTGGAAGTGCATATCAACTGAGTTACTTCCATGTTTTGCTGTTAGGAATTCTGTATGTATTCATCTTGCTAGAACTGAACTTTTTTTTTGGTATTATCGAGCAAGGCATGGTTACTGGTGGTGGAATCTAGGCATAGTTAATTAGGATTTTTTCTAATAGTCAGATTCAAATTGATCAGAAGCAACAATAGTGAAATTTCTGAATAAATTAATATATTCTCTGAACTGATGGGTGTTGGTGTGTTCCCAAACAAAATTAAGTCCTTTAAGTTGGGTTCAGTGTAAGAAAACAACTCACGCTAATAGTTAGATTTCAAATTTGGGCTGACTTACACAAACCAATAAAAATAAAGTAGAGGCAACAAATTTCTGAATAAGTAAATATATTCACTGTACTTCTGGGTGTTGGTGTCTTTCCAAATATAATTAACTCCTTTAAGTTGGGTTCAGTATAAGAAAAAAATGGCACTCACACTAATAGTTGATTAAAAACACTCACTGCTGGGTGTTGGTGTTGTTGTTACTTAAATGTTTGATTTCTGTAAAATTGTCCACCAATATACGAGTTTTTTCCTTGCTAAAACTTAGGTTCGGATCACTTCTACAGATCTGGATAGGGAAGTTGCATTCTTCCATACTTGAGCTAGACGATGACCGATTAAGATGATTGCAAAGGCTCTTTCCAAGCATAAGGTGAATCTTGTACATTTCACTTTTTAATATAATTTGGCCAGTACGATGTTTATTTTCTGAAAACTATATCACTCTTGTAGGTTATCTGTTGAAAATTACTTTCTCTGCTTGGCACTGATTAATATATATTAATATGGTCAAAGGAAATTCAAAATATTTCATGTCGGTGAAAGATTCTAAAACCAGTGAGGTATCTATTAGCGTGAGTTAGGACAGTGCTCATATTGTTTGAAACTTTACTATTTGATACTCGTTTTAATCTCAAGCAAAGCTATCGATGGGTGCACTGTTGATCATGCGAGAGAACTAGGACACGACAGGGCAGTTATTGTTAGCACTGTCCTGGGGTTGAGGAGCTTCTCTTTCGAATTCTTGGTCGTGCAATAGCCAAGCATAGCTAAACCTAGTAGAGATGCTTTTTATATGAAGACTGACTGGTGCAAACTTTTCAGTCTTTGAATATGCAGGTGCTTAGTGCTTCCCCTTTGATGCTTTATGAGTTGTGGGAAGCAAGAAACGATGTTGTCAATGGTGAGCCGATGCAGAAACCTTGTGAAGTAGCAAAAACGGTGCATCACTCTGTGCTATTTAGTGGGCAAATTTGCATCCTGGAGCTTCATCCTTACTTGAGCCAGACGACCGATAAAGATGATCGCAAAAGCTCTATCCAAGCATAAGGTGCATCTTGTACATTTCACTTTTTAATATAGTTTGGCCAGTACGATGTTTATTTTCTGAAAACTATATCGCTGTTGTAGGTTATCTGATGAAAATTACATTATCTTCTTGACATTGATTCATATATATTAAATTATTAATATGGTCAAAGGAAATTCAAAATATTTCATGTCAGGGAAAGATTTTAAAACAAATGAAGTATCTATTAGCGTGAGTTAGGACAGTGCTCATATTGTTAGAAACTTTACTACTCCCTCCATAAAGAAATATAAGAGCGTTTAAATCACTACTTGAGTGATCTAAATGCTCTTATATATCTTTACGGAGGGAGTATTTGATACTCATTTTAATCTCAAGCAAAGCTATCGATGGATGCATTACTGGTCATGCAAGAGAACTAGGACATGACAGAGAAGCTATTGTTAGCGGTGTGCAGGGGTTGAGGAGCTTCTCTGAGGAATTCTGGGGCGTGGATTGGCCAAGCATAGCTGAACATATTAGAGATGCTTTTTATCTGAAGATTGGTTGGTGCAAACTTTTCAGTCTCTGAATATGCGGGTGCTTAGTACTTTCCCTTTCAAGCTTTATGAATTGTGGCAAGCAAGAAACGATGTTGTCAAGAGTGAGCCGATGCAGAAACCTTGTGAGGTAGCAAAAATGGTGTATCACTCTGTCCTATTTAGTGGGCAAATTTGCATCTTGGAGCTTCCGCTCATCAGCCAAAACCTCTAGCCTAATGGAGTTTCTGTCTGCTAGCCACGAACAGTGTCGGGGCAACCACTACTAGGAAAAGGCTAATTAGTGGTGCACCTGTTTTGGCCATTAATGGCGCACTACAGGTGCGCCACTATCATCACGCCACTAGTAACTAATACTAATGGCGCACCCCTGGTGCGCCATTAGTATACCAGACAATAGTGACGCACCAGGGAGTGCGCCATTAGTATGTCAAACGGTGCGCCATTACTATGCCTCCCATGGGGCCATATTTACCTTGTGCTCTGGGTTACTAATGGCGCACTTCTAGATAATGCGCCACTAGTGTGTTTATTGCAGTGCGCCACTAAAGTGCAGTATGGTGCGCCACTAGTATGAATATTAGGAATTATTTTTTTTTCTTTTCTGATATTTGCACAGGTTACAAAATATATTACTGCACAGAATATAGACAGCACAACATATAATAAGCAGATTTATCGAATACAATAGAAGATTAGTCTCCGAATACAATTCATCATATTAGTCTCCGAATTCAAAATACCGAACAAAGTTAGAACATTACAAGTCTCGAGACCGCGAGTAGCGAGTTTGTGTTCACATTACAAGTCAATATCGATCATCTAAACTACCATCACATAGAAGAGAGCTGCGGTCACGATGAGCATCATCGCGATGAAACTGGTATTCATCCGGTTCCTCCTCCGCTCCCTCCTCTCTCCCGCTAGATAGCGCGTGTATCTAGCTTCCGCCTCCGCCCTAGTGGTGTACCCTTTGTAACTGTTACCGCTGAAATGGTGAACCTGTCTCTGACACTCCTCCCAGTCATCGTAGACTCCGGGAACCTTACCCTTGTACACGACATACGACGGCATCTCTATGCACTAGACAAACAAAACGTTAGTAGCAATTCACAGACAATACAAAAGCAATATATAAGTATGCAACAAAAGGATCGGAAGAGAAAAGCAACACATTAATAGCATGATTCATGGTCCTACTAATAAATAGCATCGATTACATATAAGTTGAACGACTGTCCAAACTAAAGAGACATACAAGTTCATTAAAGTTTAATTACAACATGAGCTACTCGATATTTCAGAACTACATAGCATCACTACTTTCGACTCGACTCAGGGACCGGAGCGTGGATGAAGCCGCCGTCTTTCGTGATGGTCATGAAATCGCGGGCGTTGTCAGCCTGCATTTGTAGCGTTGTTTCTATCTCACTGTTGGACGGTTGATATCTGAGGTAGAACTGCCCCGAGGTACGAAGGACATCTTGATGGATGATTTCCGCAAACTCCGACTGGATGTGAAAGAATTCTTGTTTGATGTCTGCGTCCTGGATTGCCGACAAGCGTGCGGCCCAATCTTTGAGATTATTTGGTAGCAGAAGGTGATTATGGTCCCGTACGATCGCCCGCATGTGATGGAGGGCGTAGGAGGCATCCTTCTGACCGCCAGGCGGCTGCTTGACGCAGGGGAACGTCATATTGTGGGTGAACACGTGCTTGCCGTACCTACGAATTGGCCTGCTGAAGGTGCCTCCAGATCTGGCGTAGCCGGGAAGAGCTTCATCAAGAACTTTCTTGATATTTGTGTAGTCTTTCTTCGACTGACGGTCCGAGTCGAAATACGTGGCCGTGGAATATTTCGGGCTTAAGAGGATGAGTGTGCAATGTGTGTCACTGCACAAAACACGGAATGTTAGAAAAAAAAAGAATGATCAAAATCTAAGAAATCATATGTTACGAGGCGGTGAGGGGATGACTTACTCGGGAAAGTAAGGCACAAGGAAGTTATCCTTATCTGGGTTTGCCAGAATGACGCCTTCGAGGTATGAACTCGCGACTTGTCGGTCCCCAGCGCTGCCCAAGATCTTGGCACGCATGTAGAAGGGGTCGACAATCACGATGTCTGGGGTCTTGTCTCTAATGATCCGCATCTCCATACTCAGCGAAAATAGCCGAATGAAGGTGTAGTGCAGCGGATGAAGGTTAAACATAGCGAAGATGTCATCAATCCGCAGGACGATCATACCCCCGATGGTGCTATCGACAAAGCCCTTGCCCTCTAGCACCTTGGCCACGAAAACCGGGTATGCCACATCATTCTCGGAGAGACGCCGCTTCTCCAAAGAAAGAACACTGTCACGTAGACTCCGCATAGCACCGGTTGCAGCATTGAGCAGATTAGTCGGTAGCATCGGCCTACCCGCCACATGCACCCTTCTCGAGATATCCTTAGGTGAAGGTGGCCCGTCCTGAGCACGGATCGTACTCGGTGCCGGCTGGCTCGCACCCTTGTTATTCTTTCTTTTCCGTCCCTTCTGCTTCTTCTGCTGTAATGGGATCGAGTTCTGCTCAGAGACCACCTTCTTGAGTGTGTTGGGGCTGATAATATTTCGCACCTCGGCTATCTGAGGCTCGGTGAAGGCTGCAGCTGGAGGCGTCTCCTGAGAACTGAACGCCAGACGACGCCTGTTGCAATTGGGTTTCTCCATGGTACCAGCTAGATCGCGATCGTCTTTTGCAGGGTTGGGTTCATGAGAAGGAGGCCCCAAGAATTCGTCATCGTACCCATGTTCGTTGAAGTACTTATCGACATTGGTAAATGTACCGTCGTCGTCGTCCGGATCCTGTGCCATATGCATGTCCGGACCAGCTGACGGCGGTAACGTTGCGGCGGTCTTGCGATGGCAGTAATGAATAATATTTAATGGGATACCTCAAAAAGCATATCTAGTATCTCCATTTAACAGTTTTCAACTAGAAAGTGCACAAAGTGCAACAAACAGATTATTTCAACCCCCCAAACAATAATGATAACATTCTTTTCCTGAACTATAAACAACTCATGGTTTCGTCCGTCCACACATGAATTCAGCATATGTGTTTAATGCAGCAAGAATAAAGGGGCAGTTGATCCTACTTAATTAAGTACTAAGATACCCCGGCCCATGCATTAGTCGCAAGTACCCCATATGTCCTATTTTTAGCAAAGTCATGCTAAAATTCACGAAAAATTTCAGCATGACCTTTGCTGAAAATAGGACATATGGAGTACCCGAATTTGCCGGAACGGAAGTTAATCGACATTCCGGCAAACTCAAGGGCCTCTCGGGGTACCTGCAAAATCATCACGACATGATGGTCGGAGACAAAACCCAGCAAACTAGCAAAGTTACTGACGTGTTTACAGAAATTGTTTTCTGTAAAAGATGATCATCATCTTTACAAGTCTTTCTTAATGTCTACAACTTTCAGACCATCACAAGTATCAACAGAACATGTCTACAACTATCAGACCATCACAAGTACCATCATTCAGGCCATCACAAGCATAACAGAGCAATGGTGTTTTCTTCAGTTACCTTTGATCTGGCTGCTCGGAATCCACTGACCAATCCACTAACCTGCTGTAAACTGTACATCATTGTAAAAACACAGTTCATTTCATTTTATTTGTAAATAAATGCAATTTGTAACAAATTGTTGTACAGCAATATATCTTCTAGCCATGAAACCCTACCCTGATTCTCCTTTCTTCCTCTTGCCGAAGAGAAGTTGGCTGCAGAGGATGGTCCAACTCAGATCAGCCTGCAGAAGTTCATTGTATAATTCTGTTTAGTTCCAAGCATATACGAATACTCTTCATATAAGGCCAGCACCAACTGGTATATTGGTCTGTTTTAAAATAATAAAACAACAGTAGTTCAAGAAGTGCAAATTGCAGAAGTTTGAGAAAGCACTAACTGGAAAGTCTGGTGTTTCCTTGTCCTCTCCTCTTATCCTCTACTGCAAGAAGAGAGAAAACAGATGAAGGATGAGTATACTGTAACTGAAAAAGTTTCAGTTAATTAACTGAAACTTAACAGCAGCAGCAAGTGCTACACTATTGTTGTCCTACACTAAACTAATACAACCAAACAAATTAATTGAAGAAAAACTACTGAAACTATACAAGCACTACAGTCAGATTACACAAAAGTACTGATGCAAGCAGTACAGTACACAAAACTTGCAAACTTACAAGCACTACTGCAACTTAATTAAGCTACTGGAGTAAGTGAATCAACTGCACTTAATTAAGCTACTGGAGTAAGTAACTCCATGGAGTACTCACTGGAGTACAGCTAAATGTTCAGGAGTACTTCTCTAGCATAAGCAACTGCTGACAACTTTCATACTCCAATGAGAAGAGTACTTGTACTCATAGCAGTTCAGAAGTGCAACTACTCTTCTGTGAAATTCAGTGCATCTACTGCAAATAAAATTCAGTAAATTTCCACCCAGCAACTAGATAGGATGGCCATGAAATTCAGTGCATCTACTTCAACTACTCTTCAAGTATATGAATACTGTGAACCTAACAAGTTTTCCACCCAGCAATTAGATAGGATGGCCATGAATCCTCTCTCCCCGGAGCACCCCAATGCACACACTCCAGAAAATTCAAAAAATTCAGTAATCTGGAGAGCAGGGTAGGTAACTAGATCGATTTCATGGTGATAACTATACACTTAGCATCTGGGTAACTGAATCAGTACTACCTAGGGAGTAAGGTAACTAGTGGAGGAGAGGACAGTTGATAATCCATGCGAATCAATCAGAAATTCAAAATACAGTCTTTTTAGGCAGCAGTAACATTCGAAATAGAGGAGAGGAGTAGAGGAGGGAGGGAGGGAGGGAGGGAGCATTTACATTCGTTGACGAGGCGGTGGTTGGCGTCGCGTCGGAGATGCAGACCGTAGAAGGAGGAGGACGCCGGTCGTGGTCGTGGTCGTGGGCCGGCCTCGTGGCGTCACGTCGGCCGTCGAGGGAGATGAGAGACAGAGCGGGCGTTCGTTGTCAGCCGTCGATGGACTGCGAGTAGCCCCGCCAAAGTCTCCACCTTCGGGCTCCGGCTTCCTCGTCACGGCGGCGGAACGAGGTGCAGCTGCCGGTGGGGTGGGGTGGGGCGGCTGCGGCGAATGGGGTTGGGGCGCGACGCGACCTAGCCTAACCTAGGTTGGAGCGAGGGGAGGGTGCGGGGGGTCGGCGGCGGCGGTGGAGCGGGGGAGGGTGCGGGGGGTCGTCGGCGGCGAGGGGGTTCGAGATGGAGGGGGATCTCTGGCGCGGGGGGCGAGGGGGAAACGGATAGAGGGGGGAAGGATAGCAATGGCGCACCTCCCAGGGGTGCGCCATAAGTACATCCATAGCAATGGCGCACCACCGAGGGGTGCGCCATAAGTAACTTTTTTTTATTATTTTTAGTTGCGTCTAATAATTTTTTAGAAAATGACGATCAAATTTGAAAACATTTATGAATGTGAAAAAATATCATCAAATTTGTTATTTGAAAATATTTATGAATATGAAAAAATATCATCAAATTTGTTATTTGAAAATATCATCAAATTTGTTATTTGAAAATATTTGAAAAAATATCATAAAAATTGGTATACCAATGGCGCACCTCCTACGGGTGCGCCATAAGTACATTGATAGCAATGGCGCACCTTCTCCTGGTGCGCCATTAGTAACTTTTTTTTTATTATTTTTAGTTGCATCTAATAATTTTTTTAGAAAATGACGATCAAATTTGAAAACATTTATGAATGTGAAAAAATATCATCAAATTTGTTATTTCAAAATATCTATGAATATGAAAAAATATCATCAAATTTGTTATTTAAAAATATCATCAATATTTTTTTTGGATTTTTAGTTGCATTCATTTGGGAATTGGTAAAACATTTATGAATATGAAAAAATATCATCAAATTTGAAAAAATATTCATGAATTCAAAAAGTGCCCATGAAATTTAAAAATATTCATGAGTTCAAAAAATATTAACAAATTCAATACTTTTTGTGAGTTAGAAATTCAATACCATAATAAACATAAATAAATATTCATGAGGACTAGAACAGAAGAAATATCATTTCAAAATGTCGAAATACAATCGAGAAATGAAGACTACGATTTAAATACAATCGATCTTAGCTAGCTATCTTTTCACAATCTTCTTGCCCTTCTTTTTCGCAAATGGAGTTCTTCTGTTGAACGGACGTCCTTTAGGTAGGGTGGTCCTGCTTCTTCTTGTGGTGTATGGCACTTCATCGTCGTCGTCATGTTCCATCTTCGGGTCGCCGTACTTGTCGAAGTCTTGCTCATTGGCGACTCCATCCATTCCGATGATCTTCCTTTTGCCTCTCCTCACGACAACACGACTGGCTTTGACGGGTCGGTAATGAAGAAGCATTGGTCCACTTGGGAAGCCAGTACCCATGGCTCATTTTTCACGGTGACGTTTGCGCCCGCGGTCTTGGATTTGGCTTCGGGTATAACCATGGTGGTGAAATACCGGTCTTCTTTTAGGACGCTCTTGGCCCATCTGACACGGAACATCGGGACCTTCTCTCCAGCGTAGCTCAGCTCCCAGATCTTCGGGACCTTCAACAGCTCATCTATTTCCTCGCCGCTCCTCGTACGCGGGCGTCTTCGGGGTTCGGTTTCACCATCGAACAGATCCTTGCGTTTTCTCCATGAGCATCGTCGCGAAGCCACCTTCGATGTCCCATGAACACGGTTCTCGAAGACCCGGGATCTCTATCTAGCTGGCGATACGTTGTGTCATACATGCACCTGACGGATGCACGAAATCCGTGGACCACCTGCCCCGTGACATATCCGTAACCGAGATAGTCTTGCACCGTCGTGAGCAATGCGGCTCTCATAGGGAAATATTCTTTCTCTGCGGCGTCCCACGTATTGGCTGGCGTTTTCCACAGCGTGTCTAGCTCCTCTTTCAGCAGCCCCAGATACAGATTGATGTCGTTCCCTGGTTGTTTCGGCCCTTCAATTAGCATACTCATGTGAATGTACTTCCTCTTTATGCACTTCCAGGGGGGAAGGTTGTACATCCACACAAACACATGCCAGGTGCTATGTGTGCTTCTCTGGCTGCCAAACGGATTGACTCCATCGGTGCTCGCGCCCAGCACGATGTTCCTTGGATCGTTCCCAAATTCTGGGTGTTCGAAGTTCAACGCTTGCCACTGGCTCGCATCCTTAGGGTGACTCAGCATCTTGTCTTTTTTATTTATCTCCGGATCATTTCCGTCATCTTCTCGCTTCTTCTCCTCCCTATCCGCGTGCCAACGCAGGAGCTTTGCTGCCTTAGGGTCCGCGAAATACCACTGCAGACGAGGAGTGATCGGAAAGTACCACATCACTTTTCGAGGAGCTTTCTTCCTCTTCTTGTATCGAGTGATGCCGCACACCGGACATATGGTAGACTCCGCGTGCTCGTCCTGATAAATGATGTAATCGTTCATGCACACATGGTATTTCACGTGCGGTAAATCCAGAGGACACACGATTTCCTTCGTCTCCTCGAAACTGGTCCGGCACTTGTTCCCCTTGGGAAGACGTTCGTGCCAGAATGACATGTTCTCGTCGAAGCATGCGTCGGTCATTTTGTGTTTTACCTTCATCTCCAGAGCCATGAGCGTTACTTTCAGGCGGGTATCCTCGGGCCTGCATCCTTCATACAATGGAGTAATCGCGTCTATCTCCAGTTGATCCAGCTTGGCTTTCTCTCGGGCGGCAGCTCTTGCGTTATCCGTCTGCTTGAGAAGCAGCTCTTGAATATGAGGGTCCTACACCCAGCCCATCGATGGTCCATCGTCGTCTGCTCCGGCATCTTCATCTTCATGATCATGCCCTTCGTCTTGATCTTCCTCATCATCATGTCCGGCATCTTCTACATGATGACTGTGTACTGCATCACCGTCGTGATCATGTCCTGAAGATTCTTCGTCTTCTCGCCCGCCCTCGCCGCCACGGTTGTCTTGCTGCCCTTCCTCATTTCTTGCCCGGCCCCCATGGACGACTTCATAGTCATCTTCATCACCTTGCCACCGATAGCCATCCATGAAACCACACAAGAGCAGGTGGTCCCGCACCTGTCCGGAATCCGGGTCCGTAATAAGGCTCTTCAGCTTGCATCTTCGACATGGACATCTTATCTCCGTCTCGTTATTTTGAAGCATCTCGGCCTTCGCGGAGCTCAAAAACCTATTCACGATGCCTTCGGTCATCGTGCGGACCATGGTCGCCTGCGGGGTAGAGCAAAACGATATTTTAGAACCAAGAAAAAATTTGGCATGACTTTGCCTAAAAATAGGACCAAAAAGAATGCATAGTGCCAAATTCTCGCCGAAACGGAAATGAATCAACATTCTGGCAAAATATTGGCAACTATCGCATTTCAAATACCGGTACCTGCAAACACAAACATATGCAACACCACAAATATACGTAGATCTAGGCCATAAAAAGTGCATGTGCATGTTGTTGGAGGGAGAAAAAAGTAGATCTACAACATAAAGAAAGCTTTCCCCTTACTTACCTATCAAAAAAAGGTAATTTAACCACTTAATTTGGGTGAATCTATGGTGCAAATGAGGTGAGGAGGAGGAGGCAGCCGAGACAAGCTTGGAGGAGGAGGTGGAGAGAATGAAGTGGGGAAAGTGAGTGTGGTAGGTGGCTGTCCAAAATATCTAGCTGCTCTCAGGTTACCAATGGCGCACCACCTAATAATGCGCCCTGGTTACTAATGGCGCACCTGTTACGTGGTGCGCCATAAATAGTTTTGCAAAAAAAAAATTATAATTGTTAGTAGTGGCGCACCGTGGTTGTGGTGCGCCATTACTAGTTCGAACTAGTAATGGCGCACTTTACCCTGGTGCACCATTACTAGTTTTGAAAAAAAAGTAAAAAAAAAATTGTTAGTACTGACGCACAGAGTGTGTGGTGCGCCATTACTAGTTAAAACTAGTAATGGCGCACTGTGCCTTGGTGCGCCATTAATAGTTTCGGAAAAATAAAAAAAAATTGGTAGTAATGGCGCACCGTGTGTGTGATGTGCCATTAGTAATGAGGACACTAATGGTGCACCTGTATCTGGTGCGCCACTGCTATATAGCAGTGGCGCACCACATACATGGTGCGCCATTAATGTTCATATTAGCTATAGCCCTTTTCCTAGTAGTGAACGGTGAACTGACGGGGAAGGCGGCTCAGGTAGGGTGGTGCACGGCATCGACACCAGCCACGACCAGTGTCGGAGGATGGGTCGTGGGGACGAAAGGAGCAAGAGGAAGAGGAGGAAGAAGAAGATGATCATAGAATTTGCCACCGAAAAAAACCAGGTGACTAGTGCATAGTTGCTCTCATAGTATCCGCTATAGAAATTAATAAAAGGTAGTATATATACGAAGGACTTCTCTCATGTCACTTAGTCAACAGATTGATTCATTTTCCTTTGTAGCAAGGCACGAGCAATTAACTAGCAATTTTTTCGTGTCAAATCAATTTGGAAAGCAAGCCATTAATGTAATTAATTAATTTTTTAGGAGTTAATTAGGCCTGCAAATAATTAGTAGTAGGGATTTTTTCAACCATATTTTCTACTGTATAAGATAAAATAACCCATTATCTATCACCTGGCATGCATCCAGAATAATTAGCCATCAACATTGTCATAACACAATCAATACCACCATAGGCGAAGTCAATCGGTCACATGACAATAATCTTTAAATATTGTTTCATCCCGTGGCAACGCACGGGTATTTAGCTAGTGTCGTGGGTTTAACACGGCAGATGCCCTAGCAAAAAGACTTAGGTGTGGAGCAATCGCAACGATGATTAGCTTGAAGGGGTTGAGCGGGACGAAAGACACGAGTTTACACGGGTTCGGCCCCTCACGATCGAGGTAAAAGCCTATACCCTTCTTTGAGTTGTATTGCTTGAGTATGTAGGAGATATGCCCTAGAGGCAATAATAAATGTTATTATTTATCTCCATGCTCATTATTATGTTTATGTTCCATGCTATAACTGCTATGGTTCTCGAGTCTACAATAACCACGAGGCTTGGAGGAAGATTCATATGCACGTGTGGAATAATAAACGGAAAAATGTATTCCTAAGTCTAGCCTCTAAGACTAGCTCAAGTGTTGCATGATGGTCCTGTTTTCCTGATCATGGGCATGTCTATGCCAGCAACTTTGAGGGCACAATGTTAGAAGAAAAATTGTGTTGAATCGACCCGAATTGATGTTATGCTATGAGATACATTCGTCATGAGTTAATGGTTAATAACACAGAGATAGTTAACGTTTGCATGATTCCTTAGACCATGAGAGTGTCGAGTTTCTTCATGCTTGCTTCATGAACTTTGGGGTTTGTTAAACGTCATCCGTAAATGGGTGGCTATTACGGCGGCTTACGGGTTCATGGAAAAGTATGTCAAGTAACTTGATAGCTCAAGATTGGGATTTGCTCCTCCGACGATGGAGAGATATCTCTGGGCCCTCTCGGTGTTACGGTATCCATCATCGTCTGGCCAGACACTTTGTGATTTGATCACGGGGATGCTGGAACACGGTAACGAGAAAAGAGAACAATACCGGTAACGAGGTAACTGGCTTAATGGACAAATTGTTGATCCACGGGAATGCCAACATGTCTCACCTCGGGTATTTGTAACATATCGCGAAGCAACAGGAATAGCACACGGCAACTGGAGGTTCACTCGAATATTCATTCGTGTGGGTATAGGGGTCAATATGGGTGTCCACGGCTCCGATGTTGATCATTGATCGGAAAGTGTTCCGGTCATGTCTATACTTCACCGAACCTATAGGGTCACACGCTTAAGGGTCATCTATCTGCTGAATACTAGACAGGGAGTCTGAGAGAAAGTCACCGAAAATGTTTCGGAGACAACGGAAGAGTTCCGGAGAGAGAGAACACCGAAAGAGTTTCGGTAAAACCGAAAAGGTGTTTCGGAATATATTATTAGGTCAAATAGGGTTTCGGCATCGCATGGAAATTTTCAGAGGATGTCAGAATTGGTCTGGGAACTTCTGGGAATTTTCAGAGAGAAAAAACCGGAAATGTTCCGAAACTGCCGTAACCGCTGTTGATGCTTTCCGCTGATAAAAACCACCGCACCGAAAATGTTTCGGATCATGCCCAGAATAATTTTAGAGGGTGCCAGAAATGTTCTGGGACCTTCTGGAATTTTTCAGAAAAATGTTTCGCGGAAAACATCTTGTCCCAGCGCGAGGGGACAAGATCCTACGAATCGGGGGTTGCATGTTTGGTGGCTTTTTGTCTAGGGAGCATGCATGTTTCATGGAGACATGTTGGTGGCTTGTTGGGGGGGCCCCCCCATGGGGGGAGACAAGGTGTGGGCCGGCCCAAGGGCTGCCATGGTGGGGTCCCCTTGGTGCCCCCCTTGTGTTACCATTATGCCCTTTCATGTGTGACATGAAGCTTGGGTATTTTGGTATTTCAACATCCCACCCCACCCCTTGCCTTGGCCTATAAAAGGAGGAGTTGGGGCTGCCATCTCCTTCATCCCTTGCTCTCATACTCATGCCATGCAATTATCTGGCTTCTCTCTCCCTCCCACGAAAAGAGTTTCGTAGAGCCGAAAGGCTGTCTGGGTTCCGGTGGGAACTAGTTCTGGACGGCGAAGCCCTGCCGGATAGATGACACCGTATGTGTGCAACTCTGTAGAGAGGTCGTAGTTTCGATCTTAGTGCCCGTGGGGCTGTTCGTGAGTGCCTCCCGAAGGGCTGTCCAAGTGACGGTCCGAGTTCTGTGAGTCCTCCCGAAGGGCTGTCCGCGACACCATCCGGGGGACTATCCGACCGCCTCCCGGAGGGCTGTCCGGGTGGCGGATGAGGGTATACATCCTCGCGGTTGGGAGGTTGTAAATCCTAGCTGCGGGGATCTGCACCGACGATCGTCATCGACTCTACTTCCGCTGCGCTACGAGTCGGTAACGAAAATGATCAAACCTTGTATGCAGTCTCCATAGTGGTCCTGGGCTGGTGCGTAGGGCGGAAAATTTTTGTTTTCTGCTGCGTTACCCTACAGAGTATCGATTACAAGGGAGCAGAATCGCTTGACCTAGCTATTGATGGATCGTAACTTCTGTTTACTCGCCGCAGGGACTCGCCTTTATATACACAGGTCGACGCCCTGGGCTTACAAGAGTCCGGGTCGGGTCATACTCCATGACCGACCCTGGTTCTAAATCGCCTTGCCTTGCTATGCAAGTCGCCATTGGGCGGCTCACGTCTCTGGGTCTCGCGTTGTCTCTGGGTCTTGGGCCTTCAGTCAGCCCGCCTCGTAAGCCGCCTCCAGGTTTTCACGTCTTGGCTTCTTGGGCCTGTCTAGGCTTCATCGTAGAGTCGCCAACGACGTAACCCGGCCCCTCCTGGGCGGGTTACACCGTGGGGTTATATCCCCAACAGCTAGTATATTAAAGGTACAAGACCAAGAGTTTCAAATATTACAACAAGAGAGAGGCGGCTGAAAAGGCTGACTTAGTGCATCAACATATATACATTATTTAGATGTAACAAGCCTTTATAAAAGTAGTAAAAACTAAGTGGAAACGGAAGCGTAAACAATAGCGAGACTCCAACACGCAAGGATACTGCTAGGACACATCCTAGTCCGCGAACTCAACGACATCTCCACTAGCATAGGGATCATCCTCTGGATCTAGCCAAATCAACAAGGCAAGTGAGTCCATTAAATGTACTGGCAAGAAAACAAAACCAAGCAAACAAGATAGTAGTTGAATCCCAAAATAAAGCAGTCTGACCACAATAAACACCATCTCCAAATAAAAGCACATTACAGAAAGAAAGAGTATGGCCGATCAGATCAAGTGATATGGGGCATAACTCAGTGCATAAATTAACCGGCAAGCCGGGATCAATGTAAAATAACTGGCAAGTTGGGAACAATGCAAGATAGGAAAAGTAACCATTGAGTCGGACATCCGTAGATGCCACATAGTCAATGGGACCACAATATATATAGATTTTAGTAAGAACCACCATCGTGAGACACTTCAGATTCAGTGGGATCAACAAAACAAACTACACATGGACAATTCCACACCAACATTGATGGAACTAAGACCTTCTCCGACACTAAGATTGAATGACGCTGTGCAAGGAGATGATACCATATACAATGATATGTAAACTAGCTAGGTAGGATCGATAGCCCACACAAAAAAGGAACTTCAAATCAAATCATCAAATGTGTCATAACTGAACAGTATGCAAAAGTAATTGTCCCACCACTTCTTGGTACAACTTATGGTGGAGATTTTTTTACTTTAAAGTCTTGTTTATAACTCGGAGTTGGCTTAGATTGAAAGTGTGACTTTATCCCAACTCCATCCATTTAGTGGACATGGCTAATTGAATAGTTTTGACTCTGCAGAGGTTGTACACTGTATCCATGCAGTCAAACATCTTTTGCGGAGATGCTTCGCCAAGATAGACCCTAGGACCACCTTCATAACCAGTAGGGACTCTAACCTTACATTAAGAGAGAGTACTGGATTTGCCAACTCTTCCGTGATATCAATTATCCCCTCAGTCGGGACTCTATCAAGTATTTAGCTTGACGGGTCAAGTATCACCTCAAGTAAATCGATGACTATCCCTCCGATCAGCAGATCACTAACTCGTCTTCGGCGGTGGCGCTAGAGATCTTCAACCCTGCGCTCTGCATAGGAGATAAAAGCAAGTGTGGTGGCTTGCTTAGGCTCCAGATGAAGAGAGAGGTCTAAGCCTCAACTTAGTTGACCAGAGGAGTAGAGAAGAGGGAGCTACCCAGGGTGAATCCTTTGGTGATGCTAAGCTCGATTGGGTGGAACCGCTGTGCTTTCCTCTATGCAAGTCCTTGATTGGGGTAGGGGAGATGAGTTGGGTGCTTTGAGAGGCAGTGTGGGGTCATCTTTTATTGGTGAGTTTATGGACATGCGACCGACTGCTCGGGTCATGGCACTAAAGAGGGCGAAGCCGTTCTTGGAGGCAATGGTGGCCAAGGCGGTGGTAGGTAGGTATTCTAGGTGGCGCCCGGTGGTTTTTCCACTATGGAGATGGTGGCGGTGGTCTATACCGACACGTGCTTGAAGCGGCACTCACGGCGTCGATGGGGACAGTGAGGTAAGGAGGGGGTCATGTGGGGAGGAAGTGCGGGTGGCTAGGGGTACGTCCATGAGTGCTTGGTCGTGAGACGGTGTTAGTGCAGTGCAACAGTTTGAGCGCTGGAGCAACAGAGCGCCGTCTCAGCAGCTTTGCCACTCTGACCAACGTGAACACCAGTGCCATCGTGGGCATGAACATCGTTTAGAGCCTAGGGTTCAGGGTTGGAGCTGAAATTTTGTATGGACGCCTCCCTAGGGATTTGATAGGATCTGAGAAAGTTTTACCTCATTTGGATCAAGTCAACTTCAGTGACATGGTGCAAGTTTGCTGCTGCCCAGTTTTGAAAATAAACTCCTCTAGGGGCCAAGTGGACAATCTTAGGACTGGAATCAATAGGGTAGCTGCACTACGGCATGAGAAGACTACAAAAAGTTTGAGGTCAAAACTCCAAGTTTAAATACCCAAAACATTATTTACTATGTTTCTGGCAGAAACTTTGGGAATTTTGGAAGCCAAAATTGTACTAGAGTATCACAAATTGCAGGTCTATTATAATCACTTAATCAGTCAACAAGAACAACAAAACCATAGCACTCAAATGTCTTTTGGAAGGTTTTAGTATTGACGACTACATTAATATTTGGCAAGAGAATTCTGTTCTTTCAGTTCCGTGTCAGTTTGGTGATCTGTTTCTCGGTTTTTAACTTTTTATAACCATCCCTAACACTAACTGAACATGGAAGATGCAAAACTGTCCTAGGTATATTTCATTCATAGGAAACCATTTTACCATCTCGAATAAACATCTCTACTCCTTTTTTTTAACATCAGTACAGACACAAGCGCTCATATACACGCGCATACACTCACCACTATGAACGCACACACGCACACCCTACCCCTATGAGCACCTCCGAAAGACTGAGCCGGCATATCATCTTGAGATTTACGAAGTCACCGTAGGCGCCTCGTCGTCGATGGGAACGTCTCCTCCCACTGAATGCGCATCGCCGGAAATCCTGAAATAAATCCAGGAATAAATGCGAGCACCAGGATTTGAACCCTGGTGGGCTGGGGATACCACAGTCCCTCTAACCATCCAACCACAGGTTGATTCGCTAAACATCTCTACTCCTAATGGAGCAGTTGGTAGGATTGCGTCCACGGCATTTTTCGTCCCACCAATTTCGTCCGGTTTTTTTTTACTGGTTTTTTTACGTCCCCTCCCCCCACCCCACCCCACCCCACCCCACGCACGTAGCCCAAAAAAACCCCACCCCCGCACAAAAAACGCTCATCTCGATCACATCTTGATCCCATCGAAACAAGAGCTTCGTTGCCGCCGCCGACGTACGGGAGAGCTTCGTTGCCGTCGCCGACGTACGATCTGCCACGATCTCGTTCGATCTACCTCCTGCCGATGTACGGGATCGCCGCCACCGAGATACGGGATCGCCGCCGACGTACGATCTGCCATCTCTCGCTGCCGCCGTGGTACGATCTACCGTCTCTCCCAGAGGAGACGCCGCCGCCGACGTCCGGGATCACCGCTGCCTACGTCCGGGATCCCCGCCGCTGACCTGCCAGAGGAGACGCCGCCTCCAATCTCCTAGAGGAGCCGCTGCCGCAGGTCTCCGACGGGAGACGCCGCCGCCGCCGACCTCCGAGGGGAGATGCCACCGCCACCTGCGCTGAACCCCAGGGCAGGGTGCGACGAGCGGCGCAAGGAGTACTTGCTGGTCGTACATAGGTATTCTAAACCTTACCATCCGATTTTCAGGATAAGAGTCGTCTGTAGAATTCATGGTGGTTAAAACAGCAGCATCTGTAGAATTCCCCTTTGTCCATGTTGTATCTACAATTTACTACTATATTTGTAGTGCTACTTCATTTGAATTTTGTAACCAAAAGAAATGCAGGCGAGCGATTCAGGGTTATTGTCCGAAGTGGCTATAATATGTGGCTCCAGAGGTGCTGAAGCGGCGAACTTGCCAAGGCCAGCATAAGGAGTGATGGAGTTATCTTCTACTTTTATTTGTTCATGTTGTCTTAACAAACTGACTTGTGTTATGGCGACTTGTTTATGTGTCCATGGATCAGAGAGCGCCCTGTCAAATATCAAGTGCCCTGTGCTCGACGACTCCGGCCGGGTAGAAGACATCATGGTCAACAACAGCGACAAGGTACCTTCATGCAACATTGCATCGATGCACATCACACTTTGTGTCAGCAATCGAAGATTTGACTATTTTCTGCCAGTTATGGGTTTGCTAGGCTGAATTGTGCATAAATCCGGATGATTTTCAGTTGTAAGTTGTTTTCCTTGTTTTATTGCATTGGTCCTTGTTGTTTTGTTTTACATGCCCATAATGTTTAGGTTAGGTCTCGTCATCTCTTCTTGGCACCCCTTGCATGGCTCCCTTAATATCCATGCCTATTATTTAAGTCTCATCTGTCGGAACTCTGTATATTTGTGTTAATTCCTAGAAGAACTCACTATGTTTGAAGACTGGACATTGCATTTTGACCTCCAAAGTTATCGATTTGTCTACTCAAGTGGATCTGATGAAATGAATCCAATCAAAAATCAATGAAGTGGACCAGAAGAAAAAGACGGGGAAAATCGGCCATTAGAGGTATGCTTGGGCGATGAATTTCAAACAAGATAGTGAGACAATATGTATAGTTACGTTCTGATTTCAGTTGCTTTCGAGTTTCTGATTTTTTTCTCTTGGAGCATGGTAATTTGCTGCAATATGGGAGTCTTGATTTTAATTATTTAAGAATGGAAATCAGTTTCATGTCGATTTTATCTTCTCGGGATAAACCAGCAGCATGCTTATAATTCATGAATTGAATTTTTCCTGAGCTCCAGGCTAAATGAATTCAGTACTAAATTATGGAAAGTCATCTCAATGTAACTATCTCTTAGCACTCTTATCAGCCAGCGAAGTAGGTGCATCTTTACCATGGAATTATCAGATGGTATTTATTTGTAAGTGTATCATCACCAGTAACACAAACCTTTGATATTTGATCCTTAACATGGATTGAAACAAGTTGACATTCATAGCTCATATTTATTACTGCCCATGTGATTCAGATGCAACGGGCGTCTTGGAGTAATGAAATGTTAGTTCTCCATTCATGTGTTAGCATTTCTGCAACAGTTCCTCTTATGTATAACCCTCAATAAAAAAAGTGTAAAGTAACCTTCAATAAAAAGATAACGTTGTTTGTTTTCTAATGCAACTTTTCACATTGACTCCCGAATTATAACTGTTGTTAGATATACCGATATTTGGTTTCTTGCAAACATCAAAGGTTCATGTTACTGGTTTCTGTGAGAAAATGTTTCTGTCATTGTTGTGCATGCCTATTAGAAGTAGAATATAAGGTCACAAATTCAATTATTTTTGCAGTGTATGATGGCAGCAAGCTTGTGCATTCCTTGGAACCTCCAGTAATCGGAAAAACAATAGATTGACATACCTGAGCAGTCTCCACTATCCAGACACCGAACCAGTTGCAGATGGTATTTATAGTACACATGCTATGTTGATAGATGATGTCAAGTTGTAGCCACATGATTTATTGAGGTTGTGGTATTTTTCCGTAAGCGCATTGGTTTACAAATTGGAAAGATAAGGTCATAAATGAAATGCACTTATATATTTCCACGTTCATTATAAATAGGCTTCTGCCCTGTATTTATTGAAGATGCCTGAATTTTGACAATCGCAATGCTGATTTAGTTCTACGTGGACATTGTTTTGATATTTGCATTGTTAGTATATTAACATTTTTAGCAATACTTTTAAACCCTTCAATTTAGTGCAAATAGACCAAGACTAGACTTGAATAATCAGCTTTTTTTTATTTTATTTTTTGTAGCCACGAGAATTAAAAAGAAAGTGGATGATGCATTGCGTAGCACTCAAAAAAATTCAGTTGAGGTTTGTACTACACGTATTCCTTTACCCGAGCAATATTTTATACTGCATATATTCTGTTTTAAAAATCCTATTTCTGTTTCTCCTTTTTTCGCTGCAAATTGTTTTTATTTCTTTTAGATGTGGTGCAACATATCTGAAGCTATCTTGTCGAGTATAAGAGTTGTTTGCTTTGTGATACTTAAGTTTGAGTGTATCGGCATGTTTATTACTCGTTAAAAGCTGACTTGGCACCTGTTTACACTTGTAGAATACTGGTGTGCCACAGCTTGATGAATGCACATCCCCTTTTGAGTGGAGGTAAATAGTATCTGTTTTCTGTTCTCGTTTAACTTTATACAGTACCATATCTTCAGTTGTACCTGATCTACTTGTTTCACAAAAGTCTGTACCTATTTCGTTTAAGCTGGTCACATCTTACTTTGACTGGATTAGTATAATCTAAGCTAGGTATTGTGCGTATGCTGTGGATATTAGCTATGTTGAGTTTGGCCTTACAGCATGGCAGTATTCTCACATGGCAATAGCTAATCAAATGACCCAGTAATTATATGTTTCCATTTAACCACTAGGTGTAAGAGGTACAAGCACATTCAGAAAGTGTGAGTTGAAAATTTGCACGTGCTTTCGCCTTCAGTAAAAAAAATTAGCTGCATTATGTGTCGTCTTCTTATGTGCGATATGCACTAATATTTTATCAGCCCACACAAAATACAACATTACAGGAAAAACGGTCGCTAAATTCTACGCCAAACATCTAGGCATGCAATTCTTCAGAAATGAAGCATGTTCTTCTGGTGATTTGGCTTCTTCTTGCTTGGAGAAGAGCCACCGTGTGTTCAACATGTAATAGTGAATTATCGTAACACTGTTGATTATTATTTTTTGAATAGTTTGGATTGCTTATCACTTGTGTCATGTGGTATCACTATTGAAATTTAATACACAAGGGCTCTATTTTCCGCTAAAAACATAGCCTGACTGGTCTTTTTAATATTGAGTGAGTCTGTCCATGCATTTATAATTGCTCAACTTCTCATTTCTTCACCTTTAATTTTGTTTCTTTAGTTTTACTTACCGAAAAATAGCATAGCAAAATATACCACTAAAGATATAGGAAATTTTCTACAAAATTGCAGTCAAACACTACCCCTGCGAATACCTAAGATTTGCATCGTCATCAACTTCGCCAGGCTGAGTGATAGGTGGATTATGTTGGAAGGGAAGGAAAATAATCTGCTAATGCACTGTCAGAAAGGTGGTCGACAGTGTGGGCATTTATGCGTGCAGGTCTTCTTCTGTACCAGAAACATTAGACATCATGTACAAGCAAGCACCAAAGGAGTTTCTTCAGATGTGAAATACTATTCAGTATCTACAATAAATGAATTTTTTTTCATCATGGCGCTCTCCGTCAAGGAGCTCTGGCAGGCAGCGCCGGGCGAACAATGGCCTCGTGGAGGTTGCTAGGGAGGACACACTCGAGTGTGTCGAGTGACGGTGTAAACGTCCGGCGCCAGTTGGAGCTTGGTCAAGCTCAGGCCCAAGGTCAAACTACCGGAAAACTAATATTCAGGAACTGAAATTATAGTCTCATCTGGACGGCCAATGCAGGGCCTTCATCTTCTGCGATGTCTTCCGCTTCCACCAGAATTTTTGATGAGTTTTTATATGGAAAGAGATGTACGCGTACTGCTGTGTATGGGTGTGAATAGTCGTTGTGTACAGTTGGATCTTAATTCATGTTAAATGGAGATGTACGGGGTGACAGGTATTTATGCCATGGTTGAAATTGCATTCTTTCTGTGATGTATGTGTTGGGGAACGTTGCATGAAAACAAAAAAAATTCCTACGCCCACGCAAGATCTATCCATGGAGATGCATAGCAACGAGAGGGGAGAGTGTGTCTAGGTACCCTTGTAGACCGTAAGCGGAAGCGTTTCACAACGCGGTTGATGTAGTCGAACTTTCTTCGTGCTCCAACCGATCTAGTACCGAACGCACGGCACCTTCGTGTTCTGCACACGTTCAGCTCGGTGACGTCTTTGCCTTCTTGATCCAGCAAGACGGGCGAAGTAGTAGATGAGTTCCGGCAGCACGACGGTGTGGTGACGGTGATGGTGATGCGATCTCCGCATGGCTTCGCCTAAGCACTACGAAAATATGACCGAGAGAGGAAACTGTGGACGGGGGCGCCGCACACGGCTAAGACAATATTGTGTGCCCTTGTGTGGCGCCTCCTCTCCACATATATATAGGTGGGAGGGAAGGAGAGGCAGCCAGGCACGCCCTAGGGCTGGCTACCGCCCCCTAGGGCTCCTGCCTTGCCCTGCGCCCCCCCTTTCCTTGTATCACCAAAGGGGAAGGAAAGAGGGGGGGAGAGGGAAGGAAGGGGGAGTCCTACTCCACATTTTCCTTGCCCTCCCCTCTTTCCTTCTCCTCCTCATAGGGCCGGCCACTATAGGGGCGCATCAGCCCCTTGTGGGCTGGTGTGTTTCCTCACTTGGCCCATAAGGCCCATATCTTTGCCGGGGTTGCCCGAAACTCCTTTCCGGTGACCCGATAAGTACCCGGTACCCTCCGAAACACTTCCGGTGTTCGAATACCATCGTCCTATATATCAATCTTTACCTCTCAACCATTTCGAGACTCCTCGTCATGTCCGTGATCTCATCCGGGGCTCCGAACAACATTCGGTCACCAAATCACATAACTCATATAATACTATATCGTCATCGAACGTTAAGCGTGCGGACCTACGGGTTCGAGAACTATGTAGACATGACCGAGACACCTCTCCAGTCAATAACCAATAGCGGAACCTGGATGCCCATATTGGCTCACATATTCTACGAAGATCTTTATCGGTCGAACCGTTATGACAACATACGTAATTCCCTTTGTTCATCGGTATGTTACTTGCCCGAGATTTGATCGTCGGTATCTCTATACCTAGTTCAATCTCGTTACCGGCAAGTCTCTTTACTCATTCCGTAATACATCACCTCTGACTAACTCCTTAGTCATTTGCTTGCAAGCTTATGATGTGTATTACCGAGAGGGCCCAGAGATACCTCTCCGAGACTCGGAGTGACAAATCATAATCTTGATCTATGCCAACTCAACAAACACCTTCGGAGATATACCTATAGAGCATCTTTATGATCACCCAGTTACATTGTGACGTTGGATAGCACACAAGGTATTCCTCCGGTATCCGGGAGTTGCATAATCTTATAGTCGAAGGAATATGTATTTGACATGAAGAAAGCAATAGCAATAATCTGAACGATCATTATGCTAAGCTAACGGGTGGGTCTTGTCCATCACATCATTTGTGATCCCGTTATCAAATGACAACACATGTCTATGGTTAGGAAACCTTAACCATCTTTGATCAACGAGCTAGTCTAGTAGAGGCATAATTGGGACACGGTATTTGTTTATGTACTCACACATGTATTTAAGTTTCCGATCAATACAGTTTTAGCATGAATAATAAACCTTTATCATGAATAAGGAAATATAAAATAACAACTTTATTATTGCCTCTAGGGCATATTTCCTTCAGTATGGTGTGACAGTTATACCATTTTTTTGTGCTAAAATTGATGTGTACAATTTCATGTATGGTTGCTCGTTTACAAGTAAAATGACTAAGAATCAGTCATCTAATTTCTATGATGAAAAGACACCTTGTGGACGTGTTGGTTACAATACTGAGAGAGGGAAAGAAAGGAAGTTGTGTCTCTCTGCTCTTGGTGCATAACAATCTAGGAATGTCCCAGGGTCAGGTCTTTTATCTAATGCTACACTACAAGCTGCTCAAGGGTACGCTCATGTGACGTTTGAAACTCGCCTGTTGGATTAGAGATGGTTGTAGTGGGTGGAGAAGCAAGAGGAAGAAAAAGAACATGAATAATATGAGTGCATAGTTAAGTGTTTGAATTCAAAGTTTACGCAGGTGGGGGTGGAAAGAGGGACTGCGAGTTCGATGTGTCATTGTCAGAGTGATGTAATGGTAAAGTATGTATACAATGACGTATATGTGCATGGAGCTTGTAAAAATTATATATTAGACACGATTGGTGTTGAACCGTCAAAATATGTGTGCTCCCGTTGCAACGCATGGGCAATTTAACTAGATCTCGTCTAAATGATAAAATTTCCTTTTAATGTTTAAGCTACTAGGATAGACTGTAGCCGAGAATGTTAACACTGAGCTAAAATTAAGTTGAGCCAAAATTAAATTGAGTCGTGGAAGAGGAAGAGGGTGTGTGTGTGTGAGAGTGAGAGGGGGCTATAAAGAGAGAGAGAGAGAGAGAGAGAGAGAGAGAGAGAGAGAGAGAGAGAGAGAGGGTGGGAGAGAGAAGGGGAGGGAGAGATATGGAGGGTGGTAGATAGAGTGGGGGAAGCCAGAGAGATATGCATTTGTATTTATGGGTGCAATAAAACAAACTAAAAGGCCCGTGGCAACGCACGGGCATTCTACTAGTAACAAATAGTTTCACAGCAATGATAATGGCAAGGGGTAAAAAAGCAACAACACGTCTTCAATAAAATTAGCTACTGCTCATAAGAGTACATGAAGCAATCAAACAAGATAATGGACCTTGTGGGAATGCTAAAGCTAACACATTGTTGTGTCAATAAACATTTGATCAAGCAGCATGCATGCGCAAACACACACAGAACGAGCGGTGTAGAAGAATTAGCCCCCGCCTGGAAGCCAAGCAAATTGTTGCGTTTGTGAAAATCCATACCGGTGTATTCCACCACTCCACGGACCAAACCAGTATTTTACAGGGGCTCGAGAGGAGTCTGAGTGGGAAAAAACAACTGGTTGGGAGGTCTATTGGATACCGGCCGATCGCAGGTGTAATTAAGCGAACCGTTTTCTTTATGGGTGTATGTTACAGCCCAAAAACGATCAACCAAGTGTGTATCAAAAGTCCATCCGATTTTCTTTACATGGATATATTTTACTTGGGTATCTATTTGAAATACGATAATCCAATCAAGGCCTTAGATGTGGCGTACATACCTTGCTTAACCCTGCACTAAACCTTCCCAAAATTCCCACAAAAAGTAAATGCTTTCATAAAAACGCGCATTTTGAGCAACTAGAATATAATCTCACAATGTAGCCATTAGTACTTCAGGCAATTTGGAGATGTGGGCATTCAAACATCATATTCTCAGGAAACAAAATCACTAAAGTTGCAAGCATTGCATCAGCGTCAAACCAGACATTCGAGCAGAAACTAGCTATAGAACCTACGTCCGTTTGGAAGTAGAAAGAACACCATCAATAAAAAATGCATTGAAGATTTAGGGGAAAGAGTGGAGGTAGGAACAAGGGAAAAGTGACGGAACTAGAAGAAGAATTAAGGTTCAATAATGCTTGCCTGAGAAGGTTCTGTGGAAGTAAGGAGGAGTGGGGAAGGAGCAGCTGGCGGGACAGAGGAGATTATATGCACCCGCATGGGGTACAGGAAAAGCATGGATCGGCATGATAATTGACCTGCGAGTGGCGCACATCGATCGACATTAATGGTGTGTGATTCACTTCCTCAATCAGTCAATCAACGGCGAGTGGACTCCAATCGACAACCGACTTTTCGCTTCCCCGCAAACATCCCGTGGCGTAATTCAGCTAGGTGACCCTATTGCTCGCGTCACTCTAAGGCTGCACTTGGGCGGACAAAACAAGTGCGCTGTTTTTTTCCTCTACCAATCTATTTTTTTTTTAGGATCCTCTACCAATCTAGTGAACGGAGAAGGATGTACACACGTGAGCCCATTAGGCTAAATTAAATAGCAGCTGGCTGAAATCATTGTGGGAGCATCGGCCTATGATGTGTAGTGCTCTGTGAAGGATTGGAAGAGTATCAGGCAGCTGAAAATGCTCAATACGGTGGATCCAACGGCTGAAATTGGCTAGTGGTCTGAGAGGGCTAAAAACCTGCGCAGTTGTAATGTCTCTAACAAATAACAAATACCATATATAACCAACTCGCATTTTTGCATGCCCTCAATGCACCACCCCACGTGAACTTAATTGTTACATTACTCTAGGACAATGGATGTCCGTATGTGGTACACCAAATATCTCTATAAATTGTTCGATGATCCAGACTTCCAAATCAGAAAATCTTGTAGTCGTACACAAGGAGCACGGGCAGGGAAGAGAAAGAAGCGGGTCTAAGAGGGGAATGTGAACATGAAGAAAATCAACTGTAATGCCTCCTCTACTAGTTGAGGGGAGAAATGGTCTGATGTTTCTGATGCCTCCCATTCCTATGGATCTTAGGTTCTCCTTCCTCTTACTTTTGGCTCGTATAATTTACTTGGTAAAAAAAATCCTCCCTAAAACCAAAAAAATAAAACAAACAATCCTACATGGATGCTCGTGAGGGGTCTCAATAGTGAGTCGGAAGGAGGAAATTCTTACAATCAATGAACACAAGGAAAACTATAATTCTTTTTCCTCACTACAATTTGGAGTTGATATATAACATTGTATTTTTCCTAGTGCATGTCACATTGATAATGTTCTTAGATGCTCCTTCTCTTCCTTTTGGCTTGCACATATACATGCACACCGTCTTTAAATCTGTGATAAGGTTGTTCAATGCTGGTTTTGAGTAAACCCATGAAATCAGTTGTAAGTAGTGTCCACCGTTCTTCATTAGTTCCAAAACTATAACTACCAAACTAACAGAAATGAAGAACACTTTCCACGCTCTGAACTCAAACCGACTCAGGCTGTATATAAGAAGCAGCTTTCTTATTGTCCGTGGATGCTCTTTACCTCTTTCCTTTGGCTTGCACATATACATGCACAACCTCTTTAAATTTTTGCCAAGGGTGTTCGATAACAGTTTTGTGTAAACCCACATAAACAAGTCCTAAATTGTGTTCACCTTCCTTCATTAGTTTCAAATGGATCCATAGTCCCAAAATTGCGTGCGTGTGGTGTGTGTGACTGTGCGTCCGAGCAGATGCCACAGCTTGTATACTCAGTGAGGCTCAAAAAAAAAACTTATTGACATCACACAAAGAAGCGTATTTATAGTCCATTAGCTACAATAATATACACGTGTGTGCTTTGGATGGAAAGTCTACGGTGTACTAAAGCTCTCCCTTTTATAAAAATAGAAGATATAAATTGCTGGAAAGGAGAGTCAAAACACATGGTTGACATTATCTAACTTCATTTAACTACCTGCATGTTGAATACTACCTTCAAAACATCCTTCAGCTTTGGAACAGAATACCTCGACACTACAGTCATCATGGTGTGTGCAAATAAAAACATATAAGTAACAAAAAAGGAAATTAAGTGGCATAGGAAGACATATTTTGCTCTGATGTTCTCTCTAGGGAAAGATTATTAAAAGAATATGCCTAGCTTCAAGCATGGTGAACAGACAAGAAAGAGTTTAGCATGGATTATACAGTACAAGAAATTTATTTTCCTACACGGGATTGTATGTGAACATGATACTTCCTGGTAGTATAGTTGGCTTGGTTGTCTATTTTTCCTTTCCCGGTAATTATTGGGAAGAGTTTTGCTTTTTGAAGAATTTATTGGGTAGTGGGTAGAGAAAGGTCGAGCATCACTGTTATTGCAGTACATGGTTTTCATCTTCCAGGTGCCAATCTAATGAACATGGTAGTTACCTTACATGTGACAGTCTACATTTTGTTACATGAATGATGAATGTGGCTTCTTGTTCTATCCCATTTCCTAAATCATCACATCATGGCTGGGCTAAACTGTTGGGTTTTTGGATATGCTGATATATAAGCAATTGAAGAAGATAAACTCCCTACAATGACAAGTGTTGATCCACAATTACAACACATGTTCCACGTGTATCGAGAACAAAGCACTCAAGTTCCATGGCCCCCACTATCACTAAATGTTGTGTCCCATGGTGCACCATGTAGTAGGTGTGTGCTTCACTCATAAATCTCTTGTGACAAATGGACAATTGGTCTTGAGAAAAGTGAGCACCCTACAATTGTTTCCATGTCAAATATATAGTTTCCTTTGAATCTTTGGTTGGCATTCAGTTGGTATGTGCTATTTCTGCATTATCTTTCCTAGTCTGTTAACGTGCGGATGTAAAGCATATTGGCTACATTGTAAAATTATCCCATCAATTGAACAAAATGATACAAAGATTTGCGTATTCCCTCAAACAGAATATCTGGCTCATCTAAAAGCATATACCACATGCATGCATATACTACAGTTGGCACCAAATCATCAGATATATATAACATATGCATGTGTGAGTCAATACATGATTCCTAATTGTAAAGGTGCATGATAAATTAGTCTAGTTATTAGCACAACAATACTAAGTAGTTTTGGTGCCGGAATATAGGAGAAATCTTGTACCATGCAATGGTACAAAATGAGTGAACCGCAGTAAGAATGTACGATATGAAAATTTTCCAAGCTTTGAATTGCTATTTGGTATATTTGGCAATAAAGATGGATTAAGAAATTCTAGCATATGCGGAAAACTATAAAATGATAACACTTTTATCATTGTCAGTACTAAGTGCATATTGCACACAAATGCATTAGTGCTATCTTATTACTTCTAGATCTAGCATCAACAATTTAAGAAGAATGTCTTATCTAAAGTCAACATTAGATGTTCCTCAACCAATCATGAGAACTGTGATGTTTTCAGAAGAAAATAAATCTCATGCAATTTATCGACAATCATTTGATACAATGCTATGTTCCCTAGTTCAAGGCATTCCATAATGGTATGTAATTGTGATATTTATTTGCTTGGTTCTAGTGATCTTCCTTCACATGGACTATTCTCTCTTCATTCACCTTGCTCTCATAAAATATACTAAAGGACTATATGGTTTATTGCCTTTCCACTTATAAATGCAAGTTCAGCGTCAAGGACAAATCTTTTTCTCTATAGTCATTGAATGAGAAAAAGATCTCCCGGTATCCTCCCTCCACATGCCCATATTAGCAATAGATGTTCCAGGGCCCAGTGTCATCCACTTATATACTATGGTGCAAGATGCAAATATGCACGTTTTTTCATTGATTTCAACATTCTGTCCACAAGATTCGACACAATTTACACTCTAGAGCCCGTCGTAAGAGGCCTATATAACTCACAAGTTCAAGCTTCTTTCTGTGTAATTTTTAGAATCGTACTCCTTAAAGGTGAGTTAGGACAAGGAAGAAATAGTCTAAGAGCGGTGAGAATGGGAACATGGAGGAAACCCTAAGCTATCCGTCTGCACCGCTAGAAATAGAGGTGGATATCAGCCTCAGCTTTTCCCCTTGCCTCCCATTCCCATTGTTCTTAGGTTCGCATTCCCTTCCTTTTAGCTCAGAGAAGTGTTTCCATGCTGAAATCTTACATTCTAAAGTTTAGGTCATGAAGACTTGAGAGCGAGTAGGGAAAAGGAAGCCATGAGTATCTCAGAGCGGTGGGCATGGGAACATGGAGGAAAGCATAACCTTCTTGGCCTCTTAATTTAGGGGCGAAGATTGTTTTGTGTTTTCCTCATGCCTCCCATTCCTATTGTTCTTAGGTATTACTTCCCTTTTCCTATTTTCTTCTGCAATTATTTTAACAAATGTGCGCATTTAGTTTTAGATGGTGGGGACATGATTGCAAATCAGGAAGAGGAAGAAAATGAGCATCTAAGAGCATTGGGCATGGGAACATGGAGGAAGGCCTAAACTAGTGTGTCCCTGTGCAACTAGGGTCCAACATTTGTTTTGGAATTTTCCCGATGCCTCCCAAGTCTATTGTTCTTAGGTGCTCCTTCCTCTCCCTTATGATATGCAAAATTATTGTGAATGGAGTGACAATAGACATCTTTGTGGCATCAGATTTAGTTTCTGGTTGTGCTTCTGTTTTAGTTCTATTGATTTGGTCCTTTCACTGTTTGTTTGGATAACTTAGGTTCCTTTGTAGTTTTGATTGGGATTCTTGTACACTTTATGTCATCTTGGCATCTTCCTCTAACATAAAACAACAACCATTTGAGTGCGTGTTCTAGAAAAAGGACAAGTAGTGTACAATGTTTGGTCTCAGAGTTACTCATATGCAACCGATAACTCAATACACTTGCCAAATTGGCATAAAACTGTGTCATATGGTTTCTTCAAATAATTTGACCTCCTAAACTTAGTGGAGTAAAAAAAAATCCTCAGTCCCTTTAGCCTAGCCGCATGAACTTCAAACAATTGCATAAACATACATCAATCATTCAAATATTTGAAGATAGACATGCATAATATATAAACCATTAACAAGCATATTTCCTCCAACATGCATCAATTCACCGATCAAGTTTTATCCAAAATCACCACAACATGTCATGCTTTATGTGTGGATCGAGCCCAATCAATGGCATGCACGAACCCAAAATCACCACTGCCACCACCATACACAAGGCCACCATCATCACCACAACCAGCATCCTCTCGTCCAATGTCCCCACCACCACCACCATCCTCTCGACCGTCATCCTCTCGGCCACCACCACCACCATTCCGAAGAGAGACCTCCGTTTGGGTCAAGATCTCTCCACGAGTGATCTCCCAATATTTGCTTGCGGTATCATCCATTATGGTTGGGCTCATGAACATGATAGCACAATCTTTCGCTTTCTTGCCATCCCAGAGCCTCTCTTCCTCAAGTGCAAGCCTACGCTCCTCCGCCTTCAACCTCTTTCTTCGGCTACCAACTTGGATTTCCATTTCTTTTCTCATCCTCCAACATCTTGAGTTCATTCCATCTCTCTGTCTTCTCTTCTTTGCATTCGGCCGCCAACACTTTCTTGGCCTCAATCATGACCACAAGATATTCTTTGTATGTGTCACCGAATGCACCACTCCTCTTTCTCTCTTTTGCAATCTTGTTGCCATCTAGTCTCTTGTTCGATTCTTAATAATCCTTGTCATCATCCTCAACTGGTATGATCTATCTTGATCTCTTTGGAGTGGTCTCCGCAAGTCTCCGAATCCACTTCTATTCGTACAAAGCACTTTGTAGCAATGATACAATGCGAATTTGGTTACCTAGTAGGCATTTCATCAAGCAGTTGTCAGCTGTGGCCCTTGTTGCCAGCAGCGGTGGCAGGATGAGCCGGAGCAGTGGCCGTAGGGGTGGCTGGAGAACGAGCACGGGCCAACAGACGGGGGCAAGGGGCCGGAGTGGATTTTTTACGTCTTATTCATTGACGCCGCCTCGGCGAGGACCGACGCGGACGCCGTCGGCTTCCTAGCACGCTTGGCATCGGCGAGAGCAGCGGGGGGGCGGCAGACTGTCATCGGAGAGGCAGTGGCCACACCACCGACCTTACTACCGGTGGTGGCAACCGGTGTGGTGGACCGGATTATCCCCAATCTTTTCTTCATTGCGAGCGGCGGCGCGTGGGTTGTTTGCGGTGGCGATGCACCGACTGCGGTGGCCGGTAGGGTGGCGGAACGGTCTTGGCTACCCATTTCGGCCGACGTTGCGGTCATCGGCGGTGATGGTGGCATGTGGATAGGTGGCGACGGGAAGGATAGCGCCGCGCGGGCTGGAGAAAGAGGTTGGGGGTAGTTTACTCGGCCGGGAGGGGAATGAGTATTTTTAGGTGCTGCGGGCCAAGTTTTTTGCCGAGGAGTAAATTTTTTACTACTCTAACCGATTTAGGACTCCGGCATGCAGTTTAGAAGAGTAAAATCCAAATTTTACTCTCTATAGATATTTAGGGGATCGGTTAGAGATGCCCTTAACACACAGTGGTGAATCAAAATTGCTCTTGTCAAAGAACGAAGAAATACGCTTTCTTTAGAGCAGAAGCAGCACCACTCACTCAGATCAGTTCAACCCTGCAAGCATTTTTCATGTTTTTGTGACAGGCTATCAAAGTTCAGGCTACCATGCTCAAACTGAAGGCAAAGCTACTCCGGGCTTCCTCTCGTGTTGGTACCTGTGTGTTAGTCGATAAGCCTGGTTCATCTTGAGTTGGTGATCTGATGAGCAAGTGTTGGCCAAGTGTGCATAAATGTGGCATCAGCAGCAACATATTGTGATGAACTCTGAAGAACAAGAGCCACATCTGGCCGGTGGTCCTATAACAGCAAGCCACTAGTAGCTAGCCCGTTTGGACGCTTTACGGACATAGGACATCTTCGAAGCTGACATGCAAACCGAACACCGTATCCGTCCGCGAACAGAGGGAACAGTATATGGACACGGATGCGGGAACCAGCCATCCAATCCTATCTGCATACATTTCAAATCGTCTTCAAATAAATTGGACAAATTAAATGCAAACCGAATGATTTTCATTCAAACCAAACGAAAACATTTACATTCCGGGCATATTTTAACTTACTATACCGTGGTGTGTTAAAAATAGTCTACAGCCGGCTACGATGGATCGCCACTCCCACAACATGTCTTCCCAATGTCTGGCAGGCTACTCATCGGACTGTCGGATGCCCTGGAGGGATATGCTTCAGCGAAAGGGGAGGAATAGCCTCCCTCTCCTTCCGTGAAGCACGGATCAGGGATGGTTTTTGGGCAGGGGAAGATGGTTGCCGTGGTCTACGCCCCAGCTCAACGGGCAAGACACCGGCTATGTAACCCGGCGATGCGGTGGCAGTGGCCTTGGTGGGACCCAAGTGGTGGCGACCTCTCATGATCTGCTTTTCCTCGTTGTCTGTGGTGGCTGCGGACATGCCGGCCTTCGCCAACATGGCTTATTTTCTCACCTGCCTGACGCGTTGCCGCCATTGCTCACGATGGCGTTGCAGGGAGACGACGTTGTCTAGCCTGGACGAGCGACGAGGGGGTGGCGATGGCGAGTGGCGCCGAATCCAGAGGGTTTGCCAGCAAGCCAACCTTTATCGGGCTGGCTCGCCGGGCAACATAGGCAGATGCAATGCCAGACAACTCCTTCCGTTCGACGGAGGCCATGGCGAGTGTTGTACAAGAAGGAGGTGGGAGAGAGAGCGGAGGTGAGGTGTGGTTCTTGCCCGGCGCCTAGACACGTTTATTTAGCGGGCGGTTGCGAGGAGCCAGCCGGAGAGGTGTTTAATGCTCTCCGGCACAGGAACGGACGTGTGGCGCTCGGGGCGCTGGAGTATGATCCTCAACACACGGCCAATTTAATGGAGGTAGGTGGGCAGACATATGTCGTTTCAATGCGGAGAGAAGGCGTGTGCAGCGGGCGAGCACTGGGCGGCTCTCTCGGCCGGCGAGCCGCTTCGAGGCCAACTCAAGTGAGTTGTCGCGTCCGCTCTGGCCGGCATGAATGCGGGCAGTTGGCTTTGGGCGGGAAAGCATGCGGGCGCGGGAAAAGAGTTTTTAGTGGGCCAGATTAGTCAGATGCGGGCGTGACAGCGGTCCAGACGCTCGCAACCCCCCACCACCCCAAGTTTGTCTCCGGTTTGTGGGGAAAAACACGTTCGGACTGGCTGCAGACCAATAAAGGTCTGCGTTGAATGGTAAAACACATCTGGACTGCGTAATCCGAACAATTGCGGGTGGTTTGACGGTCGGTGTTGAAGATGCCCTTAGACGTCTCCTTCCTAGCAGCGGCGCCCATGTCCGCCAGCTACTGTGGCCAGGAGGTGTCGCTGCAGCCATGGCGAAGCTGAGCGCCTGGGCCACATCCCGGCGATATGATGATAACACGCACGCCTTCTTTCCAGCTCAGCCTCAGGACGCTAGTGAGCACACATTGCAAATGGACTGGACGGGAGTTTACAAACATGGGATACTAGGAAAAGAAGGAGGTGATCTTCCTTTTGGTTCCCTTCCCTGTCGTCCCGATTCTGATGTGATGCCTGCTGTCCATGTGCCTGTGCAGTTCGCTGGTTGTGGAGGCAGTCTTTTTTTTTCCCTACCAGCACGGCCACCATTCCATTGTCGTTGTCTTGTTTTGCTGGCTGTGGATGCAGTGCGTGAACAGATGTCATGTACTCCTTCGGTTCCAAAACAAAATAATCGAAGTTCCACTATTGTTCTAAGTTAAAATGGATCTAATGAACCATTCGACATGAGTGCTGAGCTATATCAAACACAAAAAGTGCATGTGATGAAAAGCAACTTTGGTGTTATAAATGTTGATATATTTTTATATAGACTCGATCAAACATAATGAAGTCTCACTTAAGACAAGCCTAAAACTTAAAAATAATAATTGAAATGGAGGGAGTATGAAATACCCAAGTCTCGAAGATGCCTCCGAGTTACTCTATGCTCATTTCAGGGGGATGCCCGACAAAATCGAAGTGGATGTCTACCCTTCGTCCTTTTAGGGGGATGCCCCATCAAAATTCGAAGGTGGTGGGATTGTGGGACTGAAATTCGATACATGGCTGCTATATATCACCCACTGTGAGCAGTATGTAGTGAAACACAGTGAGCTCACACATGGGCAGCCAATTAGAAAGGCATTAAGTTGTTTTAGGCAGAACATTCCATCCGATCTGGAGAAGGTTCTGGAACCTTCCATCCGGTTAATTACTTTGCTTATCTTTTCCCCCTTTTCAGGGTTTTCCTTTTTTTTACCTCCTTTCTGTGTTTTCCCTTTTACTTTCCCTTCTCCCTTTTTAAATTTTAAATTTGTGAACTTTTCATGAAATCCGCAAACATTTTTCAAATTTGTGAACATTCTTGAATTCTTCAACATTTTTTCAATTGGACATATTTTAAAATTCGTGACTTCTTTGAATTCACAAACATTTTTTCAAATTAATGAACATTTTATGAACTCATGATTATTTTTTAATTCATGAACATTTTTTCATATTCATGAACATTTTGAAAGTTGTGAACCCTTTTTCAAGTTGATGATCATTTCTTTAATACCTGAACATTTTTCAATTTCGTGAATTTTTTGAATTCATGAACATTCCTTCAATACAAACATTTTAAATACTTTATAAAATATATGTGAAAAAGTTAAGCATGCATTAGGATACGTAAAGAAAAAAAATCAACACCATAGGCTGATGAACCGTTTGCGAGCGTCAAACGTGGGCTGGCCCAACTCAAGGTCGAGCAACTAAGGTGTGTAGGCGATGCCAGGTTAGCGCTCACTAGAAGTGACACCTAGCAGCGCCCGATTCGATAACATATTTCTCAAAGGAAGCTCGTTTAGGGTTAGATACCAAGCTTCAATCCAGCTCTAAGCACATTTCAACAATTAGAAGGGCTCCATTTTGGAATCAAAACTGTATCACTCTGATGTGACCTCAATTAAGACTGTATTGTTCAATCTACTACTTTTAACAATCAGACATTAAAAAAGACGACCACTCAACTAATATATCAATCTCCTGATAATTAATCTTGAGAGAACCCTAGAATTATTGTGCGGTCTAGGACAATACATTTAAAAATAGAGAACTAACTCAACTAAAAAAAATCTAGAACAGATTGAGCTAGTGTGTAACAAACGAATATCTGCCACATGTAGCCTTATATTATGGTTGGTGTCAATATCATCATTGTATCGTATATGTAACTGAAGTCAATGGACACAAGTTCCCAACTGTAAAGGTTCATGAAAATTAGTTCACGATCATGTGGAACACCTTTAGAAAATTTTAAAAATCATGTACACATTGAAGCGCATGTACAGCGAATTGTAACTACAATTTCAATAGGACACACTTTGGATAATTGTTAAGTATGTTAGGCAGTGAAGATTGATCGAGGAACTTTGTCATGCGAAAACTATATGTGAACAACGCTTTCTCACTGCCAAGTGCATACATTACATACATAATGCAAATAGTGCCACTATTCTATTTCTAGGTCTAGTATCCAATAGTTTAAGAGGGCTGACTAAGTTGAAGCCAACAACAGATCATGTTCAACTAGTCACCAAATCGAGAAAAGTTATGAGACATAAGATATTTCATGTATGTTTCGACTATTACTTTATACCTGTACATGTTTGTTGTTTCGATGTATTACTGAATGCAAGAATTTTTTTGTGTTAACTTCCGTAAATTCATACACACTTTCAGATTAATAAGGTGCACAATTAGGTCAGAAAAATATGAGAAAAGAACACATCAAAATTTTACAAGTTTAGAGGGCATAACAATGTGCTTCTGGTCAAGGGAGAAAGCTTTTAAACTTACCACGGTGATGAACTTTTGGTCAATAATTGAACATGACAATCCATAAGCATATTATGCATTCAATATTCTACTCTGGTTAATATTACAAGTCTGTAATAGTCATGGTTTGGAAAGTCAGGATAACCTGTTCCAAAACAACGGCATGTACGTAAACCAAACAAATATAACAATGAAGAGAGAATGGCGACGTAAAACTTACTGATTCCGCAAAGCTGACCATAATTAGATTAAAGGTGTGCAACAGAAGCAATTCTATAGGAATCAAAGAATAACAATCTGTAAGGATAATTAAAGGGGGGTATGGTCTTACTTCTATAGATAGGGAAATTAGCAGTTGAGAGCACAACCACCAAAGTTCATCATAGATAAAAAATAAAACTCACAAAGAAAATATTTAAGATAGATTTAGAAAACATAAGGAGTGATGAGCTCTAATGTTTATCCACTGGAATTTTGGCAACTTTCAAACAATATGTATCTTGTTTCATAGTAATATTTTTAGGTCCATGCAAGACTAATGAGAATTGGATTGAAAAATAGGCTAACCTTCTTTCAACTATTTTTGTATCATCTTCCTTAAACTGTCCAGGCCTACTTGTCAACACTCTCGGGTGCGCATATATGTGGAAGTAACTCACAACATTAAAACATGAGAATGATTGAAAGAGAACTAATCCATACAAAAGCATTTTTACCCCGTAATCCAGACAAAAGTAACCTGCAACATCAATATATTTTGATTATTCCGAAATATGTTCAGACCACATCAGTATTTATAAATAGAAGATAACACCACCTGAGCTATCAAATGCTTAATACAAAAACAACAAATTGTGTGGCTGGTTGGATCCAGTGCTTCAAAGCTTGTTCGGATTTGAAGCCATTCAGTAAGCAGGATTGGTACTAAAGGTTTAGAGATACCAAAAAAAATATTTGCAGAATAAAAAATAGCTCTAGAAACTACAAACTTTCTGGGAATAGAGGATAATAATGGCCATGGAAAGCATGGAACGAATAAAACTACAAATGCACAAATGTAAGCAAAATCAGTTTAGTATGGAAGAACGAAATAATGGCATGGGGTACTTAATCTTGGTAGTGTGAGATGATTTATCGTATGGGCCATCGAGATGGATCCCAAATCAACCGTTTCTTACTTGTGAAAATGTGGGCAGGAAATCAGGTATACAATTTTATCAGCTTTAACAGAATAACCTCACCTTAGTTCTGGGACTTACTCTCTCGCCGTGGGGAGCAGTGACACCAGCGTGAACCATTCAGGCAGATTTTATACCTACAATATAATCCTATGTGCAAGGTCAAGTTACCTACGTGGGTGAAACTAATTTAAGTACTTTATGAGGCAAGTAGAGCCCGAGAATAATGAACACCTATTCTTACTCTGCCACTTCAAGACACGCTGAATGGCTCGTCGGGCTCCACGCCGAAGCACAGGAAGGAGGGGCTGGACGACCGGTAGCAGCAAGATCCATGGAGGAGATGTGACGGCCGCGGGGTGGGTGTGGAGGGAATCCGCTGCCGGCCGAAGCCGATGCTGGCCGTCGGAAGTGGATGGCCGGGAGAAACCGATGCGCGGCACCGAGGAACGCTGCTTGTGCCGCCGACGCGCTGTGGGCTTTTCTTTGGCGCTGTCCAGGCGCTGCTCCGTGGTCGGTCGAAGGCGATGCCGGGCAACTGGGGTGCCGGCGACGTGCAGCAGGTGTGCTGCGGCGCCATCCATGCGTGGTGTGGTGGGCGACATTAAACTCCATCTTTGGTGATGAGGTTTTGCGCACCCGAGCTCGAAGGGATCTGCAGATCCAAATAGCCGTTTGAGATGCCGATTAAAATAGGAGGATCAGGTAAAAATATGGTGGAGGTGTGATTGTAATACGAATCTATACGATGCGTCCGTGCTTGTCTGACTGATCGTCTCTTATAGAAGAAGGCAAAATAGTAAACGACTCGTCATTTCGGTAACCAGGGCATAGCCACGTATAAAAAAAACGAACCGGCGGAATAATTCACCAGCGAAGCGATGCGTTGCAGAAGCTAATAATAGCGTGCGGCCGGTGCGGACTCGTCTAAAGTCTATAGAAAAAACATGGAATGGCCGAGAGGACAGAAAAAAAAAAACTTGATGATGTGGCAGATTAGCTGAGGTGGATGGCTGCGTGTTGATTACTGATGTGAATAGGCTGCATGTAAGAGAAATAGGTTAGTGGCGATGAACTATTTTGGTATTACAGATTACACGCACTAGCGAGTGCATCCAAAAACTCAAGCTGATTGGGAAAGGTTGGCTATGCATTTATACTTCAGCACTCCCCATCACGCGTGGCTTCCTCAGGAAGTGGGCTACAATTATTTATTTTTTAAATTGCGCCAGCTCGATCATGAACTCAAGACCTCTTGACTTTGATAACATGTAGAATTGCACGCACCAACCAATTCACCCTATTAACCATGGATTCGGTTACAACTCTCGAATTTCAGAGGAGAACTGAATGTTGAGTATCATCATTATTTAGGAAACATACGATAGCGTAGGATTTATTCTACCTTGTCTTGTACTCCAAGAAGGTCATGTACTCGTATATATATGCGCACAAGGCTCAAGCAATACATCATTCCACCAATCTCCTCTCTATTCCTTTTACATGGTATCAGCCTAACCCCGATCCAAAACCCTAGTCGCCGCTGCCGCTGCTTCCGCACCGCGCCGCCCCCAGGGCGGTCAATATCCATGATCACCATCGGGGGCCGCGCGACCCATACCTAGGGTTCGTCCGCCGGTCCTGTTAATCCACTGCCCTAGATATTCTTTTTCCCGATCCTTTGATCTAGGTTTTTCTCTCTCCCGCCAGTCATCTTGATCTGCGTGTTTTTTGGTTTTCTGATCTAAAATTGGTTTGCATTGCCTGCCGCCGTCATTGACCCTCACGCGCCTCTACTCCGACACGGTTGACACCACCTAGCCTCTTCTTCGATACGGCAGCCTCCCACGCCGTGAGGGCGCATACCAGTCATTCTCCACGCGTCTGCCAGCCCGTCTCTCTCGGCAAACCGTGGCCGCCCTGCTCTGATCAGGACTCCTCCATCACCTCCCGCCTCCACCGCATAAATATGGCCTTATCACGCACGGCGTTGTGGTGGCTGCTCAAGCCTGGCCGCTCGGGCGCTGGTGTTGCGTTGTCCGCTCGGGCTTAGCCGCTCGGGCGCCGACACTAGATGCTCTCGTCGGCGCGTCATTCCCAGCCGGCCGTTGTCGCCTTGTTCTGCTCGGAATCCTCCACCACCATGCTTCCACCCTCCGCGACTTTGACCTCGTCACTGAGCAGTGTCCCTGACCTCACGCGCGATCAAACTGATCACCCGCCCGCCCCGCGAACCGCTCCATCCGCGATGTGCGATCGACCTGATAAGTCGGTTGCACGTGCCTCCGCAGGTCCCGTGAAGATCATCCCTGAGTACACTGCACCCCCCTCAACCGATCGAGCAATGGGTTGCCATTGCGCCGCCCCGTGGTTCTCCCCGTCGCTGCACCGACCTGTGCGCTATCGCTCCTTCGGGCTGTAGCGCTGTGGCATGCGGTCCACGCCGCCACCTCAAGGCCATCCCCATGGTTGAACCGATACGTTCATTGCTGTTGCATCGCACGCGGTCCCCACCACCACCCGAGGTCTTCCTCGCCGTCACCCCGACATGCGTGCTGACGTTGCATCACCCCTTCGGGTTGTAGCGCCCCGGCACACGGTCTATTCCGTCGTCCCTGCGTGTGGATGTCTATGTGGTATGGGCCGCACTGCCTCGCTAGGCGTGGGAATGCCACCATACGCGCACAGTCTTTGTCACGCTGTTGGGTTCTTCCTCGCCTACTTTGAGCACTACCGCCATGCTTCTATAGGAGACTAACATGGCTTACTTCATGGGCTACCTCTGGTTCCACCGACCACATCTCCGTCTTCGTCCAACACAAGCTCGTCGCCAGCGTCGCTGTCATCTTTCCCGACCATTTCATCTACCCTGACAACTGTGGGCAACATCAGCACATTTCTACCCCCACGCTGATTTGCGCCACAACCATTGTCGAGTCCTCCTCTGTTGGTCCCTCTGACATGGCTTACCGCTCGTGCAGGTCCGCGTCGACGCATGTCGGTGTTGGCACCACTGATGCGTGCCTTCGTCCAGGAGGTGTCCCCGGGCTTGGCAAACCTGGTGCGGCGCCTCATCAATACCGACTTCTTCTCGTATACGCATGCTCGGTGCTGGCAACAGCAACGCGTGCCTTCGTCCATGACGTGTCCCCGGTCTTGGCAAACACAGCACTATGCCTCGTCAACAGCTTCTTCTTTGTGGCGCACCACTGCGCCCCTAACTACATGGCGCTCCCTTGCGCCCGCGGCTCCACATCGACTATCTCGACACTGGCCACCCCCAACTCGACATCGACCATGGCGTCCCTCGCACGTCTATCTCGACATCGGCTACACCGCTTCGCCCTCTTAGATACCTCGACATCAGTACAATGGACTACCGCCTTGCTTGAGCAACCTCGTCAGTTTTCACTCCAGCTCGCGATGCATCGACAGTTCCGACTATGGGGGGAGGGGGATGTCCGTCGTCTTACAACCTTCTTATTCTTCTCTAGTCTCACCGTCTGCGTCGCTACCATTATGACTGCAGGGGATGGTGAGTATCATGATTATTTAGGAAACATACGATAGCGTAGAATTTATTCTACCATGTATTGTACTCCAGGAAGGTCATGTACACCTGTATACATGCCCACGAGGCTTAAGCAATACATCAATTCCACAAATCTCCTCTGTATCCCTCTTACACTATATTCACCTGCCTTGATTTTTATGAAGACACTGAATAATGCATTCTTTGTTTTTCCTTTCCACTTTCTATAAAATGCACATTCATGCCCTGGACATGTTATTTATTTATTTCAATGCACATAAGGAAAAAAAATGTCATGATCTTCAAGTGGTGCACATTCATTGACTGATATGCATGATGGTGTGCCACGCACTTCATAAGAGGACTATATATAAATCTCAAAACACGTCAAGCATAATCATTAGTTCAAGCTTCTTATTCGGGAACATTTTTAAGAATCGGAATATGCCTCTAGGTCAGCCAGGAAGAGGAAGAAAGATATACTTTAAGAGCAGTAGACATGGGAACATGGAGGAATCATGAGCTATCCATCCATACCTCTAGAACTGGACGTTGATTTTTCTCACTGCTTCCTGGGCCATCCCATTCCCGTCATTTTTAGGCGCTCCATCCTCTCCCACTCAGTTTACTACTCACAATCTCGTAGTGATCGTTTGTTACGTGATGTGGCTGCGAGAGTGAGTTAGGAAAATAAAAAGGATAGTATTTAAGAGTAGTGGGTGTCATACCATGGAGGATAGCTAGACTCTTCTTCTCTGTATACTCGGGGTATCAAGATTTGTGTTGGTGTTTTCCCAATGTCTCTCATTCCTATTGTTCTTAATTGCTCCTTCCTCTTCCTTTCAGCTTGCATAACTATATTAGAAAATGTTATGCACATATAGATGATGGGGAAGTAAAGGCTAGTAATTAATAAAGAGGAAGAAAATGAGTACCTAAGAGCATTGCGCATGGGAACATAGAGGAAAGCCTAGACTAGTGTTTCCCTCAAAAATTGGGTGGCAATATATGTTTCTAAGTTTTCCCAATGCCTCTCACGCCTACCGTTCTTAGGCGTTCCGTCCTCTTCCTTTTGACTTGCAAAATAAAACAATTAACCAAGTGTAAGCATACAACTTAGTTTCATATTTTGGTATACTACACTTGGTCTCAGCATGCCAAAATGTAGTAGACAACTCCCATTGAATGGGTAATAGTGATAAATCCTGATGTGTAATGATTAAGCTATATTTAAACTAAGAGATGGTAAGCATATACGTGAACAATAATTTCAATAAAAAATAAATATACATTAACAATGGATATCATATGATTTTGGCAACAAATCATGTAATGTATGGCGAAATCAGCAACGCACATGGTAGATATAGGCTAAAGAAGGAGTCTCATAGTATGTTCCCCGCCTTCTTTTTCTCCACCGAATCGGATAGCGCGCACACCAAGCATTATCTAATGAGTGCGTCAACAGCCAAAATGAGCCACCATCATCATACTTACCACCACCTAAGACTCAGTGGGACCAAGAGCTGAGTCGGCGGTAGCCTAGGTGGTGATCGAACATGCATGGCGAGCAAAAATATCCACTTACCTATTTGGGGTAATAGAATTATTATTTCATAAATTTCTAGAGATTTATTTTCTTTGAGTTATTCTTATTTCATTGTATCGGACTTTGGGGGTCTCAGGTACCCATTGAGCTGCCCAAATTTTAGAGTTGGCTTCTGTCAAGCAAAACAAAATGAATTCCTCTATGACTTCGTCCATTAAGAAAAGCAGTCCACGATGGTAGATTTAGAGGTATTTTCCTCTCTCCTTAAAAAAAGGGCAGCCTTTCCCTACATTTCTGTAACAGGCTGTTTTCAGGACTTGAACCCGTGACCTCATGGCCACAAGGAAGCAGCTTTACCACTGCACCAAGGCTCCGCTTCTATTTTCCTCTCTCCTTAATGGAACAAAATATGTGAAGCTAAACAACTAGACAAATATCTCGCACTTTGATTCCAGTCTTAGCCTAAGGTATGTACCAGACACTTTTCAAGAGATTATTATTGGTAATTTGGTATATAGAACTTTATCAGATATAATTATAAAAATATACATAGGAGGATTCCACTAGATGAAGCTATATCATTAAGTAGATGCTAGCTACATCATGTGTAATGCGCTCTCTCGTTAAGCATCATACCATATATAACCTTATTTCATTTGTGCATGCCATAAATGCACTACCCCGCACAAAATTCATTGTTCACAATACTGCACCACGACAATGGATGTTGACATGTGGTACCCAGAATCTCTAAATTGTTTGATGGTCCAGACTTCCAAATTTGAAAATCTACTAGCTGTAGGTAAGAGTGCGATCAGGGAAGAGGAAGGAGCTGGTCTAAGAGGTGTAGGAATGGAACATGAAGAAAATCAACTATGATGCCTTCTCTAGTATTGGAGGGGAGAATCAGTCTGAAGTTTCTGATGCCCGCCATTCATATGGATCTTAGGTTCTCCTTCCTCTTACTTTTACCTCATACAATTTACTTGCTGAAGAAAACAAATAACCCTCCCTGCAAAACATAAGAAGAAAACGAAAATCCTACTTCGATGGTCATGAGGAATCTCAGTAGTGAGTTAGAAAGAGGAAAATTTTCAAAATCAACAAATACCAGGAAAACTACAATTCTTTTTCCTCCACTAAAATTTGGGGTTGAGTATAACATTGTTTTTTCCTAATGCATGTCAAATTCATAATGTTCTTAGATATGCCCCTTCTCTTCCTTTTGGCTTGCACATATACACGCACAACATGTTTACATTTGGGCTAAGACGGTTCAATACTGGTTTTCAGTAACCCCACGGAGATTAGTTGTAGGTAGCATCCAACTTCCTTCATTACTTCCAAAAACACAACCACCAAATTAAAGGAAATGAGCTACAATGTCCTTGCTTTGAACTCAAACCGACTTAGGCTGTATCTATGAACCAATTTTCATATTGTTCTTAGATACTCTTTAATTTTTCCATTGTCTTACACATATACATGCACAACCTCTTTAAATTTGTACTAAGGGTGTCCAATAACTATTTCAAGTGAATCCGTGAAAACAAGTCCTAAATTGCATCCGCCTTCCTTAATTAGTCCCAAATGGACCCATAGTACCAAAATATTAATCTCACTAAATGATTGAGCTTATTTACATTCCATTAAGTAAAATAATCTACACTTTGTGCTTTGGATGCAGAGATTACGGTGTAGTAAAACTATCCCTTTTCCAAAAAAGAAGATATACAATGTTGTAAAGGAAAGTCAAAACACATGGTTCACATTATTTAACTTCATTTAACTCCATACATATCGAGTACTTCCCTCACTACGTCCTTGAGCTTCATAAGGGAATGTGGTGACAATGTTATCATCATGGTGTGTGTAAATAAGAAAACATATATGTAACAAAAAAGAGAAAATTAAGTGGCACTAGGAAGACATATTTCGCTCTAATGTTCTCTCTAGGCCCAATTTATTAGGAGAACATGCCTATCTTCAAGAATGCCGAACAAGCATGAAAGATTTTAGCATGGATTATACAGTACAAGAAATTTATGTTCCTACATGGGATTATATTTAGATATGATACTTCCTGATAGCACACTTTGCTTGGTTGTCTAGTTTTTTCTTTCATGTTAATTATGTAGGAGATATGCCCTAGAGGCAGTAACAACCGTTATTTTGTATCTCCAAGTTTGTAATGAATGTTTATGTTCCATGCTATAACTGCTATGATTCTCGAGTCTGTAATAACACGAGGCTCGGAGGGAAACTCATATGCACGTGTGGTATAATAAACGGTAAAATGTATTCCTGGTCTTGCCTCTAAGACTGGCTTAAGTATTGCATGATGATCCTGTTTTCCTGATCATGGGCATGGATGTGCTGGCAATTTTTGAGGTCACATTGTTAGTAGAACACTTGTGTTGAATCAACCCAGATTGATGTTATGCTATGAGTTTCTATCGTTACAAGTTTATGGTTTTTAACACAGAGATAGTTAATGTTTGCATAATTCCTTAGACCATGAGAGTATCGAGTTCCTTCGTACTTGCTTTGTGAACTTTGGGGTTTGTTAAACGTCATCCGTAACTGGGTGGCTATTACGGCGGCTTACGGGTTCACGGAAAAGTATGGCAAGTAACGAGATAGCTCAAGATTGGGATTTGCTCCTCCGACGATGGAGAGATATTCTCGGGCCCTCTCGGTGTTACGGTATCCATCATCGTCTGGCCAGACACCTTGTGATTTGATCACTGGGATGCTGAAAACACGGAAACGAGAAAAGAGAACAAAACCGGTAACGAGGTAACTTGCATAGTGGACAAATTTGTTGATCCACGGGGATGCAATAAATCTCACCTCGGGTGTTTGTGACATATCGCGAAGCAACAGGAATAGCACACAGCAACTGGAGGTTCACTCGAATATTCATTCGTGTGGGTATAGGGGTTAATATGGGTGTCCACGGCTCCGATGTTGATCATTGATCGGAAGGGGTTCCGGGTCATGTCTATACTTCACCGAACCTATAGGGTCACACGCTTAAGGGTCATCTATCTGCTGAATACTAGACAGGGAGTCTGAGAGAAAATCACCGAAAAAGTATCGGACACCGAAAAAGTTTCGGACAGCGGAAAAGTTCCGCAGAGAGAACACCGGATGAGTTTCGGTGAAACTGAAAAGTTGTTTCGGGGTATTACATTAAGTCAAATTGGTTTCGGGACGCCCCTGATAATTCTTGGAGGGTGCCAGAATTATTCTGGAAACTTTCTGGAATTTTCGGGGATAAAAACCGGAAATGTTTCGGAGCTGCCGGAACCGCTTCAGATGCTTTTTCGCAGATGAAATCACTAATCTGGAATTGTTCCAGAACGCGTTGAAAATTATTTTAGTGGGTACTGGAAATATTCTAAGCCCACATAAATATTTTCAGCTCGTACAAACGCTGAAAAATGTCATCATGAATAGTGAAAGTGCTTTTTGGGAATTTTTATGGAAAACATCTTTTGGGAATTTTCCCAAAAGGCTTCTAGAAGCCTTGGGCACTAAGGAAGCCCCCTTGGGGGGGGCCCCCAAGGGGTGGCCGGCCATGGAGGGTGGAGCTCCACATGGCACTCCTTTTTTGCTTTATTCTTTATGTAAATGACATAAAGTGGGGGTACTTTTGGTATTTGTGAATGCCAACTTTACCCCTTGGTTTTCCTATAAATAGAGGAGAGTGGGCTGCCCACAAACCTCATCCCTTGCTCTCATACACATGCCATGCATTATCTGGCTTCTTCTCTCCCTCCCACGAAAAGAGTTTCGTAGAGCCGAAAGGCTGTCTGGGTTCCGGCAGGAGCTAGTTCTGGACGGCGAAGCCCTGCCGGATAGCTGACACCGTATGTGTGCAACCCCATAGAGAGGTCGTAGTTTCGGTCTTTTGCCCGAGGGGCTGCTCGAGTGTCCTCCCGGAGGGCTGTCCGAGTCTCCGTTCGAGTTTCGAGGGTCCTCCCGAAGGGCTGTCTGCGACATCGTCCGGGGGACTGTCCGACCGCCTCCCGAAGGGCTGTCCGGCGAGGGAGTACATCCTCGCGGTTGGGAGGTTGTAAATCCTAGCTGCGGGGATCTGCACCAACGATCTCCACCGACTCTTCTTCCGCTGCGCTTCGAGTCGGTACGGATCAGATCAAACCTTGTATGCAGTCTCCATAGTGGTCCTGGGCGTGCTCGCTATACCGAAAATTTTTGTTTTCTGTCGCGTTCCTGGTATCAGAGCCGTGCTATGCGTAGATGCAGGTTACGATCTAGAATACATGGAGATGTATGGGTATTGCATAATATAATTAGGTAGTAGATAAGATCTATTGCTGATAACTATTTATGCGGGTGATAGATGAAATATGTTACCCGATGTTCTTGTTGCTTCCCTAGAATTTGCGTTTGCTCAATCTCGAGACAGCATGGTGGAATTTGACAAAGTTCTGGCAATCCGTGATCCTGATTGATCATGGAAGTGCTATCAGTTCTTTGGGTTCTGCCATAGTCAAAAGAAAGATGAAATTCGCAGATGAAAGGGCATTGCAGATATGATCTGCACGGGGGTCATGCGTATGACGAAGTTTAGTATGGGGCTCGAGATTTAATTATCTCGTGTTTCATACACCCCGAGATGTTAATCTAGCGACTTGAATAATCATACTTGATGATAAACGTTGGTAGCTGCGGTTTAAGTCAAAACCTTAGAAGCCACGTAAAATAAAATTTTGCATAAACCGATTAGAGGCGTCTAACTTGGTTTTGCAAGATGGTTTGCATGTGATGTGGTATAGCAAGTCTCATATTCAATTTGATTATGTATGAGATGACTATATGATGTAATTAATATGACCTGCGTGTCATGATTCGGCATGATGGCTGGAGCCATATGATTGCACTTTAATGACCTGCGTGTCAACCTTAAGTAATGCATTTAATTCTATCCGCTATGGAGATGGCGATATTATCTGATGCATCGACAAGGTGGTGGCAATCTTCGCGAAGGTGAACACCGACGCAAATGCCGAAGACGAAGAATACTTGACTTCTCCGTCAGAAGAGGCTATACCATATCATGCTATTATGAATTGCCTGAGATGTTTATCCCTCTTGATGCACCCTTCTTGATTGCGTGGTAGTCGCTTTTATTAGGGTGATCTCTCACATAAAATATCAAGTAGTTAGTGTTCTCCCAAGTGTAGCACCGTCACGGCACCTATCTCTTCGGGGTGTCACATGCTAACATGGGCACGAACGATTAGAGAAGTGTGAGGCGGGTGAGTTGAGACCTCGCAGTAAGATCACTTGGTTGTCTTGACGTTCAGGCATGAAAGTCATGAGCTCGGAACACACACATCGAAAGATGAACAAGAGTCACATAGAGATGTGATTGGCAAGTTTGCCTAACGATTGAAGTTCTCGCCATCAGTGATGCTACCATCAATGGCGTTGAATTGAAATTTGTGTCTTGAATCACTCACAATCAATTATGAGAGATATTGATTTGAGTGGGAGCGCACTTTAGAATAAAACTGTTTATTCACTAGTGTAAATTTCATTATAAACAAAGTCTAAGTGAAACCTGTGTTTTCCGTTGTAGATCAAATGGCTCGCAACACCGCGTTCAACTTAGGCCCGTTGTTAGAGAAAGAGAAGTTAACTGCGACTGGAAACAACTATGCGGACTGGGTCCGCAACCTGAGGATTGTCCTCAGGAGCGCTAAGAAACTGTATGTGCTTGAAAATGCTCTTCCAGCTAAACCGGCGGCAGAGGCCCCGGAAGATGAACAAAATGTCTGGGCCACTAAGGATGATGATCACAACTTAGTGCAGTGCCTCATGCTAGCTTGCATGTGTACAGACCTTCAAAAACGTTTTGAATTCCATAAACCCCGTGATATGATCCGGGAATTGGATGCTCTGTACAAGGAAACCGCAAAGTCTGAATGATTTGATATCATGAAGGCTTTGATGGATTGCAAGATGGCTGAGGGTAGTTCAGTTGGCGAACACGTGGTCAAAATGATTGGCTATGCTGAAAGGCTTAAAACCCTGGAATTTCCACTTCCACCTGGCCATACGGTGGACATGTTGCTTTCTTCACTCCCCCCGTCTTACGACGGTTTTGTATTAAACTACAACATGAGTGGGATGGAGAAGGAACCGGAAGAGGTGCTCGCCATGCTGAAAACTGCAGAAGGAGGACTGCGAAAAAATCGCAAGCAAGTGTTGCTTGTGAATAAAACCGCCAGTTTCAAAAAGAAGAAAGGCAAGCCAAAGAAGGGCAAGGGCGCCGGTAAGACCGGCTCCCAAAGCAACTCTAAGGGTGGAGCCAAGAATGAAACTGAGTGCTTCTACTACAAGGGCACAGGACACTGGAAGAGAAACTGCAAGAAGTATCTGGAAGATAAGAAGTCCGGGAAAACCGAAAAAGGTATAATTGTTATACAAGTTAATGTCATTGACGTTTTGCTTGCTAGCGAAAATTCTAAGTCTTGGGTATTTGATACCGGATCGGTTGCTCACATTTGCAACTCGATACAGGGGCTTCAGAAGGTGCGCAAGCTGGCAAAGAATGAAGTCGTGATGCGCGTCGGGAACGGCGCTGGGATCGCCGCTCAAGCCGTCGGCATTATGCCTCTACGTCTCCCTTCAGGATTTATCTTAGAACTAAGTAACTGTTATTTTGTTCCACTGTTGTGTAGAAACATTATCTCCGGATCATGTTTAGTACACGATGGGTATTCGTACAAGTCTGAGAACAAGGGTTGTTCACTTTTTTATAAGGATATGTTTTATGGATTTGCACCCATTGTTGGGGGCCTTTTCATACTAAATCTTGAATGTGGAAATGATGTCTTTAACGTGAATGCTAAATGCCTTAAGAAGGCTGATACCACCACCACTTTCATGTGGCACTGTCGGCTTGGCCACATCGGAAAGAAACGCATGAAAAGACTCCATAAAGATGGAGTTTTACCATCTTTTGATTTTGAATCATTTGACACATGTGAAGCTTGCTTGATGGGGAAAATGACCAAGACGCCGTTCACGGGTCATCCTGAACGGGCGGGTGAATTATTGGAAATAATACATAGTGATGTATGTGGTCCAATGAACACAGCCGCACGGGGTGGGTATTTCTACTTCGTGACTTTTACTGATGATTTAAGTCGGTATGGCTATATCTACTTAATGAAGCATAAGTCGGAAACCTTTGAAAAGTTCAAAGAATTTCAGAATGAGGTAGAAAATCATCATGACAAAAAGATTAAGTTTCTGCGGTCTGATCGTGGAGGCGAGTATCTTAGTCATGAGTTTGGCCAACATCTGAGTGAACGTGGAATCGTTTCACAGCTTACGCCTCCCGGAACTCCACAGCGAAACGGAGTATCGGAAAGACGTAACCGAACCCTGTTGGACATGGTAAGGTCGATGATGTCCCTTACAAATCTTCCGATAACTTTTTGGGGTCACGCACTAGAAACTGCCGCTTATACACTAAACAAAGCACCGTCAAAATCTGTTGACACGACGCCATATGAGTTATGGTATGGGAAGAAACCCAGTGTGTCGCATCTCAAGATTTGGGGTTGTGAAGCATATGTAAAACGTTTACAGCCTCAAAAACTCGATCCCAGATCAGACAAATGTTACTTTGTAGGTTATCCAAAGGAAACCTTTGGGTATTCCTTCTACCACCCATCCGAGGGCAAAGTGTTTGTCGCAAAAACCGGAAGCTTTCTCGAGAAAGAATTTCTCGCTAAAGAAGTGAGTGGGAGGACAGTACAACTTAATGAGATTAGTGAATCTTCGGCAACCGTTGATATGGCTAAGGAACCGGAAGAGATTCTGCTAATTATCCCTACAACTGAGCCGGAAGTTATCGCATATGATGCGGGGACTTCAAACAATGTTGTAACTGAACCGCGCAGATCAGGCAGGGCTATCCAGCCACCTGAGTGGTTTCATAACGAAATCTTCATTCTTGAAGACGATGAACCTGCGCACTACAAGGAAGCGATGACGGGACCTAGCTCAAAGGAATGGCACAAGGCCATGAGATCCGAAATGGAATCCATGTACGAAAACCAAGTTTGGAACTTGGAAGAACTTCCAGAAGGCGTAAAGCCGATTGGTTGTAAATGGATTTTCAAAAAGAAGACGGACGCGGATGGTAACATTACTATCCACAAAGCTAGACTTGTCGTGAAAGGGTTCACGCAAGTTCCAGGAGTGGACTACGACGAGACTTTCTCGCCCGTAGCTATGCTTAGGTCTGTTCGGATATTGCTAGCAATTGCTGCTTATTTCGACTATGAAATATGGTAGATGGATGTCAAAACGGCTTTCCTAAATGGAAACCTCAAAGAGGATGTATACATGATACAGCCGGAAGGTTTTGTCATTCATGAGGATGCTGGAAAGGTATGCAAACTTCAGAAAGCCATTTATGGTCTGAAGCAAGCATCAAGGAGCTGGAACATTCGTTTTGATGAAGTGGTCAAAGAGTTTGGCTTCATCAGGAATGACGAAGAATCTTGTGTTTACAAGAAGTTTAGTGGGAGCGCAAAAGCATTTCTAATCTTGTATGTGGATGACATATTATTGATTGGAAATGACATGAATTTTCTTAGCGAAATAAAAGAATCATTGAAGAAAAGGTTTTCAATGAAAGACTTAGGCGAAGCGGCATATGTATTGGGCATCAGAATCTATAGAGATAGATCAAAACGCCTGATAGCGCTTAGCCAAAGCACGTACATTGACAAGGTGTTGAAAAGGTTCAACATGGAGAACTCCAAGAAGGGCCTACTCCCCATGTCACCTGGCACAGTGCTTTGCAAGAATCAGAGTCCTCGAACTCTCGATGAGTGAGTACAAATGAATGATGTTCCATATGCCTCGGCAGTTGGTTCTATTATGTATGCCATGCTATGTACAAGACCGGATGTTTCCTATGCGCTAAGTGTTAGCAGCCGGTACCAAAGTGATCCAGGATTGGAACACTGGGCCGCAGTCAAGGGTATTCTTAAGTACCTCAGACGGACCAAGGATTTACTCCTTGTGTACGGAGGTGATGAAGAGCTCATTGTAAGTGGTTACACTGATGCAGGCTTCATGACTGACCCAGATGACTTCAAATCTCAATCAGGCTATGTTTTCATGTTGAACGGTGGCGCAGTTGATTGGAAAAGTTCCAAACAAGAGACTGTCTCGGATTCTACGACGGAGGCGGAGTATGTTGCAGCTTCAGAAGCCTCCAAGGAGGCGGTATGGATCAAGCAATTTCTTGAAGACCTTGGTGTGGTTCCAAGTGCTCTCGACCCGGTGGAGATCTATTGTGATAATAGTGGCGCCGTGGCTCAGGCAAGGGAGCCAAGTTCGCACCATAAGACAAGACATATTCAACGCAAATATAAACTCATTCGACATCTTGTCGAAGAGGGTTTAGTGAAAGTACGCAAAGTTCACACGGATCTGAATGTGTCAGACCCGATGACGAAGCCTCTACCACGAGCAAAGCATGAGCAACACCGGATAGCCATTGGTGTTAGGGAAGCCATGTAACTGGGTTATGACTATAGTGCAAGTGGGAGTCTGTAGGAGATATGCCCTAGAGGCAGTTACAACAGTTATTTTGTATCTCCAAGTTTGTAATGAATGTTTATGTTCCATGCTATAACTGCTATGATTCTCGAGTCTGCAATAACACGAGGCTCGGAGGGAAACTCATATGCACGTGTGGTATAATAAACGGTAAAATGTATTCCTGGTCTTGCCTCTAAGACTGGCTCAAGTATTACATGATGATCCTGTTTTCCTGATCATGGGCATGGACGTGCTGGCAATTTTTGAGGTCACATTGTTAGTAGAACACTTGTGTTGAATCAACCCAGATTGATGTTATGCTATGAGTTTCTATCGTTACAAGTTTATGGTTTTTAACACAGAGATAGTTAATGTTTGCATAATTCCTTAGACCATGAGAGTATCGAGTTCCTTCGTACTTGCTTTGTGAACTTTGGGGTTTGTTAAACGTCATCCGTAACTGGGTGGCTATTACGGCGGCTTACGGGTTCACGGAAAAGTATGGCAAGTAACGAGATAGCTCAAGATTGGGATTTGCTCCTCCGACGATGGAGAGATATTCTCGGGCCCTCTCGGTGTTACGGTATCCATCATCGTCTGGCCAGACACCTTGTGATTTGATCACTGGGATGCCGAAAACACGGAAACGAGAAAAGAGAACAAAACCGGTAACGAGGTAACTTGCATAGTGGACAAATTTGTTGATCCACGGGGATGCAATAAATCTCACCTCGGGTGTTTGTGACATATCGCGAAGCAACAGGAATAGCACACAGCAACTGGAGGTTCACTCGAATATTCATTCGTGTGGGTATAGGGGTTAATATGGGTGTCCACGGCTCCGATGTTGATCATTGATCGGAAGGGGTTCCGGGTCATGTCTATACTTCACCGAACCTATAGGGTCACACGCTTAAGGGTCATCTATCTGCTGAATACTAGACAGGGAGTCTGAGAGAAAATCACCGAAAAAGTATCGGACACCAAAAAAGTTTCGGACAGCGGAAAAGTTCCGCAGAGAGAACACCGGATGAGTTTCGGTGAAACTGAAAAGTTGTTTCGGGGTATTCCATTAAGTCAAATTGGTTTCGGGACGCCCCTGATAATTCTTGGAGGGTGCCAGAATTATTCTGGAAACTTTCTGGAATTTTCGGGGATAAAAACCGGAAATGTTTCGGAGCTGCCGGAACCGCTTCAGATGCTTTTTCGCAGATGAAATCACTAATCTGGAATTGTTCCAGAACGCGTTGAAAATTATTTTAGTGGGTACTAGAAATATTCTAAGCCCACATAAATATTTTCAGTTCGTACGGACGCTGAAAAATGTCATCGTGAATAGTGAAAGTGCTTTTTGAGAATTTTTATGGAAAGCACCTTTTGGGAATTTTCCCAAAAGGCTTCTAGAAGCCTTGGGCACTAAGGAAGCCCCCTTGGGGGGGCCCCCCCAAGGGGTGGCCGGCCATGGAGGGTGGAGCTCCATGGAGCTCCACATGGCACTCCTTTTTTGCTTTATTCTTTATGTAAATGACATAAAGTGGGGGTACTTTTGGTATTTGTGAATGCCAACTTTACCCCTTGGTTTTCCTATAAATAGAGGAGAGTGGGCTGCCCACAAACCTCATCCCTTGCTCTCAAACACATGCCATGCATTATCTGGCTTCTTCTCTCCCTCCCACGAAAAGAGTTTCGTAGAGCCGAAAGGCTGTCTGGGTTCCGACAGGAGCTAGTTCTGGACGGCGAAGCCCTGCCGGATAGCTGACACCGTATGTGTGCAACCCCATAGAGATGTCGTAGTTTCGGTCTTTTGCCCGAGGGGCTGTTCGAGTGTCCTCCCGGAGGGCTGTCCGAGTCTCCGTTCGAGTTTCGAGGGTCCTCCCGAAGGGCTGTCTGCGACATCGTCCGGGGGACTGTCCGACCACCTCCCGAAGGGCTGTCCGGCGAGGGAGTACATCCTCGCGGTTGGGAGGTTGTAAATCCTAGCTGCGGGGATCTGCACCAACGATCTCCACCGACTCTTCTTCCGCTGCGCTTCGAGTCGGTACGGATCAGATCAAACCTTGTATGCAGTCTCCATAGTGGTCCTGGGCGTGCTCGCTATACCGAAAATTTTTGTTTTCTGTCGCGTTCCCTAACAAATTATTCGGTAGAGTTTTGCTTTTCGAACAATTTTTATTGGGTAGTGTGTACAGAAAGATTGAGTGTCGCTGTTATTAGAGTACATGGCGTATTTGTGTTTCAGAAGCCAATGTAATGATAATGGTCATCACCTCAGATGTGACAATCTACATTTCCCATACATGAATGATGAATTATGCCTCCTCATCTTTTCCGTTTCCTAAAGTCTCACATCATGGCTTGGCTAAATTGCTGGATTTTTGTATACACTAATATATAAGCAGTTGAAGAAGATCAGCTCCATACAACTACAAGTGATGGTCCACAATTACACCACAAGTTACACGCGTCTTGAGAAAAATTACATGCCCCCACTATCACATACTATTGTGTCCCATGGCGTGATGTGTAGTAAGTGTGTGCTTAACTTATATACAGACCTACACCAACAACTATGCACCTCTCTATCTATTTATACCCTAGTGCTACCATGCAACAACACAAGATGCTCTTTCAACTTCTCATGTTTCTGGAGTTAGTTGTGGAGGGTGGGCCAGGAAGAGGAAGAATGAGAGGGTCCAAGAGTAGTATGAATGGGAACATCGAGGAAAGCGTGAGCTTTCTAGATTTCCTCTCCTTACAAAGGAGAAATCTAGCTCTGTGTTTTTCCCATGCCTCCCATTCCTATTGTTCTTGGGTTCTCCTTCCCCTTACTTTTGGCTTCCACATCAAACAATTTATGTATAAATTTAGATGGTAGGATCTTGATAGTAGGCAAGGAAGAGGAAGAAAAGAGGGTCTAAGAGTTGTAGCAATGGTTTCATGAATAAATCCACAAGTGAGTTGTTTCTTACCTCTTAACACTAGAGGTGGCAACTTTGCTTCAAATTTTCCGAATGCCTCTCCTTCCACTTCCTTTCACTTGCAACATTGGACAAATATCAATGTTGTTTTGGCTCTTCATGCACTGGATATGATAATGATAGCGAGTTATTTCTTTCCTTGGTGTTCCTGTAAAGCTAATATGGTGGCATTACCTTAATGAAGGTTTTAACATATCACAGTGATATCAAATATTAACATTTGAGAGTATATACTCACATCCGCAAAAAGGCAGCAGCATAATTATGAGATATTAAGATAACTAGCAAAGTGACCAGCACAACGCATGGGCTATAATTTTACAAAGTTAAGTACATAGCGAGTATTCATGTTTTATCATCAGAACATATTATTTGATTTGCTACAAAAATTAGAGCCAAATATCATGACATTTATAATAAAAAAAATCCCATTGCAAACATAGGTTTCTCTGAGAGATGTTTGGTTATTCCCATGAGATCTAACACATGTTATTTTTGCATTAATCATGTACTCCCTCTGAATGGAATATAAGTCTGACACGGTATCTCAGATCTTTGATTTGATTAGCAAAAAATATGTTGTATTTCATAAAACATATATTTTAGATTCTTCATCGAATGAAGTTTCTAACATATATTTTTTGTGGCGTATTATATATGTTTTGTTAGTTAATTGATGACCTAAAATTCGCATGACAGACTTATATTCCCGTGTGGAGGAGGTACGTACTTGTTAATATTACTATAGTAATAATGTCAGTTTATGATCAATCCTGCCGCACAATTGAACGTTTTATCTTTTTTTGGTCTTTTGTGTGAGCTATCACGTAATTAGCTAATTATATACAATCACTCCTGCAATGGCCCCGAAAATGAAATATAGAGTACTAATATCATTGTGGTTAGTGGAGAAGAACTATCAAACTAGAATTTCCATTTCCTTTTCGTTTTGAAAACTTACCTTACCAGAGAGGAGTTGTGCTGGGGGCAAGATGTGGGACCTGAATACTAAACGTTAGCAGAGAAGAACCTTTATACTAAACCAATTTCGAGAACTTCTTCTGCTTTCATTTCCTTCATCTTCAAAGTCACAAAGTTATTCCAAAGCCTAGGTGTTATTACTGCACAAAACCTAAAGAAATGAGGAATTTTTTGTTCAAGTGTACATAGATGAATTTAGTCCGCATAAAATGTACGAACGGTGGTTGGAGACCCAATACCAAAAATTGTCAGGAGATGGTTGGCGCTGATGGTCACTACTGTATAGCGTCAATCATTGTTTCTGTTGCTTCTGGTTTTTCTCCATCTGTTTGGGCATAGCTTCGGTCTTGTATGACTTTGCTCTTTGCCGTGATGGTTTGTGTGTGTGTGTGTGTTGCGTTTGCTGTGTGCACTCTAGTTATGAAGAGGCCGGGTGTGTACTCATTATTATTATATCCCTCGATGCTACACTATGAGTCAAAGAACACCCTTTATGGAATAAAAGAACCATCTCATCTTCTTCGGTGAAACAATTTCACGGTTCTCCTTTTTCTCGTGCGCACTCCACTTCACCTATCCAGTTTGCTCCCCAGTGTGCTCCAGCGGCAGCAGCTATGCCCAAAATGAGGAGGATGGCGCACTACGGGTCTCGCTCCATGTGCCGTGGTCCGGTGTCGGGTCGCCGTCCTTATGTGATGCATCACCACTGCTCTAGCCTTTGTGTTCTTCTGACCACACCAGCTCCTCTCATGTCTTTGCGTCCTTCAGCACGTCATACACACAAGTTTGATTTATATTGGGTTGCAATACTGATTTCTGGAGAGTTCGACCTGGGGCACGCGGAGTGAACTCCAGGTAACAAAAAATTGAATTTCGGCTGGCAGAGTATGTGGCGGCACCACCGTCAAGAATGAGTAGCGCATAGCTGGCGGCATACTTGTGGCGTTCGGCGTCGGAGGAAATGGGTAAAGGGAGGAGGAGACGTCAAGGAGGAGGGCGAGGAGGTGGTAATGGGAGCAGCGGGACCTCTGCGGCAGAGGAGGCATGAGAGGCACCGGCGGCGTACTTGCATCAGTTGGAAGAGACGGGGGAGGGGTGGAGGGATGGTGAGGAGGAGGTGGGTGGCGACGAGGAGGAGGAGGAGGCAGGAGAGGCGTCGGCGAAAAGATGGCATCGGCGGCGTGCTTGCCGAAGTTGGTTTCAGAGGAAACGGGGATGGGGGCAGAGGAGACAGCGAGGAGCAGAGGGTCGTGGTGGTGGTGGACGGCGCGGCCAGAAACCGTTTGTTGGTCAGATCCCATAGATTGTTATCTGTTTTGTCCCATGCATTATCCGTTCCATCTCGCTCTGCTCGTCAAGCACATACCAATGAGGTGCTTGGCCTCCAAGGCACTTGGTCTTTAAGGCACTTTCCCATCAACGCATCACTTGCCTTCCACTCCGTGGGTGTGGGCTGCACCACTTGGGCCTATTGGGTCGATGCGATTGCTTTGGGTACTCATGGTTGTGCAGGTGACACTTTTTCTGCCTTCTCACATATGCTTTCGTTTTGAGGTTTGTAGCACGGGCGTCTCTCGCGTGATGATTGTCTGGTCGGCGCCGGGTTGTTTGGCATGCGTGTCCTTTGCCCGTCGGCTCCTCTATAACTTGTTGTGGGGGCACTCAGGGGCTCTGCGAGCCATCCGACCTGCCCGGTCGAACCGCACTCCGCAGTGGCGTAGCCAGCTCGGTGAGTCAGGGTGGTCCAACAATGAATTTTCATGCAATCCTAGTATGTTCAAGAATTAGATTTTTTTTTTCTAGCCTATCTATAGGCTATGGGGAAAATTTCAGGGTGGTCCATGGACCACCCTGTCCGCCCCCTAGCTACGCCACTGGCACTCCGCATAGCCGGCTGGGCGGCCATCCGTACAGTCTCCCGGGTACATGTACCCGGGCGAGGTAGACGACCGTGATCGACTAGCGAGTACCCAGGCAACGTCAGCCAACCAAGCAGTCATGGAGAGGGTCGACCACGATTCATTTGGATAGAGAGTATATTTTGCAGTGTTTTCCCCTTGGGATGATGAGCCGTGCTTGGTTCATCCGAGCTGTTGCGGTCGGCTCACTCGTAAATCTATTGTGGTGGTGAGGAAATGTGAGATGGTAATTTTATCATAGTTTTAAATAGCCGGCTATAGCTCCTTTATAGCCCGCTATAACCTTTTCAGCAGGGTGCCGCTAAATGGTCGCCTTCACAAATAGCCCGCTATAGCTGATTTGGAGGCCCGCCGCTATTTTCCATAGCCCGCTATTTAAAACATTGAATTTTATGGGTGCTGTTGCGCATTGTTGGGCTCATTCTGTAGTGTTTATGATTCGTACAAGCACTGATGTATATGGAGCATCCAGCTTGTGGGACTTCGAAATAGAGTAGGTGTTTTACGCGATAAAATTTGCATGCACTAAAACTCCAGGCGCATAGACCGACGCATTCGACCAAACCCCAGCTGGTTATGAATGCTGGTTGGTTCTTCGTCTGGGGTCAGGTAATTTAATTCTTTGCGTTCCAGAAGGAATGAAATGCATAGGGGACCATCCGTTTTTTGCTCTCTGATTTACGGATTCGCAGGGGCCGAGGGCCAACCTAAGTTGACTGACAATGAGAAAGCTTGCGAAACAAAGTGATCAGAGGGCCAGGTGGCTAGGGCGTGGTCGAGCGAAGGCCTTCAAAGCCGCGCGATCTCCCAAGCACCGCCGGTAGACTCACCTTTTGACCAGGCACTTCTACAATTGCCTTTTAATTGGTGACGACATTGGCTTATAAACGCAGTGTCCGGTGAACTGTTTGATCCATTCTCTGCCTCTTCATCGATGTCGTACCCTTTGGAACAGCCCCCAGTTGATCCTCTCCCGGGCTCATGGACAGAGATGGAGCTGGCCATTGTGGAGGCTGCGCAGGTGCGCTTGTTCATGAGGGAGCCTGCCCAGGGGTTAGCGGAGTTGGAGGACAAGCATCACCATATCATAAGCATGTTCATAGAGGAAGCTGGCCGTGCCCATGGGGATTCCCAGGGCCTTGCCCGTGGCGTTGGACGTGGGCGTGTCTGTGCCAGTGGCCGGGACGTTGATGGTGTCGGTGGGGTCAAAGTGGTGGTCGCAGTGGTCGTGGCCACTGTTATTCATCACCACGGACGTGCTCACGGTTGTAATTAGTTTTAGATGTTCTATGAATGTAAGTCGCAGCGCGACAGATTTCCCTCTTGCTTTTATTGGAAACGATCAAAGTTTTTGGATTTGTTGCCCGTGTTGATTTTTCACATTCAACAGCCATGCCCATGAACGATCTTAATGAGTGCCAAGTACAGCCGATGCGGCCGGACATAGCAATGACGATCACGCTGCCCGAAGACAGGATGGCACGTGACGAGAAAGCGATTGCAGCTACGGAACCCACCTTGGGCTGCAGAGATTCCACGATGAAGATGGGACGGGCGTTCCTTCGCGACGCCTTCCCGGATGACCCTTGTGGTTAGCCTGCGTGTGTTGGTGCTTGTGTTGGGGAAGTGGAGGTGCCTTTGCCATCCGGTCTGCTACCGTTGCGGCCCCTGCCCAGATGTCGTGTTCTGGAATACTTGACCATCATTTGGACACGGCGTTCTGTCTCTCTGTCGTTTTGTTGTGTGCGTGTTCTGCATGTACCCTTTGATAGTGTTCTTTCCCTTGATCAGTTGATTGTGTGCTCGGTTTGTGTTGGGGTGTAATACTTGGCTATTGAGTTGCTCTGGCGGCCGAAGAAGCACATGGGCAACGATCAACCCATGCGTCGTCGAAATTTGGTTGTCTGGCTTTGCAGTTTATTCGAATGTTGGCGTGGGCCGGGTTGGATCATGCTGGGCACCTACTTCATGTTTGCATCCATGGGCGTGTAGCGGTCATGCTCCAGGTACTTTTCTCTTGTGTTTACCATAGTCTACCAGGGATACGTCCTATGGAATGGATGGACCCATGCTGCCTTTGTCGTGATGATGGACAGGTGTGATGGCGCGGGTGGGGCGTCCGTCATGACCAACTTAAAAATATAGATGGATCCTCACATGCTATGACATGCTAGATACGTGTCTGTGATGATGTTGATGAAATGGTGTGAGGCCAGCATGGACTGCCATTGCATGCCCCGCTGGCAAGGGCTGCCTAGACGGAAGGTCCGGGTAGCTGGGACATCGTTGTACGATAGAGCGAAAGAGAGCTTTTCCACGAATAACGAGAAGAGTCATTGACCATCTCATCCTACGCCAGGCCGGCGTGCATGATCCAATAGGCGACCACCTCGGCGTATGATCTAATAAGCAGAACCTCCTTTCCCTCATTGCAGAAAATGAACGCTGCTAGATGAGGACCTAACAGCAACGTGCACTCGTCGAATGCTGCTAGTTTCTACCTTATCAGCTGTGTTCGGCCCGAGTGCTGCTAGTATCCTGTTACTAGTGGCGTCCTACTAGCAGTGCACCGGCCAAACGCTGCTAGTAGGCACTAACACACGCTGCTAATTAGGGGGTCCTGTACTAGTGCCTAGTTCAAGGTATTCCATAGTGGTCTGTAATTGTAACATTTATTTGCTTGATTCTGGTGATCTCCCGTCACATGGATTATTATCTCTTCATCCACCTTGCTCTTGTAAAATATACCGAAGGATCATATGGTTTATTACCTTCCCACTTGTTGTAAATGCAAGTTCGGGGTCAAGGAAAAATATTTTTCTCTTTAGCTATGCATGAGAAAAAGATCTCCCGAAATCCTCCCTCCATGTGCCCATATTAGCAAATATATGTTACATGGCCCAGTGTCATTCAATGATACACCATGGTGCACCATGCAGATATGCATGTGTTTTCATTGATTCCAGCATTCCGCTCACAAGGTTGAGCACAATTTACACTCTAGAGTACCTCATAAAAGCCTATATATACCTCACGAGTTCAAGGTTCTTTCTCTATAATACTCCTTCAATGTGAGCTAGGAAGAGGAAGAAATCGTCGAAGAGAGCGGTGAGAATGGGAGCACGGAGGAAACCCTGAGCCTCAGTGTTTCCCCTTGCCTCCCAATCCTATTGTTCTTAGGTTCTCCTTCCCCTTCCTTTTACCTCATGAGGAAGTGTTTCCATGATTAAAGCTTCATAAATTGTAAAGTTTAGGCCATGAGGCCTTGAGAGAGCAATTAGGGAAAAGGAAGCCATGAGTATCTTAGAGCGGTGGGCATGGGAACATGGAGGAAAACCTTGATTTCGTGGGCTCTTAATTTAGGGGCAAAGATTGTTTTGCGTTTTCCTGATGCCTCCCATGCCTATTGTTCTTAGGTATTCCTTCCTTTTCCTATTTGCTTGTACAATTATTTTAACAAATGTGTGCATTTGGATTTAGATGATGGGGAAGTGATGGCAAATCAGGAAGAGGAAGAAAATGAGCATCTAAGAGCATTGGACATGTGAACATGGAGGTAAGGCCTAAAATAGTGTATCCCTGCAACTAGGGTCCAACATTTGTTTTGGAATTTCCCCGATGCCTCCCATGCCTATTGTTCTTAGGTGTTCCTTCCTCTCCCATATGATCTGCAAAAATATTGTGAACGGAGTGACAATATACATCTTCGTGCCTTCAGTTTTAGTTTCTGGTTGTGCTTCCGTTTTACGTCTACTGCTTTGTTCGTTTCACTGTTTTTGTGATAACTTAGGTACCTTTTCCAAGCAATGGGGACGAGAACATGGAGGAAGGCCTAGACTTTTTAGGGGCCAAGATTGTTTTGTATTTTCCTAATGCCTCCCATGCCTCTAAATTAAGCTTGTTCTAACATAAATAGATGTGTTCCTGCAAAAAAAACATAAATAGATGTGTTGATTTGCTTGTCAAGTTTGATTTCTTGTTGGAACTCTTGTTCCATGGAGTAAACATGGCACATGCGTTGCTTATTTATTTTCAATAGGAATTTATCAGTATCAGATGTGACTTGACTTGGCGTTGAGTCTTTTGTTGGTCCGATCTTTTGCATTACTCAATGAAATAGCAAGAAAGTCGATGAACGATCGTCACAACAACAGCATACATAAAAGTAGTAGAATGATTCTTCGGATCAAACAATATGCAAGAAGACCAAAGAATACAAGTTACGAACATAATCAATCATAATGAACCGCGCGCGTAGCAGCAACTAAATCTCTCAGATATTAGCAAACATACACAAATAATTGGTGTACCCGAATATGATACTTTTCTGATGTTTTCTCAACTCTGATCAGAACAAAATTGTGCCTTGCCTGGTCATACCCAGCCTCTTCTAGAGACGACCCAAACATAAGCAAACCGGCTACGATACACTCTCTTTCTCTCTTATATCCAAACTAATCAAGATTTTTACTAATTAATGATTTGGCCATGTTGATTACATAGGATCCTCTTATCTTACCTAACAAAACTAGATAGACTAACGAATAATGTGACTAGTACTCCAAGCATGCGACCTTCTGGATCCAAAAACTAAAGGACACCAATAACGAACAGACATTCGATCTGGGTAGCTCTCAGATCGAACAAAAGGTCCCATGCGAACAATCGAATTGATCGAACGAAAATGTTTGATGTGGTAGCAACTCCAGATTGAACGAAAACTTTGCCTCTTGCACCTATCAGATCAAAGTCTTATGGGTAAAAATCCACACATTAAAAACACCAGGACCCGATAAACTTGACTGCACACATGAAACAATATGAATTGTTGATGGGGCATCGATACAAAAAGCTCCAATCTGTAATGTATATGGATTATTATGGTCTATGGTCATATCACTATGCTTGTTTGTGATTAGAATGAAATTCCATGAGATGTTAGTTGGAGGTTCCTTGTCAACCGGGTCGTGAAGTGCGATGCTTGTGGAAATTTTGTGCACATATGTGATGTGTCATGTTCTCTACTCTCCATGCTCACTCCTAAAAAGAATCCAATAGAGTGGTTCGCTTTCCTTTCCCTTCTTATAAATGAACCACCCGGGGTTAGACTATTTTACATTGAGTGTTATGTGTCCACGACATCATTGACTCCAATGCTATATGGTGCAACATGCAGTAGGTGCATTGATTTAGTTGCTTTACTGACAGAGTATCTGTGCATCATACAGCAATGCAGTAGAGGCCTACTTCAGAACATTGTTCAATAGTATCAGATTTCTATTGTTAAAGGTGTGTAGTTCAAGGGCTCAAGAACGAGCCGAGAAGAGGACAAGAGAAAGTCTAAGAGCATTGGTAATAGGATCATAGAGGAAAGTCTAGAGCTCGATTTCTCCTTCAGTGTCAGATGTACAAATTTGCTTTGTGTTTTCCCGATGCCTCATATTCCTATCGATCTTAGGCACTCTTCCTCTTCCTTTTGGTTTGCCTAAATATTTTGATAGGAGAAGGTGGAAAGTACGAATGCATATGATGTTTCAGATGATAAAGCGGTGGCAGTGAGTCGGGGAGAGGAAGAAAAGAGGGTCTGTGTCGCGGTTCAACACAATCACCTATGGGGTCATCGGCCCCTTTGTGGTTCGGCAAGGGGGAAGGGCGTGTTGCACAAAGAGCGGAGGTCATAGAGTAGCACAGCGATGGTGACGCGGGTGGTTTTTACCAAGGTTCGGGCCGCCGCGAGGCGTAAAACCCTACTCCTGCTTTGGTGGATTAATGAGGGGACCGTAGTGGAGATGCAGCGCTCAAGCCCGGCAAAGTCGCCTCGGGGAGAGCAGCTACGCGCGTATGAGTGTACAAGGGTCCGAATCCTTTCTAAGGTTGCCTCGGCCCTCCTTTTATAGGTCAAGGGGTTACCACAGTGGCAAAACAGTCATTATATGGTGATTAGATAGCCACAGTGCTATCATACCTAACTCTGTAGACAGGACAAGGTGAATTAACTACGCTGCTTAGTGTCACGTCGAGGATGCAGCCCGGCCAGCCTTGTCGTGCCATTCAACCACCATCTCGCCTGCCTGCGTGACACGCCTCTGGACGGGTGTCATTTAGGGGTGATCTTCATCAGAAATGGCTGCCACGTGCTGAATGACTATTACTTATTCACTTGAGGGCTCGACACCGCACCGATAGATGACTTGCGTCACTGTGAGGTGAAGCAGTGGAACCTTGGCGGGATAACAGGCCGCCAGCACCCCGGCATCCCTTGCCGGGCAGGTCTTGGGACTTGCCCTTGGGGGGATCTCGACCTGACCGGGCTCGCCTACCCGGCAAGGGAGGTTTTTCCCCTTGGTGATATCTTGTCGTCTTGGCTTGTCTTGGTCTTCTTGATCCGCCCTTTGATCCACAGAGAGCTCATTTCTCTTTGGCTTGGTCTTGTCTTGGATGCTGGAACCTTGCTCTTGAGCCTGTGTACAGTCAGGGCAACATTCACCAAGGTTTGTTGCACCGACAGGAGCCCCTGGGCCTGGCCCGAATGCGCTGTTGAGCATCGTCCGGGTAGGCCCTATCTAGTACACAGGCGAAGAGTTTGTGATAGCTCATCCCGTGATATTTCTTCTGCCTCTTCATCAATCAGTGCTTGAGTCAGTTTCTGGTTTTTCCGTGCATCGCGTGACGCCAATTGTGGTGGGGCCATTTCTGTAATGGCCCGTGAATGACTTTAACCCACGGGGGAGTAACTGCCAATTCACTCATCCCACCACCCCCTTATCATTTGCCACATATGTTGCATGCGTCGAGTAGGGTAGGTAACGAAGGCGCATGGCGCGGGAAAGAGCGTCATGGCAAAGGCCTGGTCTTCTTGGATTGGTGTAAGAGGGCGGCAACCGGATCCGGCCGTCGGTGGTAGCTTGAATGGGTCGGATCAGAAAGAGCACCTCGGGGGTGGAGGTGAAGGATCAGCCCCCAGCCCCGGCCTGCCTATAAAAAAAGGGGGTGCTAGAGGGATGGAGGCACCCACCCACACACCTCTTCCCTTTTACTTCTTGCCTCCCTCTTTGTTATGTCGAGGGAGGGAGACCGGGGCCAGGCCCTGGGCTCTAGCTCGGGGGTGGCGATGCCGAACACTCACGTTGACGCTCGGGGAGTGAGCCTAGTCCGGGGCTGTAGGAGACACTACACCATGGAAAAACTAACGGGGTCATCATATCTGCCGGGAAAACATGCCAGTGGAGGCAGACTAACTGCCGGGAATGTTCTTTGCCGGCAATTACGAACTGCCCTTGAAAGTCCTGTCGGGAAAGAGGATTCCCGGCAGTTAGGAGGAACCCCGGTAGATTGTCTGCCCTAGATGCTTGCATCTTTGCCGGCAGTTATAACTATTCCCGGCATAAAGATATTTCCCGGCAGTTTGGCAATTCAGGGCAGAAAGAAGTTTTCCCGGCAGTGTTTCCGCCGGCATTTGTTGCCTCTAGAAGCACACAAATCCCCTATAATATAGTTCACCCATTTTGTGCCATACATATATGTAACAACTCACATGCGTAGTAATTAAAGTTGCATCACTTTAAGAGATAATGTGTATCCATGTATATATCCGGGCAGTCCATCATTCATAGGGTTACAAGTCCAGTATTACATGACAGCCAAAAGCACAAAGATCCATCACGTCTACATGCACAGACATACATTTGTAGGTTCTTATAAGTCCAATATTGCATCATAAAAAAAGAGCAAAATATAAGGCCTGGTTTTAGTTAGAAACATATACAGCAGAAGATCCTTTTGGAAACACCCTCTTGAAACTTGTGGATGCAAAAGTATTATACCGGTGACCTGTAAAAAAGGTGGCAAAACAGATCAGATCAACTGGAAGAACACATGTCCCACAAGTGCACAACTCTAAGCAAAGCAACTACTTCAATCAAGATTTACAAACCAGAGCATATGAGAGGTTCCACAAATAGAAGTGGACAACTACATGCACACAAGAGTAGGTCAGGATTTACAAACCATCCTGTAACCCATACTACAACCGTGTTTGCACTTGAATTTAAAACTACATAGATGGCATACGAAAAACTTCCTAAGAAAGCATCTTTGGCAAAGGCCTAAACATAAAAGTTGCATGGGCTAAAAAAGAAACATCAAATTATCCAGATGAAAAAGATGCATGTGTGTCGCTCTGTACTCTGCATTCCACAAGCACACTTGAGATTTTAGAAGGTTTGGGAGCAAGCAAATGCATTATGCTATTAAACACTAATAATAGTTTGGCACACACATAATGTGTGTTATGTACTCATATGAACAGATTACACACTTGCTAATTATAGTTAAGGTTTTCACTTCGGAAGTCATCACTAACTACTTCGATCAGGTTTTACTTCCCAGTTTAATACTCCCTGTGTTCCAAGTGAAAACCTTAACTACCTTGAAGTTGCTATGTTTATTATTAGCGAAGATGGTAATCTATGATTACTTTTCACTAGAATGGCCCTTGTGATCACAACTATGATTATAATTTTAAGTGAACTAAATATAAAATGATCCATGGTTATCTGTCCTGACTAAGCATTCTTCATTCTTTCTAGTTCAACCTACAGGTACGAGTATATACGCAGACGACACACACACTCAGCCCAACAATTACAAATTAGTGGGCCTGAATGCAAAAATATCCGTTGCACTGGCAAGGACTACCCAATTTCGACAGTACAACATAGCAGGGGCATGTAGTAGTCCTTACACTTGCAGCTTCATCACACGATGCATTAACAAAGCACATTAATTCTGATAAAGTTAGTGCTAAATTATGCCCAATATTTACAATCAGACATCAAGCAGCGATAGTACACATAATATGTCAAACGGAAGCTCAAATTTGATAAGAGAAAAGAAAAGGAATATACACATGACATTAGAAATACCACCCTCATCGCTACTGACCGGTTACCCTATTTCAAAGGCATGCAGAACCACTAAAGCATTGCAGAAATGGCTTAATACACTTCTATTTTCAACAAGATGGACCACAGAACAAATGCTGGCAGTAAGGTACTAACATGATCAAGTAGGCTTATTCAGATAGCATGAGAATAGCTCTTGAAGGACAAAAATAAACAGGAGAGTTGGCCCTGGTACTATCTAGCATTCATTCCAAACAACCAGGAAAATAAGGTCTAATTTTGCAAGAGGTAGTTCATTATACTTTAGTGTAATATTCAAGAATTCTAAGAAGATGTAATACCTTCTACATGTGACGATTGCCACCGGCTCTGATGGTTGCTTCTTCAGAACTTTACGAACAACCTCCATCTGCATACATAGGATTATCAATAGGATGCCATTTGAGAAACCTGAAACAAGCTAAATATAAGAGAATGACATTATGTATGTGGACTAAAGTAATAATCTTTAGGAGAAAGAATGTCTTTTACTTGCGGAGTCTTTTGGGCAACAATTGTGTTTTGATGTTTTCTAGTTGATTCTCCTGTTGGACCAGCACTTGCATCTTTTGTTGTGTGATCTCTGCTCGATTTTCTAGTATTGGTCTATTTGATACATCACCTGCCAACATATCAACTGTTCAGTCAAGCATACCATGCAACGACACAAACAAATTGCAAGGTATTCAAAATATAGTCAAACGATACCACACAATGATATAAACACATCAAGTGTTCAGTTATGGTCAAGAATCTCACCAAAAGTTGCAAGTGACACTTGTTCAGTTATTGATGGCTGCAGCTTGATACCTTCTTCACCTGCCAACCTAGACCTTAAAAATTGTCTTTAAATTTCAGTTTAGGGTGGCTAGACTGCAAAGAATCAAAAGATAATAAGCATGTGGAAGAAAAAATCAACAACTCTCATGTCATCTTAAACAGAATTTTCCTGCAGATCAAATCCTCATGCAAATGTATACACTGGCAAAACATTACACCTACATTACATATAACAAAAGTATATGTCCAAAGGCATAGCAAGAGCAGCAAGGCAAACATAACAACTCGAAATAATCATCATATGGTCACAAACCATACTGGTGCAAGATAAGAGCAGGGATTGACAACAAGTAGCACATGAGAAGACAATTGGCTGTTAAAAGAACTGAAGTTTCGACAGTTGGACAATGCCAGTTAACACATTGAAGGAATAACTCATCAGTTCTTCAAGATATATAAATCAATCAGTATGAGCAATATCTAAAATGGGCAAGGTGGAACCATATATCAGCATTATTTATGGCATGACCTGTTCTGTTGTGGATGGATTATATTTTAGCCCATCAAGAAGTACTACAAAGTGGCCCAATGTAAATCTAGGTCATTACTGAAACTAAATCAGATGTACTAAATCATACTAGTAAAAGGCACGTGTCATGCACGCATAGAATCCAAGGAGTGTAAATTCATACAGAAAATATGATTGTTTTTTTTTGCTCCCCTCTTGGTGGGTGCTCTTTCTTGGTCACCTGTCTACTAAAAGAAATTGTTTGCAACATCATATCAATTCTTCACCTGTGAGCTTTTAGTGACCATCGATAGCATCTTCACACCATACATCACAAGAGATTCAAGAGCGTTCAGCTTATATTCAGCATTGAAAGGCAAGCGCATGGTGATCAAAAGCTCCTCCAAACAATAGATGTGGAATCTTGAACCCATCTGCATTGAAAATAACATGATTATTCCTGTACTCGAACTCACATGATTGTATTATAAGGATGAAGTCAGGCGCAAATATACATCGTTTCACTTTTGATGAAGACACTAAATCAACCGCTAAAAGATTTGTAATATCTTTGAAAGAATTTTGTGATTCCATCTGAATGAATATTGTTGGATTCACTTCACCGTACTTTCTTATTTTATTGTCATAGATATACATTGATAAACTAGTTGTCTAACACCTAGTTAAGCAAAAAGTGCTGCCATCTATAGTGTTTAGTCACTATATACCTTTACAGTCAGCCATCATTTCCGCTTGTAATGAGCATGCGATGTTATATGAAATGAGCCTCATCTTACATTTAATATATGAGAGCCTAAACAGATAAAAATTTATTATGCTTTGTAAACATATGAGCTCCTTAACGGCTGCAAATAAAATAGCATAAACATAAGACCATAATCATTCTGAAAGGCTTAAATCCTTTGTGTGTAACTACATACTAATATATTCATCAGATTTAACCCTCCAAGAACCATATCAGACGTTGATTTGACAAAAAATCAAACACCTGGTGCGCAAGAATAACAAACAACATCAACAAGCCACAACCAGTGCCAAATCTTTTAAATTGGTGTTTTGATGTGCTGAGACGGGATCCCTTTAGTAAGAAGCATCACCTATGGAGCACTCGGATGCAGAACAGAACTGAAATCAAGACATGAATGACTTACTTCATTTGGACCTCCTCCTTCGACGCAAGAGGCCGTGCTGCTATGCAACGCGAAGCAGAGGCGGTAATGGTGAAGGGGATGGGGATGGGGAGGTGTCAAGCTGGGGGATTGGGACGGCGGCGTGGGTGGTGAGGGGTACGAGGCGGCGTCGTGCTCGAGGAATGGGGCGGATGTTCTGAGTGGGGGCGCGGTTGCGACGTGGATCGATGGGGACGGGCGGCGATGTGGGTTGCTGGTGCAGGTCATCGCCGATGGGGACTGGATGGCAGCGTGGGACGTCGGAGGCGCGGGTGTAGGTCGTCGCCGATGGGGACTGGGTGGCGACGTGCGTCAGAGGGCGCGTGGGTATGGGCTGTCACTGATGGGGACTGGGTGACGGCATGGGTTGGGGGTGCGGGAGCGGCGGCGTGGGTCGGGGCCTCGGGGGTGCGTTGGAGGCGGCGTGCTTGATGAAGGGGTTGGGGGCGGCGTCGCTTGGCCGGCCGGTGTGGACGGGCTAGATCGGCGACGGTGTTGCTAGGGTGGTTGGCGTCCATGGAACAATGCGGCGGCTGAGGGAAGAAGGAGCGAGAAGGGGAAAGAAATTAGGGCTGTGGGTGGGCTTTCCAGTGACTTCTACAGCTTCGCTTCTCCCGCGCGTGGCCCGCGCGCCTTTTGGGCCCGAAATTTCCGCCCCACCAATGTGGTTCCCGGCAATGCATTGGACCCCATTAAGATTTGAGGGCAATTGGGTTGACCCTAAAGATGCCGGCAGTTGGGCTGCCCTTCTTACTTTCTCATTCCCGGCAGATAACATGACATGTACAGTTTTGCCCGGCAGATAAAACTTTGAGGGCAGTTAATTGCCCCAGATTCTTGATCTTTCCCGGCAGTTAATTGCCCCTAAACTTGTGTCGTGGTGTAGTGAGATGCAACCGTTGTAGACATGGTCGCCGAACCGGCCGCAGTGTGGGAGGCGTTGCGCTTCTCCAAAATGGTGGAGCACTCGTTTCCCCCACACAAGCCAGCCGCCTAGAGGGGAGTACTTGCCCTTGCCGCAAGTCGTCGAGGCTTACCATCCTGTCGGCGAGGTCCCTGGGGCCTCCAGCGCCTACCTGTGGTGCTGTGCTCAGGATCCTTGGTAATCCCAGCACTGCCCTCTCCAGCGAGGTCGGTTTTGACGCTGAAGATGGCGGTGCCTTTCTGCCCGCCAAGGTGGGGAGTGGCCCTCCTCGCACGCTCCGGGCGCTGCCACTGTCTGCCGCTTCTCCGAGGAAGGTGGCGGGCCGAGGGATCGGCGCCTTCCTGGAGCAATGGTAATGAGGAAAAAACAAGGGAAGAGGGAGAAGGCGGGTGGCAGGCCGTCAGGTCGGAATACGATTGCACAGACGCCTTCGTCTCGTATTGCCGGCCCGCTGCCTCATCTTTCTGCTCTTCCCCTTCCTCCCCGGCACCATCATCACCGGCCTCTTCTGGACGGTTGCCGGGGAGAGGGACGCTCTCTTGGTGCCTTCGCCTCCTCCAGCAGAGCTCCGGCAGGCTCTCCCTGCCGGCGCCCGTGCTGGGACGCCTTGCTGGCCCTGGGGGTCGTGACCAAGGCACCGCCGAGCTGTTCTCTCCGTCCCCCTCCTTCGCAGCCTCGCCACTCCCGATCTTGCCAGGCCGCGCCCGGCGAGTCCTGACGAGGTCGGGCTGGGCTTCTTCTCAGGCACTTCTCTTGCTCTCTTTGCCTCCCACGGTAGTTCTTAGGAGGAGAGGGATAAGAAAGGGATTACGGGGAACTTATCTTTTTTCAGTCTAAGATATGTAGGCATCTGCCAAATTTTAGTCTCAAATATGTAATATTCTTTATCCATGTTTGTGTTCTGTAAGATCTGTACTTACTTATTCGCATATTAATGAAAAAGACAAGCTTTGCCGGGTACTTGTGCATGTATTATGTCCATGCAGAGGTGAGATGCCTCTATACATTTAAGTAAACAAGTTATCTCCGGCAAGCTATCCTACCGGTTCCTTTCGTTTGTTGCCGCGGGGCTTAGCCTGCCGGGCTCAAAACGATGGAAAGGGATCAGCCCCCTGTCGAACTCCCTTCGTCAAAGGCCACTACAACCACCTTGACCGAACCAACGTTCAGGATAAAGGATGGGAGCACCTATGCTTCGAAGGTGACAAGGTTTTCATATGCACAAGTTTTCATTTTACAGGACATTTATGGACAAGAAGGAACTTATCTATTTGGCTTGTCGGGGACTGATATGTAGGCTTGTCTTTGTTTCTTCTCTTCGGGACCGAGTCCACGGCAAGAGCCCTGCAATTAAATGCAGAGGAAAACAATGCTACATATGCCCTTATCTACATGATCATGCCATGCTCATGTTATGCTATGCATGCATGCAAGTTTTTAGGGGGCCCCCAGCGCTTCGTTTATTCATCTGTTGCTCAGGGTCTGCGCCTGGCTTTGTACAAAGGGCTACATGCAGCATCGGCAAAGCTTGTACAAAAGGGTGGCTGCCGGGCAGGGCCCGACAGCCGTGCCTTACGGGTAGAACTTATGGAGATGCTCAATATTCCATGAGTTTTGCAATTGAATGCCATCTCCGTTCTCCAGATGGACTGCGCGAGGTCTGGTGACTCGTACCACCCTGTAAGGGCCTTCCCACTTTGGCGTCAACTTGTTTGTACCCTTGGCGGACTGAACACGCCTAAGGACAAGGTTGCCTTCCTCAAGGCTCAGGGGATGAACCCTGCAGCTGTGATAGCGGCGCAGGGCTTGCTCATAGCGTGCAGCACGCGTAACAGCCCGGAGACGGTTCTCCTCGAGGAGCACGGCATCGTCATGCCAGTGCTGCTCTTGCTCTACTCCATCGTAGGCAAGTACTCGAGGTGACCCGTATATGAGTTCCATGGGGATCACTACTTCTGCCCCGTAGACTAGGGAGAAGGGAGTTTGGCCGGTAGCTCGATTTGGTGTCGTACGGAGGGACCAAAGAACCACCAGTAGCTCATCAGTCCAGCACCTGCTGCATTTCTGCAGCCTATCAAATGTTCTTGTCTTGAGTCCTCGCAGCACTTCAGCGTTCGCCCTCTCAGCTTGTCCATTGCTCCTGGGATGGGCAACAGAGGCGAACGAGACCTTGCTTCCGAGGGCATGAACATATTGCATGAAGGCGCGACTGGTGAATTGGGTGCCATTGTCAGTGATGACTCTAGCGGGTACTCCGAAGCGGCACACCAATCCTTTCAAGAATTTGATAGCTGACTGTGCGGTCACCTTCCTCACGGGCTCCACTTTTGGCCACTTTGTGAACTTGTCGATGGCGACGTACAAGAACTCAAAGCCCCCGGTAGCACGGGGCTAGGGGCCCAAGATGTCGAGCCCCCAGACCAAAAAGAGCCATGACAAAGGGATCATCTGGAGAGTTTGACCAGGCTGATGGATATTCTTGGATTGGAACTGGCAGGCTTCACATCTGGTGACTAGCTCAATTGCATCTTGGAGGGCCACAGTGTTGGGGAACGTAGCAGTAAATAAGAATTTTTCCTACGCATCACCAAGATCAATCTATGGAGAGACTAGCAACGAGAGAGAGAGGAGTGCATCTTCATACCCTTGAAGATCGCGATGCGGAAGCGTTGCAAGAACGCGGTTGGAGGAGTCGTACACGCAGCGATTCAGATCGCGGTCGATTCCGATCTAAGCACCGAACAACGGTGCCTCCGCGTTCAACACACGTGCAGCCCGGTGACGTCTCCCGCGCCTTGATCCAGCAAGGAGGAGGGAGAGGTTGGGAAAGACAACTCCGGTAGCACGACGGCGTGGTGGTGGAGTTGGCAGTTCTCCGGCAGGGCTTCGCCAAGCTCAACAGAGGAGGAGGGGGTGTTGGAGAGGGGGAGGGCTGCGCCTTGGATGACGTGCTGCTGCCCTCCCTCCTCCCCTCTATTTATAGGGCCAAGGGGGAAGGGGGCCGGCCCCTCTAGATCAGATCTAGAGGGGGGGCGGCCCAGGGGGAGGGGGCTTGCCCCCCAAGCCAAGGGGGGCGCCCCCCTTTAGGGTTTCCCCCAACCCTAGGCGCATGGGCCCTAGGGGGGATGGCGCCCAGCCCACTTAGGGGCTGGTTCCCTCCCCCATACAGCCCATAGAGTCCTCCGGGGCAGGTGGACCCTCCCGGTGGACCCCCGGAACCCCTTCGGTGGTCCCGGTACAATACCGGCAAACCCCCGAATACTTCCGGTGACCGTATGATGACTTCCCATATATAAATCTTCACCTCCGGACCATTCCGGAACTCCTCGTGACATCTGGGATCTCATCCGGGACTCCTAATAACATTCAGTAACCACATACTATTTCCCATAACAACCCTAGCGTCACCGAACCTTAAGTGTGTAGACCCTACGGGTTCGGGAACCATTCAGACATGACCGAGACATCTCTCCGGCCAATAACCAATAGCGGGATCTGGATACCCATGTTGGCTCCCACATGTTCCACGATGATCTCATCAGATGAACCACGATGTCGAGGATTCAATCAATCCCGTATACAATTCCCTTTGTCTACCGGTATGATACTTGCCCGAGATTCGATCGTCGGTATCCCTATACCTTGTTCAATCTCGTTACCGGAAAGTCTCTTTACTCATTCCGTAACGCATGATCCCGTGGCTAACTCTTTAGTCACATTGAGCTCATTATGATGATGCATTACCGAGTGGGCCTAGAGATACCTCTCCGTCATACGGAGTGACAAATCCCAGTCTCGATTCGTGCCAACCCAACAGACACTTTCGGAGATACCTGTAGTGCACCTTTATGGTCACCCAGTTACGTTGTGACATTTGATACACCCAAAGCATTCCTACGGTATCCGGGAGTTGCACAATCTCATGGTCTAAGGAAATGATACTTGACATTAGAAAAGCTTTAGCAGATGAACTACACGATCTAGTGCTATGCTTAGGATTGGGTCTTGTCCATCACATCATTCTCCTAATGATGTGATCCCGTTATCAATGACATCCAATGTCCATGGTCAGGAAACCGTAACCATCTATTGATCAACGAGCTAGTCAACTAGAGGCTCACTAGGGACATGTTGTGGTCTATGTATTCACACATGCATTACGATTTCCGGATAACACAATTATAGCATGAACAATAGACAATTATCATGAACAAGGAAATATAATAATAACCACTTTATTATTGCCTCTAGGGCATATTTCCAACAGTCTCCCACTTGCACTAGAGTCAATAATCTAGTTACATTGTGATGAATCGAACACCCATAGAGTTCTGGTGTTGATCATGTTTTGCTCGTGGAAGAGGTTTAGTCAACGGATCTGCGACATTCAGATCCGTATGCACTTTACAAATATCTATGTCTCCATCTTGAACATGTTCACGAATGGAGTTGAAGCGACGCTTGATATGCCTGGTCTTCTTGTGAAACCTAGGCTCCTTGGCAAGGGCAATAGCTCCAGTGTTGTCACAGAAGAGAGTCATTGGGCCCGACGCATTGGTAATAACTCCTAGGTCAGTGATGAACTCCTTCATCCAGACTGCTTCCTGTGCTGCCTCCGAGGCTACTATGTACTCCGCTTCACATGTAGATCCCGCCACGACGCTTTGCTTGCAACTGCACCAGCTGACTGCCCCACCATTCAAAATATACACGTATCCGGTTTGTGACTTAGAGTCATCCAGATCTGTGTCGAAGCTAGCATCGACGTAACCCTTTACGACGAGCTCTTCGTCACCTCCATAAACGAGAAACATATCCTTAGTCCTTTTCAGGTACTTCAGGATGTTCTTGACTGATGTCCAGTGTTCCATGCCGGGATTACTTTCGTACCTTCCTACCAAACTTACGGCGAGGTTCACATCAGGTCTGGTACACAGCATGGCATACATAATAGACCCTATGGCTGAGGCATAGGGGATGATGCTCATCTTTTCTCTATCTTCTGCCGAGGTCGGGCATTGAGCCATGCTCAATCTCACACCTTGTAATACAGGCAAGAACCCCTTCTTGGACTGATCCATATTGAACTTCTTCAATATCTTGTCAAGGTATGTGCTTTGCGAAAGACCAATGAGGCGTCTCGATCTATCTCTATAGATCTTGATGCCTAATATGTAAGCAGCTTCTCCAAGGTCCTTCATTGAAAAACACTTGTTCAAGTAGGCTTTTATGCTTTCCAAGAATTCTATATCATTTCCCATTAATAGTATGTCATCTACATATAATATGAGAAATGCTACAGAGCTTCCACTCACTTTTTTGTAAACACAGGCTTCTCCATAAGTCTGTGTAAACCCAAACGCTTTGATCATCTCATCAAAGCGAATGTTCCAACTCCGAGATGCTTGCACCAGCCCATAGATTGAGCGCTGGAGCTTGCATACCTTGTCAGCATTATTAGGATCAACAAAACCTTCCAGCTGCATCATATACAACTCTTCCTTAAGGAAACCATTAAGGAATGCCGTTTTGATGTCCATTTGCCATATCTCATAATCATAGTATGTGGCAATTGCTAACATGATTCTGACGGACTTCAGCTTCGCTACGGGTGAGAAGGTCTCATCGTAGTCAACCCCTTGAACTTGTCGATAACCCTTAGCGGCACGTCGAGCCTTATAGATGGTCACATTACCATCCGCGTCTGTCTTCTTCTTAAAGATCCATTTATTCTCTATGGCTTGCCGATCATCGAGCAAGTCTGTCAAAGTCCATACTTCGTTTTCATACATGGATCCTATCTCGGATTTCATGGCTTCTAGCCATTTGTTGGAATCCGGGCCCGCCATCACTTCTTCATAGTTCGAAGGTTCACTGTTGTCTAACAACATGACTTCCAAGACAGGGTTGCCGTACCACTCTGGTGCGGAACGTGTCCTCGTGGACCTACGAAGTTCAGTAGCAACTTGATCCGAAGTTTCATGATCATCATCATTAACTTCCTCTCTAGTCGGTGCAGGCACCACAGAAACATCTTCCTGAGCTGCGCTACTCTCTGGTTCAAGAGGGGGTACCTCATCAAGTTCTACTTTCCTCCCACTTACTTCTTTCGAGAGAAACTCCTTCTCCAGAAAGGATCCATTCTTGGCAACAAAGATCTTGCCTTCGGATCTAAGGTAGAAGGTATACCCAATAGTTTCTTTAGGGTATCCTATGAAGACGCATTTTTCCGATTTGGGTTCGAGCTTTTCAGGTTGAAGTTTCTTGACATAAGCATCGCATCCCCAAACATTCAGAAACGACAGCTTAGGTTTCTTCCCAAACCATAATTCATACGGTGTCGTCTCAACGGATTTCGACGGAGCCCTATTTAAAGTGAATGCGGCAGTCTCTAAAGCATAACCCCAAAATGATAGCGGTAGATCGGTAAGAGACATCATAGATCGCACCATATCCAATAGAGTGCGATTACGATGTTCGGACACACCATTACGCTGAGGTGTTCCAGGCGGCGTGAGTTGTGAAACAATTCCACATTTCCTTAAGTGCGTGCCAAACTCGTGACTCAAATATTCCCCTCCACGATCTGATCGTAAGAACTTTATTTTCCTGTCACGTTGATTCTCTACCTCACTCTGAAATTCCTTGAATTTTTCGAAGGTCTCAGACTTGTGTTTCATTAAGTAGATATACCCATATCTAATTAAGTCATCAGTGAGGGTGAGAACATAACGATAACCACCGCGAGCCTCAACGCTCATTGGACCGCACACATCAGTATGAATGATTTCCAATAAGTTGGTTGCTCGCTCCATTGTCCCGGAGAACGGAGTCTTGGTCATTTTGCCCATGAGGCATGGTTCGCATGTGTCAAATGATTCATAATCAAGAGACTCCAAAAGTCCATCTGCATGGAGTTTCTTCATGCGTTTGACACCAATGTGACCAAGGTGGCAGTGCCACAAGTATGTGGGACTATCATTATCAACCTTACATCTTTTGGCATTCACACTATGAATATGTGTAACATCACGTTCGAGATTCAATAAGAATAAACCATTGACCAGCGGGGCATGACCATAAAATATATCTCTCATATAAATAGAACAACCATTATTCTCGGATTTAAATGAGTAGCCATCTCGCATCAAACGAGATCCTGATACAATGTTCATGCTCAAAGCTGGTACTAAATAACAATTATTGAGGTTTAAAACTAATCCCGAAGGTAGATGTAGAGGTAGCGTGCCGACGGCGATCACATCGACCTTGGAACCATTCCCGACGCGCATCGTCACCTCGTCCTTCGCCAGTCTCCGCTTATTCCGCAGCTCTTGTTTTGAGTTACAAATATGAGCAACCGCACCGGTATCAAATACCCAGGAGCTACCACGAGCGCTGGTAAGGAACACATCAATAACATGTATATCACATATACCTTTGGTATTGCCGGCCTTCTTATCTGCTAAGTACTTGGGGCAGTTCCGCTTCCAGTGACCGTTTCCCTTACAATAAAAGCATTCAGTCTCAGGCTTGGGTCCATTCTTTGGCTTCTTCCCGGTAGCTTGCTTACCGGGCGTGGCAACTCCTTTGCCGTCCTTCTTGAAGTTCTTTTTACCCTTGCCTTTCTTGAACTTAGTGGTTTTATTCACCATCAACACTTGATGTTCCTTTTTGATCTCCACCTCCGCTGATTTCAGCATTGAATATACCTCAGGAATGGTTTTTTCCATCCCCTGCATATTGAAGTTCATCACAAAGCTCTTGTAGCTAGGTGGAAGCGACTGAAGGATTCTGTCAACGACCGCGCCATCCGGGAGATTAACTCCCAGCTGAGACAAGCGGTTGTGCAACCCAGACATTTTGAGTATATGCTCGCTGACAGAACTATTCTCCTCCATCTTACAACTGTAGAACTTGTCGGAGACTTCATATCTCTCGACCCGGGCATGAGCTTGGAAAACCATTTTCAGCTCTTGGAACATCTCATATGCTCCGTGTTGCTCAAAACGCTTTTGGAGCCCCGGTTCTAAGCTGTAAAGCATGCCGCACTGAACCAGGGAGTAATCATCACTACGCGACTGCCAGGCGTTCATAACGTCTTGAGTTGCTGGGAAAACAGGTGCGTCACCTAGCGGTGCTTCAAGAACATATGCTTTCTTGGCAGCTATGAGGATAATCCTCAGGTTACGAACCCAGTCCGTGTAGTTGCTACCATCGTCTTTCAGCTTGGTTTTCTCTAGGAATGCGTTGAAGTTGAGGACAACATTAGCGTGGGCCATTTGATCTACAAGACATATTGTAAAGATTTTAGACTAAGTTCATGATAATTAAGTTCATCTAATCAAATTATTCAATGAACTCCCACTCAGATAGACATCCCTCTAGTCATCTAAGTGTTACATGATCCGAATCGACTAGGCCGTGTCCGATCATCACGTGAGATGGACTAGTCATCAACGGTGAACATCTCTATGTTGATCGTATCTTCTATACGACTCATGTTCAACCTTTCGGTCTTCCGTGTTCCGAGGCCATGTCTGTACATGCTAGGCTCGTCAAGTCAACCTAAGTGTTTTGCATGTGTAAATCTGGCTTACACCCGTTGTATTCGAACGTTAGAATCTATCACACCCGATCATCACGTGGTGCTTCAAAACAACGAACCTTCGCAACGGTGCACAGTTAGGGGGAACACTTTCTTGAAATTTTAGCGAGGGATCATCTTATTTATGCTACCGTCGTTCTAAGCAAATAAGATGTAAACAGATGATAAACATCACATGTAATCAAATAGTGACATGATATGGCCAATATCATTTTGCTCCTTTTGATCTCCATCTTTGGGGCACCATGATCATCATCGTCACCGGCATGACACCATGATCTCCATCATCATGATCTCCATCATCGTGTCTTCATGAAGTTGCCTCGCCAACTATTACTTCAACTACTATGGCTAATGGTAAGCAATAAAGTAAAGTAATTACATGGCGTTTTTCATTGACACGCAGGTCATACAATAAATTAAGACAACTCCTATGGCTCCTGCCGGTTGTCATACTCATCGGCATGCAAGTCGTGATTCCTATTACAAGAACATGATCAATCTCATACATCACATATATCATTCATCACATCCTTTTGGCCATATCACATCACACGGCACATGCTACAAGAACAAGTTAGACGTCCTCTAATTGTTGTTGCAAAATATTTTTACGTGGCTGCTATAGGTTTCTAGAAAGAACATTTCTTACCTATGCCACAACCACAACGTGATATGCCAATTTCTATTTACCCTTCATAAGGACACTTTTCATTGAATCCGATCCGACTAAAGTGGGAGAGACAGACAACCGCTAGCCACCTTATGCAACTAGTGCATGTCAGTCGGTGGAACCTGTCTCACATAAGCGTACGTGTAAGGTCGGTCCGGGCCGCATCATCCCATGATGCCGCCGAATCAAGATAAGACTAGTAACGGCAAGAAAATTGACAAAATCGACGCCCACAACAACTTGTGTTCTACTCGTGCAAGAAACTACGCATAGACCTAGCTCATGATGCCACTGTTGGGGAACGTAGCAGTAAATCAAAAATTTTCCTACGCATCACCAAGATCAATCTATGGAGAGACTAGCAACGAGAGAGAGTGAGAGAGGAGTGCATCTTCATACCCTTGAAGATCGCGATGCGGAAGCGTTGCAAGAACACGGTTGGAGGAGTCGTACACGTAGCGATTCAGATCGCGGTCGAGTCCGATCTAAGCACCGAACAACGGTGCCTCCGCGTTCAACACACGTGCAGCCCGGTGACGTCTCCCGCGCCTTGATCCAGCAAGGAGGAGGGAGAGGTTGGGAAAGACAACTCCGGCAGCACGACGGCGTGGTGGTGGAGTTGGCAGTTCTCCGGCAGGGCTTCGCCAAGCTCAACGGAGGAGGAGGGGGTCTTGGAGAGGGGGAGGGCTGCGCCTTGGATGAGGTGCTGCTGCCCTCCCTCCTCCCCTCTATTTATAGGGCCAAGGGGGAAGGGGGCCGGCCCCTCTAGATCAGATCTAGAGGGGGGGCGGCGGCCAGGGGGAGGGGGCTTGCCCCCCAAGCCAAGGGGGGCGCCCCCCTTTAGGGTTTCCCCCAACCCTAGGCGCATGGGCCCTAGGGGGGGATGGCGCCCAGCCCACTTAGGGGCTGGTTCCCTCCCCCATACAGCCCATAGGGTCCTCCGGGGTAGGTGGACCCCCGGAACCCCTTCGGTGGTCCCGGTACAATACCAGCAAACCCCCGAATACTTCCGGTGACCGTATGATGACTTCCCATATATAAATCTTCACCTCCGGACCATTCCGGAACTCCTCGTGACGTCCGGGACTCCGAACAACATTCGGTAACCACATACTATTTCCCATAACAACCCTAGCATCACCGAACCTTAAGTGTGTAGACCCTACGGGTTCGGGAACCATGCAGACATGACCGAGACATCTCTCCGGCCAATAACCAACAGCGGGATCTGGATACCCATGTTGGCTCCCACATGTTCCACGATGATCTCATCGGATGAACCACGATGTAGAGGATTCAATCAATCCCGTATACAATTCCCTTTGTCTACCGGTATGATACTTGCCCGAGATTCGATCGTCGGTATCCCTATACCTTATTCAATCTCGTTATCGGCAAGTCTCTTTACTCGTTCCGTAACGCATGGTCCCGTGGCTAACTCTTTAGTCACATTGAGCTCATTATGATGATGCATTACCGAGTGGGCCCAGAGATACCTCTCCGTCATACGGAGTGACAAATCCCAGTCTCGATTCATGCCAACCCAACAGACACTTTCGGAGATACCTGTAGTGCACCTTTATGGTCACCCAGTTACGTTGTGACATTTGATACACCCAAAGCATTCCTACGGTATCCGGGAGTTGCACAATCTCATGGTCTAAGGAAATGATACTTGACATTAGAAAAGCTTTAGCAGAGGAACTACACGATCTAGTGCTATGCTTAGGATTGGGTCTTGTCCATCACATCATTCTCCTAATGATGTGATCCCGTTATCAACGATATCCAATGTCCATGGTCAGGAAACCGTAACCATCTATTGATCAACGAGCTAGTCAACTAGAGGCTCACTAGGGACATGTTGTGGTCTATGTATTCACACATGCATTACGATTTCCGGATAACACAATTATAGCATGAACAATAGACAATTATCATGAACAAGGAAATATAATAATAACCACTTTATTATTGCCTCTAGGGCATATTTCCAACACACAGACCAGTAGAAACCTTGCCGGAAAGCTTTTCCAACCAAGGCCCTTGATCCAATATGAGAGCCGCACATGTCTCCGTGTATCTCTGCCAATAGTTCCTTTCCTTCTTCCCGGCAAATGCACTTCAATTTCACACCGTTGGGCCTCCTTCTGTATAATGCGTTGTTGATAAACTGATACATATTGGCCCTCCGGGTTACTCTTTCAGCTTCTTCTTGTTCTTAGGGAAGTTCTCCAGTTTGGAGGTAGTGGACGATGTGCCGTGCCCAAGTTGGAGCCCGAGGCTCGACAACAAGGATCAGCGGCACCTCCTCATTCGTGGGAGCACATGCCTCAACTGCGAGGATTGGTAGTTCGGCAGGAGGGTGCTGCTCGCCAAGCGAAGCGGAGTTGTTCCCGCCAACCTCTCTGCTGGGGGCTTCTGGAAGCTCTGCCGGGAGAGGCTTACCGGAGTCCAGTTTCCTCCTCTTTCTGGCCATTGTTATCGGGGATACGGAGGGCTGAGTCAGTTGGAGAACAAAAGTCCCTGGTTCCACAGGAAGGTTTTGTGCAGCGCACTTTGACAGACGATCAGCAATGTTGTTTTCCGCACGGGATACGTGCTCTGTTTGTAATCTGTCAAAGTGCTCCTCCAGCTTTCTCACCTTCTCCACGTATGCCTCCATCAATGGACTCTGATAATCCTTGTTCACTTGCCTCACCACAAGCTGTGAGTCTCCTCGTATGATCATCTTCTTAATCCCCAACACTGTCGCGATCCTGAGCCCGGCAAGGAGTCCTTCACACTCTGCAATGTTGTTGGTTGCTTTTTCCCGGGGGAAATGCATCTGGATCACATATTTTAGGTGCTCACCAGTGGGTGCGACGAGAAGCACGCCAGCCCCTGCACCTTGTAGTGAGAAGGCACCATCAAAGTAAATGATCCATTCTTGGGGCGCTTCCTTACCGGGGATAACCGTTTCTAGTGCCTCTTCGTCTAGGGTAGGTGTCCACTCCGCAATAAACTCTGCCAATGCTCTGCTCTGAATGGTTGATGTGCCCTCGAACTTTAAACCAAAGCTTGACAACTCCAAAGTGAAGGAAATATGCCCTAGAGGCAATAATAAAGTTGTTATTTATATTTCCTTATATCATGATAAATGTTTATTATTCATGCTAGAATTGTATTAACCGGAAACTTAATACATGTGTGAATACATAGACAAAACACAGTGTCCCTAGTATGCCTCTACTAGACTAGCTCGTTAATCAAAGATGGTTAAGTTTCCTAACCATAGACATGTGTTGTCATTTGATGAACGGGATCACATCATTAGGAGAATGATGTGATGGACAAGACCCATCCGTTAGCTTAGCATAATGATCGTTAAGTTTTATTGCTATTGCTTTCTTCATGACTTATACATATTCCTCTGACTATGAGATTATGCAACTCCCGAATACCGGAGGAACACCTTGTGTGCTATCAAACATCACAACGTAACTGGGTGATTATAAAGATGCTCTACAGGTGTCTCCGAAGGTGTTTGTTGGGTTGGCATAGATCGAGATTAGGATTTGTCACTCCGAGTATTGCACAGGTATCTCTGGGCCCTCTCGGTAATGCACATCATATGAAGCCTTGCAAGCAATGTGACTAATGAGTTAGTTGCGGGATGATGCATTACGGAACGAGTAAAGAGACTTGCCAGTAACGAGATTGAACTAGTTATGAAGATACCGACGATCGAATCTCGGGCAAGTAACATACCGATGACAAAGGGAATGACATATGTTGTGAAGGAAATATGCCCTAGAGGCAATAATAAAGTTGTTATTTATATTTCCTTATATCATGATAAATGTTTATTATTCATGCTAGAATTGTATTAACCGGAAACTTAGTACATGTGTGAATACATAGACAAACAGAGTGTCACTAGTATGCCTCTACTTGACTAGCTCGTTGATCAAAGATGGTTAAGTTTCCTAGCCATAGACAGGAGTTGTCATTTGATGAACGGGATCACATCATTAGAGAATGATGTGATTGACATGACCCATCTGTTAGCTTAGCACTATGATCGTTTAGTTTGTTGCTATTGCTTTCTTCATGACTTATACATGTTCCTATGACTATGAGATTATGCAACTCCCGAATACCGGAGGAACAATTAGTGTGCTATCAAACATCACAACGTAACTGGGTGATTATAAAGATGCTCTATAGGTGTCTCTGATGGTGTTTGTTGAGTTGGCATAGATCGAGATTAGGATTTGTCACTTCGATTGTCGGAGAGGTATCTCTGGGCCCTCTCGGTAATGCACATCACTATAAGCCTTGCAAGCAATGTGACTAATGAGTTAGTTGCGGGATGATGCATTACGGAACGAGTAAAGAGACTTGCCGGTAACAAGATTGAACTAGGTATGATGAAAACGACGATCGAATCTCGAGCAAGTAACATACCGATGACAAAGGGAACAACGTATGTTGTTATGCGGTTTGACCGATAAAGATCTTCGGAGAATATGTAGGAGCCAATATGAGCATCCAGGTTCCGCTATTGGTTATTGACCGGAGATGTGTCTCGGTCATGTCTACATAGTTCTCGAACCCGTAGGGTCCGCACGCTTAACGTTCGATGACGATTTGTATTATGAGTTATGTGATTTGATGACCGAAGATAGTTCGGAGTCCCGGATGAGATCACGGACATGACGAGGAGTCTCGAAATGGTCGAGAGGTAAAATTGATTTATTGGAAGGCTATATTCGGACATCGGAAAGGTTCCGAGTGATTCGGGTATTTTTCGGAGTACCGAAGAGTTACGAGAATTCGCCGGGGGAAGTTAATGGGCCTTAATGGGCCATACGGGAAAGGAGAGAAGGGCCTCAAGGGGTGGCCGCGCGCCCCCACATGGGCTGGTCCGAATTGGACTAGGAGGGGGCGGCGCCCCACTCTTTCCTTCTCCCCTCTTCTTCCTTCCCTCCTTCTCCTACTAGGAATAGGAAAGAGGAGGGGAATCCTACTTGGACTGGGGAGTCCTAGTAGGATTCCCCACACTTGGCGCGCCCCCTTGGGCCGACCACCTCTTCCCTCCCCTCCTTTATATACGTGGCCAGGGGGCACCCCATAGACACACAAGTTGATTGTTTAGCCGTGTGCGGTGCCCCCCTCCACAGATTTCCACCTCGGTCATATTGTCGTAGTGCTTTGGCGAAGCCCTGCGTCGGTAACTTCATTATCACCGTCACCACGCCATCGTGCTGACGAAACTCTCCCTCGGCCTCAGCTGGATCAAGAGTACGAGGGACGTCACCGAGCTGAACGTGTGCAGATCACGGAGGTGCCGTGCGTTCGGTACTTGGATCGGTTGGATCGTGAAGACGTTTGACTACATCAACCACGTTACTAAACGCTTCCGCTTTTGGTCTACGAGGGTACGTGGACACACTCTCCCCGCTCGTTGCTATGCTTCTCCTAGATAGATCTTGCGTGATCGTAGGATTTTTTTTTTAAATACTACATTCCCCAACAGTGGTATCAGAGCCAGGTCTATGCGTATATGTTATATGCATGAGTAGAACACAAAGAGTTGTGGGCGATAATAGTCATACTGCTTACCAGCATGTCATACTTTGATTCGGCGGTATTGTTGGATGAAGCGGCTCAGACCGACATTACACGTACGCTTACGCGAGACTGGTTCTACCGACGTGCTTCGCACACAGGTGGCTAGTGGGTGTCAGTTTCTCCAACTTCAGTTGAATCAAGTGTGACTACGCACGGTCCTTGTTGAAGGTTAAAACAGCACACTTGACGAAAAATCATTGTGGTTTTGATGCGTAGGTAAGAACGGTTCTTGCTCAGCCCGTAGCAGCCACGTAAAACTTGCAACAACAAAGTAGAGGACGTCTAACTTGTTTTTGCAGGGCATGTTGTGATGTGATATGGTCAAGACATGATGCTATATTTTATTGTATGAGATGATCATGTTTTGTAACAGAGTTATCGGCAACTGGCAGGAGCCATATGGTTGTCGCTTTATTGTATGAAATGCAATCGCCATGTAATTGTTTTTACTTTATCACTAAGCGGTAGTGATAGTCGTAGAAGCAATAGTTGGCGAGAGGACAACAATGCTACGATGGAGATCAAGGTGTCGCGCCGGTGATGATGGTGATCATCACGGTGCTTTGGAGATGGAGATCAAAGGCACAAGATGATGATGGCCATATCATATCACTTATATTGATTGCATGTGATGTTTATCCTTTATGCATCTTATTTTGCTTAGTTCGACGGTAGCATTATAAGATGATCTCTCACTAAATTTCAAGGTACAAGTGTTCTCCCTAAGTATGCACTGTTGCGAAAGTTCGTCATGCTGAGACACCACGTGATGATCGGGTGTGATAAGCTCTACGTTCACATACAACGGGTGCAAGCCAGTTTAGCGCACGCAGAATACTCGGGTTAAACTTGACGAGCCTAGCATATGCAGATATGGCCTCGGAACACTGAGACTGAAAGGTTGAGCGTGAATCATATAGTAGATATGATCAACATAGTGATGTTCACCATTGAAAACTACTCCATCTCAAGTGATGATCGGACATGGTTTAGTTGATATGGATCACGTGATCATTTAGATGACTAGAGGGATTCCTATCTAAGTGGGAGTTCTTAAGTAATATGATTAATTGAACTTTAATTTATCATGAACTTAGTCCTGCTAGTATTTGCAAATTATGTTGTAGATCAATAGCTCGCGTATAGCTCCCCTGTCTTATTTTTGATATGCTCCTGGAGAAAACTAAGTTGAAAGATGATAGTAGCAATGATGCAGACTGGTTCCGTGATCTGAGGATCATCCTCATTGCTGCACAGAAGAATTATGTCCTTGATGCACCGCTAGGTGACAGACCTATTGCAGGAGCAGATGCAAACGTTATGAACGTTTAGCAAGCTCGATATGATGACTACTTGATAGTTTAGTGCGCCATGATTTACGGCTTAGAATCGGGACTTCAAAAATGTTTTGAACGCCACGGAGCATATGAGATGTTCCAAGAGCTGAAATCGGTATTTCAGACTCATGCCCGTGTCGAGAGGTATGAGACCTCTGACAAATACTTTGCCTACAAGATGGAGGAGAATAGCTCAACCAGTGAGCATATGCTCAGAATGTCTGGGTACTACAATCGCTTGAATCAAGTTGGAGTTAATCTTCTAGATAAAATAGTGATTGACAGAGTTCTCTAGTCACTATCACCAAGTTACTAGAACTTCGTGATGAACTATAATATGCAAGGGATGAATAAGACAATTCCCGAGCTCTTCGCGATGCTAAAGGCTGCGGAGGTAGAGATCAAAAAGGAGCATCAAGTGTTGATGGTTAACAAGACCACTAGTTTCAAGAAAAAGGGCAAAGGGAAGAAGGGGAACTTCAAGAAGAATAGCAAGCAAGTTGCTACTCCCGGGAAGAAGCCCAAGTCTGGACCTAAGCCTGAAACTGAGTGCTTCTACTGCAAAGGGACTGGTCACTGGAAGCGGAACTGCCCCAAATACTTGGCGGATAAGAAGGATTGCAAAGTTAACAAAGGTATATTTGATATACATGTTATTGATGTGTATTTTACTAGTGTTCATAGTAGCCCCTGGGTATTTGATACTGGTTCAGTTGCTAACATTAGTAACTCGAAACAGGAGTTGCAAAATGAACAGAGACTAGTTAATGACGAGGTGACGATGTGTGTTGGAAGTGATTCCAAGGTTGATAAGATCACCATCGCACACTCCCTCTACCTTCGGGATTAGTGTTGGACCTAAATAAATTTTATTTGGTGTTTGCGTTGAGCATGAATATGATTGGATCATGTTTATTGCAATACGGTTATTCATTTAAGTCAGAGAATAATTGTTGTTCTGTTTAAATGAATAAAACCTTCTATGGTCATACACTCAATATAAATGGTTTATTGAATCTCGATCGTAGTGATACACATATTCATAATATTGAAGCCAAAAGATACAAAGTTAATAATGATAGTGCAACTTATTTGTGGCACTGTCGTTTAGGTCATATTGGTGTAAAGCGCATGAAGAAACTCCATGCTGATGGGCTTTTGGAATCACTTGATTGTGAATCACTTGATACTTGCGAACCATGCCTCGTGGGCAAGATGACTAAAACTCCATTCTCCGGAACAATGGAACGAGCAACTGACTTATTGGAAATAATACATACTGATGTATGCGGTCCGATGAGTATTGACGCTCGCGACGGGTATCATTATTTTCTGACCTTCACAGATGATTTGAGCAGATATGGGTATATCTACTTGATGAAACATAAGTCTGAAACATTTGAAAAGTTCAAAGAATTTCAGAGTGAAGTGGAAAATCATCGTAACAAGAAAATAAAGTTTTTGCGATCTGATCGTGGAGGTGAATATTTGAGTTATGAGTTTGGTCTTCATTTAAAACAATGTGGAATAGTTTCACAACTCACGCCACCTGAACACCACAGCGTAATGGTGTGTCCGAACGTCGTAACCGGACTTTATTAGATATGGTGCGATCTATGATGTCTCGTGCTGATTTACCACTATTGTTTTGGGGTTATGCATTAGAGACAGCTGCATTCACGTTAAATAGGGCACCATCTAAATCAGTTGAGACGACACCATATGAACTATGGTTTGGCAAGAAACCTAAGCTGTCGTTTCTTAAAGTTTGGGGTTGCAATGCTTATGTGAAAAAGTTTCAACCTGATAAGCTCGAACCCAGATCGGAGAAATATGTCTTCATAGGATACCCAAAGGAAATTGTTGGGTACACCCTCTATCACAGATCCGAAGGCATGATATTTGTTGCTAAAAATGGATTCTTTCTAGAGAAGGAGATTCTCTCGAAAGAAGTGAGTGGGAGGAAAGTAAAACTTGATGAGGTAATTGTACCTTCTCCCGAATTGGAAAGTAGTTCATCACAGAAATCAGTTCCAGTGATGCCTACACCAATTAGTGAGGAAGTTAATGATGATGATCATGAAACTTCGGATCAAGTAACTACCGAACCTCGTAGGTCAACCAGAGTACGTTCCGCAGCAGTGTGGTACGGTAATCCTGTTCTGGAAGTCATGTTACTAGACCATGACGAACCTACGAACTATGAGGAAGCGATGATGAGCCCAGATTCCGCAAAATGGCTTGAGGCCATGAAATCTGAGATGGGATCCATGTATGAGAACAAAGTGTGGACATTGGTTAACTTACCCGATGATCGGCAAGCCATAGAGAAGAAATGGATCTTCAAGAGGAAGGCGAACGCTGGTGGTAGTGTTACTATCTACAAAGCTCGACTTGTCACAAAAGGTTTTCGACAAGTTCAAGGTGTTGACTACAATGAGATTTTCTCACTCGTAGCCATGCTTAAGTCTGTCCGAATCATGTTAGCAGTTGCCACATTTTATGAAATCTGGCAAATGGATGTCAAAAACTACATTCCTTAATGGAATTTTTAAAGAAGAAGTTGTATATGATGCAACCAGAAGGTTTTGTCAATCCTAAAGGTGCTAACAAAATGTGCAAGCTCCAGCGATCCATCTATGGACTGGTGCAAGCATCTCGGAGTTGGAATATACGCTTTGATGAAGTGATCAAAGCATAAGGTTTTATACAGACTTACGGTGAAGCCTGTATTTACAAGAAAGTGAGTGGGAGCTCTGTAGCATTTCTGATATTATATGTGGATGACATATTGATGATTGGAAATGATATAGAATTTCTGGATAGCATAAAAGGATACTTGAATAAGAATTTTTCAATAAAAAGGACCTCAGTGAAGCTGCTTAAGTATTGAGCATCAAGATCTATAGGGATAGATCGAGACGCTTAATAGGACTTTCACAAAGCACATACCTTGACATGATTTTGAAGAAGTTCAAAATGGATCAGTCAAAGAAGGAGTTCTTGCCTGTGTTACAAGGTGTAAAATTGAGTAAGACTCAAAACCCGACCACGGCAGAAGATAGAAAGAGAATGAAAGTCATTCCCTATGCCTCAGTCATAGGTTCTATAAAGTATGCCATGCTATGTACCAGACCAGTTGTGTACCTTGCTATGTGTTTAGCAAGGAGGTACGATAGTGATCCAGGAATGGATCACTGGATAGCGGTCAAAGTTATCCTTAGTTACCTAAGAGGATTAAGGAAATATTTCTCGGTTATGGAGGTGATAAAAGAGTTCGTCATAAAAGGTTACGTCGATGCAAGCTTTTACACCGATCCAGATGACTCAGAGTCTCAATCTGGATACATATTGAAAGTAGGAGCAATTAGCTAAAGTAGCTCCATGCAGAGCATTGTAGACATAGAAATTTGCAAATATACATACGGATCTGAATGTGGCAGACCCATTGACTAAACTTCTCTCACAAGCAAAACATGATCACACCATAGTACTCTTTGGGTGTTAATCACATGGCGATGTAAACTAGATTACTGGCTCTAGTAAACCCTTTGGGTGTTAGTCACATGGCGATGTGAACTATGGGTGTTAATCACATGGTGATGTGAACTATTCGTGTTAATCACAATGGCGATGTGAACTAGATTATTGACTCTAGTGCAAGTGGGAGACTGAAGGAAATATGCCCTAGAGGCAATAATAAAGTTTTTATTTATATTTCCTTATATCATGATAAATGTTTATTATTCATGCTAGAATTTTATTAACCGGAAACTTAGTACATGTGTGAATACATAGACAAACAGAGTGTCACTAGTATGCCTCTACTTGACTAGCTCATTGATCAAAGATGGTTAAGTTTCCTAGCCATAGACATGAGTTGTCATTTGATGAACGGGATCACATCATTAGAGAATGATGTGATTGACATGACCCATCCATTAGCTTAGCACTATGATCGTTTAGTTTGTTGCTATTGTTTTCTTCATGACTTATACATGTTCCTATGACTATGAGATTATGCAACTCCCAAATACCGGAGGAACACTTAGTGTGCTATCAAATGTCACAACGTAACTGGGTGATTATAAAGATGCTCTACAGGTGTCTCCGATGGTGTTTGTTGAGTTGGCATAGATCGAGATTAGGATTTGTCACTTGGATTGTCGGAGAGGTATCTCTGGGCCCTCTCGATAATGCACATCACTATAAGCCTTACAAGCAATGTGACTAATGAGTTAGTTGCGGGATGATGCATTACGGAACGAGTAAAGAGACTTGCCGGTCACGAGATTGAACTAGGTATGATGATACCGACGATCGAATCTCGAGCAAGTAACATACCGATGACAAAGGGAACAACGTATGTTGTTATGCGGTTTGACCGATAAAGATCTTCGTAGAATATGTAGGAGCCAATATGAGCATCCAGGCTCCGCTATTGGTTATTGACCGGAGATGTGTCTCGGTCATGTCAACATAGTTCTCGAACCCGTAGGGTCCGCACGCTTAACGTTCGATGACGATTTGTATTATGAGTTATGTGATTTGATGACCGAAGATAGTTCGGAGTCCCGGATGAGATAACGGGAATGACGAGGAGTCTCGAAATGGTCGAGAGGTAAAGATCGATATATTGGAAGGCTATATTCGGACATCGAAAAGGTTCCGAGTGATTCGGGTATTTTTCGGAGTACCGGAGAGTTACGAGAATTCGCCGGGGGAAGTTAATGGGCCTTAATGGGCCATACGGGAAAGGAGAGAAGGGCCTCAAGGGGTGGCCGCGCGCCCCCCCATGGGCTGGTCCGAATTGGACTAGGAGGGGGCGGCGCCCCCCTCTTTCCTTCTCCCCTCTTCTTCCTTCCCTCCTTCTCCTACTAGGAATAGGAAAGAGGAGGGGAATCCTACTTGGACTGGGGAGTCCTAGTAGGATTCCCCACACCTGGTGCGCCCCCCTTGGGCCGGCCACCTCTTCCCTCCCCTCCTTTATATACGTGGCCAGGGGGCACCCCATAGACACACAAGTTGATTGTTTAGCCGTGTGCGGTGCCCCCCTCCACAGATTTCCACCTCGGTCATATTGTCGTAGTGCTTAGGCGAAGCCCTGCGTCGGTAACTTCATTATCACCGTCACCACGCCGTCGTGCTGACGAAACTCTCCCTCGGCCTCAGCTGGATCGAGAGTACGAGGGACGTCACCGAGCTGAACATGTGCAGATCGCGGAGGTGCCGTGCGTTCGGTGCTTGGATCGGTTGGATCGTGAAGACGTTCGACTACATCAACCGCGTTACTAAACGCTTTCGCTTTCGGTCTACGAGGGTACGCGGACACACTCTCCCCGCTCGTTGCTATGCTTCTCCTAGATAGATCTTGCGTGATCGTTGGAATTTTTTTGAAAAACTACGTTCCCCAACATGTTGTTATGCGGTTTGACCGATAAAGATCTTCGTAGAATATGTAGGAGCCAATATGAGCATCCAGGTTCCGCTATTGGTTATTGACCGGAGATGTGTCTCGGTCATGTCTACATAGTTCTCGAACCCATAGGGTCCGCACGCTTAACGTTCGATGATGATATGTATTATGAGTTATGTGTTTTGGTGATCGAAGATTGTTCAGAGTCCCAGATGAAATCACGGACATGACAAGGAGTCCCGAAATGGTCGACAGGTAAAGATTGATATATTGGAAGGTAGTATTCAGACACCGGAAGGGTTCCGGAGTGTATCGGGTACATACCCGAGTACCGGAAGGGTTACCGGAACCCCCCGGTGGAAGATATGGGCCATATGAGGGATGCTAACCAGCCCACAAGGGGCTGGTGCATCCCCACAAGGGAGGAGGCCGAATTGGTTTAGGGAAGGGGGCGCCACCCCCCTTTCCTTCTCCTACTCCCTCTCCTTCCCTCTTTCCCCCTCCGAAAGAAAGGAGAAAGGGGGGGGGGGCGAATCCTACTTGGACTAGGAGTCCAAGTAGGACTCCCCCCCATGGCGCGCCCCTCCTTGGTGGCCGGCCTCCTCCTCCCCTCCTTTATATACGTGGGCAGAGGGCACCCCAAAGGCACAACAGATATTCTCTTAGCCGTGTGCGGTGCCCCCCTCCACAGTTTACTCCTCCGGTCATATTGTCGTAGTGCTTAGGCGAAGCCCTGCGCAGATCACGTCACCATCACCGTCACCACGCCATCGTGCTAACGAAACTCTCCCTCGACACTTTGCTGGATCAAGAGTTCGAGGGACGTCATCGAGCTGAACATGTGCAGAACTCGGAGGTGCCGTGCGTTCGGTGCTTGATCGGTTGGATCGCGAAGGCGTTCGACTACATCAACCGTGTTAAGCTAATGCTTCCGCTTTCGGTCTACGAGGGTATGTGGACACACTCTCCCCCTCTCATTGCTATGCATCTCCTAGATAGATCTTGCGTGAGCGTAGGAAATTTTTTGAAATTGCATGCTACGTTTCCCAACAGTGGCATCTGAGCCAGGTCTATGCGTAGATGATATGCACGAGTAGAACACAAAGAGTTGTGGGCGATAATAGTCATGCTGCTTACCACCAACGTCTTACTTTGATTCGGCGGTATTGTTGGATGAAGTGGCCCGGACCGACATTACATGACCGCGTTCATGAGACTGGTTCTACCGACGTGCTTTGCACACACGTGGCTGGCGGGTGTCTATTTCTCCAACTTTAGTTGAATCGAGTTTGACTACGGCGGGTCCTTGTTGATGGTTAAAACAGCACACTTGATGAAAAATGGTTGTGGTTTTGATGCGTAGGTAAGAATGGTTCTTTCTAGAAGCTCGTAGCTGCCACGTAAAACTTGCAACAACAAAGTAGAGGACGTCTAACTTGTTTTTGCAGGGCATGCTGTGATGTGATATGGTCAAGACATGATGTAATATACGTTATTGTATGAGATGATCATGTTTTGTAAAAGTTATCGGCAACTGGCAGGAGCCTTATGGTTGTCGCTTTATTGTATGAAATGCAATCGTCATGTAATTGCTTTACTTTATCGCTATGCGGTAGCGATAGACGTAGAAGCAATAGTTGGCGAGACGACAACGACACTACGATGGAGATCAAGGTGTCAAGCCGGTGACGATGGAGATCATGACGGTGCTTTGGAGATGGAGATCAAAGGCACAAGATGATGATGGCCATATCATGTCACATATTTTGATTGCATGTGATGTTTATCTTTTATGCACCTTATTTTGCTTAGTACGGCGGTAGCATTATAAGATGATCCCTCACTAAATTTCAAGGTATAAGTGTTCTCCCTGAGTATGCACCGTTGCGACAGTTCGTCGTGCCGAGACACCACGTGATGATCGGGTGTGATAAGCTCTACGTTCACATACAACGGGTGCAAGCCAGTTTTGCATGTGCAGAATACTCGGGTTAAGCTTGACGAGCCTAGCATATGCAGATATGGCCTCGGAACACTGAGACCGAAAGGTCGAACGTGAATCATATAGTAGATATGATCAACATAGAGATGTTCACCATTGAAAACTACTCCATCTCACGTGATGATCGGACATGGTTTAGTTGATATGGATCACGTGATCATTTAGATGACTAGAGGGATGTCTATCTAAGTGGGAGTTCTTAAGTAATATGATTAATTGAACTTAATTTATCATGAACTTAGTCCTGGTAGTATTTGCAAATTATGTTGTAGACCAATAGCTCGCGTATAGCTCCCTTGTTTTATTTTTGATATGTTCCTAGAGAAAACTAAGTTGAAAGATGATAGTAGCAATGATGCGGACTGGGTCCGTGATCTGAGGAATATCCTCGTTGCTGCACAGAAGAATTATGTCCTTGATGCACCGCTAGGTGACAGACCTATTGCAGGAGTAGATGCAGACGTTATGAACGTTTGGCAAGCTCGATATGATGACTACTTTATAGTTTAGTGCACCATGCTTTACGACTTAGAACCGGGACTTCAAAAACGTTTTGAACGCCACGGAGCATATGAGATGTTCCAAAGAGATGAAATTGGTATTTCAAACTCATACCCGTGTCGAGAGGTATGAGACCTCTGACAAGTACTTTGCCTACAAGATGGAGGAGAATAGCTCAGCTAATGAGCATGCGCTCAGAATGTCTGGGTACTACAATCGCTTGAATCAAGTGGGAGTTAATCTTGCAGATAAGATAGTGATTGACAGATTTCTCTAGTCACTATCACCAAGTTACTAGAACTTCGTGATGAACTACAATATGCAAGGGATGACGAAAACGATTCCCAAGCTCTTCGCGATGCTGAAATCGGCGAAGGTAGAAATCAAGAAATTGCATCAAGTGTTGATGGTTGACAAGATCACTAGTTTCAAGAAAAAGGGCGAGGGCAAGAAAGGGAACTTCAAGAAGAATAGCAAGCAAGTTGCTACTCCCGGGAAGAAACCCAAGTCTGGACCTAAGCCTGAAACCGAGTGCTTCTACTTCAAAGGAAATGGTCACTGGAAGCGGAACTGCCCCAAATACTTGGCTGATAAGAAGGATTGCAAAGTTAACAAAGGTATATTTGATATACATGTTATTGATGTGTATTTTACTAGTGTTCATAGTAGCCCCTGGGTATTTGATACCGGTTCAGTTGCTGACATTAGTAACTCGAAATAGGAGTTGCAAAATGAACAGAGACTAGTTAATGACAAGGTAACGATGTGTGTTGGAAGTAATTCCAAGGTTGATAAGATCACCATCGCACACTCCCTCTACCTTCGGGATTAGTGTGGACCTAAATAAATAAATGTTATTTGGTGTTTGCGTTGAGAATGAATATGATTGGATCATGTTTATTGCGATACGGTTATTCATTTAAGTCAGAGAATAATTGTTGTTCTGTTTACATGAATAAAACCTTCTATGGTCATACACCCAATGAGAATGGTTTATTGAATCTTGATCGTAGTAATACACATATTCATAATATTGATGCCAAAAGATGCAAAGTTGATAATGATAGTGCAACATATTTGTGGCACTGCCGTTTAGGTCATATTGGTGTAAAGCGCATGAAGAAACTCCATGCAGATGGGATTTCAGAATCACTTGATTATGAATCATTTGATACTTGCGAACCATGCCTCATGGGCAAGATGACTAAAACTTTGTTCTCTGGAACAATGGAGCGAGCCAATGACTTATTGGAAATAATACATACCGATATATGCGGTCCGATGAGTGTTGAGGCTCGCGGCGAATATCGTTATTTTCTGACCTTCACAGATGATTTAAGCAGATATGGGTATATCAACTTAATGAAACACAAGTCTGAAACGTTTGAAAAGTTCAAAGAATTTCAGAGTGAAGTGGAAAATCATCGTAACAAGAAAATAAAGTTTCTATGATCTGATCGCGGAGGCGAATATTTGAGTTACGAGTTTGGTCTTCATTTAAAACAATGTGGAATAGTTTCACAACTCACGCCACTTGGAACACCACAGCGTATTGGTGTGTCCGAACGTCATAACCGTACTTTATTAGATATGGTGCGATCTATGATGTCTCTTACCGATTTACCACTATCGTTTTGGGGTTATGCATTAGAGACAGCTGCATTCACGTTAAATAGGGCACCATCTAAATCCGTTGAGACGACACCGTATGAACTGTGGTTTGGCAAGAAACCTAAGCTGTCGTTTCTTAAAGTTTGGGGTTGCGATGCTTATGTGAAAAAGCTTCATCCTGATAAGCTCGAACCCGAATCGGAGAAGTGCGTCTTCATAGGATACCCAAAAGAAACTGTTGGGTACACCTTCTATCACAGATCCGAAGGCAAGATCTTTGTTGCGAAGAATGGATCCTTTCTAGAGAAGGAGTTTCTATCGAAAAAAGTGAGTGGGAGGAAAGTAGAACTTGATGAGGTAATTGTACCTTCTCTCGAATTGGAGAATAACTCATCACAGAAAACAGTTCCCGTGATGCCTTCACCAATTACTAAGGAAGCTAATGATGATGATCATGAAACTTCAGATCAAGTTACTACCGAACCTCGTAGGTCAGCCAGAGTACGTTCCGCACCAGAGTGGAATGGTAATCCTGTTCTGGAAGTCATGTTACTAGACCATGACAAACCTACGAACTATGAGGATGCGTTGATGAGCCCAGATTCCGCAAAATGGCTTGAGGCCATAAAATCTGAGATGGGATCCATGTATGAGAACAAAGTGTGGACTTTGGTGGATTTGCCCGATGATCGCCAAACCATTAAGAATAAATGGATCTTCAAGAGGAAGACGGACGCTGATGGTAGTGTTACTATCTACAAATCTCGAATTGTCGCAAAAAGGTTTTCGACAAGTTCAAAGTGTTGACTACGATGAGATTTTCTCACTCGTATCGATGCTTAAAGTCTGTTCGAATCATGTTAGCAATTGCCGCATTTTATGATTATGAAATCTGGCAAATGGATGTCAAAACTGCATTCCTTGATGGATTTCTCAAAGAAGAGTTGTATATGATGCAACCAGAAGGTTTTGTAGATCCTAAAGGTGCTAACAAAGTGTGCAAGCTCCAGCGATCCATCTATGGACTGGTGCAAGCATCTCGGAGTTGGAATATACGCTTTGATAAGTTGATCAAAGCATATAGTTTTATACAGACTTGCGATGAAGCCTGTATTTACAAGAAAGTGAGTGGGAGCTCTGTAGTATTTCTGATATTATATGTGGATGACATATTGTTGATCGGAAATGATATAGAATTTCTGGATAGCATAAAAGGATACTTGAATAAGAATTTTTCAATGAAAGACCTCGGTGAAGCTACTTATATTGGGCATCAAGATCTATAGAGATAGATCAAAACGCTTGATAAGTGTTTTCAATGAGTACATACCTTAACAAGATTTTGAAGTAGTTCAAAATGGAACAGTCAAAGAAGGAGTTCTTGCCTGTGTTGCAAAGGTGTGAAGTTGAGTAAGACTCAAAACCCGACCACGGCAAAAAATAGAAAGAAAATGAAAAGTCATTCCCTATGCCTCAGTCATAGGTTCTATAAAGTATGCTATGCTGTGTACCAGACCTATTGTATACCTTGCCATGAATTTGGCAAGGGGGTACGATAGTGATCCAGGAGTGGATCACTGGACAGCGGTCAAAGTTATCCTGAGTTACCTAAGAGTACTAAGGAAATATTTCTCGGTTATGGATGTGATAAAGAGTTCATCGTAAAGAGTTATGTCGATGCAAGCTTTGACACTAATCTAGATGACTTTGAGTCTCAATCTAGATACATATTGAAAGTGGGAGCAATTAGCTAGAGTAGCTCCATGCAGAGCATTGTAGACATAGAAATTTGCAAGATACATACGGATCTGAATGTGGCAGACCCGTTGACTAAACTTCTCTCACAAGCAAAACATTATCACACCTTAATACTCTTTGGGTATTAATCACATGGCGATGTGAACTAGACTATTGACTCTAGTAAACCCTTTGGGTGTTGGTCACATGGCGATGTGAACTATGGGTGTTAATCACATAAAGATGTGAACTACTGGTGTTAAATCACATGGCGATGTGAACTAGATTATTGACTCTAGTGCAAGTGGGAGACTGAAGGAAATATGCCCTAGAGGAAATAATAAAGTTGTTATTTATATTTCCTTATATCATGATAAATGTTTATTATTCATGCTAGAATTGTATTAACCGGAAACTTAATACATGTGTGAATACATAGACAAAACACAGTGTCCCTAGTATGCCTCTACTAGACTAGCTCGTTAATCAAAGGTGGTTAAGTTTCCTAACCATAGACATGTGTTGTCATTTGATGAACGGGATCACATCATTAGGAGAATGATGTGATGGACAAGACCCATCCGTTAGCTTAGCATAATGATTGTTAAGTTTTATTGCTATTGCTTTCTTCATGACTTATACGTATTCCTCTGACTATGAGATTATGCAACTCCCGAATACCGGAGGAACACCTTGTTTGCTATCAAATGTCACAACGTAACTGGGTGATTATAAAGATGTTCTACAGGTGTCTCTGAAGGTGCTTGTTGGGTTGGCATAGATCGAGATTAGGATTTGTCACTCTGAGTATCGGAGAGGTATCTCTGGGCCCTCTCGGTAATGCACATCATATGAAGCCTTGCAAGCAATGTGACTAATGAGTTAGTTGTGGTATGATGCATTACGGAACGAGTAAAGAGACTTGCCGGTAACGAGATTGAACTAGGTATGAAGATACCGACGATCGAATCTCGGGCAAGTAACATACCGATGACAAAGGGAATGACGTATGTTGTTATGCGGTTTGACCGATAAAGATCTTCGTAGAATATGTAGGAGCCAATATGAGCATCCAGGTTCCGCTATTGGTTATTGATCGGAGATGTGTCTCGGTCATGTCTACATAGTTCTCGAACCCGTAGGGTCCGCACGCTTAACGTTTGATGACGATTTGTATTATGAGTTATGTGTTTTGGTGACCGAAGATTGTTCGGAGTCCCGGATGAAATCACGGACATGACAAGGAGTCTCGAAATGGTCGAGAGGTCAAGATTGATATATTGGAAGGTAGTATTCGGACACCGGAAGGGTTCCGGAGTGTATCGGGTACATACCGGAGTACCGGAAGGGTTACCGGAACCCCCCGGTGGAAGATATGGGCCATATGGGCCATATGTGGGAGGCAAACCAGCCAACAAGGGGCTGGTGCGCCCCCACAAGGGAGGAGGCCGAATTGGTTTAGGGAAGGGGCGCCACCCCCCTTTGCTTCTCCTACTCCCTCTCCTTCCCTCTTTCCCCCTCCGGAAGAAAGGAAAAAAGGGGGGGGGGGCGAATCCTACTTGGACTAGGAGTCCAAGTAGGACTCCCCCCCATGGCGTGCCCCTCCTTGGTGGCCGGCCTCCTCCTCCCCTCCTTTATATACGTGGGCAGGGGGCACCCCAAAGGCACAACAGATATTCTCTTAGCCGTGTGCGGTGCCCCCCTCCACAGTTTACTCCTCCGGTCATATTGTCGTAGTGCTTAGGCGAAGCCCTGCGCGGATCACATCACTGTCACCACGCCGTCGTGCTGACGAAACTCTCCCCCGACACTTTGCTGGATCAAGAGTTTGAGTGGCGTCATCGAGCTGAATGTGTGCAGAACTCGGAGGTGCCGTACGTTTGGTGCTTGATCGGTTGGATCGCGAAGACGTTCGACTACATCAACCGCGTTAAGCTAACGCTTCTGCTTTTGGTCTACGAGGGTGCGTGGACACACTCTCCCCCTCTCGTTGCTATGCATCTCCTAGATAGATCTTGCGTGAGCGTAGGAAATTTTTTGAAATTGCATGCTACGTTTCCCAACACAAAGCCCACTCCACTATCCTGCCGGTGGCTTCAGGGTTCCTCAATATGCGTTGCAAGGGGAAGCGGGTGACAACTGTGATCTCGTGGGCTTGGAAGTAATGGCGCAGTTTCCTTGAGGCCATGATGAGGCCAAAAATCAACTTTTGCACTCTAGAGTACCTTGACCTAGCCCCCTGCAATAGAGAGCTGACAAAGTACACTGGCCGTTGCACCACCTTCTTCCTTGTCGTGATCCTAGAATTGTATCCGTTGCTTCGCTCTTCTTTGTCCTGATCTGCGTCTGACCCTACCGGGATGATTTCACTTTTTCCTCCAGAGAGGACGGTAGCCGCGGCTGCTCCCTCATCTATCTCCCACTGTGCCACCAGTGCCGCACTAACCACTTGATTGGTTGATGCTAGGTATAGCAGCAACGGTTCTTGTGTTTTAGGAGTGACTAAGGTAGGAACAGAGGAAAGATAGGTCTTGAAATCTTGCAGCGCAGCTTCTGCTTCTAGGGTCCACTCCATGGGCCCTGCCTTCTTTAAGATTTTGAAGAACGGCAAGGCGCGCTCGGCAGACATGGAAATGAACCTGCTTAGCGCGGCAACACATCCAGTCAAACGCCTCACATCTTTAACTGTCTTGGGTGCTTGAATCTGCTCGATCGCCTTGATCTTGTCGGGGTTGGCCTCTATCCCCCGGTGGGACACGAAGAAGCCAAGTAGCTTGCCGGAAGGAACGCCAAACACACACTTCTCTGGGTTCAGCTTCAAGTTGATCTTGCATAGATTTGCAAAGGTCTCTTCCAAGTCCTGAATGAGAGTTGACTTGTCATTGGTTTTGAACACTATGTCATCCATGTAAGCTTCAATATTCTTGTGCAGCTGGGAGTCAAAACCAATTTGTATTGCTCTTGCAAAGGTGGCTCCAGCGCTCTTTAACCTGAAGGGCATCCGTACGAAGCAGTACATGCCACAGGGGGTTATGAACACTGTCTTCTCTTCGTCTTCTTTGGACATAAATATCTGGTGGTACCCGGAGTAGGCATCCAAGAAGGAAAGCAGATCACACCCGGAGGTGGAGTCCATGATCTGGTCGATGCGCGGCAAGGGGAACAGGTCCTTCGGGCATGCTTTATTCAGATCCGTGAAATCTATGCAAAGCCTCCATTTCTCATTCGCCTTGCGCACCACCACTGGATTCGCCAACCATGTCGGGTGCAATACTCCTCTGACCAAACCAGCCGCCTCAAGTTTCTTGATCTCCTCGGCGATGAACTGCTGCCGCTCCAAGGCTTGCTTTTGGACCTTCTACTTGACGGGCCAGGCATGAGGGCAGACAGCAAGGTGGTGCTCGATTACCTCCCTGGGAACACCGGGGATGTCAGATGGTTGCCAAGCAAACACATCGACATTGGCCGCAGGAAGGCAACGAGCGCGCTTTCCTATTTGTCGTCAAGGGTGGAACTGATAGTGAATGTACCATCAGCGCCAACCAGCCCTGCTGGGACCTTCTTCACAGTGGGTGCAGCAACCTTGGACCTCTTGCTAGTAGAACTCTCCAGCAAATCATCGACGGGTGCAGCGTACTCCGGAGAGGCGTGCTTCCTGGATTCCTTGCCGGCATCCTTGCTAGCTTTTCTCCCTTGTTTGTTTTCCTTGGCGGGGACTGCGGCCTCGGCAGCGACCGCATCCCGGTACATCTTGTCCATGCATATAATTGCGTCCTTCTTGTCTGATGAAATAGAAATAACGCCCATTGGTCCTGGCATTTTCAAGGTATCGTAGGCATAGTGGGATGCCGCCATGAACTTTGCCAGGGCAGCTCGTCCAAGTATCCCATTGTACGACAACGGAAGTTCAACCACATCGAACACAATTTTCACAGTCCGGTAGTTTAATTCTCCTCCAAATGTCACCGGCAGCGTGATCTTCCCCTTTGGATGACTCCTGCCGGGGTTGATTCCTTGAAATGTGCCAGTAACCTTGAGCTCTTCAACTGTTATCTGTAGCTTGCAGAGCACCTTGGGGGAAATCAGATTCAACCTGGCCCCGCCGTCAACCAACATCTTTGTGACCTTGAGGTTGCGGATTGTTGGTGAAACCAACAACGGCAAGCACCCTACCACAGTGGTGCAGTCAGGATGGTCCTCTTCGTCAAAGATGATGGGCGTGCGAGACCATTTGTGCAGTTTCCGCGAATCTGCCATTGGCTCCACAGCATTGACCTCATGCGCCCATTGTTTCAGCTGGCGGTGAGAGGAGTGCAAGGATGCACCCCCGTCAATACACAGGGCGTCAGTGGCTTTCTGGAACTCTTGCTCATTGGTTTCCTCTTCATCCCCCTCATCGCTTTCGTCACCATATTCCTTCTTCTCATGACCTCTAGCAGGTTTCTCTTAACATTGGAGAACCTTGCCGGGGCGGCCTCCTCAGCCGCCTCAGCCCTTCCCGCCAACGCCATCTTGGTCTCTCTCCTTGTCGCGCTTCTCGTACTCAGCTTTTTGCTTCTTGACGAGTTGCTCAACTTGATGACACTCTTGGAGATCATGGCCCTTGGTCCGATGGATCTTGCAGTACGGCTCGTCTGCCTTCCCAGCCTTCTCGGCAGCCGCAGCTTCCCGACAATCAGTGCACGTGGCAACTTCCTTGCCAGGAGCCTCGGTCTTGGCCTTCTTGCCGGTACTAGGAGTGCTTGATCCTTCAACAGCCAGCACTGCTTTATCCTTGCGCTTCTTATTGTGTTTCTTGTTCTTCTTCTTCTGGCTAGCAGCATTGTTGTCATCTTCTGAGTCGACGTCGACGCCATCCTCTTCCCCGGGGAGACGCCTCCCCTCTTCCGTACGGGCACACTTGTCCGCCAAGGTGTAAAGCTCGTTCACAGTCTTGGGCAACCGGACATTCATTTTGGAATGTATCCTGCGGTTGCGTACGTTGGACTGGAACACGGCAATCACAGCTGCCGGGTGGATATCTGGAATGTTCCTGTGTACCCGGCTGAACCTCTGCATGTACTTCCACAAACTCTCCCCTTCCTTTTGTGGAAGGAGCTGCAAATCGCTGGGCCGCCCTGGTTCATGATGGCCGCCCGTGAAGGCACCAACAAACTCGTGGCACAGATCAGCCCAAGTCGAGATGGAGTTCTCCGGCAAGTGCATCAGCCACGACCTCACATTTGGCTTGAGCGCCAAAGGGAAGTAGTTGGCGAATATCTTTTCATCTCTTCCCCCGGCGGCTTGAACAGCAATGGTATAGATGCTCAAGAACTCTGCCGGGTTCAGTCTTCCATTGTATTTTTCTGGTATCTCTGGCCTGAACATACGGGCAGATGGGCAACGGACTTGCCGCAGCTCATGAGTAAAGGCAGGATACCCGACCTCGAAGGGTAGGTACCCGCCTCCGCCGGGCGTAGGCTCGTCGACGTTGGGGCCATTGCGCCTGTCGGACTGGCGGTGGGTTTCGCGGCGCCATTCTATGGTGACGCGCGCGTCTTCCCTCCGCCTGTCCTCCAGGACCTGCCGCTGATCTCGATGGGTTCAAGGATCAGACGAAGCCATTGACACCTCGTCGTGTTCCTGGTCGCGCAACTCTGGCTGCAGCTCCTGCGCTAGCTGTCGCAGGGGGGGGGGGGACTGCACCGTGAGGTTGGCCCCTTCAGCACGGCCAGCGGGTCGGGCCGTTGCCGCTGCCTACGGATGCCGTGGCAAGCCCGCCCGTTGCAATCCCCCTGCCTCAGCGAAACCAATCAAACTTTGAATGGTGGCTCTCCATTCATCCATTAGGTCGGCAGCTGGTGGGAATCTTAACAGGAGCTGGGCTCGAGCCATGGCCTCCAAAGCAGTGCTTGGCATGGACGACGACGCAGATCGTGACGTCGCTCGACTCCTGACGGTACCGGCGGTGGCGGCGTCGCGCTCTCGTCGTCGCGAGCCAGTCGCGAGAGCGACGTGACGATGAGAAGGACTCACTTGGGGGTTGGCGGCCCCGTTCGGCACTTCGTCTTGATTGCCTTGTTCTGGGGAAGGCGTGTGCCTCGTAGTTGCACCCGTAGCTGGGGCAGCTAGGAGGTTGCGGTTCGCGCCGGGGCGGGCGCCATCGCTGTGGCTGCGTTCCCCAGTGAGGTGGAGAGGCGGGAATTGGATGTTCTCCCCTCCCGCCTCTTGTGGAGCGTGGCCGCCAGGATGTTGTTGACGTTGTCCTCCTCCGGCGCCTCCCGCTCCCACCTCAGCCGCGGGAGGAACGACGACGGCGTCGCCTGCGCTGGTCGCATCCCTCATGGCGTTCGCGTCCCCTGACGCCACCGCAACCCCCATGGGATCGGTAGCTGCGTGCTAGGGGGCCTTCGAGGTCGAAGGACGGGCTGTTGCACCGGACTTTTTCTTGGGTGCCATGGGTGATGATGCCATCGCCGAAGGAGATGGTGATGAAGATCGACGTGCCGTTTACGTCCTCGGGTTCGCACAAGCGCATTCCCCTACCTGGCACGCCAAAGATGTCGCGGGTCGACACGATCATCTATGGGGTCGTCGGCCCCTTTGTGGTTCAGCAAGGGGGAAGGCCGCGTTGCACAAAGAGCGGAGGTCGTAGAGCAGCATGGCGATGGTGACGCGGGTGGTTTTTACCCAGGTTCGGGCCGCCGCGTGGCGTAAAACCCTACTCCTGCTTTGGTGGATTAATGAGGGGACCGTAGTGGAGACGCAGCGCTCAAGCCAGGCAAGGTCGCCTCGGGGAGAGCAACTACGCGCGTATGAGTGTACAAGGGTCCGAATCCTTTCTAAGGTTGCCTCGGCCCTCCTTTTATAGGTCAAGGGGTTACCACAGTGGTAAAACAGTCATTATCTAGCGATTAGATAGCCACAGTGCTATCATACCTAACTCTGCAGACTGGACAAGGTGCATTAAATGCGCCGCTTAGTGTCACGTTGAGGATGCAGCCCGGCAAGCCTTGCCATGCCATTCAACCACCCTCTCGCCTGCTTGCGTGACATGCCTCTGGACGGGTGTCATTTAGGGGTGATCTTCATCAGAAATGGCTGACACGTGCTGAATGACTGTCACTTATTCACTTGAGGGCTCGACACCGCACCGATAGGTGACTTGCGTCACTGTGTGGTGGAGCGGTGGAACCTTGGCGGGATAACAGGCCGCCAGCACCCCGGCAACCCTTGCCGGGCAGGTCTTGGGACTTGCCCTTGGGGGGATCTCGACCTGACCGGGCTCGCCTACCCGGCAAGGGAGGTTTTTCCCCTTGGTAATATCTTGCCGTCTTGGCTTGTCTTGGTCTTCTTGATCCGCCCTTTGATCCCTCAAGGAGCTCATTTCTCTCTGGCTTGGTCTTGTCTTGGATGCTGGAACCTTGCTCCTGAGCCTGTGTACAGTCAGGGCAATATTCACCAAGGTTTGTTGCACCGACAGTCTGAGAGCCGGCCGTGGTCATGGGAACATGGAGAAAATCCAAAATTCTTGCCAAATGGCGGAGCTAGGATTTCCAATGTGGGCAAGCGGAGTTCAATTTTTATGCACAACGATGTAAGATATAAGAAATTCATAATAATGACAACGAAACTATACATTATTTTTTGTAGCAACAATGCCTCCAATAATTTAGTTACATTGCAAGAACAAGGAGAATCATAATATAACTTTACAATAGCCCATTTGAAAATGAGAAATGATCGCATCTTCCTTTACTTGCATGAATAATTTACGCTCAAGTAATGTAAGCAAGCAAGTATTGTTACCCCATTTTGTTTGTTATATCTTATTCCTCACATAATTCATTGAAGAAAAATATTAATAAAAAATATTAAGGAATGAAGAAAATATCTATTCTTGATTAACAATTCCAAGAAAGAAATATTAAATTAAATTACATAAATAAACATACATAACAATCGCAGAGTAAAATTAGACGATGGGTGAAATTGCATACCCCGCCGTTGGCGACTTGCCTGCTAGACGGTGGATACGTCACACGTCGTGTCACTGCCGAGTGCATACTGCGGTGGATGTGGATGGTTCATTAATCATTGGCAGGTGGCACCCTAATTGCCGACGAGCCACGATGAACGACGCGGCGATTGCTTTCGATGGCCGATGCGGGCTAGGCATGATGCCCTAGTTTTACGATGCGGCAGTTCAATCAACGGAATCGCACATCGGCTGGATGCATCGGCTCCTAGTCTGAGTTGTCTCCTCGGCTTCAATTGTTCTCTTCCTCATTTCTCCTGTCCTGTACATATAACTAGGCTTCCATATGCTATATAAATACATATAAGAGCTTGTACACTTATTTATTTTTGCAAAAAAAATATTGGGTATGCATTGCATGCCCTTGAATTAGCCTAGTTGTTTCCCTTCTTCACGATGCCTCACATGCCTATTGTTCTCTGATGCTCCTTCCTCATCCTTTGGACTTATACGATATTGATTTTGGAGATAGCAAAATATATCAAGTCATATACTTAGCAAATTTGGCTTTGAGGATGAATCGGGAAGATGAAAACCAAAGGGTCTACAAGCAGACAAGTAGTGACCATGGGAACAAAGGAAAGCATAAAAAGTTCCAACTAAAATTAGAGGCTGAGGTTATTATTTTCTTGCACAATATCTTTCGCAGACAAACAAGAGACAACTTTGGTGTTTAGTTGATCTTTTTTTCTTGCATGATTTCTTGGCCCATTAAAAGGCCGTTTCAATTGTTAGGGTTCAGTTGGTTTGTCGCTTTTTTACAGTATGGAAAGGAAGTACTAGGTGTTATTTATTCATTTGCATGCACGAAGCCCTGCATATGCTATTCCTGGATCAATAACTTAAGTTAGTAGCTATTAAGTTGTGGCACAATGGCTCATGAATGGTGACCCTAGTCCTCATATACAGACCTACACCAACAAATAGGCACCTCTCTATGTATTTATACCCTAGTGCTATCATGCAACAACTCAAGATGCTCTTCTGAGTTCTCGTGTTTCCAGTGTTTGTTGTGGAGGGTGGCCCAGAAAGAGGAAGAATGAGTGGGCCCAAGAGTAGTTTGAATGGGAACATCGAGGAAAGCATAAGCTTTCTAGATTCCCTCTCCTAACAAAGGAGAGATCTGGCTCTGTGTTTTTCCTATGCCTCCCATTCCTATTATTGTTGGGTGCTCCTTCCCCTTGCTTTTGGCTTGCACATTTACTTTAAATAATAGGGGAAGCAAACAATCTATGTATAAATTTAGCTATTAGGATCATGATAGTAGCTAGGCAAGGAAGAGGAAGAAAAGAGGGTGCAAGACTTGTAGCAATGGGGTCATGGATGAAACCACAAGTGATTTTTTTTTCTTACTTGAATTTTTCCCTGTGCCTCCCCGTCCTCTTCCTTTTGCTTGCAATAGTGTACAAATACCAATGTCGTTTCATGCACTAGATATGATAATGATAGCATTTTTTTCTTTCCTTGGTGTGTCTGCACAGGTAATATGGTGGCATTAACTTAATGAAGTTTTTATCACGGTTACATGAATTATTAAAATTTGAGAGTATATACCTCACATTCACAACAAGGCAGGAGCATAATTGTGAGATATTAAGATAAGTAGCAAAGTGGCTAGCACAATGCGTTGGCTAGAATTTTACAAAGTTAAGTACATATGTAGTATTCAACTTTCTAGAACATATTATTTGATTTGCTAAAAAAATGGACCCAAATATCATGACATTTATAAATATTTTCCCTTTGCAAACATAGTTTTGTCTTAGAGATATCTTCTTTTTTCCATTGGGATTTAACATATTATGCATTAATCATGTACTCCCTTTGAATGGAAATATAAATCTGACATGAGTTCTAGGGTCTTCAATTTGATTAAATCTGTTGTATGTCATAAAACATATATTTTAAGATTCTTTGTCAAATGAAGTTTCTAACATATGTTTTTTGAGGCATGGTATACATGTTTTGCTAGTTAATTGATGACCTAAATTTGCATGACGGACTTCTACTCCCATATGAAGGGGGTACGTACTTGTTAATATTACTATAGTAATAATGTTAGTTTATGATCAATCCGATGGAGCAATTGATTTTTTTTTCATTTTCTTGTATTTAGTATGGGCTTTAGCATAATTAGCTAATTATATACCATCACTCCTGCAATGGCCCCGAAAATGAAATGTAGCATACTAATATCCTTGTGGTTAGTGGAGAAGAACCATCAAACCAGATTTTACATTTCCTTTTCGTTTTGAAAACTTTCCTTATCAGAAAGTGGTTAGGGCTAGGGGCTAGTAGGGGAACCTTGATACAAAATTATAGCAAATAAGAACCTTGATACTAAACCAAGTTTCAAGAACTTCTTCTACTTTCATTTCCTTCATCTTCAAAGTCAAAAGTTATTCCAAGCCTAGGTTTTATTACTACACAAAATCTAAAGTAATGGGGAAATTATTGTTCAAGTGTACAAACATGAATTTAGTCTCCAACCAATGCTTTGGGGCTAGGGTCAGAGGCTATGCAATCCCAAACAAATCGAGTCCTAATCTCGGCTACATCATAGTCGAACACAACTTGACTAAATCGTACATACAAGGACTCTATCCAATGAAGCTGATGGCATGACTACATGTTGATCGGTATGGCGAAGTCAGACGCTAAGGGAGAGAGCAGATCGCTGGTGAGGTAGCTATCATGCACAGAGCAAGACCTGGGAATAGGACTCCATGGGGGACTTGGCCGCAACGATGGAGGACTCCATGGAGTTTAAGTTCGCCTCAGCCATGCACCCCCATAACCGAGTGTGGATTTTTCATACTCCCATGTAGCTACACCTTCTATCTAGGCCATCCATGCACCAAGATCCGTGTTATCGTTATATAGAAATTTCTCTTTCTTGTTTCTTTGAAACAAGAGAACATTTGACCTTGAAACACGAGTGCCATTCTTGTGCATAAAATGTTTCATTTTTTGATCAAACATAAATTTATAAAATTTCAAATTTCAAATAAGTTTGATCATTTGAAAATAATTTTGTTGCACCAAAATTCCGAAAACATTTCTGCACATGGTAGTACTAGTGTGATGTTGATCTGCAAAGTTTAAGTTCGAATGTTCTTTTATTTCAAAGAAACAAAAAAAAAATAGAAGTTTGCCTGCACAAACTTTGACGCAAAAATGAACGGTGAGGATAAAAGGTGTAGTCATATGGTAACAGAAGTAGAACTTTCCAAGATTAAAAGTCGGATCCTCGCAGTTCCGGAAGATCAACGAAGGCAGCAGGTGATCGGGTGGGAAGTAGAGAATCCGGAGAGGTTGGTGGTTGCATGCATTAAGGACATCATAAGGGCATCCCCTGCAGATCACAGAGCCACGTCAACAAGGAAGCGGAAACTTTTATTTTATTTTAATAGCAGTGGCAGGGCATCTTTCTATAGGTAAGGTTTTTTTGTAAATTTTTAACTTTTTTAAAGGTTGTTGTCAGGGCATGAGAAAAATGAAAAAGGTTTATGTTACGTGATGGCAAAGGTGGGTAATTGGCCCAAATTTCTATTTCTATTTCTATTAATAAGATCAATTGGTTGTGACTTACTGATGTATAAAATAGACGGTTAGATGTTACTGATTTTTGCAGGATTTTCTAATATATTTCTCTTTTTTATGGTTGGCCCGTAATGTACTTTTAATTACTCCTATAAAGGATGTTGGAGGGCCCGCCTCCATGGGCTCTCCGCAGACGAAGAGTACCTTCAAGCCGTCCGTTGCTCGGTGGCGTGCCGTGGGGACTACTTGAGGGGTGCTCCGAGCTGTCTCATCTACTCGGACGGCTCAGACCCGGACGACCCGGTTGGGTGGTCCATGATAGGTGGACCGTCTAGCACGCCCGGGGCGACCGTCATTGCACGGTTCCTATCGTGCCGGTGGGTGAGGGACTGCACGCTTTCTTGTGCATGAAGCCGTGCCTGGGCCTGCCTGATGGCGTGTACGCCCCGCGCCAGGCTGGTCCTGTTGCAACAGGCGGGGGTTCATTGCGGTCGCATCCCCGACTAGCGCCTGGGGCTCATATTGGCCTGTATCGTTGTCCCCACGCGGGCATGCATGTGGTGTGTGCTGCTTGTGCTGGCTTTGCGTCCAACCGGTTGTGCGCCGGCTCTATGTTCAGCCGGCTGTGTGCCGCCCTATTCAGCCAGCCATGCGAATGCCCGTTCAGCCGGCTTTGCGGACCCGGATCAGCCAGCCGTACGAGATTTGGGGCCTAGTGGGCTGTCATCCGTCTCTATATGGTTGTCATGTTGGTTTGCCATGGGCCCTTCGCATAATCTACGGCGGTATATATGGGGTGCCGTCCTCCCTCATCCACCGCAGCACTCTTTTTCTCTTGCTGCCCGGCTTCTTCCGATTTTCTCACATATCGTGCTTTGTTTGTCGTCCTCGGCGGTCACCGTCACGTTTGTTCGTCCTGCCAGTTGTGGTTTGCATTTGTTTGCCTCTTGGCCGGGCTGTCACTTTTCTTCTCGCTAATCGCAAGTTTGTCGTCCATTCATGTGAATGTATGAAGGCCGTTTGTGAGGCAACTATGGAGGCCATGGAGCTCCTTTCGAATGAAACCGATGAGCATGAGTTGGAGATGGAGGAGACGGGCATTGAGGAGTGTGAGGCATGGGAGTTGTGTGCGTGTGTGTCACGAGGAGTAAGAGTTGTGGTGGGTTGTCGAGGATACCATGGAGTACCATCGCGGGTATCACGCTGCAGCTACTTCGACCGCGATGGTGACGACGACGAGTTCATTCTCGGGTGCATTGGTCCAACGCCGATGAGGAGCGGATGCAAGTTGTCAATGTCTCGTCAGAAAGTGGATAGTCCATAGATTGTGGTGCCGGCGGCTATGTTTGGGACACTATCAAGGGTGGACCCGGTTAGTTTTTTTAGGAAGCAGATGTGTCAGCCGGATTGGAAAAGTGGTAGATGGCATCGTGTGGCCTAAAGAACTGTCTTCTTTGTAACTTTTAGTCGCATACGTCGTTGGTCGGTCGGATCCCACGGATTGTCATCCGTTTTGTCTCGTCCCTTATCCATTCCATCTCTTTAAGGCACTTGCTCGTCAAGGCATCACTTGCCTTCCACTTGGTGGGTGTGGGCCGCACCACTTGGGCCTATTTGGTCGATGCAATGGCTTTGGGTATTCATGGTTGTGCAGGTGACACTTTTTCTGCCTTCTCACATATGCTTCTGTTTTGAGGTTTGTAACATGGGCGTCTCTTGCATGGTGACTGTCTGGTCGGCGCCGGGTTCTTTGGCCTGCGTGTCCTTTGTCGTTTGGCTTGTGGGGGCCACTCAGGGGCGCTGCGAGCCGTCCGACCTGCCCGGCCGAACCGCACTCCGCATGTTATGTTATGCTCCAAATTCAAGTATAAAGAGAAAGACTAACTTCTGACGAGCGAGCGGAGCGAGGCCCGTCGCCGGTAGGCTTGGGCCGAAGTGGATTAGTATTGACCTAGGTCACCTGTGTTATATATACCTCTTGTAAGCCGCCGCATGGGATAGTTCATCAGTTGTAAATCATCGGCGTTTGTAACCTCCCCAGGTATAGTGAAGTTTGGCTAGCTGACGCCCGTGGTTTTTTCCCCTGCTATGGGCTATGGTGGCGCCACCTACATTCTACATGGATGGAGAAGATGCACTAGTAGAAAACAGGGAACTAGTCCCGGTTCCAGAGGGCCTTTAGACCCGTTTCTGGAACCGGGACAAAAGGGTCGGGACTAAAGCCCAAAACCTTTGGTCCCGGTTAGCTTACAAACCGGGACAGAAGGGGCTCCACGTGGCCGCTGCGGGGCGCCCAGGCAGGAGGACCTTTAGTCCCGGTTGGTAACACCAACCGGGACCAAAAGGCTGCCACGCATCAGCAGCTCGCAGGCGCTGGGGTTTTTGTTTTTTTTTTGAAAAGGGGGGGGGGGGTTGGGGTTTTGGAGGGTTAATTTAGTTGTTTCATATTGTGTTAGCTAGCTAATAGAGAGAAGTGACCTCTCTTTCTCCGTGCTTGGTCGACGCTAGCTACTATACATATAGAGAGAACTCGACACGCTAGCTAGTAAGCAAATGAAGGAACCATTAATTACACGAGATCGTCATGAACATATACAGAGAGAAGTGACCTCTCTTTCTCCGAGAGATTGGTCGAACAACCAGTTTTCGTATATCTATCCGATGCTACTACATATATACAATATAACATCTCTTCAATCACTATCATCTAAAATCCATTTCAATTTCCATATGGTATTCTCCCTTCTCATTTATGACGTGGTCAAGAAAGAATCCAGCCAATTCCTCTTGAATTGCTCGTATGCGATCATGTGGCAGGAGTTCATCCTGCATCTGCCACATCTAATTTAAAGAAAGGGGTCAATACATATATATATGAATGAACTCAACACAAATGATGGTAATAAAATAAAATTGTGAATATTATTGTTTACGTACTTCATATTGTCGGTCAGAGTACCCCCGCTCAGAGGTCGATTGGCGGATAAACTCGCAAACGTAGTATCCACATAAATTATTCCCGCCTTCCTGCCACAAGCACTTTACGAGAATAGAGTTCAATCAAACTGATAATCAAGCAAGATAAATGGTATTGAAGAAACTAGAATCAATGGGAGATGCGCGGAACTAGCTAGTACTACTTACTTTTGGGTGTGTAAATCGCAGCTCCCTCGGCAGTCCCGGAACCATTCTGGTGAACTTTTTCCAAACTCTGCCAGACAAAGAAAATAATTATTTGATACCCGGAAATAAACAAAGTTGCCGATATGATGTGGTGCGATAATGATCGATTGAACTTACTTCTGGAGCATTGCAGTCATGTCCGCATAAAGCTGGGGATCTTTTCGTCTCGAGTCTAAGACAGTTACTACTCCCCGGTCAAGCTTAATCTCTAGCAGAATAAAGTGGAAGCTGCGCACGCATGCATAACTCATCAATTACATTACTATAACCTCGATTAAGCGAAACCGAATATGCACAAGACAGTAACACTCACTTGAAGTTGTAAGGAAAGAGTATTTTCCCTTTGTTTTGGTTTCGAAGTAACGATTTTAGCAAGTTGTCCTCAGTATCTTTGTCTCTGTTTTGAACCAACCATTCATTTATGGTATTTGGGTTAATGAACCCAATGTCATAGATTTGTGCTTTTTTGCATTCGACGATCTTCAGTCTGCATAATATAGTGAGGATAATTATATATACATGCAATGAAAGAGATGAGCTATAGAGACTTAATTACAGAGGTAATACTTACAGACAGTAGCAAGTCATGAGTTGTTTGTCGAGGGCGTCTTGATTGAATAACTGGAATAACTCCACAAATTCAACAAGCATCACCTCAGTTCCAACGAGGTCGTGCTCCTCTTTAATTCCCAGCATCAAACTATCCTTCCCAGACTTCATGCAGGTATCCATGTACCATTCATGCAATCTTCGCATCATCTTTGTTAGAGGAGGATGATCAGGTTTGACGAGAGGCTTCCCATACTCATATCTGAAGATATCTACTACCTCTATCATTTCAAACTGTACATCATCGCCCAGGAAATCAGCAGGATTGGTACCGGGCACTAGCCCTGGATGATTAGCAATGATATCGCTAGACACCTTGACCGGGGGGCACGATTGCATCGCCTGTTCGCCGAGCTGGGGAATTGTTTTCCCACTTCTTCGTTTTGCTTCTCTTGCAGCACTGCAAGTACTTCCCGACCGCTCCGCTTCCTTATATGTCCTTTCAATAATGCGCTCATAGTTGGATTGCGGCAGAGACGGTGGTGGTCGCTTAAGGGCACGCAGAGTGCGCTTCACTTTCACCTGATCTATTGTTTCCTTCGGAGGTGGAGGTTTCCGTGCAAAATGGGCCTCCACTTCGGCAGCACTGATTTCCGTGTTTTCCTCGCCGGTCCTCTCATATGGTAACTTTTCCAGAGGCTTGAGGCTTGGACCGTATTTGAATCTCTTCCCGCCGGGTCCTCTTGTACTGCTAGCCGCCGGAGCGGCGCCTTCTCTCTTCCGCCATTGCTGACGCGGCAGAGTCCGCTGACACGCCGGAGGAGGCGGAGGAGGAGGCGGAGTGCTCCGACGCGCCGGAGGAGGCGGAGGAGGAGGCGGAGTGCCCTCACGCACCGAAGGAGGCGGAGGAGGAGGCGGGGTGTCCTGATCACTCGCCGGAGGAGGAGGAGGAGGAGCAGGCGAAGTGCCCTGACTCGCCGGAGGAGGAGGAGGAGGAGGCGTCCAGTTTGGAAGCTTGATGTACTCCTTCCTCCATAGACAGGTGCTCCTTAAAGCATTTTTCAGATGATTCTACCCTTCACCTGTAGGGTAGTCAAGCTCCAGCTCCTCAAATCCCTCCATTATTTCATCCACCGTCACAACAGCATAGCCATGTGGAATCGGACGGCAATGGAAAGTTCCCTCAGCTTGAGGAGGTGCAACAAAGCCGACCGCCGCCTTCAAAGTCAGGTTCCGCCATTTCGTCATTAGCTCGCAATGTTAAGCCTCCGTGATAGTATCCACGGGGTAGCGAGGAGCCGTGAAATCAGGCTGAACGAGCTCCGTGGAAGCCGCGCTGCTTCTCCGCTGAGATGGTGGGGTAGCTTCTGGGGCAGCGTCGAAGCAAGGATCTTCGTGTCACTGAGATGGTTGTCCGGTAGCTATAAGTTCCTCTAGCTTTGCTATTCTTGCATTGAGCTTCTGCATTTCGCTCACTTCCGCTTTCCTCTTTCTCTCTCGGCTTCTGTAACCACCACTGCCGGGAAACCCAACCACCCACGGAACGGAGCCTGCTGTGCCTCGTGTTCGTCCAGGGTGCTCAGGATTCCCGAGGGCCTCTATCAGCTCGTCCTTCTCTCTGTCGGGAATGAACGTCCATTCCTGCGCTGCCCTGATATATTCCTGAAGCTTCTTCATGGGTATTGCAAGTTGCTCGTCCGCCCAACCACACTCCCCTGTTTCTGGGTCCAAAGTTCCCCCAACCCCGAAGAAACAAGTCCTTGAACGATCTAGCCAGTTCAATGTCACTGGTTGGACCCCTTTAGCAAGCAGGTCTTGCTCAGCTTTGTCCCACAACGGCCGGGCTTTGTAGTAGCCACCTGACCCCGTGTGATGGTGATACCTCTTCTTTGCAGCATTTTTCTTGTTTGTCTCTGACCTTTTCTTACCCTTATCCGATTTCTTGTAGGCCACAAATGCGGGCCAGTGATCTCTTATCTTCTCATATCGGCCAGTGAATTCTGGAGTCTTCCCTTTGTCGACAAACTTTGTGTTCAACTCTTTCTTCCAATTCTTGAATAGATCTGCCATCTTCTTAAGAGCAAACGCCTTGACCTTTGGCTCTATAACAGGCTTATTCGGATCCTCCTCTGGCGGTAGGCTGAAATTTGCCATCAGCGAGATCCAAAGATCACCTTTCAGTCTATCCTGGACATAAGAAACTTCAGGGCCGTCCTTACTCTTATTCCATTGTTGGACGCTGATCGGGACGCTGTCCCTAACAATAGCTCCGCACTGATGTACAAATGCATCCTTGGTTCGCTTGGGAGCAATCGGTTGGCCATCGTCCGCGATTTATGTGATCGTGAACCTTTCATCCTGGCGCAACCTTTTCTTCTGGCCTCGTCTCCTTACAGAAGTTTGGCTCGATCCGGAGGGCTATAAAAGAAGAAAGAAGCGTTAATATATGTACATACCAAAACAATTAATGCATGAAGTCAGCACAGGCGGGATTAATATGTATACCTCGCCGGACTTTGCAACAGCTCCCTCCTCCATTCGGTCACCGGAGCCGTCATCATGGTCTTCTTCCTCCGCCATTCGGTCACTGGAGTCGTCATGATCTCCTTCCTCCTCCATTGTTGGATTACCGGAGCCATCATCCTCTCCTTCCTGACCATCGATGTCGTTGAAAAACGACAAGGGATCACCTCCGTCGCGGATTATATCGCCCAACAACTCTTCTTGTTCTAAGTCTCTGTCCATAGTTTCTGCAAATATTACAACATGGCAATATACAAACATGAGAGATGGATATATTAGTGGCAAACATAGACTAATATCACAACAAGGAATCATATGCATATATGAGCAATGGATTAGTTGCGGACCGCCTCTCTCATGCATGTCCGACGTCCCCCCTCATGTCGAAGTTATCGGGCCGGGGTTATACTTTCCGGGTTTGGGTGGCCTCAATATATCTAGACTTGTTCCGGTTTGGGGTGGCCTCGACAACGCTTTTTCAGTCCCGGTTTGGGTGGACTCGAGAGTTGGTCGGGCGAGAGGGGGTTGATCGACGTCCCCCCTCATGTCGAAGTTACCGGAGTTTTCTTCTAGGGGTTTGGGTGGCCTCGAGAGTTTGTCAGGTAGGGGCGGGAGGGGGTAGGAGATCGACAACGCTTTTTTTCTAGGGTTTAGGTGTGGCCTCGAGAGTTGGTCGCCCGATATGTCCACCGCAATATAAAATGATACATAGATGACAACAATTCTTTATTAGAAAGCAAACCCGATATCCGACATATCTACATATCGTCTGATATATCTAGACTTGTTTTTCCGATATATCTAGACTTGTTCCGGTTTGGGGTGGCCTCGACAATGCTTTTTCAGTCCCAGTTTGGGTGGACTAAAGAGTTGGTCGGGCAAGAGGGGGTTGATCGACGTCCCCCCTCATGTCAAAGTTACCGGAGTTTTCTATATGAACAAAAAAAAATTCCACATGACATGTCCGACGAGCGGACCGCCTCTCTCTCATGCATGTCCGACGTCCCCCCTCATGTCGAAGTTATCAGGGAGGGGGTAGATCAACAATGACGCTCACCCTCATTTTGAATATATGAACATTTTAACTTATTAACTTAGTAACTTGGTAAATTTTAACTAATTTCTATTAACAAAAAACATATTCTATGAACAAAAAAAACACTATCCATCCATACATACATAGCCACATACATACATGAAAAAAAAAATGCTATGAACAAAAAAATACATATAGCCACATATATGAAAAAAAATACATATATGAACAAAAAAACATCATATATACATCCATCCATACATACATATAGCCACATACATACATTATATATGAACAAAAAAAATCATCATATAAAAAAATCAACATATAAAAAAATATGCAGCGAGCCGGGGCGGCGGCGGCTCACAAAGGGGGCGGCCGGCGAGGGCGAGGGCGAGGGCGACGGCGGGGGCGGTGTGGGCACCGGCGACGGCGATGGCGGGGGCGGGCCGGGGCAGGGGCGCGGCCGGGAGCGCTCGGGGGCGGGGCAGGGGCACGGGCTCGGGAGCAGGGCAGGGCCGCGGGCTCGGGGACGACGACGGCGACGGCGATGACGGGGCAGGGGCGCGGCGACGGCGGGGGCGGGGGCGGCGGACGGCGTCGGGGCAGCCTGGCGGCGTCGATGAGCTCGGCATCGTCGGGGGAACTGGCGGATGAAACTGTGAAAATCTCTAAGTGTGGGCTTATATACCCACACCTTTAGTCCCGGTTTATGCCACAAATCAGGACCAATGCCTACCTTTGGTCCCGGTTCGTGCCACCAACCGGGACCAAAGGTCTGGCACGAACCGGGACCAAAGGTAGGCATTGGTCCCGATTGGTGGCACGAACCGGGACCAAAGGTGGGCATTGGTCCCGGTTCGAGCCACCAACCGGGACCAATAGCCTGTGCCTGGCACAGCCGCGGTGCGGTGGATGTTTAGTCCCACCTCGCTAGCTGAGAGGGCTCGGGACTGGTTTATAAGCGCGCCTGCGCCTTCCCTGTCGAGCTCCTCTCTAATGCAGGCTTACGGGCCTAAACACTCTGTATCTGCCTGTGGGCCTACTGGGCCTTCTCCGGGCCTGAATCCTGGCCCAACTAGCTGGTTGGGTTTCTAGTCGTATTCAGGCCGTGGTGGCCTAGTAGGCGGCATTTTTTAAATTTTTTTTCCAGTTTTTTTGTTTTATTTTTTGCTTTATTTATTTTCTTTTGTTTCTACTTACAGCTAAATACTTACAGTTTTTCAGTGATTCTTTTTGCTTTTAGGTCACAAAAATTATAAACTTTCTGTTAGTGCCATTAGTTTTTAAATTTGAATTCTTTGATATTTGTGTGAATCACTAGTTTGTGAATAAATTTACTATAAAAATAGATTTTTGAGTGATTCTTTTTTCCTGCTTTTTAACATTACTGTGTTTTATCATTATATTCAATTTGGTAATTTTTAGGTTATTTTAAATGTCTGTTTTAATCATAATCATATTTTGTTATTTTAGTTTGCTATTAAAGTTTCTACAAAAAAATTCTTTATGAAAATTCTTTTTGCTATAATTTTTTGAACAAAAAATACTTTGATAATTTTAGTTGCATAAATTTTATATATTTTAGTTTGAAAAATACTAAAGGTTTATAAATCTTTTAGTTGATTCCTTTTGCTATTAGAGTTTTATAAAAGCTTTTTAGTTGATTCTTTTTGCTATTGAAGAATATTATAGTTTTGTTTTAGTTGATCATAACAGAATATTTTAATTGATTACTTTTAGTTCATTCTTTTTGCTATTAGAGTTTCATAAAAGTTTTCTAGTTCATTCTTTTTGCTATTAGAGTTTCATAATAGTTGGCATGGTATCATCATTTCACCCACATAGCATGTTCTAAAAAGTTGAGAGGGTTACGGCAAAAACTGGATGCACTTCGTGTACAAAATGGACAATCTCTTTCGAAATATCAGGGTTTCGCACGAAAACTCATCTGTTACAAAGGGATTTCATTTTTTTGAACTTATTTGAACTCCAGACTTTTTGTGTGTTCCAAATGCACCATTCAAAGCCACATCATCAATTTTCAACCCTTTCTGACTTCATTTGGTATTTTTCATGCATTTACTGATTTTTTTAAGCTAAATGACCCAGAAATTGAAAAGCACTACAAATGAACTTTGAAAAGGTTAATAGTTGGCATGGTATCATCATTTCACCCACATAGCATGTTCTAATAACTTGAGAGGGTTACGGCAAAAGCTGGATGCACTTCGTGTACAAAATGGACAATCTCTTTCGAAGTATCTGGGTTTCGGACAAAAACTCATCTGTTACAAAGGGATTTTATTTTTTTGAACTTATTTGAACTCCAGACTTTTTGTGTGTTCAAAATGCACCATTCAAAGCCACATCAACAATTTTCAACCCTTTCTGACATCATTTGTTATTTTTCATGCATTTACTAATTTTTTTGAGCTAAATGACCCTAAAATTGAAAAGCACTACAAATGAACTCTGAAAAGGTTGAAAGTTGGCATGGTATCATCATTTCACCCACATAGCATGTGCTAAAAAGTTGAGAGGGTTACGGCAAAAGCTGGATGCACTTCGTTTACAAAATGGGCAATCTCTTTCGAAGTATCAGGGTTTCATACGAAAACTCATTTGTTACAAAAGGCATTTCATTTCTTCACATGTAACTGCAGTGATATTCTAGATCAAAGGCATCATCATAATAGTTGTGGAGAGAAAGTATTCACTTTTTCTTCGCTTGTGTCCTTTGGTTATTGCGCCGTAACCATGGATAATCTTCATCGTTTAACAGGGTGCTTGGGTCAGCCTTGACTTTGAAGGAGGAATTTCATGAAACTTTTCATAATCTTCAGACATGTCTATCTTGCCCTCCACTCCCACGATGTCTCTTTTTCCTGAAAGAACTATGTGGCGCTTTGGCTCATCGTATGATGTATTCGCTTCCTTATCTTTTCTTTTTCTCGATTTGGTAGACATGTCCTTCACATAGAAAACCTGCACCACATCATTGGCTAGGACGAATGGTTCGTCTGTGTACCCAAGATTGTTCAAATCCATTGTTGTCATTCCGTACTGTGGGTCTACCTATACCCCGCCTCCTGACAGATTGACCCATTTTCACTGAAACAAAGGGACCTTAAAATCATGTCCATAGTCAAGTTCCCATATGTACACTATGTAACCATAATATGTGTCCTTTCCCCTCTTGGTTGCTGCATCAAAGCGGACACCCCTGTTTTGGTTGGTGCTCTTTTGATCTTGGGCGATTGTGTAAAATGTATTCCCATTTATCTCGTACCCTTTGTAAGTCAATACAGTCGAAGATGGTCCCCTGGCCAACGAGTACAGCTCATCAGAAACAGTGCTGTCACCCATGAGACGTGTTTGCACCCAACTGCCGAAAGTCCTAATGTGTTCACATGTAATCTAGTCATCACACTGCTCCGGGTGTTTGGAGCGCAGAATATTCTTGTGTTCATTGACATACAGGGTCACCAAGGTAGAATTATGTAGAACTGTGTAGTGAGCTTGAGACCAAGAATGCCCGTCCTTACATATTATTGACTCTGCTCCTAGCGTGCCTTTTCCAGTCAGTCTCCCCTCTTACCGCGATTGAGGAAGACCAATCTTCTTAAGGTCAGGAATGAAGTCAACACAAACCCAATGACCTCCTCTATTTGATGGCCCGTGGAGATGCTTCCTTCTGGCCTAGCACGGTTACGAACATATTTCTTTAAGACTCCCATGAACCTCTCAAAGGGGAACATATTGTGTAGAAATACAGGACCCAGAATGGCAATCTCGTCGACTAGATAAACTAGGACGTGCGTCATGATATTGAAGAAGGATGGTGGGAACACCAGCTCAAAACTGACAAGACATTGTGCCAAATCACTCCTTAACCTTGGTAGGATTTCTGGATCGATCACCTTCTGAGAGATTGCATTGAGGAATGCACATAGCTTCACAATGGCTAATCGAACGTTTTCCGGTAGAAGTCCCCTCAATGCAACCGGAAGCAGTTGCGTCATAATCACATGGCAGTCATGAGACTTTAGGTTCTGAAACTTTTTCTCTGGCATATTTATTATTCCCTTTATATTCGACGAGAAGCCAGACGGGACCTTCATACTGAGCAGGCATTCAAAGAAGATTTCCTTCTCTTCTTTGGTAAGAGCGTAGCTGGCAGGACCTTCATACTGCTTTGGAGGCATGCCGTCTTTTTCGTGCACACATTGCTGGTCTTCCCGTGCCTCCGGTGTATCTTTTGTCTTCCCATACACGCCCAAGAAGCCTAGCAGGTTCACGCAAAGATTCTTCATCATGTGCATCACGTCGATTGCAGAGCGGACCTCTAGGTCTTTCCAATAGGGTAGGTCCCAAAATATAGATTTCTTCTTCCACATGGGTGCGCATCCCTCAGCGTCATTCGGAACAGATAGTCCGGCAGGACCCTTTCCAAAGATTACTTGTAAATCATTGACCATAGCAAGTATGTGATCACCAGTACGGACGGCGGGCTTCTTCCGGTGATCTGCCTCGCCTTTGAAATGCTTGCCTTTCTTTCGACATTGATGGTTGGTCGGAATAAATCGATGATGCCCTAGGTACACATTCTTCCTGCATTTGTCCAAATATATACTTTCGGTGTCATCTAAACAGTGCGTGCATGCGTGGTATCCCTTGTTTGTCTGTCCTGAAAGGTTACTGAGAGCAGGCCAATCATTGATGGTTACAAACAACAATGCATGTAGGTCAAATTCCCGCTGGTATTGCTCATCCCACACACGTACACCTTTCCCATTCCACAGCTGTAAAAGTTCTTCAACTAATGGCCTTAGGTACACATCAATGTCATTGCCGGGTTGCTCAGGGCCTTGGATGAGAACTGGCATCATAATGAACTTCCGCTTCATGCACAGCCAAGGAGGAAGGTTATAGATACATAGAGTCACGGGCCAGGTGCTATGATTCCTGCTCTCCTCCCCAAAAGGATTAATGACATCCGCGCTTAAACCAAACCATACATTCCTTGCGTCACCTGCAAAGTCCCCCCACTTTCTCTCGATTTTTCTCCACTGCGACCCGTCAGCGAGTGCTCTCAACTTCGCGTCTTTCTTACGGTCCTCTTTGTGCCATCGCATCAACTTGGCATGCTACTTGTTTCTGAACAGATGTTTCAGCCGTGGTATTATAGGAGCATACCACATCACCTTGGCAGGAACCCTCTTCCTGGGGCGCTCGCCATCAACAACACCAGGGTCATCTCGTCTGATCTCATACCGCAATGCACCGCATACCGGGCATGCATTCAAATCCTCGTACGCACCGTGGTAGAGGATGCAGTCATTAGGGCATGCATGTATCTTCTGCACCTCCAATCCTAGAGGGCATAGAACCTTCTTTGCTCCGTACGTACTGTCGGGCAATTCGTTATCCTTTGGAAGCTTCTTCTTCAATATTTTCAATAGCTTCTCAAATCCATTGTCAGATACACCATTGTCTGCCTTCCATTGCAGCAACTCCAGTGTGGTACTGAGCTTTGTGTTGCCATCTTCGCAATTGGGGTACAACCCTTTTTTGTGAACCTCTAACATGCGATCGAACTTCAACTTCTCCTTTTCACTTTCGCATTGTCTCTTTGCATCAACAATGACCCGGCGAAGATCATCATCGGGCACATCATCTGGTTCCTCTTGATCTTCAGCTTCCCCCGTTGCAGCATCACCGTATTCAGGGGGCACTTAGTTGTCATCATCCTCTTCTTCTTCGTTGTCTTCCATCATAACCCCTCTTTCTCCGTGCTTGGTCCAAACATTATAGTGTGGCATGAAACCCTTCTCAAGCAGGTGTATGTGAAGGGATTTCGAGTTAGAGTAAGACTTCGTATTCTCACATCTAGGGCATGGACAACACATAAAACCATTCTGCTTGTTTGCCTCAGCCACTTCGAGAAAATTATGGACGCCCTTAATGTACTCGGAGGTGCGTCTGTTACCGTACATCCATTGCCGGTTCATCTGCGTGAATTATATATAATTAAGTGTGTCAAAAACCATTACAGAACATCATGAATAGAGAAGTGACCAAATTAATAGAAGTTCATCATCACATTAAAACCAAAGTACAGTAGTGATCAAATGTTATTACTAAAAAAAATAAAAAATAAAGTTCATACAGAGTTCTCATTGAACAACATATAGCTCTCTAGAGCATCTAATTAAAACATACATTGAAACTATGTAAACCATTTCAATGCAACAACAAATGCGATCATAATCGCAACTAAGGTAACAATTGATCCAACGGCATAATGATACCAAGCCTCAGTATGAATGGCATATTTTTTAATCTTTCTATTCTTCAAGCGCATTTTATCCATCTTGATCTTGTGATCATCGACGATATCCGCAACATGCAACTCCAATTCCATCTTCTCGTCCTCAATTCTTTTCAATTTTTTCTTCAAGTAATTGTTTTCTTTTTCAACTAAATTTAACCTCTCGACAAGAGGGTAGGTTGGAATTTCCGGTTCACATACCTCCTAGATAAAAACATCTATGTCACATTGGTCGGCATAATTGTCATAAACACTAAATGAAATAAATAGTTATAAAAGATAATATATACCACATCCGAATCATAGACAGGACGAGGGCCGACGGGGGCGGATACCAAAACCATCGCACTATATAATAACAAACAATAAAAAAAGTAAGAAAATTATACAAGTATCTACCTAAATCATACAAGTAAGAATTTTTTTTCATTTAGAAAGAAGATAAGAACAAGAGGCTCACCACGGTGGTGCCGGCGACAAGATCGGCGCGGGCGATCGACGGCGGTGAGGAAGGGGACGGGACAGGACGGACCGCCAAACCTAGAAAAATCTTAAGGAAAATGGAGCTTGGACAAGGAGCTTCGAGAGGAAAAAGCTTAAGTGTGGCTCGGGCATTTCATCGAACACCTCATGTGCATTGGAGGTGAGCTAGAGCAACACAAAGCTCTCCCACGGCCAGCCAAAAAAACAGAGCAGTGGCTCTGCTCGCGGGCAGGGGCGGTGGTATATATAGGCCTCTCTTTAGTCCCGGTTGGTGGCTAAAACCAGGACTAACGGACTACATTTGGTCCTGGTTCCAGCCACCAACCGGGACTAAAGGTTGTGGGCCAGGAGCGAGGCCCATTGGTCCCGGTTCGTGTCTGGGACCAGGACCAAAGGGGTCAGACGAACCAGGACCAATGGACCCCGAGGCCCGGCCGGCGCCCTGGCCTCACGAACCAGGACTGATGCCCCCTTTGGTCCCGGTTCGTGAGTGAACCGGGATTAATGCCCTTATCCTAGCCTCAACCAAAGCCCGGTTTTCTACTAGTGATGGTGGATCGACTCTGTATCATGAGTTCCATTCTTCATTAGTTCCTCTTCGTCTTTTACGGTTATAATTGGTCGTTCCCATTTCTGTGATAGCTTGTTTATATGTGATTCGGTTTCTATTGTCAAAGTCGCTGCATTGTGATTGTTCATGTTCATGCCTTGGGTTAAATTCTGTGAAATCATCATAGGTCAAATCATTATTCAGAAACCATATGACGCGGTTTTATGCCAATTTGGCATGTGTATCGAGTTATCGGTTGCATATGAGTAACTCTAAGACCAAGCATTGTACAGTACATGTCCTTTTTCTAGAACACACACCCAAATGCTCGTGGTTTTATATTAAAGGAAGATGTGAAGATGAAACAAATTATACAAAAAAGCCCAATCAAAACTGAAAAGGAACCTAAGTTATACAAATAAAGAATGAAAGGACCAAAGCAATAGAACTAAAACAGAAGCACAACCAGAAACTAAAACAGAAGCCACAAAGATGTCTATTGTCACTCCGGTTCACAACAATTTTGCAGATCACAAAGGAGAGGAAGGAGCACCTAAGAACAATAGGCATGAGAGGCATCGGGAAAATTCCAAAACAAATGTTGGACCCTAGTTGGACAGGGACACACTAGTTTAGGCCTTCCTCCATGTTCCCATGTCCAATGCTCTTAGATGCTCATTTTCTTCCTCTTCCTGATTTGCCATCACATCCCCATCATCTAAACCTAAATGTGTGCATTTTTTTAAAATAATTGCACAAGCAAATAGGAAAGGGAAGGAATACCTAAGAACAATAGGCATGGGAGGCATCAGGAAAACACAAAACAATCTTCGCCCCTAAATTAAGAGGCTGAGAAGTCTAGGATTTCCTCCATGTTCCCATGCCCACCGCTCTGAGATAATCATGGCTTCCTTATCCCTACTCGCTCTCAATGCTTCATGAACTAAACTTTACAAACGTAAATTTATTAAGCTTTCAGCATGGAAACACTTCTGTGAGGTAAAAGGAAGGGGAAGGAGAACCTAAGAACATAGGATTGGGAGGCAAGGGGAAACACTGAAGCAGATATCGATCCACCTCTATTTATAGCGGCGTGGATGCATAGCTCAGGGTTTCCTCCGTGTTCCCATTCTTACCACTCTTCCTAGCTCATCTATAAGGAGTAGGATTCTAAAAATTCCATAGAAAGAAGCTTGAACTTGTGAGTTATATAGGCCTCTTACGATGGGCTCTAGAGTATAAATTATGCTCTATCTTGTGAGCAGAATGTTGAAACCAACGAAAACACATGCATATTTGCATGTTGCACCATAGTGTATTAGTGGATGACATTGGGCTCTAGAACATCTATTGGTAATATGGGCACATGGAAGGAGGATACCATGAGATCTTTTTCTCATGTATAGCTATAGATAAGATTTGTCCTTGATCCTGAACTTGCATTTATAAGAAGAGGAAAGGCAAACCATATAGTCCTTTAGTATATTTTATGAGAGCAAGGTGGACGAAGAGAGAATAGTCCATGTGTGATGGAAAGATCACTAGAAGCAAGAAAATAAATATGACAATTACATACCATTATGGAATGCCTTGAACTAGGGAACATATCATTGTATCAAATGATTGTCTATAAATTGCATGAGATTTATTTTGTTGTGAAAACTTTGCAGCTGTGTTGATCGGTTGAGCAACATCTGATGTTGACTTCAGATAAGACATTCTTCTTAAACTGCTGATACTAGATCTAGAAGTAATAAGAGAGCACTAATGCAGTTTTATGCAATATGCATTTAGATCCTACAACAATAAAAGTGTTATTATTTTATAGTTTTTCGCATACGCTAGAGTTTCTTACTCTATCTTTATTGCCAAATATACCTGATAGTAATTTAAAGCTTGGAAATTTTTGATACCTTACATTCTTACTGCGGTTCACTCAGTTTGCACCCTCGCATGGTACAATATTTCTCCTATATCTTGGTACCAAAACTACTTGATATTGTTGTGCTGATAACTAGATTAATTTATCATGCACCTTTGCAATTGAGAATCACGTATTGACTCACACATGCATATGTTATATCTGATGATTGGTGCCAACTGTAGTATATGACTGCATGTGGTAGCTGCTTTTACATGAGCCAGATCTTTTGTTTCAGGGAATACACAAATATGTTTATCATTTCATTCAATAGATGGAACAATTTTACGATGTAGCCAAGATGCATTACATCCACACATTAACAGGCTGGGAAAGATAATACAAAAGGAGCACATACCAAATGACCGCCAACCAAAGATTCAAAGGCAACTATATATTTGACATGGAAACAATTGTAGGGTGCTCTCAACTCTAAAGACTAATTGTCAGTTTGTCACATGATTTATATGTTAGTTTCCTGATGGTTTGTTTTCTTAAATGGTTGATAGTTCTGTTGGAAAATACTCCCTCCGTCCCTCTAGATACATTCATTTTAGCATCAACTAATATGGGATGGAGGGACTACTCAATAGTAGTAAGACCGTGAACTTCTAATCTCAACTGAGGTCTCATTATATTAGCGTTGTATTTCTCCAAGGTTGGCCAAGTTTATAGCCAGAAAAACTTAGTTTCAGGCACCTGAAAGCCTCAACACTCATCTCGCTAGCTTCACCAGGAGTTGTCTTCTTTTGAGAACGTTCTATGTCATTGCTAAAATATTGTTTGAGCTTCTTAATTTTGGCGAAGAATTATTTCATTGGGATTCGGCTTCCAAGTTACTCTAGTATCCTAAATATTGCAGTTCTTACATGTTCATGTTATGTTTTCATATTCCCTTTCATGTTTTGTTCCAACTCTTGTTTATATCATGTGTATTAATTACTAGCTCTCTTAGCATCAAGTATCTCTCAAGTATCAATGTCGTAATAGCTTACCAGTATTCTTATATGTGCATTTATCATGTGATAGTGTTCATCGTATTGTGAGATGTTAAATACACACAGATTACAGATTATTCCTGAAAGATGCAAAAGATACATCGAAACAAAGTTCAACATGAATCGCCAACCGGGACTAAAGAGAGGCCTATATAAACCCCCTGCCCGCGAGCAGAGCAGTGCACACTACTCTATTTTTTTGGCCAGCCGTGGGAGAGCTTTGTGGTGCTCTAGCTCACCTCCTAGGCACATGAGGTGTTTGATGAAATGCCCGAGCCACATTTAAGCTTTCTCCTCTCGAAGCTCCTTGTCCAAACTCCATTTTCCTCAATATTTGTCTAGGTTTCTCGGTCCGTCCTGTCCCGTCCCCGTCCTCACCGCCGTTAATCGCCCACGCCGATCTCGTCGCCGGCACCGCCGTGGTGAGCCTCTTGTTCTTATCTTCTTTCTTAAAGAAAAAAATTCTTACTTGTATGATTTAGATTGATACTTGTATAATTTTCTTACTTTTATTATTGTTTGTTATTATATAGTGCGATGGTTTTTGTATCCGCCCCCGTCGGCCGACATCCTGTCTATGATTCGGATGTGGTATATGTTATCTTTTATAACTATTTGTTTCATTTAGTGTTTATGACAATGATGCCAACCAACGTGACATAGATGTTTTATCTAGGAGGTATGTGAACCGGAAATTCCAACCGACCCTGTTGTCGAGAGGTTAAATTTAGTTGAAAAAGAAAACGATTACTTGAAGAAAAAATTGAAAAGAATTGCGGAGGAGAAGATGGCATTGGAGTTGCATGTTGCGGATATCGTCGATGATCACACGATCAAGATGGATAAAATGCGCTTGAAGATTAGAAAGATTAAAAAATATGCCATTCATATTGAGGCTTGGTATCATTATGCCGTTGGATCAATTGTTACCTTAGTTGCGATTATGATCGCATTTGTTATTGCATTGAAATGGTTTAATTAGATGCTCTAGAGAGCTATATGTTGTTCAATGAGAACTATGTATGAACTTTATGTATTTATTTTTTCAGTAATAACATTTGATCACTACTGTACTTTGGTTTTAATGTGATGATGAACTTCTATTAATTTGGTCACTTCTGTATTCATGATGTTCTGTAATGGTTTTTGACACACTTAATTATATATAATGCACGCAGATGAACCGGCAATGGATGTACGGTAACAGACGCACCTCCGAGTACATTAAGGGCGTGCATAATTTTCTCGAAGTGGCTGAGGCAAACAAGCAGAATGAGTTTATGTGTTGTCCATGCCCTATCTGTGGGAATACGAAGTCTTACTCTAACTCAAAAATCCTTCACATCCACCTGCTTGAGAAGGGTTTCAAGCCACACTATAATGTTTGGACCAAGCACGGAGAAAGAGGGGTTATGATGGAAGACAGTGAAGAAAAAGAGGATGATGACAACTATGTGCCCCCTGAATACGATGATGCTGCAACGGGGGAAGCTGAAGATCAAGAGGAACCAGACGATGTGCCCGATGATGATCTTCTCCGGGTCATTGTTGATGCAAAGAGACAATGCGAAAATGAAAAGGAGAAGTTGAAGTTCGATCGCATGTTAGAGGATCACAAAAAAGGGTTGTACCCCAATTGCGAAGATGGCAACACAAAGCTCGGTACCACACTGGAATTGCTGCAGTGGAAGGCAGACAATGGTGTATCTGACAACGAATTTGAGAAGCTACTGAAAATATTGAAGAAGAAGCTTCCAAAGGATAACGAATTGCCCGACAGTACATACGGAGCAAAGAAGGTTCTATGCCCTCTAGGATTGGAGGTGCAGAAGATACATGCATGCCCTAATGACTGCATCCTCTACCGTGGTGCGTACAAGGATTTGAACGCATGCCCGGTAAGCGGTGCATTGCGGTACAAGATCAGACGAGATGACCCTGGTGATGTTGACGGCGAGCGCCCCAGGAAGAGGGTTCCTGCCAAGGTGATGTGGTATGCTCCTATAATACCACGGTTGAAACATCTGTTCAGAAACAAAGAGCATGCCAAGTTGATGCGATGGCACAAAGAGGACTGTAAGAAAGACGGGAAGTTGAGAGCACCCGCTGATGGGTCGCAGTGGAGAAAAATCAAGAGAAAGTGGGGGAACTTTACAGGTGACGCAAGGAACGTATGGTTTGGTTTAAGCGCGGATAGCATTAATCCTTTTGGGGAGCAGAGCAGCAATCATAGCACTTGGCCCGTGACTCTATGTATCTATAACCTTCCTCCTTGGCTGTGCATGAAGTGGAAATTCATTATGATGCTAGTTCTCATCCAAGGCCCTAAGCAACCCGGCAACGACATTGATGTGTACCTAAGGCCATTAGTTGAAGAACTTTTACAGCTGTGGAATGGAAAAGGTGTATGTGTGTGGGATGAGCAAGACCAGCAGGAATTTGACCTACATGCGTTGTTGTTTGTAACCATCAATGATTGGCCTGCTCTCAGTAATCTTTCAGGACAGACAAACAAGGGATACCACGCATGCACGCACTGTTTAGATGACACCGAAAGTATATATTTGGACAAATGCAGGAAGAATGTGTACCTGGGGCATCGTCGATTTCTTCCGACCAACCATCAATGTCGAAAGAAAGGCAAGCATTTCAAAGGCAAGCAAGATCACCGGAGGAAGCCCGCCGTCCGTACTGGTGATCACATACTTGCTATGGTCAATGATTTACAAGTAATCTTTATAAAGGGTCCCGGCGGACTATCTGTTCTAAAGGACGCTGAGGGACGCGCACCCATATGGAAGAAGAAATCTATATTTTGGGACCTACCCTATTGGAAAGACCTAGAGGTCCGCTCTGCAATCGACGTGATGCACATGACGAAGAATCTTTGCGTGAACCTGCTTGGTTCTTGGGCGTGTATGGGAAGACAAAAGATACACCGGAGGCACGGGAGGACCAGCAACGTGTGCACGAAAAAGACGGCATGCCTCCAAAGCAGTATGAAGGTCCTACCAGCTACGCTCTTACCAAAGAAGAGAAGAAAATCTTCTTTGAATGCCTGCTCAGTATGAAGGTCCCGTCTGTCTTCTCGTCCAATATAAAGGGAATAATAAATATCCCAAAGAAAAAGTTCCAGAACCTAAAGTCTCATGACTGCCACGTGATTATGACGCAACTGCTTCCGGTTGCATTGAGGGGGCTTCTACCGGAAAACATTCGACTAGCCATTGTCAAGCTATGTGCATTCCTCAATGCAATCTCTCATAAGGTGATCGATCCAGAAATCCTACCAAGGTTAAGGAGTGATTTGTCGCAATGTCTTGTCAGTTTCGAGCTAGTGTTCCCACCATCCTTCTTCAATATCATGACGCACATCCTAGTTCATCTAGTCGACGAGATTGCCATTCTGGGCCCTGTATTTCTACACAATATGTTCCCCTTTGAGAGGTTCATGGGAGTCTTAAAGAAATATGTTCATAACCGTTCTAGGCCAGAAGGAAGCATCTCCACGGGCCATTAAACAGAGGAGGTCATTGGGTTTTGTGTTGACTTCATTCCTGACCTTAAGAAGATCGGTCTCCCTCAATCGCGGTATGAGGGGAGACTCACTGGAAAAGGCACGCTAGGAGCGGACTCAATAATATGTAAGGACGGGCATTCTTGGTCTCATGCACACTACACAGTTCTACAGAATTCTACCTTGGTGACCTCGTATGTCAATGAACACAAGAATATTCTGCGCTCCAAACACCCGGAGCAGTGTGACGACTGGATTACATGTGAACACATCAGGACTTTCGGCAGTTGGATGCAAACACGTCTCATGGGTGACAACACTGTTTCTGATGAGCTGTACTCGTTGGCAAGGGGACCATCTTCGACTGTATTGACTTACAAAGGGTACGAGATAAATGGGAATACATTTTACACGATCGCCCAAGATCAAAAAAGCACCAACCAAAACAGCGGTGTCCGCTTTGATGCAGCAACCAAGAGGGGAAAGGACACATATTATGGTTACATAGTGGACATATGGGAACTTGACTATGGACATGATTTTAAGGTCCCTTTGTTTCAGTGCAAATGGGTCAATCTGTCAGGAGGCGGGGTACAGGTAGACCCACAGTACGGAATGACAACAATGGATCTGAACAATCTTGGATACACAGACGAACCATTCGTCCTAGCCAATGATGTGGCGCAGGTTTTCTATGTGAAGGACATGTCTACCAAACCGAGAAAAAGAAAAGATAAGGAAGCAAATACATCATACGATGAGCCAAAGCGCCACATAGTTCTTTCAGGAAAAAGAGACATCGTGGGGTTGGAGGGTAAGACAGACATGTCTGAAGATTATGAAAAGTTTCATGAAATTCCTCCCTTCAAAGTCAAGGCTGACCCAAGCACCCTATTAAACGATGAAGATTATCCATGATTACAGCGCAATAAGCAAAGGACACAAGCGAAAAAAAAGTGAAGACTTTCTCTCCACAACTATTATGATGATGCCTTTGATCTAGAATATCACTACAGTTACATGTGAAGAAATGAAATGCCTTTTGTACACGAAGTGCATCTAGTTTTTTCCGTAACCCTCTCAACTTTTTAGCACATGCTATGTGGGTGAAATGGTGATACCATGCCAACTTTCAACCTTTTCACAGTTCATTTGAAGTGCTTTTCAATTTCAGGGTCATTTAGCTCAAAAAAATCAGTAAATGCATGAAAAATACCAAATGAAGTCAGAAAGGGTTGAAAATTAATGATGTGGCTTTGAATGGTGCATTTCGAACACACGGAAAGTCTGGAGTTCAAATAAGTTCAAAAAAATGATATCCCTTTGTAACAGATGAGTTTTCGTCCGAAACCCTGATACTTCGAAAGAGATTGTTCATTTTGTACACGAAGTGCATCCAGTTTTTGCCATAACTCTCTCAACTTTTTAGCACATGCTATGTGGGTGATATGATGACACCATGCCAACTTTCAACGTTTTCACAGTTCATTTGAAGTGCTTTTCATTTTCAGGGTCATTTAGCTCAAAGAATGAACTAATAGCAAAAAAAATGAACTAGAAAACTTTTATGAAACTCTAATATCAAAAGGAATCAACTCAAAAAATCAATTAAAATATTTTGTTATGATCAACTAAAACAAAACTATAATATTCTTCAATAGCAAAAAGAATCAACTAAAAAGCTTTTATAAAACTCTAATAGCAAAAGGAATCAACTAAAAACATTTTATAAACTTCTAGTATTTTTGAAACTAAAATTATAAAAAATGTATGCAACTAAAATTATCAAAGTATTTTTTGTTCAAAACATTAATAGCAAAAAGAATTATCATAAAGAATTTTTTGTTAGAAACTAAAATAACAAAATCTGTTTTTGAATATAATGATAAAACACAGTAATATTAAATAGCAGGAAAAAGAATCACTCAAAAATCTATTTTTATAGTAAAGTTATTCACTAACTAGTGATTCACACAATTTTCAAAGAATTCAAGTTTAAACTATTCAAATTTGAAAACTAATGGCACTAACAGAAAGTCTATAATTTTTGTGACCTAACAGCAAAAAGAATTAAAAAAAATAAAGCAAAAAACAAAAGAAAATAAATAATGCAAAAAACAAAACAAAAATACCGGGAAAAAAATAAAAAAAAATGCCGCCTACTGGGCCACCACGGCCTGAATACGACTAGAAACCCAACCAGCCAGGTGGGCCAGGATTCAGGCCCGCAGAAGGCCCAGTAGGCCCACAGGCATATACAGAGAGGTTAGGCCCGTAAGCCTGCTTTAGAGAGGAGCTTGAAGGCTCAGGCGCACCGCGCCTTTTAAACAGGTGCGGCTCTCTCTCAGCTAGCGAGGTGGGACTAAACTCCCACCACCACGCCGCTGTGCAAGCCCATTGGTCCCGGTTGGTGGCACGAACCGGGACCAATGCCACCCTTTGGTCCCGGTTCGTGCCACCAACCGGGACCAATGGTCCCGGTTGGTGGCACGAACCGGGACCAAAGGGTGGCATTGGTCCCGGTTCGTCCCACAAACCGGGACCAAAGGCATTGCTATATAAGAAACACTTAGCAAAAATTCACAATTTCATCGCCAGTTCCCCCCGACGACGCCGAGCTCATCGACGCCGCCAGGCTGCCCCGACGCCGTCCGCCGCCCCTGCCGTCGCCCGTGCCCCATCATCGCCGTCGTCTTCCCCGAGCCCGCGCCCCTGCCCGCGCCCCTGCTGCCCCGCCCCCGAGCGCGCCCGACCACGCGCGCCCCTGCCCCGGCCCGCCCCCACCGTTGCCGTCGCCGTGTGCCATCGCCGCCCCCAACGTCGTCGTCGCCATCGCCGCCCCCACCGTCGCCGTCGCCGTGCCATCGCCGCCTCCGCTGTGAGCCGCCGCCGCCCCGGCTCTGTGCATATTTATATATATATATATGTTGATTTTTTTATATGATGAATTTTTTTGTTCATATATAATGTATATATGTATGTGGCTATATGTATGTATGGATGTTCATATATGTATTAATTTTTTTGTTCATAGCATTTTTTTGTTCATATATGTATTTTTTTTGTTCATATGTGTATTAATTTTTTTGTTCATAGCATTTTTTTGTTCATATATGTATTTTTTTTCATAGCATTTTTTTCCATGTATATATGTATGTGGCTATGTATGTATAGATGGATATCATTTTTTTCCATGTATGTATGTTGTTGTCGATATACCCCCTCCCCGATAACTTCGACATGAGGGGGGGGGGGTCGATATACCCCCTCCCCGATAACATTTTTTTTCTAAATTACTAAGGTAAATGTTCACCCCCCTCTCGATATACCGGGCGACCAACTCTCGAGGCCACCCAAACCCGAGAAAAAAAGCGTTGTCGATCTCCTACCCCCTCCCGCCCCTACCCGACAAACTCTCGAGGCCACCCAAACCACTAGAAGAAAACTCCGGTAACTTCGACATGAGGGGGGACGTCGATCAACCCCCTCTCGCCCGAACAAGTCTATGTATCATTTTATATCGCGGTGGACATATATCAAAGTTTGATCATATGTCAAAGTTTGAATTTTGACATATGCAACATTTGATCATATATCAAAGTTTGAATTTTGACATATGCAACTTTTGACATAGATTTATCAAGAATGCCCCCATTATGGATGTACACAAGTTGATCCAATTTTTTTCTAATCTCATCTATATATATATTCTTCTATATGTCACGTTGTCTGTCAAAGTATTGAAGAAATCCATGGCTTCATCATTAGCCGGAAGTAACAGGCGTATGATGCTACGAAGCTCTTCAAAGTTGTTTTGGAACGGAGTTTCGGATAGAATAATTAGCTTTTTGGTACGAATTTCAGCAAAGGCCTTCCAAATAGCGATATTCGGAAGGCTCTTGCTGAACTTCGTACCAAAAAACTAATTATCCTATCCGGGACTCCGTTCCAAAACAATTTTGGAGAGCTTCGTACCATTATGCGCCTATTACTTCCGGCTAATGATGAAGCCATGGTTTTCTTGAATCCTTTGACACTAGACAACGTGACATATAGAAGGGTAGATGAGATCAGGAAAAATATGGACCATTTTCTGCACATCCAGAATGGTGCCATTTTGTTAAATCCCTTAAAGGTTAAGAGAATCCCTTGTTTGACATTCATGAGAGAGGCGGTCCGGACGTCGGACATTCATGAGAGAGACGGTCCGGTCCAGTCGCTGGACATGTCATGTGATAGGTAGTATTTTTTTTTTGTTCATAGAAAACTCCGGTAACTCTTCAACATGAGGGGGGACGTCGATCAACCCCCTCTCGCCCGACCAACCCCTAGAAGCGTTGTCGAGGCCACCCCAAACCCTAGAAGCGTCGAGGCCACCCAAATTTACCAAGTTAAAAGAGCGTTGTCGAGGCCACCCCAAACCCTAGAAGCGTTGTCGAGGCCACCCCAAACCCTAGAAGCGTTGTCGAGGCCACCCCAAACCGTAGAAGCGTCGAGGCCACTAATATGATCCCTTGTTGTGATATTAGCTAGGTCTATGTTTGCCACTAATATATCCATATCTCATGTTTGTATATTACCATGTTGTAATATATATTTGCAGAAACTATGGAGCAAAGAGACTTGGAACAAGAACAGTTGTTGGGGGATATAATCCTCGGCGGAGGTGATGTCTTGTCGTTTCTCAACGACAACGATGGTCAGGAAGGAGAGGATGACAGCTCCGGTGATCGAAACAATGGAGGAGGAAGGACATGATCATGACGGCTCCGGTGACCGAATGGTGGAGGAAGAATGAGACCATGATGACGGCTCCGGTGACCGAACGGAGGAGGGAGCTGTTGCAAAGTCCGGCAAGGTATATATATTAATTAAGCCTGTGCTGATTAATTGATGCATTAATTGTTTTGGTATGTACATATATTAACGCTTCTTTCTTCTTTTATAGCCCTACGGATCAAGCCAAACTTCTGTAATGAGACGAGGCTCGAAGAAAAGGTTGCGCCAGGATGAAAGGTTCACAATCACAGAACTCGCGGACGATGGCCAACTGATTGAACCCAAGCGGACCAAGGACGCATTTGTTGCTCAGTGCGGAGCTATTGTTAGGGACATCATCCCGGTCAGCATCCAGAAATGGAATAAGCCGGCTAAGGACGACCCTGAAGTTTCTTATGTCACCGATAGACATAAAGACGATCTTTGGACCTCGTTGAAGGCAAATTTCACCCTACCGCCAGAGGAGGATCCGAATACACCAGTTATAGAGCCAAAGGTCAAGGCGTGTGCTCTTAAGAAGATGGCAGATCTATTCAGGAGGTGGAAGAAAGAGTTGAACACAAAGTTTGTCGACAAAGGGAAGACTCCAGATTTCACCGGCCGATATGAGAAGATAAGAGATCAGTGGCCCGCATTTGTGGCCTACAAGACATCGGACAAGGGCAAGAAAATGTCAGAGACAAACAAGATAAATGCTGCAAAGGAGAAGTATCACCATCACACGGGGTCAGGTGGCTACCACAAAGCCCGGCCGTTGTGGGACAAAGCTGAGCAAGACCTGCTTGCTAAAGGGGTCCAACCAGCGACATTGAACTGGCCAGACCGTTCAAGGACTTGGTTCTTCGGGGTTGGGGGAACTTTGGACCCAGAAACAGGGGAGTGCCATTGGACGGACGAGAAACTTGCAATACCCGTCAAGAAGCTTCAGGCTTATATCACCGCAGCGCAGCAAGGGACGTTCATTCCCGACAGAGAGAAGGACGAGCTGACTGAGGCCCTGGGGAATCTTGAGCACCCTGGACGAACACGAGGCACACCAGGCTCCGTTCCATTGGTGGTTGGGTTTGCCGGCACATGCGGTTACAGAAGCCGGGAGAGAAAGAGGAAAGCAGAGCTGAGCGAAATGCAGAAGCTCAATGCAAGACTAGTAAAGCTAGAGGAACTTCCAGCTGCCGGCCAACCATCTCAGCGGCATGAAGCTACCCCAGAAGCTACCCCGCCATCTCAGCGAAGAAGCAGCGTGGCTTCCACGGAGCTCATTCAGCCTGATTCCACGGCTCCTCGCTACCTCGTGGATACTATCACGGAGGCTCAACTTTGCCAGCTTATGACGAAATGGCAGAACCTCGCTTTGAAGGCGGCTGTCGGCTCTGTTGCTTCTCCTCAACCCGACGGAACTTTTCACTGCCGTCCGATTCCACATGGCTATGCTGTTGTGACGGTGGATGAAATAATGGAGGGATTTGAAGAGCTCGAGCTTGACCACCCTACAGGTGAAGGGGAGAATCAGCTGCTTTATGCTTTGAGGAGTACATGTCTATGGAGGAAGAAGTACATCAAGCTTCCAAACTGGACGCCTCCTCCTCCTCCTCCTCCTCCGGTGAGTTAGGGCACTCCGCCTCCTTCTCCGCCTCCTCCGGCGCGTGAGGGCACTCCGCCTCCTTCTCCGCCTCCTCCGGTGCATGAGGGCACTCCGCCTCCTCCGGCGCGTCGGAGCACTCCGCGTCCTCCTCCACCTCGTCAGCAACGGCGGAAGAGAGCCGCCGCCGCTCCGGCGGCTAGCAGTACAAGGAGAGGCGGGAAGCAATTCAGATACGGTCCATCTCTCAAACCTCTGGAAAAGTTACCATATGAGAGGACCGACGAGGAAACCGCGAAAATCAGTGTTGCCGAAGTGCATGAACATTTTGCACGGAAACCTCCACCTCCGAAGGAGACGATAGATCCGGTGAAACTGAAGCGCAGTATCGATGCCCTGAAGCGACCACCACCGTCTCCGCCGCAATCCAACTATGAGCGCATTATTGAAAGGACATATAAGGAAGCGGAGCAGTCGGGAAGTACTTGCATGCATGCAAGGTTAGCAGAACGAAGAAGTGGGAAAAAAATCTCCAGCTCGGCGAACAGGCGAACCAATCGTGCCCCCCGCTCAAGGTGTCTAGCGATATCGTCACTAATCAGCCGGGGATGGTGCCCGGTACCAATCCTGCTGATTACCTGAGCGATGATGTAGAGTTTGAAATAGTGGAGATGGACGAATTCAGATACCAGTACGGGCAGCCTCTCGTCAAACCTGATCATCCTCCTCTAACAACGATGATGCGAAGATTCCATGAATGGTACATGAAAACCTGCAGCGAGTCTGGGAAGGATACTTTGACGCTGATAATTAAAGAGGAGCACGACCTCGTTGGAATGGATCAGTTGTCTATTGAATTTGACGAGTTATTCCAATTATACAATCAAAAGGCCCTCGACAAAACACTCATGACTTGCTACTGTCTGTAAGTACTACTTATGTAATTAAGTCTCTATATATAGCTCAGCTCTTTCATTGCATGTATATATAATTATCCTCACTATATTATGTAGATTGAAGATCGTCGAATGCAGAAAAGCACAAATCTATGACATTGGGTTCATTAACCCAAATATCATACATGAATGGACGGTTCAAAAGAATGTCACAGAAACCGAGGACAACTTGCTACAATCGTTGCTTAAAAATCAAAACAAAGAGAAAGTACTCTTTCCTTACAACTTCAAGTGAGTATTACTGTCTTGTGCATATTCGGTTTCCCTTATTACTCGAGGTTATAGTAATGTAATTGATGAGTTATGCATGCGTGCGCAGGTTCCACTTTATTTTGCTAGAGATTAAGCTTGAGCGGGGAGTAGTAACCGTCTTAGACTCGAGACGAAAAGATCCCCAGGAGTATGCGGACATGACTGAAATGCTCCAGAAGTAAGTTCAATCGATCATTATCGTACCATATCGGCAACTTTGTTCATTTCCTGATATCAAGTAATTATTTTCTTTGTCTGGCAGGGTTTGGAAAGAGTTCACCGGAATTGTTCCGGCACTGCCGAAGGAGCTGCGATTTACACACTCAAAAGTAAGTACTACTAGCTAGTTCCGCGCATCTCCCATTGATTCTAGTTTCATCAATACCATTTATAATGATTGATTATCAGTTTGATTGAACTCTATTTCTCGTAAAGTGCTTGTGGCAGGAAGCCGGGAATGATTTTTGTGGATACTACGTTTGCGAGTTCATCTACAACGCGACGACCTCTAAGCGGGGCTACTCTGAAAAACAATATGAAGTGCGTAAGCAATAATATTCATAATTTTATTTTATTATCATCATTTGTGTTGAGTTTCATTCATATATATGTATTGACCCCCTTCTTCAAATTAGTTGTGGCAGATGCGGGATGAACTCCTACCACATGATTGCATACGTGTAGTAGCTAGCGTCGACCAAGCACGGAGAACGAGAGGACACTTCTCTCTATTAGCTAGCTAACACAATATGAAACCCCTAAATTAACCCTCCAAAACCCCCTAAACCCACCCACCCCCCCCGTTAAAGAAAAAACAAAAACCCCAGCTCCTGCCAAATGCTGACGCGTGGATGCCTTTTGGTCCCGGTTGGTGTTACCAACCGCGACTAAAGGTCCTCCTGCCTGGGCTCCCCGCAGCGGCCACGTGGAGCCCCTTCTGTCCCGGTTCGTAAGTATATATAAGAACCATTTTCATTGCTCTATGGTGGAAATATACCTTGTGAGTAAAGCAACTATAAATCAATGCACCTACTGATGGTACACCATAGAGCATATGAGTCAATGGACAGATAACACTCTATGTAAAATAGTCTAACCTCGAGTGGTGCATTTATAAGAAGGGTGAGGAAAGGGAACCACTCTGTCGTATTCTTTGTAGGAGTGAATAGGGAGAGTGGAGAGCAAGACACATCACATATGTTCACAAAATTTGCACGGGCATCACACTTCACCACTCGATTGACAAGGAACACTAAGCTAACATCTCATGGTTTTTAGCATAATCACAAACAAGCACGTTAATTGATGTTGCTATGTTCCTACTGAAAATTATTAGGCAAAGCATATACTGTGCATGTTTACTCCAGGGAATGAGAGTTCCAACAAGAAATCAAAGCTCAACAGGTAAATCAATACATTTACTTATGCTACAAAATAATAATCATGAACCGAAATCCACAATATCCATCCTAAAGCTTGTGTACATATAGGTTGATGATGAACATCTTGATTTGAGTTGTGCATGCATGTGCTGAAGCACCTATTATTGTGAGAGCATGCTTAATTTGAAACTTGCATGATGAACTGGGAGAGCTTGAATAGTCCCAATAGCTTAGCTTGGTCTATGCTTCACACACTGTACAAAGGATTATGTAGATGCAAGTATCTTGTTGTAGTTAAGGGGAGAGTAATAAGAACCATTTTCTTCTTATTATAGTATGTAGGAATTATGGAGGCTTGAAATACCGCCATTGTACTAGTTTCCTTGCTAATCAAGGCATTTCTCCATTTACTTCCAATGTCCCATGACGCATGGCCCTAGATTATAGCCGACTAGGAATAGGGGGAGTTAATCCGATATGAAATTTTGTAACTTTCTAACTACTTTCATATATGCTATCAAATGTTCATGTTAATATACAATTCTCTTCTATTCCCTCTAGTTTGTACTCAAAATACAATCCCTGGAACTTGTGTTTTATCTGGTCTAAGCATGTGTTTAGCACGGAAAAGTATTAGTGATAAAATGTGTATTATCAACTAAAATGAGGTGTCCTTTTGTTTTGTACAATACTCCCTCCATTCCTAAATGTAAGGTGTATTATTTTTGGGACGGTGACCAAGACACATAATTATAGACAATCTAGAATGAAATTGCTTTTGGTTAATTAGTTGATTATCGGCAAGTAAATCATTTAGAATAGGAAAGGAAGAGATATGTGCAATCGGGAGAGAGATATTTTCCTTTCTTTTAATCTATAAGGAGATACACATTCAATCAGGGGGGAGATACTTTCCTTTTTCTGGAGGGCTAAAAAACGAACTACAAGGAATTAGAAGAAATGCACCTTACATTGTGGAATTTTATCAAAAAACAAATACACCTTATATAAAGGAACGGAGGGGTACTAGTTTATAGTACTTTATAACTTGCAATTCTCGCAGTTGTGCATTTTGTGTTATACTGATGCTCATGCTTTGAAAATGAACATGCATACTATTTTCTTTTGGAACTTCATGATAGATTCTACAGGTTAGTGCCAAGCCATCGTTATAACTTGAGATTGCCATCAACTTGACTATGGACATGCCAGTACCATCAAAACATGCTAATACAAGTATTCGTTGTACGATGGAGTCTTCAGTTATACTACTGCAAGACAAAGTAATGGGAAGGAGAACCTAAGAATAATAGAAATGGTAGGAATTGGGAAAACTTCATCTCTCAGTCTCCAGTATAGAAGAAAGTCATGGAGAGCATAAGCTTACTTGTATGTTCCCATTTTTACTGCTCTTAAAACCTTGTTTCTTCCTCTTACTGAACTCATTCTCGAGGAATCATCAATTTGTTCTGTGCTTAACTGCTTTTTTCTATGTTATTGACACATTTGGAGATGAGTTTATCCTCTACCCATGCATATGTTTTAACTTATTGACCCTGGGTTGTGTCTTTCAAGAAAGGGGGAAAAATCAACTGTAAGAAACCATGCACTTATTTAGATTATTATTGAGAATAAAGGCATGGTGATAGGACACTCTATGCACCTTGTTGCTCAAAGAGGTTCATAAAAAATAATTGCACTATTCATGATTTGGTAGACCAGCAAACAGTCAAGTATACATGACTAATGAATTCCACCTTCTCCTTAACCTTGGGGTATAATTAATTAACATGGTTAGATTTTATAGAAAATCTACTTGCAAGTAACATGTGCCTGCATGTTCACCCTAAGAAATGGAAGGTTGAACGAATATGCTTAACAACCATAGTAGAGAAGAGCAAGATAACAGGCTAAATTTGCAAGCGAAGGAACATTAATTAATTGGAAAATAGTAATGGGGCCCTTAATAAGAACTAGGGCACTCACTAACCGATAAGTTTGTATCCTTTGGCTCATCCATAACCTAATTAGCCTCTGTTATTGATTTAGCACGGACATATTCCTTCAACTGTGTGACATTCTTAATCCAAAATAAGCAGGACAATGAGGAATTCTGGATAGTGTGAGGTGCTTAGTCATATATCTATTTCACCTGTGTAAAAGATATATTCTTCATTTTAATGCTTCGTATATACATCTTTTGCACATGAGGACAGTAATAGCAATCATAGTCACTCGCCTAGAATGCTAGAAGCTGCAAAGAGTTTTTTTCACTATCACTGTAATTCCTTACTAGTTCATGATATATGCCATGCCTGAAGTGTAATTTGACTAGGAATGAAGTATTTGAGTTGATCTATTTAATTTTAAATCCTAAGCTGTGATATGCTAACTTTGTTCTCACCGTCATATAATTAGATTTCTTGGTAGTTCATGATACGTGTGCCATGTCCTAATTTGTCTAAGTCAGTAGCTACTTGTACATGTCATGATGCACTAGTCCTATGTTTCTCCCCTGCTCCAACTATTATTGCTAGCAAGAATGTATTTAACCAGTCACAGAGTGACAGTATATTAGTCATGCATCTTTCCACAATAAAAAAAGAGATAAGTATGTTATGATAAACTATTTTTTGGATATGCCTATTCCATGCATTACCTTAATATCTCACAATTATGCTGATGCCTTATTGTGGATGTGAGTATATACTACCAATTGTTAATTTCATGTCACTGTGATATGATAGAAACTTCATTAAGGTAATGCCACCATCGTAACTTTGGATCAGGTACACTAAGGAAAGAAAAACATGCTATCATTATCATATCCGGTGCATGAAAATTTGTAGCCAAGTTTTCACATCTAGTGTTAAGAGGTAAGAAACAAATTACTTGTTCTTTTCTTCATTATCCCATTCCAACAGCTCTTCGACCCGTTTTTCTTCCTCTTCATTTACCATTGCCAAGGTCATGTCATCTAAATTTACACATAGACTGTTTGCTACCCCCTCAGTGCAATAGCCAGCATCGACGTACGCCTCGGGCCAGCCTTGTAGACACTTGCCCTTTGTCGTTACAGTATGCTACTGTAGCTACAATGAATGAAGAAAACACTCTCGATGCCCCAGGCCATGGACTTGGTAGCACAAGGCCTGGCTACGCCCCTACTTCCCCTAGTATTTAAGATAAATGTACAAGCCAAAAGGAAGGGGAAGGAGCACCCAAGAACGATAGGGTAAACACATAACTAGTTCTCTCCTTTGTTAGGAGGGTAAATCTAGAAAGCTCATGCTTTCCTTGATGTTCTTCCTAGCCCACCTACCACAACTAACTCAAGAAACTTGAGAACTCGGTAGATCATCTTCAGTTGTTGCACGATAGCACTAGCATATACATAGATAGTGGTGCATAGTTATTGGTGCAGGTCTTTATATGAGTTAAGCGCACACCTACTACATGGTGAACCATGGGACACAATAGTAAGTGATAGTGGGGCCATGGAACCAGAGTACTTTGTTCTCGAGACACGTGGAAATGTGATGTAATTGTGGACCAATACTTGTAGTTGTAGGGAGTTGATCTTCTTCAATTGCTTATATATCAGCGTATCCAAAAACCCAGCAGTTTAGCCTAGCCATGATGTGATAATTTAGGAAATGGGAAAGAGGCCACATTCATCATTCATATAAGGAAAATGTAGACTGTCACATCTAAGGTAACTACCATTATCATTAGATTGGCACCTGGAAGACGAACATCCATGTACTGCAATAACAATGATGCTCAATCTTTCTCTACCCACTACCCAATAAATTCTTCAAAAAGAAAAACTCCGCACAATAATTAACGGGAAAAGAAACAAAACTAGGCAACCAAGCAAAGTGTACTACCAGGAAGTATCATGATCAAATACAATCCCGTGTAGGAAAAGAAATTTCTTGTACTGTATATTCCATGCTAAACTCTTTCATGCTTGTTCAGCATGCTTGAAGGTAGGCATCTTCTGCTAACAAACTTTCCCTAGAGAGAACATAAGATCCAAATATGTCTTCCTGGTGCCACTTAATTTCATTTTTTTTGTTACATATATGTTTTTTATTTGCATGCACCATGATGACCGTAGTGCCGAGGTATTCCTTTCCAAAGCTGAAGGATGGTGTGAAGGAAGTATTCAACATCCAAGTAGTTAACTGAAGTTAGAAAATGTCAAACATGTGTTTTGACTCTCCTTTAAAAAAATATCTTCTTTTTTTTAATAAAAGGGAGAGCTTTACTACAACGTAAACTGCATCCAAAGCACACAAGTGTATACTATTTTACTTAATGGAATGTAAATACACTTCTTTGTTTAGTGTGATCTCAGTGAGTTAATTTTGGGACTATGGATCCATTTGAAACTAATGAAGGAAGGTGAACATAATTTAGGATTTGTTTACATGGGTTTACTTACAACTATTATTGCACACCCTTTGCACAATTTTCAAGAGGTTGTGCATGTATATGTGCAGGCCAAACGAAAAAGGTAAATAGCATGCACGGACAATGTGAAAGCTCGTTCTTAGATACGGTATAAGTTGGTTTGAGTTCAGAGCGTTGAAAGTGTTTTTCATTTATTTTAGTTTGGTAGTTATAGTTTTGGAACTAATGAAGAAAGGTGGACGCTACTTACAACTGATTTCACTGGTTTACTCAAAACCGGTATTGAACAACCTTATCACAGATTTAAAGATGGCGTGCATGTATATGTGCAAGCCAAAAGGAAGAGAAAGAGCATCTAAGAACATTATGAATGTGACATGCATTAGGAAAAATACAATATTATATCTCAACTCCAAATTGGAGTGGAGGAAAAAGAATTATATCTCAACTCCAAATTGCAGTGAAGTGAACGGAGAAGGATATACACAATGTTTTTCCTCCTGCCGACTCACTATTGAAACCCCTCACAACCATCCATGTAGTTTGTTTTCATTTTTTGGTTTTGTAGGGGGGGATTTTTTTTTTCACCAAGTAAATTATACGAGCAAACAGTAAGAGGAAGGAGAACCTAAGATCCATAGGAATGGGAGGCATCAGAAACATCAGACCGTTTCTCCCTCCAATACTAGAGTAGGCATTACAGTTGATTTTCTTCATGTTCCCATTCCTACACCTCTTAGACCCGCTTCTTTCTCTTCCCTGCTCGTGCTTGTGTACGACTACAAGATTTCTGATTTGGAAGTGTGGATCGTCGAACAATTTATAGAGATATTTGGTGTACCACATACGGACATCCATTGTCCTAGGGTAATGTGGTGAACAATGAAGTTCACGTGGCGTGGTGCATGAGGGCATGCACAAATGCAAGTTGGTTATATATGGTATTCATTAGAGACATTACAACTGGGCAGTTTTCCAGCCTGTCAGACCACTGGCAATTTCAGCCGTTGGATCCACCGTATTGAGCATTTTTCAGCAGTCAGATACTCTTCCAATCCTACACAGAGCGCTACACATCATAGCCGATGCTCCCATAATGATTTCAGGCAGCTGCTATTTAATTTGGCCTAATGGGCTCACGTGTGTACATCCTTCTCCGTTCACTAGATTGGTAGAGGGGAAAAACAGTGCCCTTGTTTTGTCCGCCCAAGTGCAGCCTTTGAACGACGCGAGCGATAAGAGTCATGGGATGGTGGCGGGCGAAGCAAACCATCGGTTGTCGATTGGAGTCCACTCGCCGTCGATTGACTGATTGAGGAGGTGAATCACACACCATTAATGGCAATCGATTTGCACCACTCGCATGTCAATTGTCATGTCGATCCATGCTTTTCCTGTACTCCATGTGCGTGCATATAATCCATGCTTTTCCTGTACTCCATGCCTAATGCTTTTAGGTGCTCGTTTTCTTTCTCTTCCTTAATCGCCATTTCTTCCTCGTCATCTATATGTGGATAACATTTTGCTAAGATACTTATGCAAGCAAAAAAGGAAGAGGAAGGACCACATTGGGAAAACACTAAAACAAATTTTGACCCTTCAATATAGAGGGAAGAAGAGCCTGAGCTCTCCTCAATGTTACAAACTGAAAAAAATGTCCGTGAATTCAAAAGATGTTCATAGTGTTTGTGAATTTAAAACTATCCATGATTTTAAGAATATGCTCATGGATTCCAAAAATGCTTGTGAATTTGGAAACTGGTCACGAATTCAGAAAAATGTTGTTGAATTTGAAAAGAATGTTCGCGAAAAAACAATCACAAATTTGAAAAATGCTCACCAATTTAAAAAATGAACGCAAATGTGATAAATGTTTGTGACTTTGAAAAAAATCAAAAAGTAAAAAGTAAAATAAAATTATAAAGGGAGAATAAAAACAAAAAAGGATAAAAGGAAAGAAATGGAAGAAAACAGAGAACAAAAAGCAAAATGAAAACCAGAAAACCAGGGCAGAAAAATAAATAAAATAATAATAAAAGGACAAAAACAACAAAATAAAATACCAAAGAAAACTAAAATAAAAAGAAAAAACCAAAAAAACAGAAAATCAGGGAAGAAAGATAGAAAAAAAGAAAGAATGAAAAAAACCGGAGGGAAGGTTCAGAACCTTCCCAAAATTAGACGGAATGTTGTGAAAACTACCTTTTTTTTTTACCAACAGCGAAAACTACCTAAAACCACTTAACGCTTCTGTGTGAACTTCCCCTAATGGGCCGGCGCAAGAGTGAGCTCGCCGTAGGCGAGCACTACATACTGCTCGGTGCGTGCGATATATAGCAGTCCCATAACGAGTGTTTCGATGACGAGCACTCGTAGTGGGTTTCCCGGGGATGCGTCGAACTCGCTCCCCCCTTTCTTGCTTCCTTAAGAATCTTGTGCTGGATTTGGACAGTTGTATTTTCGCTATTCAGTTAATGGAAAGGGGTTATGCCCGGTTGAAAAAAATGTATCAAATTTCAACCCCACAATCCCACCACCTTCCATTTTTATCTGGCTAATTGTTGCTGTCATATCCGCCCAAAAAAAGGTGTGTAATATAAATAAAAAACAAAATCTAGTTCTATTCCCTATATATGGAGAGAAATTTTCTCTCAAAATGAAGCAATGAAAAATTATATTGTAAAAGAAGATGAGTGAAAAAACTGTTAGCACTATATATGTATTTTTATGGATGGAAAACTATATCGTTTTTGTAGAGCAATCCGTTGGCACTGGATGACGAAGGTTGTACCTCCGCTTTGATTTTGTCGGGCGTCCCCCAAAAGATGAGCATATAGAGTAACTCGGAGGCATCTTCGAGGTTTCGGTGCTTCATATGCCACATCTATTTCTCACACCGCATCGAATGGACCGCTTCCACGTACCATGGTTTTTGAGTCACGACTCATCCGAGTTGCTCTGGGGTAGCGACTCGGAAAAAGTCGAGCCTGCAGTTGCGACTAGTCGCGACTCGAGTCGACACTAAGTTGAGTCGACATTTTTTTGCGACTCATCGACTAGTCGCGCGACTCGAAATCCATGCCACATACACACACACACACATACGGCGAAAACGAAAAATGGCGACCGTGACGGGGAAGAAAATGCACAGGCACAAGGACAAACAGGCAGGTCACCACCACGGCACGGCAGAATCGAGACGACAGCGAACGGAACCAAAACGCAGATCAGCTTCTTCTTCTTTTCCACTTGTCCCATGTTTGCATTGCAACACTCCAGTCCAGTCCATTGCAAACACATCCTGAGGTGGAAAGAAGGTGTGACTTTTGAGTGTTATCACCATATCGCCGGGATGTGGCTCAGCTTCGCCACGGCCGGACGAGGTTGCTGACATGGCCGCTGGCCGCTGCTAGGAAGGAGACGACCCAGTCCATAAAGCGTCCAAAAGGGCTGCCTACAGGACCACAGGCCGGATGTGGCTCCCCTTCCTTCTTCAGAGCTCACCACAAGATGATGTTGCTGGTGCCACATGTACATACACTTGGCCAACACTTGCTCATCATCAGATCATCATCCTCACCGTCACCAGTTCAAGAATTCAAGATGAACTCCGTTTACCGACGACTGCTCCGGGTCGGAGTTACTAACTCCCATATAAAGCATGTAGTATTAGCAACATTAGAGAAAGTCTGTAGCAAGCTCTGCTCAGCTATGGATTCAGTGTTGGCCTCCTAGACATGCAAGTATGCCTCAAGATTGTTAATCTGAATATGCCTGAAGATTCTTTCCCGCAAAAAAAAAAAGAATAAGAAGAAGATTGTTAATCTGTAACACAAAAAAAAAAGATTTGGAGATGTGAACTCTGAATGTGAGTGATTTTGATGGTCCAGCTCTTTAGGAAGAAAGAGTGTTTGTTTGTTCTTCATTCAACTGAAGCAATTTTGATTCTCCACTCTGTGGTAGTAACAAGTGTTTCAGACTTTCAGTACAGCAGGACCCGACATCGGTCCATTGACCTAAATACCGCGGCGGGCGTATGCCAAACATACAGCTGAATATATACAACAGCCAACAAAAATCATTGTAGGGTGACAGGACAAAAAGAAAGAAAAAGAAGAAAAAAACATCTGATCTACGGGATTGCTTTGCTGTGCTCATGGCGAAAGAGCCGCCCTCGCGTACGCGGCCGGTAGGGACAGGAACTTCTTCGCCTTGCCCACATACGCGCGCTTGGTGAAGTTGTTGTAGTCGTTCGCCTCGATGGCGTCCAGGATCTGCCTGTACAGCCACAACGATGCAAGGACCTGCGAGGAAACAACAGTCCCATGGCATTTGAGTCTACAATGCTTGCAATACATATTTTTCAATGAAAATTCTTATTTTGTCTAACAGGATCTCAAAGTGCAGCCTCTCTTACCGGCCATCTGCTCGCGGAGTCTAGATGCATGACGCCCTTCTCGGCCTCATCAAAGAAGAGCCTGGCGCGCTGGATTTGGCCCTTCATGAACCTCCTCCATTTATCCGTCACTTTCCCTCTGAATATGTCCTCTTCTGTCAGACCCGCCTGTGCCAGCTCGTCCAGTGGAAGGTATATTCTCCCCCTCCTCGAGCTGCAATTTTCATCCATAAAGACAAAAACATTAGATTACAAACTTACAAAAAAATAACAACAAAATATTCTGAACAGTGACAGGTTGGTTAGCTTGATAGATACAAAAAGAGTAAAATACAGTAGTCCTAGTTGCTGCCTAAAAAATGATGCCTTACTTGGTACGTTTTACACAAGATTTCAAAGGACAGACTGTTTAATGTATTATTAGTTTACACATCCAAAACTTACTGAGACAGGAATACACGTGGCTTGTAATAATGCAGTAAAAATTGGTGCTTACTCTTCTCCTACATCTCGGAGGATGTTTGTGAGCTGGTTGGCAATGCCAAGGGCCAGTGCGGCATTGTACACACTCTCTGCTGAGGCCTTTGAGTCCGGAGCAATCCCCATCACCGGTACCGTCATGAGACCGACAGTGCCAGCGACGTAGTAGCAGTAGAGGTAAAGCTCGTCGAAGGTCCTATACCTCGATTTCCAAAGGTCAAGCCTCATCCCTTCAATCATATCTCTGAATGGCTGTAAAGAAAAGAGGTCACGATGTTACAGAAACAACGGACAAAAATGAACCTTGCTAATTTACTGTACAGTAACTTCTATCCAGCGGCGTTTCATACATCATTTCACAGTAACTTATCTCTTCAGCTTATCTTACCTGGATATCAATTGGAAACTTTGACGCTGTGTCTGAGAGGGCTGCATCATACATATCATATGGGCGGCCTTCGAAGAGATCCTCTAATCTCTTCTCCCACCGATCGAGCGCCTTGGGTGTGATGTAAGATGAGTTAGGGCCATCGACTAGTTCATCAGTTCTCCTGCACCATACTGCAAAAAACGCAAAAGTGGAAAGAGTTAGTTACGAATCGGTAAGTTCAGAAGCAACAAGTTCATATTCAGTTTCATGATCCGCAGTAATAATAAAAACTAAAACTGCAGTCCAGACGTACCATAAATTGCCCAAACAGCTTTGCGCCTTTCAGGAGTCATAAGCTGTGTGCCTGCCACAAAAACAAACATCTGTGAGAAACTAAAGGCCATAAAAGTGGATTTGCAGATAAGATCCTATCGGCGATCCATCAAGCTACTCCCGGCTGTAGGCTCGTACGTAGCAATAAAGGATGATTTCTCACAAGATGAGAGATCCAAGTGGAAAAAGGAGATCAAAACTAGAATAAAGATAGAAGTACATGAGCTTAAAATCAAGCCTATGCATCTCCACATCATGTCAACCCCACCAAACTAGTCTAGCCCCATCCGAGAAAGCTATAACTAATTAATATCACCAGTGGTTCTCAATCCCCACGACGTGGACCACTAACTAAGCACTCCCTTTACTGATTGTTTCCTTGAGATTGGCCAAGATGCATGGCACGTAGCACCCACGTGCACCATCTTTACCTACCAAAGTCGGCAGATCCGATCGCCTTTTATATCCGTGTACCTACAGCTGTTGGTTAGACTCTAGATAGCTTCACGCTGGTTGCCTGCCTGATAGTCATCCTCTTGTAAGGATTCTGGAGCAGAAGAGCACAGTATTTTCTATGTGATGATGGAATATCACGAACGATCTTTTATTCGTTGATCCTACGCTTAAATTACTCACTCATTGCAATTTTGGACTGAATGTGCTGAGACGGATGGTTTAACTACTACAGTACTAGCATCATCAGAGTTGCAGAGTAGCGAGTGACGGACGGACGGGGCGTGAGGGGGCTCACCGAGGTAGAAGGTCTTGGCGTACTCGGCGCAGACCTCGCCGCAGCGGTCGTAGGCGTCGCCGAGGAGGCCCCAGCCGAGCTCGGCGTCGCCCTCCTGCTCCAGCTGCTCGTCCCGCCACCGGCGGCGCCTGCCGGCGTCGGCCTCCCGCGCCGCCCGCCGCCCCTGCAGGTCCTCCACCAGCGCGGCCTGCCGCAGCACCACCTCGTACACCGCCTCCTCGGTCGCCGTCCGCGCTGCCACCAGGCTCGCCCTCGGCGCCGCGCCGCCCCGCCTCCACGCCGCGGCCGTGGTGCCGGCCGGGATCAGGCCGAGCTGGCCGCCCCGCTGGGCCTGGTCGGCCGGGTGGTGGTGGTGGAAGGCGCGCGCGTGCGGCCTGCAGGACGTGTACACGGCGGAGGATCCCGCCATCGGCCGCGCTCGCCCGGCGGTGGTGGCGATGCGCGCTCGGATGGGTGGTCGGATGGATGGATTGGTTTTGGTGGGACGAGCTGCTGCCCTGTGTACTCGTGTTGGGTCGGGTGGTGGAGCAAAAGGATGTGGGGCTGGGCTTTTAAATGGGGCGCTCGAGCTTTTTTACCAGTAGCCGTTTTGGCGCGGACGTGGCCCCGCGAAGCCCAAGCAGCACTTTCCACTCTACAGTGGCCCTCCTACAATGAAAAATAACCAAAATGTGATGCCCATTTTGCTGTGGAAAATGTTCTTGGCGCCGGCTACTGGATGTGGATGGTAACGAATTCGTCAACCGCAACCGAAAAATTAGGACACAGTCTTTATTTTTTGCGAGGTAATAAAGACACACCTGGTAGTCTATGTTCTGCGCCGTGTACATCATTTTTACCGGCGCTCCTCGAATCGACCGCTCCCGTTTAGATAGATAGTGCAGGAGCTGCTTAATTTCCTCTTCACTCCTCCCTCCCTCGGTTACTTCATAAATATCTATCTTCGAACAACGAGTTTACCTAGCCCAACCGCAAAAAAAAAAAAAAAAAAAAACAGTTTACCTAGCCTCCTACACCTCATTTGAAAATAAGTTTGTCGGTAGTGTCGCGGTGCTCGACATGTCCCATTATGGTTGCTTCGGTTCCGTCCAATTATCGTTTACTACTTAATTATGTAATATTCCTCTTCTCTCTTGTACGGAGTAAATAGATGGAGACCCTTTGGACTCCAATTTTGAAGAAGAAAAGAAAACGTTACCTAGTCAAGCCGTATCCTTTCCACGTGGTCATCTAGGACCTCAAGGCGTGGACGGCGGTATATTCATCCATCTTTCGGCTCCACAAGACTACGATCATGTATGGCTGTAAACGGTGGTTTTATTAACATTTGGCATGTTCATCACACAACGAAATGTACCGACGGTTCGTGAAGCATCAGGCTTACTAGTCATCTCAAGGCTAGGATGAAATGAATAAGTGGTGCGCTTCTAAATTCATGGTGACGGGCTATTGGTAAAAAAAAAATGAGATACTTCACATGCATCCACATTTGCTTTTTCCTTGGGACACGTCACAGGTGTGCCTCCGGGCAAGAACATGTACCATGTCCTCTATTGTAGCTAACTTACTACTACTCCATTTTTTTAAAATTACCCACTACACTCATGTAGAGCAATTACTCGTGGACTCATGGATGGCTGGGTCCTTCGAGACCCTAGCATTGTTAAAAAAAATCCAAAAATATAAGCTAAGGTTTGTCAGACGAGAGATTGTATGTCTTTTTAGAAGAACAAAGATTGTATACGCGCGTCAAAAACAAGAAATGCATATTGCCGGATTTATCATTAAGTATGCTTTTATTGTTCTGTGCATTGCAATTATGCAGAGGCTGGGGGTTCCAAACACCTTTAAGAAAACAAATTAGGTATGCTATTACATTCTACTAGAAGAACGCGCGTGCGTTGCAACGGGGCCACATTAACTTTAAGAGTTCAATATTAATATTCTCATACATATCAAGTGACATTGGCGACCTTTTTTACCATCAAATCCTCACACACACACTCTCTCCCTCCCTCTTCCTCACTCTCTCTCCCCCTCTTCCTCTCTCTCTCTAACACACACACACATATCCATCTTATTGGGTACGGGACCATAATCCATCTATTTCACACACACACGCTAGTGTATAACAATATGGATTATGTGTATTATATTTGCCACCATAACTGAGGGAATTAATTTCATGTAAATCGGCCAGCCACAGCTCCAAGAATACGGGGAGGAGGTGGCCCGGGTCGGCGTCGGCGCCGTCCGGCGCGGGCCACGGGCCCGCTTCCAAGTGCGTCTGCGCACCGGCCACCCACGCCGGGTCCTTCAAGTGCCGCTTCCACCGCACCAACTCCCAGGGCCACGGCCACGGCCAGGGCCAGGGAAGCCGCCCTTCTTCGCCCCCTTCACCGGCCGCGGCCAACGCGGTGCCGCGGCACCCGGCCTCGCCGTCCTTGTCCTCCGGCACCATCGCGACCCAGTGACGCAGCCCAAGCATCGGCCTCGAGAATCAAGAACGCTCGACAACGGAGAGGTAAGGGAAGATCATATACATGTCATAAGAAAGGGAGTTTATTTACTGCTCCCTCGATGTATTGTTTCCTTTGTTTGGAGATTGATTACCATCCGTGAGTTAAGGTAAGGTTAATGTGATTGAGCGATTTTTCTGAAAATCAATTAATGTGATTGAGTGATTTAAGGTAATGTTAATTAATTTAGATTTGATCTTTAGAGATTGTTCGTGATTGATTCTACATTACTAAATATAACTTGCACCAGTATGGAAAGTTCTGATCTGTTCAGATTTCTTTCGTTGTGTGAGAGGGTGACGCGAAAATAAACTGATGAAGTGGGGGGAGGGGACGAAAAAAATCTACGAAAAAAAACCAGCGAAGGTGGGAGGAGGTACCAAAAAAAACCATGGGAGGTGGGACGAAAAAAACCCTGAAAGCGAGACTACCAACTGCTCCATTAGGAGTAGAGATGATTGAGTGATTTAAGGTAATGTTAATTAATTTAGATTTGATCTTTAGAGATTGTTCGTGATTGATTCTACATTACTAAATATAACTTGCACCAGTATGGAAAGTTCTGATCTGTTCAGATTTCTTTCGTTGTGTGAGAGGGTGACGCGAAAATAAACCGATGAAGTGGGGGGAGGGGACGAAAAAATCTACGAAAAAAAACCAGCGAAGATGGGAGAAGGTACCAAAAAAAACCATGGGAGATGGGACGAAAAAAAACCTGGAAGCGAGACTACCAACTGCTCCATTAGGAGTAGAGATAATTATTTTTGTGAGTTGACGCATGGTTAGACAAAACGAAATCGCTGATCATCAACCATCAAAGAACCATACATATCAAAGACTATATTACCTGCTGAAAGTAATATGTACATTTTGAGATCGAAGAAGCAAGTAATCAACATTTTTTTGAGACCCGTAATCAATATTTTTTTATGCCAAGTGAGATAATTAGACCTTATACAATGCAAGGTGATTAGGAGGGGTGTTTAGAGAAATAAACATTTTTTTCTTACGCATCGATGCTTATTTATAGACGGTAGACGCATAATCAGGCACCCCTTCCACAGAAATAAATGCTGGTGCTTAAGAAAAATCGATTTAGTTTACCAGATATCTTCTCTAACCATCGAGTTAATCATTTGGCCTGCCGTGGCACGTCATGCATGTGGCGTGGAGGCAACAAGGCGCCGTCGTCACGTGGAGGTAGGGCGAATATGCCCCCCGTCCATGTATGCACGATGCATCGTTCGCGGCGGTCTTAACTTCTTGATCCATCGGTCAATCTGTCACTTGTAATATATTACTGCTTACTACACTTAATTAACCTGTCACCGTTACATGTAACATGAGTATATTGTGTGGGACAAATACTAAACTTCAGGAGGCCACGTTCCCACACGCCGCGGAATCCTCAGCTCCCAAGATTCCCTCTATAGCAATCTGAGAAGAAGAAAAAGATCCTCTCTATCTGACAATCTTTACTTATATATTCTATCTATCTCTGAAAATTGCTTTTGGAGGCCAAGCTCCATGAAGGCCTCCATTTGCAATTTTCAAAATTCATCAAAATTTATATTTCTATGTTTTAACAAATTCTGAAAAGATGCAGATCTACAAGGAGGCATAACACACATACATGTAAATTTTCAGGACGAAATATGTTGAAATGAGGGCTCTGAAAAAAAATATTGGGCTTTTTAGCACATGATATTATTCATCCTCAAAGTCCATGAGTTTGTTTTTTTCTGTACAGATCACATTTCAAGGTATTTCACCCTGAATTTCTACACATGTACACATCACACCCTTGTATACTTGTTCAATTTTTTTCAGATTATTTTGAAACTGAAAAGTTTGATTTTTCATTTTTTTTTCAAACATTCCGGCCTCCATGGAGAGGCCGAGCTCCAAAGCGCCCCACTCATCTATCTCATCTAGAGTAGTTAAAAAACATATTATACGATGCATTATACTCAGATTCCATTGTCCTAAAATTATGGGTGGTTGAAATTAAAGTAGAAAATGTGTAAATGGGAGAAGACATCTAGTACAATGGGAGAAATGCCTTATCTTTCATATTAAGAGATAACCTCTTAGTTAAAATAAGCCAAGTCTCCTTTTTGTTTTGCTATTTCAATTAAGCATGTTGATAATTAGGTGAGGGGTGCGACGAGCATGTTGGCGTGTTTCTTTTTTCTCGTGCTGCAAAGAGTTGTCGCACATACACCCCTTCTTCATGGTGGTGTTACTTCGTTGTCACTAGCAATATGGTACTAGAGGCTTGCACACATGCTTTGAAATTAATGAACATTTCAATTTTTCATGAATCATATATTGAGCATTGGCCCAATATTCCTAACATCAAGTACATGCTAGTTAGTACTACTAATTGTTGATCTGCTTTTTGATCTAGTGGCGAAAGCGGTGCTCGTCAGCCTTTTACATGTTGTTTGATTTATGTCTTTGTTGCTCTCCTTGCAGGTATTGTGTCCCTCTCGTTCGCATCCAGTTGCCACCATTGTCATTAATTGATCCTCACCTATCTATTATAGTATTAAAGCAATATGAATTCTATGGTATAGGATTTTATTAAGTAAATGTATGCTTTTGTTTCTTGCACATAAAGGTTTTGCACATTAAATAATTTGGTGTGGGATTGTTCTTGATCTTATTCAAGTGCCCACTGATTTCTAAAGGGTTCTATTCTTAAGCACTGGAGGGGTGACTATTTTTTTTTTTTTTTTGACCGCAGATTGGAGGGGTGACTATGTAGTGATGGGGTGCATAGTGAACTGATTTTCTAAACGGATTGGAAGATCCGGTCATATAGGGGAGGAGAAACGGTGCTGCTACTCACACTATGATGGTTGAGGGCGATGAGCGCATAGAGCTTTGCTACACCTATGAAAATTAGTTACAAAAATTAACGTAAGGGATTAGTTGGCAACATTTGATTAGAGGGGAGAGGGGCTCACCCTGAAATTCAGGGAGGGGAGGGGGGGGGGGGGGGGGGGGGGGGGGGGGGGGGGGGAGAGAGATTGATGAGAGCAAGACACTTACTTGCGTAAGTCAATTTCCGTAGCTATTCCGTAGGTGTAGGATTTTCGGAGCGCATAACAACCGGGTTTATGTCTTTGTTTCTGTATTTATTTATTTTGTACTATGTCCCGCTCATCTGCATCCAGGGGACACAATTTGCTCTATATGATCCACATCCTACAATGACGGCTCAATTCGTATGTTGGCCTATCGTAGCTTGGGGAGGGAGGGGGCCATTGCCCCTACCCCTCAAGTAAAAAAACAAATCGGTACCCTTTTGGATCACGCTTTTTCCTCATTTAGCACCACATAAATACCTCTCATGGGCCCTTAGAAGATTCACGGCTCATCGTAAACCCAGACATTTTGTAACCACCCATGACAAAGCGACGACATCATACACAACAATGGTTCTTTTCCACTATTTTGCATGTCAAAGAAATTGGTGTGATTGTTCCTGGTCTTACTTATTGATTTTCCCACTTGCAAGTGTTCTTAATCACCGGCGTGAGTTACTGGCTAGGTAGCTAGAGATAATGAGCAATGATATGGTGGAGAAAAAAAAATGGATGGACATGTTTCTGTTTGGTCGCGCTCTAGTCTGTGCGGGAGTTCCCACTCTCTCTAACTACTAGCAATGTCTCTGTGATGTCTAACCATATCTTTGTACTCATGATTTTCTGAGAAAACATTGGTCGGAATTGGCATATTGTAGGTTATGTTGACGCTTGAAATGAAAGCTATATAATGGAACACTTTTAATCCATGTGGTGCGCACACCATGGTTGATGGAGCATCGGCAGTGGGCTATGCCACGTTGCTGGTCGCCGTCTCTCTACCTCGCCATCTCGCTAGTGTCCAACTTACTTTTTCTTTCGTGCTCGTTCTTTCAGGAAAAAAAAGAAGAAGCCGAGAACGACTTATCAAAGACTGAGTCCTCGTCTGAAACATAAGCAAGAAATGGTGTTGTTCCTTCTCGGTCCACACAAGAGGCGGTGTACACATGACGGGGGGGGGGGGGGGGGGGGGGGGGGGGGGGGGGGGGGGGGGGGGGGGGGGGGGGGGTGGGGGGGGGGGTGGGGGGGTGGGGGGGGGGGGGGGGGGGGGGGGGGTGGTTGTGTTTGGGGGTGTGTTTTGGTGTGGTTGTGGTGGTGTGGTTTTTTGTGTTGTGTGGTTGTGGGTTTTGTTGTTTTGTTTTTTGTTTTGTTTTGTTTTGTTTTGTGTTTTTTGTTGGTTTTTTTTTTTTTTGATTTTTTTTTATGTTTTTTTTTTTTTTTTTTGTTTTTTTTTTTTTGTTTTTTTTTTTTTTTTTTTTTTTTGTTTTTTTTTTTTTTTTGTTTTATTTTTTTTTTTGTTTATTATTTTTTTGTTTTGTTTTTTTTTTTGTTTTTTTGACGTTTTTTGTTTTTTTTTTTTTTTTTAGGTTTTTTTTTTTTTTCTTTTTTTTTTTGTTTTTGGGGGGGGGGGGGGGGGGGGGGGGGTGGGGGGATGCACTCCCGCCGGCATTGGCCATGGGTTCGGCCACGTGACCATCGTGTCAAGGCTACCACTGAACAGAGTGGTCACCGCCGTCATGTGGCTGATATTGCTCTCGTGCTCCTCCTCCATGGTGAGGGAAAAGTGTTGAATGTCGTCGTCGTCGTCACTGCTCGCGGGTTGATTTGCCATTTACATTTTCTGGCCGAATTCTTCTATAATTTTCCCTTAACATTTTCCTTTGCAATTCCCCTCTTCCATTTCATAAAATGGAAAAGCCTAGGAGAGCAACACATCCGTGTGAGGACTCTTCTGTGACGGTGATCCGCTGTACGTTGCGTTGCTTTCGTTGGGTGGACAGTAGCTAGCTCCTAAAATGAAGTGAATCTGCAATGAACTAAATTTTGCAAGTGATACCAGTGGTTTGGTCGATGAGGTTACTTCCATTTGGTCACAGCAATTGAAGTCCCGGTCTGACCAACATTTGTAAACAAATTATGATGTTTCCTAACACTGGCATTGGCTGATTATACCTTTTTGGTTACCTTTGTACATAATTTACACTTAATATAGTATATACCATAGAACAATTGTTCTACGGTCCAGGGCCTAAAAAAAAGGTTACTGCCATTTGGTCACCAGGAGACACACACGCACGCACGCAGTGGAACACAAAAGTAACTAATCGAAACAAGTTACTAGTAATAAACAAAGTTGCATGCCTGAGTACGCAAGGCAGTGGTCGAGTCTAGGAGTGATCGCAACCATTGTCTCAACGATGGTTACCATCAATCACACTCGGCCATGGCGGATTAATTCATGTGCCTTGTTTAGCCAATCGAGCCTAGGAGTAATCGTCAGCATGCATCGATCTCAGTCGGCTTGATTAGGAGGCTCGTTATTCCCTACTTGTTTAACCCATCGTTGGATCGACAGCGACCAGCGACCAGAGCGAGCGTGACACCATCATCAGGGCTGGCTGGCTTCTAGAACCCCTTTCAGTTTGCACTTGTTGACACGGCCTCTCGATCTAGCTAGTACTCATGTATTGATTAGTAGGAGTACTAGTTCTCATAGTAGTAATGTGACAGGAGGTAGCACTATTAATTAAGTTTGTCCACCTAAAAAAGGACCAAAATATCTAGCGAACTTCAGATTTCTAGTAATGAAATCAAACATTTTTCATGGTAAATTATGTTTGAAAAGGATGGCAAGTTTAGTTATCGAGCATGGAAAATTCGCCTTAGCTTATTTTTTGTCAGAAAATTGCCGTTCTTACAAACTAAATTTGCCATCCTCTCATCAATATAAATTGCCATGAAAAATATTCGATTTATCATGCCTAAAACACCTGACGTCAGATTTTTAGCATTTCCGGAAAGAAGTACTCTAGTTTTTTTTTAGAACAGCACCATACAATGAGCAAAGTAGTGTCAAGTGGGTTATCCATTGATCCATATCTGCCACATCATCAACAGGACAAAACGATCGGGGCGTACGGACGATGGCATCAATGGCTGTGGAATAATCATGATTAATTAGCTAGCTCGATCGATCGACGAAGAAACCCATGAGCTCATTACCAGCAGCAGCCGACTAGTTACGATTTGTAGCCTAGTGATCACATGATAGATAGATCTCGTCTCACTGTATGATGATTAGTTAATTAAGCAGGGAGAGAGATGGGATTAGTATGTGACCAGACATGGGTCGGTCATCGGCATATCAAGGACCAAGGCTGCGAGATGCCTCTTGTCAGCCCGCCAAAAAGCAAGTACTTGGAGTTTTCTTCTCTCTTCGTTTTCGTGAGAATATGCCGTGCGATCGAGCGAGGGCTATCAACTTCATTAATAACAAATTTTTTTGAGTTGTTGATGTGAGTTCAAACGCTCGACTCCCGCTATTTCAAATACCTTGCATATTAGTTTTGCATTGAGTCAGACTTTACTAAAATTTGCTCAAGTTTACAGAAAAAAAGACAACATTCAAAATACCAAATCAGTATCTCAATATCATCGTGAATTGTGTGTAGCTCATATGTTTTGAAATACTAATAACCTACTTGGTGCCATGAAAAGCGAGTGCTTTTGGAGCTTTCTACTCTCCTCGTTTTCATGGGAATATGCTGTGCGATCAAGCGAGACCCGGTTATGGCATCAGCTTACTTAACTTAGCCATCGTCTTTGTTAGTTACATTTTGTTGACGTGGTTCAAACACTCTACTAACTGTTTTGCTTTCTCCAAAAAAAGAAGGAAGAAAAAAAACTATATGAAGTTGTTTCTCTCTTACCAAGGCCCTCCCCAAGTAGATTGTATCGTTGAGTCTTAGAATGTCAACCTTTGCTTCTTCTGGCTCCGCCAGTTCCTCTTAATGAATGAAACTTAGCGCTGGCTACTTTTTGTCAAAAATAAAAACTATTACTGTAGGCCTTCTAAGGGCATCTCCAAGACGGACCCGCAAACCGCCCGCATCCGTCCGGACTGCGTTGTCTAGACCGCGGAAGCCATCCAACGCGGGTCTGTATCGGTCCGCGAGGCGGTCCGGACGCATTTTCTCCCGCAAACCGGAGACAAACGTGGGGGAGGTTTGCGGGAGTCCGGACACCATACACGTCTCCGACACCCCCGGCCCACCCAAAACCCTTCCCGGGCCCCGCGCTTCAATCCTCCCCATTTTCTCTTCTTCCTACTTTCTCTCTTGCCTTCGCCGCCGCTCCACCTCCCCAGCCGCCACGCCACACCTCTGCCGGAACTCTACGTCTCCGTCACCTACAGTGCTCCAGCAGGGCTCCACCCTGCTTCTCCTCCGTCACCGTTCAACCCCTGCCCTTCGACCGCCCCGTCAGGTACCATCCGCTACTGCTATAGTCACCATGCCCGACAACTGTTCGATGAGTCGTCGGAGCTAAAAACAGTTTTCCCTTCTTCTTTCTAGCAATGGATTTCGATTTGGAGTACATATATGAGCACTATGTTGAGTCGTCTGACGGCTCGTCAGATGAGGAGGAGTACTCCGATGAGACGGCGATAATGCGGGTAGTCCTTGAAGACGCGGAGCGTGCGGAGGAACATATTCTCAATTTCAAGGGCTCGATCAAGGGCCATCGAGTGCTCAACCGCAATAGGGCGCGCGACCATTTGACACTGATGGCTGACTACTTTGCCTCGGATGCACTCTTCGCTGACCATTTTCGCCGGCGTTTTCGGACGAGCAAGACTGTCTTCGATCGTTTGTACAATGGTGTCCGATCCTATGATGACTACTTCATCTTGAAGAAGGACGACGTGGGAATGATTGGATTCTCTGGTTACCAGAAGTGCACGGCCGCACTCCGGATGCTTGCATATGGCACGGCCGCTGATTCGTGGGACGAGTACCTACGAATTTCTGAGATCACATGCGGAGATGCCATGGTCAGGTTTGCAACTGTCGTGGCCGAGGTGTTCGAACCTCAGTACCTGAGAGGATCAACTGTGGCAGACATCGAGAGGCTCTTGGCAATCTTAGAAGCAAGAGGGTGGCCAGGTTTGCTTGGATCTCATGACTGCATGCATTGGAAATGAAAGAACTGCCCGAAGGCTTTACAAGAACAATATCAGGTTCATGTTAAGAAGCCCACCATCATTCTTGAAGAAGTTGCATCATAGGATCTTTGAATTTGGCACGCTTTCTTTGGCATATGCCCGAGTCTCACAATGACATCAATGTGCTGCAGCGATCGTCGTTGTTTGCGAGGCTGACTGAAGGAAAAGCTCCTCCTTGCCACTATACTATCAATGGACATGAGTACAACATGGGCTACTATCTGGTTGACGGTATCTATCCTCCGTGGGCTGCCTTTATCAGCACCATCTCTAACTGAGTTGGCCAAAAAAAGGCTCACTTTGCCCAAAGACAAGAAGTAGCTAGAAAGGATGTCGAGAGGAAATTTGGAGTTCTGCAGGCCCGTTTTGCAGTTGTTCGTGGATCTGCTAGACAATGGGATCCAGAGATCTTGTGGGAGGTGATGACATGTTGTGTGATCATGCACAACATGATCGTCGAGGATGAGGGTGACGATGAGCTCTAGAATTTGATAACACGGGTGATTCTATCGAACTTCCACACCAGAATCCGGCCACATTTGAAGAGTTTATTGAAATGCATCAACAAATTTGGCATCAACCAACTCACGAGCAGCTGAAGGAAAATCTGATTTAGCATTTGTAGGCAGTTAAAGGGGAAAACAATGTCGGGATGTAATATTTGAACTTTTTAAAATTTGAACTACTGCTGCGGCTATTTGTGCGTCTGTATCGTTTGTATGCGGCTATTTGAACGTCAGTATGCTTTGTATGCGGCTATTTGATCTTGCAGACTTAAAAGAAATTGAGGAAGGCCGGATGCATGTGGCTAAGGTTGGATGGCAGCCGCTCGCATCCGTGTCCGCGGACTGGTCCCCCTGTCCGCGAACGGATGCGGAAGGAAATTTGCAGATTGCCGTTGGAGATGCTTTAACTGATAACTTTGGGGCGGGTGGGTGGACGGATGGATGGATTGATTTTTGGTGGGACGAGCTGCTGCCCTGTGTACGCGGGTATATGATATGTAATTTCTTTGTGAAACTTCATACGCGGTATAGTTGACTAAGTATCTTACAAAAAATATTCAGATTTTTTTTATTTTTTCTAGTATTTTTTTATAAATTTACTATTCACAAAGGGTGGGCGTAGAACCATGTTCACTAAATCTGCGTCCTGTAATTTTCCTCTTCTCACTTATAAATAGGAGGTCCTTTGGACTCCAATTTTGAAAAAAGAATCTTTACCTGGTCGGGCTGTATCCTTTCCACGTGGTCATCTAGGACCACAAGACGTGGATGGCTTATATTCATCAATCTTTTGGCTCTACGAAACTATGGTCATGTATGGCTCTAAACGGTGGTTTTATTGACAGTTGGCATGATGATCACACAACGAAATGTACCGAAGGGTGAAATGAATAAGTGGCGCGCTTCTAAATTTGTGGTGACGGGCTATCGGTAAAAAGAAAGGATGCTTCACATGCATCTAAAATTGTTTTTTTTACTCTGAACACATGTAACACGTGTGCCTTCGGGCAAGAACATGTACATGTCCTCCACTGTAGCTAATTTACTACTCCATTGTTTTAAATTACCCACCACACACATGTAGAGAAATTACCCGTGGACTCTTCAGAAACTGGTTATAATGGATGACTGGGTCCTTCGACACCCTACTCTTGTTTAAAAGAAAATCTAAAAATATAAGGTAAGTTTTGTTGGAGAAGAAGAAAAAGATGCTCTCTAGCTCACAATCTTTTCTTGTAGATCATGTTATGCAATGCATCTCGGTGTTACCTTTAGCAATTATTAGTTTCATGATCCTAAATTATGGATGGATGAAAGTAAATTAAAAACGCGTAAATGGGGGAAGACATCTAGTAGTAGAATGGGAGAAATGCCTTATCTTTCATATTAAGAGATCATTTCTTAGTTAAAAGAAGACATATTTCTTTTTTTCTCGCTTTCGTTATTTCAATTAAGCATGTTGATAATTAGCATATGACACATGGTCTGAATTCTTATGGTGAAGGGTGGGACGTGCATGTTGGTGGCGTTTTTTTTTTCTCGTGCTACAAGGAGTTGTCGCACACACACCACTCCTTCATGGTGGTGTTACTCTACTGCCACTACCAATATGGTACCAGAGGCATTCACACATGCTTTGAAATTAATGAACATTAGAAATTTTTCGGAATCATATATTGAGCATTGGCCCAATATTTCTAACATCAACTACCTGGTAGTTAGTATTGCTAATCGTCGGTCTGCATTTTTGATCTAGTGGTGGAAGTGGTGCTCGTCGGCCTTTACATGTTTGGTTTATGTATATGTTGCTCGCCTCGCAGGTGTTGTGTCTCGTTCGTTCGCATCCAGGCGCTACCGTTGCCATTATATCATCCACATCTATCTAATATACTATTAAAGCAATATGAATTCTATGATCTAGGATTTTATATTTAGTAAATGTAGGCTTCCGTTTCTTTTACACAAATGTTTTGCACAATTATGAAATTGGTGTAGGGTTGTTCTTGATCTTATTCATTTGCCCATTGATTTCTAAAGGGTCCTGTTCTTAAGCACTGGAGGTTCTGATCGTATAGGGGAGGAGAAATGATGATGCTCCTCACGCTATGGCAGTTGAGAGAGATGAGTGCGTAACAGCCGGGTTTATGTCTTTGTTTCTATTTCCTGGGTACTATGTCCTGTTCGTCTGCATCCAGTGGACACAATTTTCACTATAGGATCCACATATACAAGTATATTAAACTGGCTAAGGAGGAGCTCCTCCCGTGCGTTTGCAATGTTGGTGCAAGCTCTTTGCTTGATTGACACGTTGTTACAACTTTCCTTGACACGTGTATGGGTTGAATCAGCGCTATATTTTTCTTCAAAATTTTACTGCTTAGAGCATCTTCAATAGAAGATGTAGATGCAAAAATAACCATATCCCGTGTGTTTGCAATGTTGGTGCAAGCTCTTTCCTTGATTGACACGTTGTTACAACTTTCCTTGACATGTGTATGGGTTGAGTCAGCTCTGTTTTTTTTTCAAATTTTTACTGTTAGAGCATCTCCAATAGAAGATGTAGATGCAAAAATAACTAACTTATACATCTCCGAGGCTCCAAAACTCACCTCCAACAGATGACATAGATGTAAAAAAAAATACGTCACCTCCTCCAAGTTATGTGAAATACAACACTTGGATATGCAAATTTGCATCTCCACCTCCCAGGTGATGTAAAAGCCCAGTCACGCGCCAACCGCCCAACCGTTGTTCATTTCATTTCCACCCGCCTGCCCCCGCCTGCCCCGCCCCCCGGCCCATGGCCCACTCCGATGACCCCGTCGACTACTCCGTCGTCGCCGCCGGTCTAACCCACCTCGCCGCGGCCGCCTCCGGCGCAGCAAGCTTCACCAATCCTGCCTCTACCGCCATACCTCCACCCCGGCTTTGCCGCACCCCCACCGGTCGCCATCGCGACAAATGGTGTACCGCTGGCAAAGAAGCAGCCGACGGTCAAACCCCACGGTGGAGGCGTGAAGCGGCCAGCGGGGTGCAACCCGGCGACGAATCCATCTCACTGCCGCCGTCAGCCGTGGCAGCTGCATCCGATCATGGAACTCCTCCTCCACCTCCGCCGCCGCCGGCGGCCATGGAGGAAAACGCGGCCACCGCCTCCGGTGTGCATTTTAATTTGTTGGACCTTGAACTTTGATTGATATGATGCACTTTGGTTGTTGGATTTTAAACTATGATTAATATAATGCACTTTTAGTTGTAGAAATATGAGAATATTGCTCTATATGATGTTGATTTTGATTTCGAAATGTGGTTGTACAGTGGTTGTATTGCGGCTGTAGCCAGCCGCACGGCCGTCGGCCGGTCTTACATCTCATATTCATCATCTATTGGAGTAGTAGTTTTACATCACCAAATATACAGCATTTGTTGGAGTTGGCTCTTTCTGGAGATGTAAAAAGCACTTTTTGGTGATGTAAATTATACAACACCTACTTTTATATCTTCAAATTTGCATCATTTATTGGAGATGCTCATAGCGATGGAGAGGCCACCGAAATATCTCAGGAGGCAGGCCCACTAACCCACCGCCTATCCGTTCCCTTTCATATTCATTCTTCTATATTTCCTAAAAAAATATTCATTCTTCTAGAGAAAACGAGGAGTAGAGGAGAGCACGCCCTTTGCCCCCTCCACCGATCCACCCCCAGCCGCTTTGCTCCCACCGTGATCTGCCGATGATGCACCACTCCCGGCTCCTCTCTCATCTCTTCTCCCCCCCCCCCCCCCCCGCCCCATTCCCTTTCCCTTGCTCGAGCTCCATGCTGATTTCACTAATCGGTCGCCTCTGATCTAGGGTTTGTCGCCGCCGGTTGCCATTCACTTGTGCCTATGGAGGAAATGGCTCCCTGGACCTCATCATTCCTCAAATTCTATCTCTATAGATGATGGAAGGATGAGTTGGCTCTGGATGACTCGATGGTTGCCTCTTCCGCTCTCCTTCTTTCTCTCCCTCCATGCAATCAATCGAACCGACCACGATTCAAGGATGGGGAAGGGAGGGGAGTAGAGCCACCGTTGAGAGGCAGCTGCCGGTGGGATGGACCACGTTTTGCTTTTCCTGTTGTCTTCTCCCTTTTGGGATTTCTCATCTTTTTTTTGTTATAGATAGGATAGAGGAGCCACGCTAGAGCACTTGACGTGAGTTACTTTGGACCAGCGGCGTACCTTAAACATATCATGAAATTTGGTTTGGAAGTGGGTATTACGAGAATACAAGTGTTTCTTTTTACTTCAGAATTATAAAGTTATGTTACCTTAGTTTTCTCATAATATAGATGCATATCAATGCGAAGAACCCATCAATGTGAGAGACATACAGATGTCTTTTTTTTTGGAGAAAAGGATCAAGAGATGATAACTAGGTTGCACCATTATAACCACCGATCAGGAATATTTCTGTCATGTCCAGATTATTGCACATTCTTCCTTGAAGAGACAAGGAGGAGTCAAATTTGACTTTAACTACTTCAACGAAATTATTTACTGATCTTATTTAATCTGGAAAATAACTGGACCATAATCAGACTACTTATATGCAGGAGGTGTTTGCATAAAAAATACATAATAGCGGCCAATGTTGCCTTTCTAGAATAATATGGAGAAAGGTCTGAACAATCTTTCAAGGCATTTACTATTGCCGTTTCTCTCTGTAGCTGGGAATTTCTCTTTTGGGATCGGTTCTATGCCTACCTATTATCGAGCAAGTAGAATGGGATTGGGTTAGATATGACTATTTTCGGGGGATTGAAGTTGAAGGGGAGACATCTTTTCCACCTCAGTTGGACAATAAATGTGCATCACTTCATTTGATTGTGATCTTGCACCTCACCATCTTTTTGAAATAAAGTTTATTTAATCAATTTGAACTCTATGATCCACAACTAACAACCCGTGTCATATTTAATTGTCTGCTTAAATCTGAATATTTTTTCTGGTGGGTGCAAAAATAGTATGATATCCCAACTGATATGTGCGAATATATAGATGAAACACATATTTACATGTTCAGTTTTTCCAGATTTATCACACTCATGGAAACTGGAAGCATCACTTTCCTTGGATGAAATCCCAGTGGCCAGATTATAGATCACAAGATGTAGATGAGTTGTTCCTTCTGATTTCCCAATCTTCAGTTTATAGATCATCTCCCCCTTGCAAGAATTAATTTGTGTGGCTCCATTTTGTTCATTCTACAACCTCAGATCAAGGGGAAAGAAAATTGTCGAAGGCAGTGATGTTTTCTTTGTTGTTTAGAGTGTCGAACAAATCTGAATATCAGTTGATTAAATTCAAAGTTAGTATTTTCTTTCCATGTCCCTGTGTTTGGATACAATACCACCTCAAGTAGCTTATATATGCATATACGTCATGTTCCATGCTCCATTCAGTGGCTAATGTAAAGCTTCTTATACTACAGAGCTTCTAGTGAGAGCAAAGATAAATGTAGTGACCTTACTAAAAAAAAGGTAAATTAAGTGATATTCTTATAGTACAGAACTTCTAGAGAGAACTTTCAAGACCTTGATTCAGAAGCCCGCAATATGTTTCAATGATATACAATTTTCATTACAGAAAGGATTTCAAACTGCAGTTTATGTCTGCTCTAATGGTTATTTAGTTATCACCATTGAATCAGTTGTATGAATTTGAATTCAAACATTAGCATGAGATTGCATGTTATATATATGAGACCACAATTAGGACCTGCTCAATTGCTGATATTGCAGACTCGATTTGCATTTCTGTCTTTAACCCATAGTTTTATTTTATCACAGACTCAGTATAATAAGCTGAAGATAAAAATCACCCAGAGTTACTACATGGATGCCAAGTGTGATGGAGAAAAATACAAAAAGAAGGAAACGTATACAGAATTACAAATGCTCTGTATGCACTGACCCAGTCATCTCCGAAGGTATTTTTCCTGTATGAGGTGATTTGATTAATTGATATGCCAACATAGCTAACCGAATATATATCCATCTATGTATACAAGTAGAAAATATCTGTGTGTGTAATACATTGATGAGGGAGCAAAGCAAGTGTTTGCAAAATTCACTTTCCTTGGAGCACAAGGGGATATTATCACTGGGAAAAAGTATATTATATAGTTGCATGTGCAAAACAACGAACTGGTTATCTGTCGTCCAAAATACCGGACCTTCCTGGCAAAAAAATTACGATGACGGTCATTCCAAGCAGCAAGTCATTAGATACCAACTAAAGCAATAGAACATTTACAAGATGGGGCTCCGAACGCTCCATTATGACTCGCGGACGCATCAACATCAACATACATCGGACAATATTCATCTTCCAAAATGACACAAAAAGATCCACTACATGCCGATCCGCTTATGAGTACGGCTTCTATAGATCGCACCCAACATGAGGATGCAGTACTAGGAGCAGAGAAAAACAAGGTAAACAACAACAGACAATGCTTCTACAATGACGACTGAATTTGTATGTTGGCCTGTCGTAGCTTGGAGAGGGAGGGGGCCATTGCCCCTACCCCTCAAGGTACCGATTTTGGTACCCTTGTGGATCACTTTTTTCCTCATCTATCACCACATAAATCCCTTGCGTCACCCCAGAGATTAGTTCATGGCTCACTGTAAATTCTGACATTTTGTAAACACTCACGACAAAGCAAAGACATCGTGCATAACACATGGTTCTTTTCCACTTTTTTGCATGTAAAAGATTTGGCGTGATTGTTCTTGATCTTACTTATTGATTGGCCCATTCGCAAGTGTCCCTAATCGCCGGGTTGAGTGATGATATGGCTGAGAAATAAATGGAACGGATGGGCATGCTTCTGCTTATTCGTGCTCCAATCTGTGCGGGAGTTCCCATTTTCAGTCTAACTATCTAGCAATGTCTCCTCGATATCTAAACATATATTTTTACTCATCATTTTGTGAAAAAACATTGGATGGAATTGGCATATTGTAGGTTGTGTTGACGCCGGAAACCAAAGCTAAATGGCACACTCTTACTCCATGTGGTGTGCACACGATGGTCGATGGGTCATCGGCAGTGGGCTATGCCACGTTGCTGGTCGCCGTCTCCCTACCTCGCCATCTGGCAAGTGTCCCACTTACTTTTCTCTTTTGTACTCGTTGTTTTCGCGAAAAAGATGAAAGCTGAAAACGACCTATCAAAGACCGTGTCCTCGTCTAAAACATAAACAAGAAATAACGTTGTTCCTTCTCGATCCACACAGAAGGCGGTGTGGTGTGCGGGGGCCATCCTACCAGCCATGGCCATGGATTCAACCACGTCGTTGGCCGCGCGACCAACGTGTCAAGGTTACCACTGAACAGAGTGGCCGCGGCGGTCATGTGGCTGATATTGCTCTCGTGCTCCTCCACGGTGAGGGAAAGCGTTGAACGTCGTAGTCGCCACTGTTCGCGGGTTGAATTTTCTTTTTCGCCGCGAATTCTTCTTCGATTTCCCCTTAAGAAAATATTTCCCTCCAAATTACCTCCTCCACTGCGAAAATGGGGAAGCCTAGGAGAGCAACACATGTATGTGAGGGCTCCTGTGTGACGGTGGTGCATCGTGCGTATGTTACATTGCGTTGCTTTCGACGGACGGACACTAGCTAGCTCCCAAAAAAAAATGTGAATCTGTAACTAACTGAATTTCTCAAGTGATGGTTACTGCTTAGGTTGCTGCCATTTGGCCACCTGCTTGACCAAGTAGCTACCTGCACTGATCGCCGTACAACAGTAACTAATCGTACCAAATTAATTAACAAAGTTGCATGCCTGCAACGCAAGGTTTTTGTCGAGAAGGGATTGGGCGGAGTATGCAAGAGAATGATCGCAACGATTTATTGTCTTAACAATGGTTGCCATCTCCAGCTAGAGAGCATATCTCAGCTACGTATAGCGGACTAATTCATGTGCTGCTGGTTTAACCGATCGATGAATCCAGCCCAGGAGTGATGGTCACCATGCAGGCATATCGTTAACTAGAGCATACATCGATTTCACCCTGCTTCATTGGTAGATTCGGCGTTTTGACAGCGACCAGAGCGAGCGTGACACCATCATCAGGGCTTCTAGAACCCCTTTAATCTCCACTTGGTGACACGGCCTCTCAATCCAGCCAGCACACTAGCTAGTACACTGTACTAGTTGATATATAATTATAATTAAGTACTGGTTCTCAAAATAGTAACGTGACAGGGCGTAGCACTATTAGTTAAGTAGTAGTGTTGAGTGGCTTATCGATTGGCCACATCATCGACGGGACAAAACCCTCGGGCGTACGGACTGTGGCATCAATGGCCTTGGAATAATCATGACTAGCTCCATTGCTGGATCGATCGCCATGCCATACATGCGACGAAGAAACCAATGAGCTCATTACCAGCAGCAGCCGACTAATTGTACTAGTAAATTAATTGCTCCTTGGGTGTCGCCATCTCCGCTCGAACTCAGGTCACTGCTATATGATGATTGATTAAGCAGATAGAGATGGGATTAGTCATTATTGTATGCGTTGATGTCACCGTCGACATCAGTCATCGGCATATCCAAGGACAAGGGCGCCAGATGCCTCTTGTCACCCCGCCAAAAGGCTCCAAATACTAAAAATTAGGTACCCTCCTTGCTGCCGTGAAAAGTGTGTGTTTCGAGCTTTCTCGTCTCTTCGTTTTGGTGGGAATATGCTCTGCGACCGGGCGAGAACCGGTTACCTACGGCATCAGCCTTAGCTTAGCTAGCTTCTTCTTTAATTACATTTTTGTTGACGTGGTTCAAACACTCTACTAACTTCACATCTTCGTTATAGTTTTCCGATCGAATATCTGATTGCATTGGGGCTTCTTTTTTATTTATTTTTTGTTGTTTCCTCGCCTACGCATAGCTTTGGTCTTATACTAAAAAATATCAACATCTACAATATCAAATATATATACTATGAAAGTAAATTTCATAATGAATCACTAGTGGCAAAAAGCCTAGCTATGGCGTGGCAAAAAGTGCCTTGCTGGCGTAGAGAACCAATGCCACCAATATGGCACCAGCGAAAATAATTTAGTGGTGGCGTTGTCAGACACGTCAGCAGTATTTTAGTACTAATGGCGTGCCACCTGACTAACGCCAGCAATATATTGTGTTAGCTATGGCTTTTATTGTGAGGCAACGTCAGCAATTTGTATTTTTCAGTAATAAAAAAAATATATACCCAGCTATTAGTATATGTACAGTCATTTAAACTTCTAGTGGTAACTTCAAATCCACAAACAATAGTGATCAACTAGCTTGTTACCTACAAGCAAAAGTTATCCGGTAACTATCTACAAGCAAAAGTTATCCTCATCTCACAAAACTTGTTATCCGCTAACTAGCTACGATGAAGAATGATCCTCATCTCATGCAACGTGTTCCTGTTGCTCTGTCCCTCCTTTCTGAAATAGACTTTTCGGGTCTTCAGTTCCTCCCTCTCGGCCTTCAGGAGCCGTATCTCCTTCTTCATAGACTCGATCTCGGTGACCAGTAGCTCCTTCTGGTCGATGAGCTTCAATTTCTTATCACAGAGATCAGAGTTCTCGTCGATTCTCTTCCTTCTCTTTCTTCAGTGAGTCATTCAACTCCTTAAGTGCCTTCATTGTACTCTCCTTTGACGCGACAAGCTCACGGCTAAGCATGTCCACATCACGTACCGGTAGCTACTGCTGGACCGGTTCTGGAGATGGGTCTTGTACATACGTCTGGCAAGTCAAATATTTGAAATCATCAATAATGAATGGTTAGATGATATATGTATATATGCATGTGTTTGCAATGCTCATGGATGTTTTTGTAATCTTACCTGGTTGGTGCTCGTTTTGCCTTTGTCAACTTCATAGGCCGCGAAGTTGCACGAGGACTGGTAGTGGCTGTTTCAGCTAGTCATGGCTGGAACTTCGAAATAATAACAAGTATAGGTTATTAATTATGACAAGAACCAAACACACATGTCAAAGTATACAATGCAAATATGTCCATAACAGCAACATGGCAATATAGAAGCAAGACCAAGACACGCTACAGTAACATAAAGTGCATATGCATGGCATATGGATGGAGTATGCTAGATGCACATCAATTCATCCAAAGGTTCAAGTTCATTAGCATCATGGAGTATGCTACATTAGCAAACTGTTATATTAACATGGCATATTTAGAGCAAGTTTAAGTCATGCTACAGTAGTTTTACATGGCAACAAAAGGCATGGCATGAATGTACTAGTAATTCATAACAAAACATCTTTACTGATAATGTTGAAAATAGTTATAGATTAGTGGGAAATATCATGGAAACATGACAAGTTTTAATTCTGCCAGTTTCAGACTTGGCAGATTTCATCAAGGGTAAAACAGAAACAATATCATAGCATGTGCATAACTAGCTTTGGACAACAACAATATAGCAATATCGATATCTTCACACAATTATATGGATGAAGTGTAGTATATATATGCCAGTTTGTATCTATAACATGTGGGCAAGAACCAAACACATGCCTAACTTGGTCAAACTTGTCTAAGTTGAGTTGTGACAAAGTATGGCAACTTGTGGCTTGGAACCAAACAACCTCTAAGGCCTTGTTTGGATTGTGACTATATTTGCCACACTATTTTGCCACACCTAACTTTGAGCATTACTTTCAAGTGAAAATTTTCTTTGGACACTCAACTATTTTGCCACACCTAACTTGGAGCATTACTTTCGAGTGAAAATTTTCTTTGGACACTATATTTGCCACATATTGTCACATTGGACACTCAACTATTTGAATTAAACCGAAGATTCAATGAGAAGCTAGTGATATATGTGAGATGGTGAAAAAGTAGTACACATCAGCAGCTCAAACACTTTGTTATGGATTACAACGGCAACTCAAACACTTTGTTTCAGAATTTAGATGCTTCCAAAGATAATGACTTAAAAAAAAATATCTACCTTAATTTGATTGACAGATTGCACTTCCAATTTCTACAGCTAGTGCTAACCGAAGATTGAAAAATATATCTACCTTAATTCTAGACAACTACAGCAAATTGTCACTGCCTAGCAAAGATGAACCCCAGCGATGCAAATAAAAAAATTGACAGTAGCAGTGACCTACAACAAAAGAGGGAGGGATGATATGCTCACATGGGTTGGAGCCGAGGGTCCGCCTATAGTCTACTCCGTCGCCGTCGCCTGCTGCCGTCGTCGAAACCCTAGCATAGGGAATGCGAAACACACCTCTAATTTAAAAAAAATCCAAATGGACCAGATGAGAGTGGGAGGCTCAGATGTGTACCTCAGGAGCGGAGAACGACGGTAATCACCGGAATCGAAGCGGCGACGACGAGCGGCGAGAGAGGGAGAGAAAGGGGAATGGAATAGAGCAGCAGGGCAGAGAGAGGGAGTGGGTCGAGGGGGCCGTTGCCCCCGTTGGTTTTGACCCCCATGGCATCCTAATACTATTTGGGCTTGTCCAATAAGAAAAAAAGTCACCACCTAAGAAATGTCGTTATTTCCATTTAAAAATAATAGAAATTTAATAAAAGTAACTATAATACACTTTAAAAAAGATCGCCACATAAAATTTTTTAAAAAATGTAAGTGTCAAATTACATATTTTAAGGCTCAAAACTATATATTTTGAGTCTTAAACTAAAAAGGGTTTAAAGTCTCAAAGTACATATTTTCAAAAATGTCATTATTTCCATTTAAAAATAATAGAAATTTAATAAAAGTAAACTATAATATACTATAAAAAGATCACCACATAAAAAACTAAAAAGAAAAAAAATTGGAAGTGTCAAACTGCATATTTGAAGGCTCAAAACTATATATTTCAAGTCTTAAATTAAAAAGGAAAACCAATAATTAGAGAACACCAACATCAGTCTCATTAATCTAGCATAGATACATAATAGTTGAAGGATGAAAATAATAATAAATATATATAACTTCTAGTACTACACAATCTTGATCTACACTAAGAACATCATCAGTGTAATGATTTCCACGAGAGAAAAAAGCTGCCACCGATCCAGCAGGGAGAACAAGGCCAAGAATAACACCAGCTAAAAGGGCATATCGAAGCATCTTGAATTTTTGGATTTGGCCGTGCATCACATCAGTCTTCAGCTGCGTCTCATCTATCTATTGTCTTAGTTCACCAATGGAGTACTCGAGCAACTCGCTCACGTACTTCTGCACGAGATCAACCCATATCCATGTGTAGCAATATTTTGTCCCTAACGCCCACACATATATTAATGATCGCGATAATATATATATATATATATATATAATTGAACTGTGCAAATTAGCAGAATAGATCAATATCGAGGTATTTTCTATCATATTACCTTTCCATGGTTACCGCAGATGTAGAACTCTCGCTCTGGATTACTTTGTGTGTGCGACATATACTTATCAGCAGGGTGTCTACAGCCGCAAAAAAGCAGCACATGTGCCCTCGCATGATTCCTGGCAGCTTCAGCGCCGGTGGCATAGCTGCCGGATCATCGAAGGGACGTCGCGCTGCAGCGGGATGATTCGCCAGACAGGGCTGGCTGCATTGGCTGTGGCAAGCGCATGTCGTGGCCAGCGCGGCCAGATGAGAGCTCGGCCAAGGCGGCGGAGTCCCAAACTTGCGACACGCCCCGCCAACGTGGGCTCGAACGGGAGGCTCGTGCCGATTCGACAATCTCCAGTGGGTCCATTGTCACCAAAGCAGCTGACTAATAGGGAGTAGAATTTTGTGGAGAATGGAAGTGAATGTATTTGAGAACAAGGGGCTGCCAACACATCTATATATAGGCACAACTTAGTGCTGGCGTTCCCGACGAAGGCACGACAGCACAAGGTTAAGTATCTATGGCGTGTTTATAAATCACACGACAGCAATATACGGCAATTGGTCACGACAACTGGGCCACATAGTAGTGGTGTAGGAAGTATTAGCAACGCCAGCAATAGCAAGTTATAGCTGGCATACTAATTTGGACGACGCCAGCACTATTTGAAAAAAATAGTGCTAGCGTTGATGAAAAACGGCGTGCCACAAACGAAAGTTATGGCTAGCCATTTTTCCACTAGTGAATCTAATAATATTGATTTGGCATTGTGATTGTTTATACTTTTTTCTATAAATTCGGTTAGAGTAGAGATACTTTGACTTAAGACAAAACTTATATGCAAACTAAAAAAACCAAAGAGTACTAGTTAATTAAATGGTCACCCCGCCAAAAGGCTCCAAATACTAATTAGATGGTCACCATCTCCGCTCGATCTCATGTCACTACTATATGATGATTGATTAAGCAGAGAGAGATGGGATTAGTCATTAGTGTATGTGTTGATGTCACCGTCGACATCAGTCATCGGCATATCCAAGGACCGAGGAGGTCAGATGCCTCTTGTCACCCCGCCAAAAGGCTCCAAATACACTAATTTGTTAACCTCCTTGCTGCGGTGAAAAGTGAGCGTTTGGAGCTTTCTCCTCTCTTCGTTTTCGTGGGAATATGCTATGCGACCGGGCGAGGCCCAGTTACCTACGGCATCAGCCTTAGCTTAGCTACCTTCTTCCTTAATTACATTTTTGTTGACGTGGTTCAAACACTCCACTAACTCTACATCTTCGTTATAGTTTGTCGATCGAATCGCTTTGGGGCTTCTTCTTCTTCTTTTTTTGCTTTTTTCCTTGTTGGTCTTATATGACTTTGCTAGTTACCGGTGTGTTTTCGCGTGTGTGCGAGTTGATGTTGGATGTCTGCATCCTATCTATATAGAGGCCGGGTGTATGTTCATTGTGCTTTGTATCTTCTTGATGCTTCATTTTGAGCAAACTAGTAAATGCGTACGTGCAATGCATGTTCATATTAGAAAGAAAATTAATTGCATGTTGATATTAGGTATGATATATATCAACTATATGTTTAGCACAAGCATTGATGTTTGGTGTGGTATTAATTGCGCGTTAAAAATGTTGAGCGCTCACCATTGAAGCAATCTTTGTCGTTGGATTGGCATGATTTGATGGCCGAGATTATATATATGATTATTATGTCTTTGCCACCTGGGGGCATTGCCACCCCTCCGGCTTTTGTCTGATCTGGTTTGAGAACTGTGTAGCATCTTTTAGGTCTGTCATTGATTACTCCTCCATTTGTCAAATTGCATTGAGACGAGTTCATTAGCACTAAGTAGTAACAAGATTAAATGTTGATTCCGTGTATGCGCATGGATTTATTTTTGGGGAATCTTTTTTTAGTTCATGGAGAACTTCTTTTTGTTAATATAAGTTTTAATCACAAACCATTTTTTTGTACTATTATAGAAAGTTAGTAGGTTATTGTATTTTTATACTATATATATAACCCACCCTTTGTCAAAAGACAGAAGGAAATAAAACTGTCTTTTTTTAGGGGTAAAAAAAGGAACTACATGAAGCTTTTTCTTACAGGGTGGATGGAATTGCTACGGCCGGCCTCCTAAACTACATTTATTCTTCTTTAAAATCAAAGAAGAACAAGAAAGGAAAAAAGGTAATGCAACGAAAGCCATTTTCATAAAAAGGGACCTTTTAGATAATCATGAAAATCCAACCAATAAAAATCATTAAACCTGCAACAAACGAAGCCGCTCCGTGATGGGACCTGACCCGCATATATTGCGCATGGGCGATTTACCCGTAATTAACTGCTACAAGTGGCATATAGATTTGGGCAAGGATGCAAGGACCTAAGCCACAAACTAATTTTCTCTCCATTCTAAGTTAGTTAGAAAAGTAGAAAAAAAGAAAAACAAATCATTAAGAAACAAAGAAAATGAAAAGAAAGGAAAAAAGAACAAAAGAAACCCGAAAATCAATAGAAAAAAACACGGAAAAAAGGAAAATTTGATTAGAGGCTTCCCAAAAACAGAAAACACAAAGTCTATTTGGGTCGGCCCAGTAGCACGCCATGGGAGCTCCTATTTGGCGCTGTTTGGTGCTGTAGGCGCCAGAAAACTGACTTGACGGACACTAGCGATCTCTATTGGGCCCAGCCCAGTACTCCTACTTCGCTCGTTCTCACGTACAGTCATTTTGTTCGGTCGCTACAGATTTTCTTCCGTTTGATCTTTTCTGCTCCTTGCTTTCTCTTGTAGTACTTAAAGACAAAAAAAAAGTATACAATAAAGAAAAAATTGTAAAAATTCATTGAATTTGAAAAAAAGTTCACAAATTTGAAAAAATTTCATTCAAATTTGAAAAAAGTTCATCAAATTTGGAAAAGGTTCATCAAATTTGAAAATTTTCATTTTTTTAAAGTTCATCAGATTCAAAAAAAGTTCATCAAATTAGAAAAAAGCTCATCATTTTTTTTTATTTATCGAATTTGAAAAAAGTTCATCATTGAAAAAAATCTTTGATTTTGAAAAAAGTTCATCGAATTTGAAACCTTTGAGAAATTCAAAAGGTTGACATTTAGCAAAAAGAAAAAGAAAAAAGGTAAGAAGAAAGAAGAAAAGAATGAAAAAGAGGTAATTAATCACATCAAATTGGGGTGGCTGAGTGGTTATTGCGGCATGCTTTGAAGTAAGAAGTCCTTGGTTCGAATCCCCGCCACAGTCACGGTTTTTTTTTTGCTAATTAAAATTAGAAAATAAAAGATACATGGTCGGCCCAGCTCGCATCAGAGGGTGTGCGCTTCAGGCGCCCGTTTGCAAAATGACCTATAATAGGTGCCTGAAGCACCAAATAGGAACCGCCAGGGTTACATGCGGAATAGAAAAAGCAATTCATGGATGCCCAGGTTTGACCATGGAATAAGGCACACCTGGGAAGCACACGAGAACTGCCTAGGTTTAGATAGAAAATTAGGGGTGACATTTTCAAAATTTTAAAAAATGAGGGGTGACTTTTAGAAGCACCCTAGAACTTCCCAGTTTAAGAAAAGAACTAAGGGGTGGCTTCACGAAATTTCCAAAAATATGTATGACTTCGAAAAACACCCGGGAACTGTCGAGGGTGAGGAGGCGAGAAATGGCAAGGAGAAGACGGTTTCATTCCCTTAACCGCCTGAGATATGTTCCCTGCAAAAACTTGCATGGGTTTGCTCAATAGAGAGGTTGCTGGAAATTTGTGGGGGGGTGAAAACTGTCTCGGAGAACCGACTGCAATGAGACAGAATTTTTCCTCTTTTTTCTCATGCGACTACGGTGGCTAGGGCACTCGTCCCTTCACGCTTCGGCAGTGCCTCCCCTCTGCATGTTGTTCACGCGGCCAGTTGTTGGGATGGGGCACTTTATCTTCGAGTTGGTCTTCCAGTCTCATTGTTGATGGTCGATTCGAACCTGACCCTCTCATTAGTTGGCTCGGGATCATACCCACTTACATTACGGTCCTTCCCATATCTAGGGCCGACCCATAGGTCGGGCAAAGAGGGCGACCACCCCGGTCCCCAAAGGAGGAGGGTCACAAATATTAAACATGGTAACCACTAGACTATTATCGATTAAGTTCAAAATATTATTGCATGTGCAAAATAAAATCCTAAATTTGCAGGAGCAAATCTACATCACATCAAAGTAACAACCAATCTCATAGATGTCAGTGAATCTGTTAGGTGGCTATGAACTTAGTTAGCCTGCTAGTCTCTCACTCCGATAGACGTCCTGCAGGTTGTACTGGAATCTATGTAAACTAGATTTTTGTGTTTAATTCATACATAACTTTTTATATTAGAATTGGCAACAGCTCTTGTATAAACCAAATGAAACCAAACATCCAGATGAACATACCAAATAAAAAAATAGTATCTAAGCATAACTTAATAGGCGATATGTTTATGTTCATTGGTGATCGGTGTGTTTTAGTACCATGCATATGTTGAACTTATTATTGAATCTACAAGGTTCTACAAATATGCACACCTAAATACACTAGAAACCACTATATATTAAAATATTAGTTGGATATTATTCTTTAGAAACCTCTAAAATGATATTTAATGAAACTAAACTATAGATGAACATATGTGCTTACATACAGATATGTATGTGTGCATTGTATAATTTATGGAATTTTCAAATAATAATCAAATATAATTTATGTTACATCACTTAGTTTAAATTTATCATAAACAAAGTGATCAGCGATATAAATTGCAACCGATAACAACGAACATTGGTTAACTATACTAACTCAATTATGTGGTTAACTATCCCATCTAAATAATATAATGTATACTCCTTAAGTCTTTAGTACGATAAAAGTATAAAAATTTAGTATAAAAACTATCTGTTTTTCACTGAAGTTGACTTCGGTTTCTCCAATATACCATAACTGCATGTGATACTCACCTGAACAATTTTCTTATAGGGTAGTACAACTTGCAGTGGCAGTTCAGAGATGTCGTACTCACTCCAACAATACCAAGCCCCATCTAGCTTGGAACACCATGAAGTACAGACTACGTAAATCAAACAGAAGAGTTACTACCATGTCGTCATGCTTAAAAGCAACCAGAAAGACCCACTTACTTATTGGTGTATAAAGCTTGCCCTTGACCCTCTCAGGCATCCGGAGGAGTGGGTACCATCAATTGAGCCTCTATGACATTCTCAACCCGAGTGTAAAGGTTTGTTAAAATCTTTGCCGAGATGAGTTGACCGGATCGTAAAGGGCAGAGAGTGAGAAATCTCTCCTCTTTAGCCACATCTTTTCCCTTCCCTTTATTTTCCTTTTTCAGTGCCATGTGTGATCCTTGCGAGCAAGAAACCTAATCACAAAAGGTATTGCCAAAGAGAGCACATGTAAGAATCACTCACAATGCAAAAACACAATAAGTAAGAACAAGAATACATGCATGAATATTTTATACAAGGCCTGGATTTTTTCGAAAAGACTATCCCTACCTCTGCATCAGTCGATGCATACAACCAACTTTATTAAATTATTCAACAGAGTCTGATAGAGCAGATACATGGATCGACCCAAACGCACCTTCCCGACAATCTCAATCGCTACGCCTACAAGTCTGATGGAGTGCACTGGCGCATCCACACACACAATCTAATCCGGTGGCCTCACCAGGCTACCCAACGGCGAGCCGAGAGCATCAACCAGTGTGGCAGACCCTCTGCGCGCACCGCGTGCACACGCTCTAGAATCCGCCACCGCCATCTTCAGGAGAGATCTATGCATATGGTGTGCCATGCACAACTGCCGTCGACGCCACCATGATGCCCGATAGCGCCACCACACTACGTGCATCCACCAACACATGTTCGTTGCCGGGACCCCATTGCGCCACACCGGCGAGACCCGCCATCGTCGGCGCGGTAGAGATGCCACACCACACCACCTAATGGCCCCTCTAGTCAGCAGTGATACGTCTCCAATGTATCTATAATTTTTTATTGTTCCATGCTATTATATTATCTGTTTTGGATGTTTTATATGCATTAATATGCTATTTTATATTATTTTTGGGACTAACTTATTAACCTAGAGCCCAGTGCCAGTTTTTTGTTTTTTCCTTATTTTTGAGTTTTACAGAAAAGGAATATCAAACGGAGTCCAAACAGAATAAAACTTTCGTGATGATTTTTCTTGGACCAGAAGACACATGTGGGACTTGGAGTCCAAGTCAGAAGAGTCCCGAGGAGGCGGCAAGCCACCAGGGCGCGCCCTAGGGGGGCGCCTCCCTGGCTTGTGGTCCCCCTTGGGAGTCCACCGACCTCCTTACTTGGCCTATAAATTCAGAAATATTCCCAAACCATCAGAGGAGTCCACGAAAATACTTTTCCACCGCCGCAAGCCTCTGTTCCCGTGAGATCCCATCTTGGGGCCTTTTCTGGCGATCTGCCGGAGGGGGATTCGATCACTGAGGGCATCTACATCAACCCTATTGCCCTTCCGATGAAGCGTGAGTAGTTTACCACAGACCTACGGGTCCATAGCTAGTAGCTAGACGGCTTCTTCTCTCTCTTTGATCTTCAATACAATGTTCTCCTCGATGTTCTTGGAGATCTATCCGATGTAATCTTCTTTTGCGGTGTGTTTGTCGAGATCCGATGAATTGTGGATTTATGATCAGATTATCTATGAATATTATTTGAATCTTCTCTGAATTCTTATATGCATGATTTGATATCTTTTTATTTCTCTTCGAATTATCGGTTTCGTTTGGCCAACTAGATTGGTATTTCTTACAATGGGAGAGGTGCTTAGCTTTGGGTTCAATCTTGCGTGATTTCACCCAGTGACAAAGTAGGGGTAGCGAGACACGTATTGCATTGTTGTCATCAAGGATAACAAGATGGGGTTTTCATCATATTGCTTGAGTTTGTCCCGCTACATCATGTCATCTTACTTAATGCGTTACTCTGCTCTTATGAACTTAATACTCTAGATGCAGGCAGGAGTTGGTCGATGTGTGGAGTAATAGTAGTAGATACAGAATCGTTTCGGTCTACTTGACACGGACGTGATGTCTATATGCATAATCATTGCCTTGGATATCGTCATAACTTTGCGCTTTTCTATCAATTGCTCGACAGTAATTTGTTCACCCACCGTATTATTTTCCTTCGAGAGAGAAGCCTCTAGTGAAACCTATGGCCCCCGGGTCTATTTTCCATCATATATTTTCAGATCTATAAACCAAAAATACCTTGCTGCAATTTATTTAATTTTATTTTGTTTTACGTTCTAGCAATCTTTTATACCTATCTCTACCAGATCTCACCTTTGCAATTGACCGTGAAGGGATTGACAACTCCTTTATCGCATTGGGTGCAAGTGTTTGATTGTTTGTGTAGGTGCATAGATTGGGGACTTGCTTGTGCCTCCTACTGGATTGATACCTTGGTTCTCTAACTGAGGGAAATACTTATCTCTACTTTGCTGCATCACCCTTTCCTCTTCAAGGGAAAAACCAACGCAAGCTCAAGAAGTAGCAAGAAGAATTTCTGGCGACGTTGCCGGGGAGGTTCTACATCAAGCCTACCAAGTACCCATCATAAACTCTCATCTCTTGCATTACATTATTTGCCATTTGCCTCTTATTTCCTCTCCCCCACTTCTAAAACGATTTTCAGAAAAACACAAAAAGATTTGCCTTTTTATTCGCCTTTCTTCCGTTCGTCTTTTCGGTTGCTTTTTTGTTTGCTTTTGTGTTAGATTGCTTGCTTTGTCATGATGACTCAAGAGAATACCAAGTTGTGTGATTTTTCCAACACTAATAATAATGATTTTATTAGTACTCCGATTGCTCCCGCCACTAGTGCAGAATCTTATGAAATTAATGCCGCTTTACTGAATCTTGTTATGAAAGAACAATTTTCCGGCCTTCCTAGTGAAGATGCTGCATCCCATCTAAATACTTTCGTTGAATTTTGTGATATGCAAAAGAAGAAAGATGTGGATAATGACATTGTTAAATTGAAGCTATTTCCGTTCTCACTACGAGATCGTGCTAAAACTTGATTTTCATCTTTGCCTAAAAATAGTATTGATTCATGGAATAAGTGTAAATATACTTTTATTTCCAAGTATTTTCCTCCCGCTAAGATCATCTCCCTTAGGAACGATATAATGAATTTTAAACAACTTGATCATGAGCATGTTGCACAATCTTGGGAGAGGATAAAATTGATGATAAGAAATTGCCCTACGCATGGTTTGAGTTTATGGACGATTATACAAAAAATTTATGCGGGATTGAATTTTGCATCTAGATATCTTTTGGATTCCGCCGCGGGTGATACTTTTATGGAAATCACATTAGGATAAGCTACTAAACTCCTAGATAATATTATGGCAAACTACTCTCAATGGCATACCGAAAGATCTTCCACTAGTAAAAAAGTGCATGCGATTGAAGAATTAAATACTTTGAGTGGAAAGATGGATGAATTAATGAAATTGTTTGCTAGTAAAAGTGCTCCTATTGATCCTAATGATATGCCTTTGTCTTCTTTGATTGGAAATAATAATGAATCTATGGATGTGAATTTTGTTGGTAGGAACAATTTTGGTAATAACGTGTATATAGGTAATTTCAACCCTAGGCCGTTTCCTAGTAATTCCTCTAATAATTATGGTAGTTCCTACAACAATTCTTATGGAAATTATAATAAGATGCCCTCTGATCTTGAGAACAATATTAAAGAATTTATTAGTTCCCAAAAAGTTTTCAATGCTATGGTTGAAGAAAAATTGCTCAAGATTGATGATTTGGCTAGGAACGTTGATAGAATTTCCCTTGAGATTGATTCTTTGAAAATTAGATCTATTCCATCCAAGCATGATATTAGTGAGTCCCTAAAAGCTATGAGAATTTCTATTGATGAATGTATAGAAAGAACCGCTAGGAAGCGTGCTAAGCGAGATTGGCTTGTAAAAGTGTGTTCCTCAATCTCTCGTGAAAATAATGATGAAAATCTTAAAGTGATTGATGTGACTCCTATTGAATCTTTGTTTTCTAATATAAATCTTGATAAAGATGGGACTGGAGATGAGTCAACTTTAGCTAGAAGGCGTCCCAATGATTCGGAGTTTATAGATCTTGATGCAAAAATTGATAAAAGTGGGATTGAAGAGGTCAAAACTTTAAGTAGCGATGAACCCACTCTTTTGGATTTCAAGGATTTTAATTATGATAATTGTTCTTTTATAGATTGTATTTTCTTGTTGCAATCCATGTTGAATTCTCCTCATGCTTATAATCAAAATAAAGCTTTTACTAAACATATCGTTGATGCTATGATGAAATCTTTTGAAGAAAAACTTGAGTTGGAAGTTTCTATCCCTAGAAAGCTTTATGATGAGTGGGAACTTACTATTAAGATTAAAATTAAAGATTATGAGTGCCATGCTTTGTGTGATTTGGGTGCTAGCATTTCCACGATTCCAAAAACTTTATGTGATGTGTTAGGTTTCCGTAAATTTGATGATTGTTCTTTAAATTTGCATCTAGGGATTCCACTATAAAGAAACCTATGGGAAGAATTAATGATGTTCTTATTGTTGTTAATAGGAATTATGTGCCCGTGGATTTCATTGTTCCTAATATAGATTGCAATCCTACATGCCCTATTATTCTTGGTAGACCTTTCCTTAGAACGATTGGTGCAATTATTGATATGAAAGAAGGAAACATTAGATTTCAATTTCCGTTAAGGAAGGGCATGGAACACTTTCCAAGAAAGAAAATTAAGTTACCTTATGAATCTATTATGAGAGCTACTTACGGATTGCATATGAAAGATGACAATGCCCAGATCTATGTTTTATGCCTAGCTAAGGGCGCTAAACAATAGCGCTTGTTGAGAGGCAACCCAATTTTATTTTTGTTCTTGCTTTTTTGTTCCTGTTTTTCAATAAATTTTTCATCTAGCCTCTGGTTAGATGTGTTTTTGTGTTTTAATTAGTCTTTGTGCCAAGTAAGACCTTTGGGATGGCTTACGGTGATAGTTGATTTGATCTTGCTGAAAAACAGAAACTTTTGCGTCCAGTAACAGAATTGTTTAAATTCACTGGAGCGTGGAAAAACCCTGAATTTTTTACAAAAGATTGATATAAAAATTGCCTCTGTTGTAGTAATTGTTCAGACTATTTGGTGTTACAGAAGTATTAGAACAATTCAGATCTTCGCAGAGTGTTCTGTTTTTGACAGATTCTGTTTTCTATGTGTTGTTTGCTTATTTTGATGAATCTATGGGTAGTATCGGGGGGTATGAACCATGGAGAAGTTGGAATACAGTAGATATTACACCAATATAAATAAAGAATGAGTTCATAACAGTACCAAAAGTGGTGATTTATTTTCTTATACTAACGGATCTCATGAGTTTTCTGTTGAGTTTTCTGTTGTGAAGTTTTCAAGTTTTGGGTAAAGATTTGATGGACTATGGAATAAGGAGTGGCTAGAGCCTAAGCTTGGGGATGACAAAGGCACCCCAAGGTAATATTCAAGGACAACCAAGAGCCTAAGTTTGGGGATGCCCCGGAAGGCATCCCCTCTTTCGTCTTCAATCCATCGGTAAATTTACTTGAGGCTATATTTTTATTCACCACATGATATGTGTTTTGCTTGGAGCGTCTTGTATGATATGAGTCTTTGCTTTTTAGTTTGCCACAATCATCCTTGCTGTACACACCTTTTGAGAGGGACACACATTAATCGTGAATTTATTAGAATACTCTATGTGCTTCACTTATATCTTTTGAGCTAGGCAATATGCTCTAGTGCTTCACTTATATCTTTTTAGAGCACGGTGGTGGTTCTATTTTATAGAAATTGATGAACTCTATTGCTTCACTTATATTATTTTGAGAGTCTCTAAACAGCATGGTAATTTGCTTTGGTTATGAATTTAGTCCTAATATGATGGGCATCCAAGAGGGATATAATAAAAACTTTCATATAAAGTGCATTGAATACTATGAGAAGTTTGATTCTTTATGATTGTTTTGAGATATAAAGATGGTGATATTAGAGTCATGCTAGTGAGTAATTGTGGATTGGTAGAAATACTTGTGTTAAAGTTTGTGATTCCCGTAGCATGCACGTATGGTGAACCGTTATGTGACGAAGTTGGAGCATGGTTTATTTATTGATTGTCTTCCTTATGAGTGGCGGTCAGGGACGAGCGATGGTCTTTTCCCACTAATCTATCCCCCTAGGAGCATGCGCGTAATACTTTGTTTCGATAGCTAATAGACTTTTGCAATAAGTATGTGAGTTCTTTATGACTAATGTTGAGTCCATGGATTATACGCACTCTCACCCTTCCACCATTGCTAGCCTCTCTAGTACCGCGCAACTCTCGCCGGTGCATTACACCCACCATATACCTTCCTCAAAACAGCCACCATACCTACCTATTATGGCATTTCCATAGCCATTCCGAGATATATTGCCATGCAACTTCCACCGTTCCATTTATTATGACACGTTTCATCATTGTCATATTGCTTTGCATGATCATGTGCTTCAAAGTAGCACCATGATCTTCATGATAGAGAGTCTCCTATTTTGTCACTTTCATATACTAGTGGGAATTTTTCATTATAGAACGTGGCTTGTATATTCCAATGATGGGCTTCCTCAAATTTCCCTAGGTCTTCGTGAGCAAGCGAGTTGGATGCACACCCACTTAGTTTCTTTTTTGAGCTTTCATACAATTATAGCTCTAGTGCATCCGTTGCATGGCAATCCCTATGCACTCACATTGATATCTATTGATGGGCATCTCCATAGCCCGTTGATACGCCTAGTTGATGTGAGACTATCTCCTTCTTTTTGTCTTCTCCACAACCACCATATTCTATTCCACCTATAGTGCTATATCCATGGCTCACGCTCATGTATTGCGTGAAAGTTGAAAAGGTTTGAGAACATCAAAAGTATGAAACAATTGCTTGGCTTGTCATCGGGGTTGTGCATGACGTAATACTTTGTGTGATAAAGATGGAGCATAGCCAAACTATATGATTTTGTAGGGATAACTTTCTTTAGCCATGTTATTTTGAGAAGACATGATTGCTTTATTAGTATGCTTGAAGTATTATTGTTTTTATGTCAATATTAAACTTTTGTTTTGAATCTTATGGATCTGAATATTCATGCCACAATAAAGAAAATTACATGGATAAACATGTTAGGTAGCATTCCACATCAAAAATTCTGTTTTTATCATTTACCTACTCGAGGACGAGCAGGAATTAAGCTTGGGGATGCTTGATACGTCTCCAACGTATCTATAATTTTTTATTGTTCCATGCTATTATATTATCTGTTTTGGATGTTTTATATGCATTAATATGCTATTTTATATTATTTTTGGGACTAACTTATTAACCTAGAGCCCAGTGCCAGTTTTTGTTTTTTCCTTGTTTTTGAGTTTTACAGAAAAGGAATATCAAACGGAGTCCAAACGGAATAAAACTTTCACGATGATTTTTCTTGGACCAGAAGACACACGTGGGACTTGGAGTCCAAGTCAGAAGAGTCCCGAGGAGGCGGCAAGCCACCAGGGCGCGCCCTAGGGGGGCACCTCACTGGCTTGTGGTCCCCCTTGGGAGTCCACCGACCTCCTTCCTTGGCCTATAAATTCAGAAATATTCCCAAACCATCAGAGGAGTCCACGAAAATACTTTTCCACCGCCGCAAGCCTCTGTTCCCGTGAGATCCCATCTTGGGGCCTTTTCTGGCGATCTGCCGGAGGGGGATTCGATCACAGAGGGCATCTACATTAACCCTATTGCCCTTCCGATGAAGTGTGAGTAGTTTACCACAGACCTACGGGTCCATAGCTAGTAGCTAGATGGCTTATTCTCTCTCTTTGATCTTCAATACAATGTTCTCCTCGATGTTCTTGGAGATCTATCCGATGTAATCTTGTTTTGCGGTGTGTATGCCGAGATCCGATGAATTGTGGATTTATGATTAGATTATCTATGAATATTATTTGAATCTTCTCTGAATTCTTATATGCATGATTTGATATCTTTGTATTTCTCTTCGAATTATCGGTTTGGTTTGGCCAACTAGATTTGTATTTCTTGCAATGGGAGAGGTGCTTAGCTTTGGGTTCAATCTTGCATGATTTCACCCAGTGACAAAGTAGGGGTAGCGAGACACGTATTGCATTGTTACCATCGAGGATAACAAGATGGGGTTTTCATCATATTGCTTGAGTTTATCGCGCTACATCATGTCATCTTACTTAATGCGTTACTCTGTTCTTATGAACTTAATACTCTAGATGCAGGCAGGAGTCGGTCGATGTGTGGAGTAATAGTAGTAGATGCATAATCGTTTCGGTCTACTTGACACGGACGTGATGCCTATATGCATAATCATTGCCTTGGATATCGTCATAACTTTGCGCTTTTCTATCAATTGCTCGACAGTAATTTGTTCACCCACCGTATTATTTTCCTTCAAGAGAGAAGCCTCTAGTGAAACCTATGGCCCCTGGGTCTATTTTCCATCATATATTTTCAGATCTATAAACCAAAAATACCTTGTTGTAATTTATTTACTTTTATTTTGTTTTACGTTCTAGCAATCTTTTATACCTATCTCTATCAAATCTCACCTTTGCAATTGACCGTGAAGGGATTGACAACCCCTTTATCGCGTTGGGTGCAAGTGTTTGATTATTTGTGTAGGTGCATAGATTGGGGACTTGCTTGTGCCTCCTACTGGATTGATACTTGGTTCTCTAACTGAGGGAAATACTTATCTCTACTTTGTTGCATCACCCTTTACTCTTCAAGGGAAAAACCAATGCAAGCTCAAGAAGTAGCAAGCAGCTGCTCCAAAAACGATGCCCCATGCGGGAGAAGGCTACCGAAGACGTCATCGTCCAATTTGTGAGACCCAGATCTAGGGTTTCCCCCGGAACAGCCCGATCAAGGTAAACGTCCAGCCAAAGGGGGATGCGACGAGGACGACGCCGCCGCCCAACCCGAAGTTGGGTCTTAGGCTTTCGCCCGAAGATCTTGAACCAAGTGTAAGAGAGATCTGAGATCTCCACGGCGGCGCCTCCAAGAAGGGAAATGACGCCCGCGAGTGCCGCCGTTGTTGGCCTGCAACAACCGGGCATGCCTTCACCCGGAGCATCTCAGACACCAACCCTACGCATCGTAATCCGCTGATCCACTAACCTCCTATGCAGCAAACACATGGGAGCCACCACCAAGCTATCTTAACTAGCCGATCGCCACAACCCCAGTCGCCAGCACCCTGGAATAGACGAGGCCCACCCAGCCCCTAGAGGCTTGCAGGCGCCAGATATGGTTCCCGCAGAGGCCAGGATCGTCAGATATCACCTCGGAGTCCCATGGCCAGGCGGAGCTAGCCATTGGAGGGCGGACGTGTTGACGAGCCGCCGCCTCGCTATCGGAGGTGCCGCTGCACCGGGGAAGACCACCGTGGGCCAAACCCTAGATCGCTCTTTCACATCTTCCCAAGGCGGAGCAGCACGGCCCCGCCGGCACCGTCCTTTGCCGCGGCTCGGACATGGCCTATGCTAGTCTCAGGGGGGGGGGGGGGGGGCGAGGGATAGCCAATTAATAGACAAAAAAAGTCCTATATTAGCAATTAATATACAAAAAAGGCATTATTTAATTATTGGTTTCTTTTCTTTTGTTAATGATACTCTCTCAGAAAAGAAATATAAGAGCATTTAGATCACTACTTTAGAGATCTAAACGCTCTTATATTTCTTTACGTAGAGAGTACAAGACAGTAATGGATATTGGTCACAACAGACCTCTGCGATACTATATAAGGGCATTTTCAACGGTGGACCGCAAATTTCCTCCTGCATCCGTAGACTGGGGGGAGGGGGCATTACGCGGGCACTGATGTGGGAAGCGGCCATCCAACGTTGCCCGCATGCATTTCAAGCGGGGTTTTGACTTAGCGAGCGAAATTCATGCAAACCCGCCGAGATTCATCAAAGTTCGGAAAGAAAATAGCACAAATCATCCATACAAAGCATGCAAATAAGTCTAGTACAACAATGTCTCAAATTCGATGTCCAACAAGTTTTTTAACGGATCATGTCATCCCATATATACCGCCCCTTTAGCTTCATCCAACAGCGTATGTACGTAAATGGCTATCCCTCTGTCATGTGGTACATCATGGCAGCACGTACGGGCTACATAATGTGTACAACAACATTGAGTAAATGAATGATTTAGTCGACTAGTTGAGAAAAAAAAGCAAAAACTTATGATCTGCTCTACGAGCAGGCGCGTCGGTGCTGGTTGCGAACGTCCGGCAATGCCTGTGTGGCGGCCAGAGAGGTATAACGGTGGCGGCGAAGGTGGAGGGTGCGGATGCAAAGCAAGGGGTTTAAGTGGCGGAGTGGAGAAAATGAGATCGGGAGGGCTGGCGGAGGTGGAGGGTGCGGATGCAAAGCAAAGGGGAGAAGTGGCGGAGTGCAGGTACAACGGCGGCAGCAGAGGTGGAGGGTGCGGATGCAAAGCAAGGGGGTTAAGTGGCGGAGTGGAAGAAAATGAGACCGGAAGGGCTGGCGGAGGTGGAAGGGCTGCTGTCCGTACTCCCGTAACCCCCCCCCCCCCACCCACCCACCCCCACACACACACATTGTCTCCACTTTACGGGAGAAAACACGTCCGGACCGCCGAACGGACCGATACAGAACCACATGACCATGTTAGATGAATTCCGCGGTCTGGATGGATGCCGGCGATTTGAGTGTCGGTGTTGGACATACCCTAAGGACCTCGGTTTCGCGATGATAAGTACTATGCAAGTTCTCAATACACACGATAGCTTTTGCTTGCTTCAAGCTAGCTAATATATGTCCAAACCCATCTCATCAGTTGGTGCAGATTGTTCCAAGTGGTATTTCTTCCGTGGCTCCACGTACAGACCTATCCAGCTAGCTAAGAGATAAGAATGCTCTTACGTTTTGTTTCTCAGTCAGGACATTTCTGAAAGTAATCACATATTTACAAGAACAGGCTAATTGGCAAATTAACACTTATTTAAAGAACTAAGGTTTCGTGGATAAATGAGTTTGGAGCCGAACGTAGCATTAGAAAATAAAAGGCATGTATCGTACTGAGCATGTGCAGTTGCAGAGGATCTTTACGAGTGTGCCATCCACTCCCATAAAGTTAATATAAAGTTAAGACACTTATTTTGGGACAGAGAGAGTATTTGTTAACTCTCATTGACACATCATAAAAAATATCACTATTCCGGATGCATATGGACCTGCATAGGACATCCATGTGCATACCTTACTGAATTTGGAAATTGCACCAAATTAAGGTTGATGAGTTTGTACTTATTCACTACAGAGAGAATTATTACGGGCTATTTTAATGTATCGCATATTATTTTTATCTAAAACAGTCATCACCACGAAAAAGAAACAAGCGGTATGGTCCCTTTTCATATTGCCCTCTGTTATTCAGTACCTGCATTGTTAGATGGCTACATTCTGACATCCTTATATTTTCATTTCTGATTCTTGCATTAAGTATTGGTCCCCTTTTCTTTTGTTGATGATAAAAGACATAATAATGGACTGGTAACAAGAAAATCCACAACTCAATTAAGTCTCAGCATTGTCATGATATTTTCCTACCAATTCAACACAACATATGGGGGCGGGGGGGGGGGCGTGCGTGTAATACCCCATGTCATTAGCCACAGTAATCACTTTTGATAATGACATGTCAGCGAGTTTAACAGTGCATAATCATCATTAGCATCATGTTGCATTTCAACTCCTAAGTCAAAGTTCAAATTTAAATGAAAGTGGAAAATAAAAGTTGTTCAACATAGAGACTAAAATGTTCATTTAATAACAAATATTACAGAGACTATTCTAAAATTGTAACCAACAATTAATAAGTTAATTAGGTGGCTCTAACTTTACCAAAACAGCAAGGTTTAATACATTTTATTTATTATAAAATTTGTGTGAACTCCAATTGTCTCCAAACCAATTTTTGGCAGTAGTAGATACTACCTAGCATTTAATGGGCTAGTTCGCTAATTTTGCTAAAGTCATTTTGTGGCCTAACTATTTGCGAAACAGAAAGTAAGAAATAAATAAAAAGAAAAAGGCTAAAACAGAAAAGAAGAAAACAAAAGAAAAGAAAAAAAAGGAAATCTCCCCCCCCGGGCCAACCGGCCCAGCTGGCAGCCAGGCCAGCCTGCTGGCCCAGTCGGCCTGGCCTATATGGCCTCCCCACCCCCGTAAACCTAGCCGACAGCCCCCCACTCCCCTCGCACTTCCCCCCCCCCACCCTCCCCCGATCCCCTTCTGGATCGGGATCGGCCCCGCGCCCGACGCCGTCGCCGCCCCGTCCTCGTCCTCCTTCCCACCGGACCTCCTCATCTCCTCCCCAGGCCGCTTCATCGCGCCTCGCCGACCCCCTGAACCCCTGCATCGCCCGTGAGCTCCCCCTCTCCGTACTCCCTTTGACCCGTCGCCGCGCTCGCGCTCGTCGCGTCGACCGCGCCCTGTGCGTGCGCACTCGCGCCCCAGCCATGCGCTGGCCTCGCTCGCCACCACGTCTCGCTCCTCTGACCGTGCCCGTGCCTCGATCCCGATCGACCCGAGCGCGTCCACGGCCCCGCGCCCGCTCGCGGTGGCCTACGGCCCTGCGCCGCCCAGCTCGCCTCCGCTCCGTGCTCGCACGCCGGCGTCTGCCTCTGCTTGCCCCGCCCGCCGGTGCGCTAGCCCGCGCGTGGCCTCGCCGCGCTCCGCTGTGCCCCGCCGCTGCTCAACCCCCCCCTGCGCTGTCCGCTGCGCCTCACTCGCCCCGCAGCCCAGCACCACCACCGCGCCCAATCGCGCCTCCGGCTCCAGCCGCGGCCGCCGCCTCCCCTGGCTCTGGCCGCCGGCGCCGGCGCGCGTCGTGCCAGCTCAGTGCCCTACGGGCACACGCCCGTTCTGGCGCCCGCGCCGTAAACCCGTCGCCCGCGCGCCTGCTATGGCCCGCTGGGCCAATGACAAGTGGGGCCCAGCCCCACAGAACGTTTAAGAAAAAAAAATTAGAAAATTAATAATTAATTAAGTTAATTATTGAGTTAATTAAGTTAATTAACTCTGATTAAGTTAATCTAATTAATTAGTTAGTTTAATTAAACTGTAATTAGATTAGTTAATCCCTAATTAACCTAAACAGACACTGACAGGTGGGACCCACACGTCAGGTTGACCCAGTCAACTGCACTGTTGACTGCTGACGTCAGCGTGATGTCATGCTGATGTCATCAATTACTGTCCTGGATAATGTTGAATTTAAATAAATTATTAAATTCCAGAAATTAATAAAAACTTTAGAAAATCATATTAAATAATCCGTAACTCCGATGAAAATACTTTATACATGAAACTTGCTCAGAATTTCGATACAAACCCGAATACGCCCTCCGTATTCCTGTCAGACGCCCCTAGCTATATGAACGTCGGACTTTTAGACCGATTTCGATAAATGAATAGTGCCAAACCTTAATTAAATAAATCCGGATAAATTCCTAAATTAACTAAATCATTTAGATAGGCAGTAGAACACCCCGGCATATCATTTAGGCATGTCATACATATTGTCTGCATTATTGCCTTGAATTTATTGTTTCTCTCCCCCTCCTTCTCTCTCGATAGACGCCGATAACGACGACGCTGCAGCCGGGTACGACTACGCCACAGACGAGCAGCCCGTTGACGACCTCTCTCTCTTGCCAGAGCAACCAGGCAAGCCCCCCCCTTGAGCATCCAGATATCGCCCATTCCAGTTCTCCTGCTTGCATTAGATTTTGCTACTATTAATGTATGCTCCTATTCTGATGCATAGCCTGCTGTTGTAACCTGTTCATTGTTACCTTATCTGCCTATGATAAACTGTTTAGTATAGGTTGGTAGTGAACCATCAGTGACCCCACCACCTTACCCTTGTCGCCTCTGCTTGATCATCGACAACTCGATCAGTGTGATCGTCGACCAGAGACTGACACCTCACTTCACCCCCCTTAGTTGTACGACTCTGCATAGTAACTATCGAGTGCCGAGGGTGATACCTCGTAACGCACTCCTGATGAATACTCTGTAGTGTAGCTATTCGGTCGTGGTCATCGAGGGTGATTCCTCCTTCTCCACTTCCGATACGACTCTCTCGTGCAACCCCTCAGTGTGAACCTCGAGGGTGATGCCTCATACGTTCACCCTGATGATTTCATCGAGTGGAATTCACCGAGGGTGATTCCTCGGGTTTTCCCCCTTGATGTTATGACCACACGGTTACTTTGACCTTTGTTATAGGCGGGTCACCCCTGGTGGGTACCCACAGGGGATCTATGTTGTTGGGTGTGCCGGAAGGGCACTCGAGTGTGATATTGTGGCGGAGCTTCAGAAACTCTGATTGTCTCCGCGTGTTACTAAATCAGCCTATCGGATTTGGGTGTTTAATCTGAGTGGGTTGACGTGCCCTATACGCACTACCACCACGCGGGATTATGGTTTATGGGGCCCTCTACGTCGTACGTTTCTCCCGAAAGCTCCTCAGACGTCACGGTTCACCGTGCGGGCTGATTGTTGGGATTGGGCTGGATACTTCATTGACGAGTTCAGTGTCGCGCCTGCACCCCGGCCAGTCTCGCAACGCGCAGGGTGCCCAGGCGATGGCCCAAGACCTCTGGGTGCATAGGTTAGTCCGGCGTGCTGACCTCTCTGCCAAGCCTAGGTAGGGCGCTGTTTCGTGTTGATCTTCCGAGGCCGGGCATTACCCAGCAAGTGTGTCCGACCAGAGTTGATCGAGCATGTTGGGTAACAGTAGTGTACCCCTGCAGGGAAGAATAATCTATCGATAGCCGGTCATACGGTAAAGGACGCTCAGTTTGTATATCCCGATCTACTACTTGAACTGGATACTTGTTACTTAATTGAAGCTTCGGGATCGCTTTCTCGCTGGGAGTCGAGGAAGGATCTCTAGGCTTTGCTTCAACATGTTTGCTTAATAAAAATGCTATTCTACTCTCTTCTATTGCTGCAAGATGGTGTGTCGGGGATATCGTGCGACATATGCTAGGGGGTGGCTTATCGTGGATGGGGACAAAAGTACGTCGCCGGGCCCTAGAAGCAGGAGTGAGCGAGACCGCGTACGCTTGCGGATCTTACCCAGGTTCGGGGCTCTCCTAGGAGATAACACCCCTAGTCCTGCTCTGCAGGGTCTCCGCATGATCACTACCTCAACAAGTAGCTACAAGCTTGCTCCTTGAGCTGTTTGGCTAGAGAAGGAAGAAAGGCAAGGCTAACCCTCTTCCCCTCTCTCTGCGTGTGTGTATGGTGATTTTGGGTGCTCGGTCGAGGTTCCAACCCCCTGCATGGGGCGACCTGGGGGGTTTATATAGGCCTAGCCCCCAGGGGTGCAATGGTAATTTGGCCAGATGCGGGACCCGGTTGTCGGCGTCACGGGTTGCCGGATTCTCCGTCGACCGCAGGGGCCCGCCGCCTGATGGGCCACGCCGACTGCCGTGACCTCAGCCGATAGGTAGGGCCCGCCGCCTACAGGCCAGGTTGACTGCTTTATGCTGTAGCATCGCTCCTGATGACGGAGGCCTCGTCAGGGGGAGCGTGGATACAGTCCCGCCGCCTGGCGGGCGCTCACTATAGCCACACCCCGTCACATCTGGTTAATGGCGCATAGACTTCGAGGGAGGGGGAGGGCCGACTGCTAGGAGCCGGCCTCCCCCTGAGCCGACTGGTCAGGGCTCGCCGCCCTCTGGCTTCTCACGGACAGGTAGGGCCCGCCGCCTGCGGGCCGTACTGACCGCCCGTCTTGGGAGCATGGCTTCTTCTGCCATGGGTGATGTCATGAGCGGCATGGCAACAGTGCCGCATCGGGCGCGGGGTGTCCGCTTGTATGCTGTACTGTGGCCACGTCCTGCCCTGGATTCGGGGGTGGCAGGCTTGTACTGTAGCCATGCCTTGTCTCGTCGCGTTTATGTCGGCGCTAACTTTGAGGGCGCGAGGGGCCGCCTGCTAGGACCTGGCTTCCCAGGAAGCCGCCCGCTAGGAGTCGGCCCACTTCATGGCCGTCTTCTAGGCTCCGCCACCTTCTGGCAACCGGCCGCTTGGACCAGCCAGCCTCAGGAAGGCGGTCCTTTGTCTTTGATGTTTGAGGGGCACAGCCTGCCCCGATGTCTTGAAATACCAAGGGGAGCTGATGAGGCTACCCGTGGTCATTTACTCCGACAGTAGTCCCCGAAGCTGGTGGGGCGCTACGGTTGAAGGGGCCAGAAGCCTCAGCAGCTTCATACTCCAGGTCGTCTGGTATTTTGTTTCGTTCGTCTTCCGAAGTGCCGACTGGTAGGTGTCGGCCGCGACCAGGCAGGCCGCCTGGCGATTTTGAACCGTCGTGGCGGGGACCAGGTGGCACGTTAGTCAGACGTCAGACTCGCCGCCCGCGCCTGTCGGCCACGTGGCGTCAACAGGTCAAGCTGGCCTGCCAGCCCATGCGCGCGACAGGACGTCGTTGCAGGCTGGGGCCCGCCGCTATAGTGCCTCGGCACGCGCGCGGATCCGCTGCGGCCGAGGTAGACGGTTGGGCTTCCGCGGCAATTAACACACACCTTTACGGGTGCCGCAATCGTGGGATCGTGGGGGAGTGGGCGCAGTTAATCCCATGATCCCCCACGCTCCCGCCCCCTCGGCTTCGCCGCCTGGGGCTATAAGTAGGGGGAAGAGGGGGGCGGCAGATGCACGCACGCCCTCCTCTCCCCTCGCCGCTCTTCACCTTCTTCGCTGCCGCAGCGCCCTTTCCTTCCACCGAAGCGCTGCCGCAGTCCACCGTCGCCGGACATTTTCTCGCTGCGGCTTCCTCGCTCCGTCGCAGCCTCGCCCGCTTGCCACCGCACCGTGCCTACGACGAGCTCCTTCATCCATGGCGCGCTCACGAGCCGGCGACTGGGACGGCTCCAACGTCCATGAGGATCACCTCTTCTTCCTTCGTCAAACACGTGGCTGCCCCGAGAGACGAACGTGCAGGTACGCGTCCCTCCCGAGGCGGAAATCTCGCCGGCGCCGGAGGACGACGAACGCATTATCTTTCGGTCCCATTTTCTTCGCGGCTTCGGCCTCCTGGCGAGCGGCTTCCTCCGCTCCTTCCTTGACTTCTATCGAGTCCAGCCGCATCACCTCACGCCAAACACGGTGGTGCTGCTGGCCGCCTTCGTCACCATGTGCGAAGGGTACCTCGGCACTCTCCCCACCCTCGAGCTCTGGGGGGAGTGCTTTTACCTCAAACTCGGCACCGCCGCCAAGGGCCAGGCGGCTCAATGCGGAGCCTGTGTGGTGGTGCGGCGCCCGAGTACTGGGAACTGCTTCCCACCCATCTCTCTGCTGCAGTCGGCGAAGCTGTGGCAGAAGTCCTACTTCTACGTCAAGAACATCCATCCGACGAGCGACTACATCAACTTGCCGGCTTACGTGGCCGGCCCGCCAGCCGAGCCGCGCGCCAACTGGTAGTACAAGCCGAGCTCCCTATCGGTCGCCTCCTCCGCCGCCCTCGTCCGACTTCAGGTGATGACGGAGTTGGAGGGTCTGAAGGGCTCGGACCTGCTGGCCGCCTTCGTGACGCGCCGAGTGCTTCCCCTCCAAGCCCGGCCGCACATTGTCAGCTGCATGAGCAGGCGTCGGGACCCGTGCCGGATGTGCACATGGGAGCTGCCGGACGTGGAGGTGGCCCGGCTGGTCAACTACATCTCCAACTGTAAGCTATCGGAGACAGATTGGCGGTTCGGCAAGCGGCCGTATGACCGCGCACATCCGCCGCCTGCGGTGAGTCTTATAATTCTTTCTCTTTGGCTGCTCCGAGCTCTTGTTTCTCCGTCTGACCAGTCGGCCATGGTGCAGGTCCTCCCGGCCCAGTCGGCCGCCGGCGCTCTGGATCCAGGTCAGCAGTATATGCTGGACCGAGCGAGGAGCGACGTGGAAGACCCCGACTTGGGGGCGGCCGCCATGGAAGAGGACGACGCCACAGGCGGCGGCGGTGCAGCAGGCAGCTCCGGAGGAGGAGGCGGCCTCGAGGACTGGCCGGATGATGATGAGGAGGAGAACGAGCCGCGTCGCCCGCACGGCACCGACAAGGCGGGCGCAAGCTCCTTGGTCGCGCCGACTGCATCAGGCGGCGCACAAAAGTGTAGAGCCAGCTCGTTGCTATTCGGCAGCCGGCCGAAGAAGCCCAAGAACACGGCCACCGTGACTAAGCGGCAGGAGGCCGCGGCGAGGGCTGCCCAGTTCCAGAAAACCCCGAGGCAACCCCCGATGGTGTCCGCGTAAGTGCTTGGTTGCGTTTTCTTTTCTTCTTTCTTGCAAACTCTTTCTGAGTTTCCTCTTGCCTTGCTTGAACAGGGCCCCACTTTCTCTTGAGCGATCAGCCGCTGCTTCAGTGATCCAGGCAGCGGAAGGCTCCGCCAACACCCGTCGTGTGGACCCGCTTGCCGACCTCTGGGAGGCGACGGAGAGGAACGCGCGGGAAGTGCGCGAGGAGCGGGAGGCGGTGGAACGGCAGAAGGCGGAGGCGGCCGAGGCGGCGCGGCGTACTTGGACGCGGCGGCCAAGGCCCAAGCCGATGCTGCGGCTAAGGTCCAGGCGTACGCCGCAGCCAAGGCCCAGGCGGCCGCGGCCGCCCAAGTGCAAGCGGAAGAGGCCGCATGTGGCCAGACTCCGCAACTCGTCGTCCCGCTGCATGTAGTGCCGCCAGCGCCAGAGAACCCGGCACCGACCTGAGGGGCCGGCAATGATCAGCCGGTCGTGGAGAGGAGAGGAGGCGAGGCCATCGTCCTGGGGGCAGAGGTGCTCCCGCAAGCGCCGACTGCCGAGGCCCGAGGCAGTCAGTCTGACGTGCCACCGGCGCCGCTGGTCAGTGGCGAGCTGGTGGTGGGGGCGACCCCTGTGGTTCGTCTTCCGAGGCGCCGTCGTGCGGCGAAGGCGGCCTCGGCGCCACGGGCGCAGAAGATCGGGGCCGCAAGCTCGTCGACCCCAGACGCAGAGGCCACCAGTGCCGTCCCGCCAGAATGGATGCCTGGGGGCGGGACAGGCGTGCTGAACAAGACCGCGCAGGACGTTCAGGCCCAGCTTCAGGCCCAAAGCGCCGCCCTTCAGCAGTATACGAAGGCGTTCTTGGCGACGTGAACGGCCGTCCGGGTACGCCTCGTTGCCTTGTCTTGTTTTTTTTCTTTTGATTCTTGCACTCTTCCGTGGGTGTAGCCCCCGAGTTCCGGGCCGGCTGTTGAGCAGGCGGCTCGGAACTTTAAGATAAGTTTCGAGTGCTAACTTGTTTCTTCTTCTTTGTCTTTGTTGGAGGACTACCACAACATCTGTGCGGCCGCCTTCAACTCCCAGGCCCAGGAGCTGGCTAGGCGGACCACCGACCTGACCGAGAGCCGAAGTAAGCATTCCGTCTTCTTCCTCGCGGGGGCGCGTCAGCGCACCCACTGGGTGTAGCCCCCGAGATTCGGGCCGACTGCTGAGCAGTCGGGCCGGATCTTCCGGCGACCACTTTTCTTTTTGGTCAACTTTGTTGATTTGTCTTCTCTTTCTTATTTTTGCAGGGCAGCAGCGCCTGGGCGAAGTCCAGACCGAGCTGCGCGCCAAAGAGGCAGAGTGCAGAAAGGCGGCCCTGGAGCGCGACCGTCTGGCCAAGACGTTGGCGGACCAGGCGGATCAGCACAAGGCGGAGCTCCAGAAACTCAAGGCGGTGGAAGGTCCCCTTCAGGCCGAGTTTGAGACCAAACGCTCAAAGTGGGTCGAGAAGGAGGCAATCCTCACCGCTGGCTACGGCGAGATTGAGGATATGATCGACGGTAAACTTCTTTCTTTGGAGTAGCTGCCGACTGCATCGAGAGTCGGCTTCCGACTTCTGATCTTTGTTTTTTCTTTGCGTAGACTTCTTTCCTGGGCACGCCATCGCCGTTAGCCAGGCCATCGAGGCGCGGCGCGACCAGCGTAGGAGGGAAGGAGTGGAGATCCCGTTCGACGCGCCTCGAAACATGAACGAGCAGCTCCTGGCCATCCGGACGCGCTTGCAGCCGATTCACCGTCTGCTCCGCCGCCTCCAGCGCGCCGGGTCCCAGCTGGTTTCCGCCCTCTGGCCAGGCGGCCAAGCTCCACGCACCCCCAGTCGGACAACCGACTGGTTGGAGGCGGCAATCGGCCGCTTCGAGGCTTGGAAGGGCTCCTCCGCTCGGGCAGGCGCCCGAAGGGCCTTGGAGTTCATCAAGGCGTGGTATCCTGGGCTGGACCTAGCCCAGTTGGCCACGTTCCGGCAGGAGGCCATGGAAGAGTTGGTGGCAGTGGGGCCTGCGCTCACTCGTCGTGCGGCGGCGATCGCCGAGTACACCGAGACCGGTGTCTTCCTCCCCGAGCTGGACGAGGAGGGTGCCGAGGTGCCACCGGACTGGTTCGGGCTGAACCCCGATGATGGCGAGGACTCGACGGAAGAAATCGCCTCCAGCGACGAAGGCGAGGACGAGGAAGGCTAGGGCGGAGCGGACGGCCAGCCTCAGCTCGATCGAGCCTCGAGCAACGAGCCGCGCACGGGTGCACCGACTGCTCCTGATGGCGACCAAGCCGAGACTCGCCAGACGGCCACTTCACCAGCCGGTGCCGCTGACTCCACCAACCTGCCGGACCCGCCTACTGCTCCTCTGGCCTAGGCTGCCAACTTATCTTATCTTTTCCTGCTTTTGTAGTCTCTAGAACAAACTTGTTAAATTCGTGCAATTCCACCCGCTGGGGGTGTATTCAAACTTTGTTGAATGCTAGCCGAGGGCCTCTTGCTATATAATTTAATTCTCACACAGGTTGTGCTCTGCCGAGCTCCGACTTATCTTGCTTTCTGTTCTTTTGGCTTTTTCCTTTGCCGCCTTCCCTTGGCCGCCACCTTTCCGGCCAGACAGCCGCTCTTCGGCCTGTTGGCGGGGTCAGGTACTTGGCCATTTTGGGAAGGCAAGTACTTTGGCCGCTCAGAACGTAGCAAGTTAAGTGAGAAAACCGGCCGGCCGGCTGCTCAGCAACCGGACGGCTAGGCGAGGAGCCGGCTTGGCCTATGTGAGTGCTTTCGTCCTTAGCCATTTTTCATGTGGGCAGCATTTCCTGCCTTTGACTCTTGCCAGCCAGACAGTCGCACTGCGAGCTGCGGCCTATGGCAAGAGAGGGCTTAGCTGCCGGCACACTACTTGTCCGACTGCAGGTAGCGCTGACATAGTACAAGGCGGCAAGCCCCCGGGCCGACTGGTCGGACCCGGTGCCGGGCCGATGAATGAAATAACTCATTCACAGGCGTGAAACTTATCACATAGATAAGAAAGGGTAGCCCCCGGGTGCTCTTCGAGGGACCCGGTGTCTTTGCGCTTAATACAAAAGGTAGCGTGGTACATACTGCTTTAACTATAACATCTTCGGAGGAGATTTGCGTTCCATGGACGCTCTGTTTCCTTGCTGGAATCGTCCCTCTTGCGCGCCCTGGGCTTATGCGCGTCGATCAGGTAATAGGAGTCGTTGCCCAAGGTTTTGCTGATGATGTAGGGACCTTCCCAAGGGGTCGGAAGCTTGTGGTGGCCGGCTGTTCACTGGATCAGCCGGAGCACAAGGTCTCCCTCTTGGAAGGATCGTGGCTTCACCTTCCGACTTTGGTAGCGACGCAGGCTCTGCTGGTAGATGGCGGACCGGCTGAGTGCTAACAGCCGGCCCTCTTCCAGCAGATCGACGCCGTCTTCTTGTGCTTCCTTCGCCTCCGCCTCCATGTACATGGTGACGCGAGGCAAGTCGAACTTGATGTTAGTTGGGATGATGGCCTCGGCCCCGTACACGAGGAAGAAGGGAGTGAAACCGGTTGATTTGTTCGGAGTGGTGCGGAGGCTCCAGAGGACGGCCGGCAGCTCGTCGATCCAGCAGCAGGCCGAGTGCTCCAGTGGCTCGACCAATCGGGGCTTGATGCCGGATAAGATGAGGCCGTTTGCTCGCTCGACTTGGCCGTTTGACTATGGATGGGCAACGGACGCTAAGTCCAGTCGGATGCCCTGTGTCGCGCAGAAACGGGCCAAGGCGCCTTTGGCGAAGTTAGTGCCATTGTCGGTGATGATACTGTGCGGTACACCATACGGGACGGTGATATCTACGACGAAGGTCACAGTAGTCGGGCCATTCAGTTTCTTGATTGGCTTTGCTTCAATCCACTTGGTGAATTTTTCGATGGCGACGAGCAGATGGGTCATGCCACCGCGTGCCGTCTTGAACAGGCCCACCATGTACAGCCCCCAGACGGCAAAGGGCCAAGTAAGGGGAATGGTCTTGAGTGCAGAAGCCGGCAGGTGTTGCTTGGAGCCAAATTTCTGGCACCCCTTGCATTTCTTGACCAGATCCTTGGCGTCCTCTAAAGCAGTCGGCCAGAAGAAACCATGGCGGAAAGCTTTGGCGACAAGGGATCTGGAAGCCGCGTGGTGGCCGCACTCGCCTTGGTGTATGTCTCTGAGGATTGCCTTGCCCTTCTCTGGTTCGACGCAGCGTTGGAAGACGTCGGTCACGCTGCGCCTAACAAGCTCTCTGTTTACTATCGTGTAGGCCCCTGCCTGGCATTGTACCTGCCGAGCCAAGATCTCATCAGCTGGCAGCTCTCCGCTCACCAGGAATTTGAGGATGGGCTGCGCCCATGATGGTGCTTCGACCTCATCCACCGTCATTACGGCCACTGAGACTAGGGCGGTTGGGTTGGGAGGTGGCGGGGTGGGGTCGGCGGCGTCTCGCTGCGTCGTTGAAGTCCCCGGGCCGACTGGTGCAACTGCCGGGTCGGGTTGTGGAGTCCCCGGGCCGGGTGCGACTGCTGCAGTCCCCGAGCCGCTTGGTGAAGTCCCCGGGACGGCTGCTGCAGCCCCCGGGCCGGGTTGCGAAGTCCCCGGGCCGAGTGCGGCTGCTGCAGTCCCTGTGCCGCTTGCCGAAGTCCCCGGGCCGACTGCTGCAGCCCCCGGGCCGGGTTGCGAAGTCCCCGGGCCGGGTGCGGCTGCTGTAGTCCCTGTGCCGCTTGCCGAAGTCCCCGGGCCAGCTGCTGCAGCCCCTGAGTCGGATCCGACTGCTTCGGGGGCAGCCGGCACGAAGATGGATTCTGATTCTGGGGAAGGCTTGATAGACGGTTTGCGGAGGCACTGAAGGGACACGCCGGCTGGTATGGCTTGCCGGGTGGAGCCGATCCGTGCCAGGGCATCTGCTTGCTCGTTGTCGGCCCGTGGCACGTGAAGGAACTCGCACCCGTCAAAATTTCCGCTGATCTGCTGGACGAGGGAGCGGTAGCTTGCCATGTTTGCATCCTTGGTGTTCCAGTCGCCAGACGACTGTTGGACCACCAAGTCGGAGTCGCCGTAGCACAGAATCCGGCAGATGCCAATCTCCTTGGCTAGCCGGAGTCCGTATACTAGTGCCTCGTACTCGGCCACGTTGTTGGAGGCGGCATAATGGATTTGCAGTGTGTATCTGAGCTTGTTGCCTTTGGGAGAGGTGAGGACGATGCCGGCTCCCAAACCGGTGCGCATCTTCGATCCATCGAAGTGCATCCGCCAATGAGTGGAGTCCGGAGCTGGTGGCAGGTACTGGGTCTCGGCCCAGTCGACGAGGAAGTCGGCTAGTGCCTGGGACTTGATGGCGGTGCGGGGATGGTAGAAGATGGTGTAGGGGGCCAGCTCGATGGCCCACTTGGCCACCCGGCCCGATGCGTCTCTGCTGCCTATGATCTCCGCAAGCGAGGCGGTGCAAACAACCGTGGTGGGATGCTCTTGAAAGTATGGCTTGAGCTTCTTGGCGGCAAAATGCATGCCATAACACAACTTTTGGTAGTGGGGGTAGTTATGCTTGGAGGCTGACAGCACCTCACTCAAGTAGTACACGGGCCTCTGGACCGGCTGTGCCTTGCCGTCTTCTCCGCGCTCTACCACCATGACTATGCTGACCACCCGGCTGGTGGCAGCGATGTAGAGAAGCATGGGCTCCTTGGCAGCCGGAGCGGCCAGGACAGGTGGCGTGGTCAACATCTTCTTGAGCTGGAGGAAAGCTTCGCCCGCCTTGTCGTTCCACTGGAAATGAGTGGTTTTCTTCATCAACTGGTACAGGGGAAGAGCCTTCTCGCCTAGCCGACTGATGAAGCGGCTGATGGATGCCAAGCAGCCGGTGAACTTCTGAACGTCTCACAGTCAGGCGGGCCTCTCCATCCTCTCGATGGCCTTGATCTTGACAGGGTTGCACTCTATGCCGCGTTCTGAGACGAGGAAACCGAGGAGCTGGCCGGCTGGTACTCCAAAGGCACATTTTTCTGGGTTGAGTTTGATTTGAAAGCGGCGCAGATTATCAAAGGTTTCCTTGAGATCTTCCAGGAGGGTACCATGCTTCTCCGTCTTCACCACAATATCGTCCGCATAAACATGGGCATTTCTCCCGAGTTGCTTGAGGAGGCACTTCTGCATGCAACGCTGAAACATGGCACCGGCATTTCTCAGGCCGAATGTCATGGTCAGGTAGCAGAAGGCTCCGAATGGTGTGATGAAGGCGGTCTTCAGGCGGTCGGCCGGGCTTAACTTGATCTGGTGGTACCGTGAGTAGGCATCCAAAAAACTTAGCAGCTCGCATCCGGCTGTGGAGTCTATCACTTGGTCAATCCGAGGCAAGGCGAACGGATCTTTTGGGCAAGCTTTGTTTATGCTGGTATAGTCAATACACATGCGCCATTTGTTATTCTTCTTCATTACAAGGACTGGGTTGGCAAGCCACTCTGGAAAGAACACTTCCATGATGAAGCCGGCTGCTAGAAGCCGGGCTATCTCTTCACCAACAATTCCTCTCTTCTCATCCGACAGGCGACGGAGGGGTTGCTTGACTGGTTATGCATCTGCTCTGACATGTGGCTTATGCTCGGCGAAATCCGTCGGAACACCCGGCATGTCCTTGGGAGACCATGCAAAGATGTCCCAATTCTCACGGAGGAAATCGACGAGCTCGCTTTCCTATTTGCTGTCAAGGCGAGCTCCTATGACGGCGAACCTTTTCGGGTGCTCCGGGTCCAAAGGTATCTTCTTGGTTTCTTTGGCCGGCTGGAAAGAGCCCTGAGCTTCTGACTCCTTAGGGTCTGGCGACAGGTCCGGCTGCTTGCCGGCCATGGCCACAACCCGGCCAAGGAGCCGCTTCTCGGCAGCAATCACGAGGGACTCGGCCAGCCGGCTGCTGGCAGTGGCACAGGCGGCAGACTTCTGGTAGTCGCCGGCTATAGTGATAATGCCCTTGGTACCCGGCATCTTCATCTTGAGGTAGGCGTAGTGAGGAACCGCCATGAACTTGGCCAGGGCAGGCCGGCCAAGCAATGCATGGTAGGGGCTCTCAAGGTCAACCACCTCGAACCAGATTGGCTCTCGGCGGAAGTGATTCTTGTCTCCAAAGAGGACGTCTATCTTGATCTTGCCGATCGGTGAGCAGGAAAGGCCTGGCACAATGCCATGGAAGACAGTCCGGCTGGGCTGGAGCTATTTCTCTTTGATGCATAACTTCTTCATGGTGTCGCGGTAGAGGATGTTGATGCTGCTACCGCCGTCTATCAGAATTTAGGAGAAACGAGCAGCTCGCCTCTCTGTTGCAAAGGTGGCATCCAACACCAGGGCGTAGGAACCCGGAGAAGGCATCACCTCCGGGTGGTCAACTCGGCTCCAGCTGATCGGCTTCTCCTACCAGTGCACGAACTCTGGGGCTTCAGAGGTGACAGTATTCACCTCTCGGCGCTGTTGACACCGGCTGTGCTTGTCGTCAGCCACGCTGGTGAAGACGACATAAGCTCCGTGCTCTTCGGGAAACTCATCTTGGATTGTGCCGACCGGCTGGACCGCCGGCTGTTGGGGAGGCGGAGGCGGCGGGCTAGCAGGCGGCGGGGGCAGTCCTTCACCTCTGGCGATGCGGGTGAGCCAGTGGCACTTCCGGGTGGTGTGGTTGGATGGCTTCGCGCCACCGTGGAACTTGCAGGGACCATCAAGGATCTGCTCAAACGAGAAGGCGGGCAACCAAGCAGGCTTGCCGCCCTTCTGTCGTTTGGGGCCGGGTGGCTCCTCTGGCTGCCGATCTTCGACTGTCGCCACCTGCCGGCTGGTGGTAGCCGGCTACTGGTCCTTGCGCTTGTTGTCGTTTGACTGTTGGCGCCGACTGGGATCACCAGCCGGCGTGTGAGGGGCCGGAGGGAGCATCTTTCCTGACGCATCCACTCGGAGCTCCGACTTCATGGAGTAGTCGGTAGTGGCGTACTAGTCCGCTATGATCAGCAACTCGTCGAGTGTGGCTGGCTCGTCGCAGAGGAGTTGATGCTTGAGTAGGGTGCCTTCTCGGCACCCGGTAGTGAAGTATTCGATTGCTTGCACCTCATGAACCCCTTCGCAGGAGTTGCGTAGCTCGGCCCACCGCGTTAGGTATTCGCGGGTGGACTCGATCGGGCCTTGGATGCAAAGGGAGATCTGGCAAGGCTTGGGCGGCCGCTTGTAGGTGCTGGTGAAGTTGCGGATGAAAACTTCGGTGAAGTCTAGCCAGCTGTTGACGCTGTAGGGCTTGAGGCTGTTCAGCCATGTCCGGGCCGTGCCCTGGAGCATAAGCGGAACATACTTCATGGCGACACGCTTGTTGCCGTTCGCTATGTTGACGGCAGTGGAGTAGTGAACCAGCCAATCTTCCGGCTTCACAGAACCATTGTACTTGGGAGTGTCCCGAGGGAGCGAGAACCCTTTGGGGAAGGGCTCGTCCCGAATGCGGGGGCCGAAACAGGGTGGGCCGATTGCATCCTCTTCTTCCAACGCCTGGGATCGAGCCAAACGGTCGATCCGGTTGTGGGCGTCGTTCTCTCTGACTCCTTCGCGGGGGCCCAGTCGGCGCCCGAGAGTCGGAAGCTCAACAGGCGGCGGGGAGGCACGCCCCTCCCTGCGTCGGGGGGGGGGGGGTGCTGACGACCGTCCCGCCGTTCTACTGCTCGTGGGCGGCCGTCCTGGTCGCGCTCGATGGAGATACGGGTGTGGCTGTGACTAGCAACCGGCTCTGGGTCTCCTCGGCCGCGGGCGCCGTCTGTCGGCGTCCGGGAGGTCGCGCCGTGCTCTTGGCGAGGGGGAAGGTTCTCGGCCTGTAAGCCAGGTTCCACCATGCGGCGGCCAGCCTCTTGCCGTGCGGCGGCCGCGTCGATGAGCTGTTGGACGCGCTCCGTCATGCAGTGACGCTCGTCACCCTCCAGGCGGTGCAGCTCGTCTGCCGCCGCCTGGGCAGCGCGTAAGTTCTCCATCGGTGTGGCGTAGACTGGGCGGTCGGCCCCCAACATGCTGGCGATGGCCGCGCCGCGCTGCCGGACCGTGCCCGCTCGGCTAGGTTCACCAGGAGCCGGCGTGCCACAGACGGCGCGGTCGATCTCGCGATGGTAGGCCTCGGTTAGGCGTTTCATGGCCGCCAACTTGTTGGCGCTGTCGAGGAGTGTGACGCGGCATGCTTCTAGCGTTTCACCGTTCGCACCAGGCACTACAGGAGCGGACAGGTCCCGCATTGCCGCCTGCAACGGGTCCCGGCCAGCCTGGTCGGATGTTCCGCCGTGGCTGATAACCATCACCTCAGTGACGGTGCTGGAGCTAGCGCTGGCGCTGCTGTCTGCAGCGGGGAGTGAGTCGTCGAAGATCACCATGTCACCGGGGAAGGCATCAGAAAACGCGGCGTCGGCGTCGATGATCATGTCGACGAGCAGGTCGGTGGAGCCAACGGACTCGGGGTCGGAGACCAGCCCGTCGGTGATGTGAAGCTTGCCGAGGAGATCGACGAGGCAGCTCTCAGAGCTAGCCGCGCCCGCGTCGAGTGCAGGCTCGTCGGAGAGGCGGATCCCGCCGGTGAAATCAGCGAGGCTGCTCGCGGCGCAAGCCGCTTCCACGCCGTGTAGCGTGCCGGCGCAAACACCATCGGGCGTACCGGGCTGGCTGCGCTCGCCAGGGAGGAAGAGGGTTCCCGTCCAGAACGTGTTTTCGGACGACGGTGCACCTAGCCCCACGGTGGGCGCCAAATGTCGGGGATATCGTGTGACATATGTCAGGGGGTGGCTTATCGTGGATGGGGACAAAAGTACATCGCCGGGCTCAAGAAGCGGGAGTGAGCGAGACCGCGTACGCTTGCGGATCTTACCCAGGTTCGGGGCTCTCCTAGGAGATAACACCCCTAGTCCTGCTCTACGGGGTCTCCGCATGATCACTACCTCAACAAGTAGCTACAAGCTTGCTCCTTGAGCTGTTTGGCTAGAGGAGGAAGAAAGGCAAGGCTAACCCTCTTCCCCTCTCTCTGCGTGTGTGTATGGTGATTTTGGGTGCTCGGTCGAGGTTCCAACCCCCTGCATGGGGCGACCTGGGGGGTTTATATAGGCCTACCCCCCAGGGGTGCAATGGTAATTCGGCCAGATGCGGGACCCGGTTGTCGGCGTCACGGGTTGCCGGCTTCTCCGCCGACCGCAGGGGCCCGCCGCCTGATGGGCCCCGCCGACTGCCGTGACCTCAGCCGATAGGTAGGGCCCGCCGCCTGCAGGCCAGGTTGACTGCTTTATGCTGTAGCATCGCTCCTGATGACGGACGCCTCGTCAGGGGGAGCGTGGATACAGTCCCGCCGCCTGGCGTGCGCTCACTGTAGCCACACCCCGTCACATCTGGTTAATGGCGCACAGACTTCGAGGAAGGGGGAGGGCCGCCTGCTAAGAGCCGGCCTCCCCCTGAGCCGACTGGTCAGGGCTCGCCGCCCTCTGGCTTCTCACGGACAGGTAGGGCCCGCCGCCTGCGGGCCGTACTGACCGCCCGTCGTGGGAGCATGGCTTCTTCTGCCATGGGTGATGTCATGAGCGGCATGGCAACAGTGCCGCATCGGGCGCGGGGTGTCCGCTTGGTACGCTGTACTGTGGCCACGTCCCGCCCTGGATTCGGGGGTGGCAGGCTTGTACTATAGCCATGCCTTGTCTCGTCGCGTTTATGTCGGCGTTAACTTTGAGGGCGCGAGGGGCCGCCTGCTAGGACCCGGCTTCCCAGGAAGCCGCCCGCTAGGAGTCGGCCCACTTCATGGCCGTCTTCTAGGCTCCGCCACCTTCTGGCAACCGGCCGCTTGGACCAGCCGGCCCCAGGAAGGTGGTCCTTTGTCTTTGAAGTTTGAGGGGCCCAGCCTGCCCCGATGTCTTGAAATACCAAGGGGAGCTGATGAGGCTACCCGTGGTCATTTACTCCGACATGGTGGCTTCGTGAAGATGCTTGAAGATGCTAGTCTTCGATAGGACTAGGCCTTCTCTCTATTCTGGCATTTCTGCAGCCCAGTCCATATATACAGCCTTTCTCCATTGATAATGTTGCATATGTAGTGTAGATCCTTACTTGCTGAGTACTTCGGATGAGTACTCACGGTTGCATTGTTACTTCTTTTTCCCCATATTCTCCTACTTGATGATACACCAGACGATGGAGCCCTGGAGCCAGATGCCACCTCAGGAGCTTACTACCAGGAGGGTCCAGACGGCACGTACTACTGGACCGAGCCAGCCGACCAGGAGTAGGATCGGAGGTTCCCAGGCAGGAGGCCTACGCCTTTCGATCTAGAGCCGTTGTTTGTGCTAGCCTTCTTAAGGCAAAACTTGTCTAACTATCTCTTTACTCAGATAATATTTTTATGACTGACTTATGTATTCGGATCTTCGTGATCCCTGGTCTGTAATATTGTGGATCTCCGTTTAATTTGTGTTAGAGTTGTGTTGTGATATCCTCCCGTGAGTCCCTGTGCTTGATCGTGCATGTTTGCGTGTATGATTAGTGCACGATTGAGTCGGGGGCGTCATAAGTTGGTATCAGAGCCGACTGCCTATAGGACCCCCTTTCCAACTCCTTGGCCGAAGTTGAGTCTAGTGGTCCAAAACTGTTTTACTAACTTGGCTGTGTGGCTTACGGGCCCACGTCGCCAATTGGGTGGTGTTAGTATCTTTTATTCCTCGCCTATACTCTGGGACTCTGATCTCTCTTCTATTCGGGTTAAATAAATTTTACTAACGCCGACACTTAGGATCTCATAAATCCCGTCTACCCGGAGAGTTGGATATCTGTGCGATTTCCCTGTCATTGATCTGATTAGTCTGATAATCATTTCCCTTTCCATTGTTTTGTTTAACCTTTCTCTCCGAGTTGTATTATACTTCTCATTGTCATGCTGACGTGATAGCACCAGACGTTACCGTCGAAATTAAAGGGTTGGAATTCCTTGCCTCACCCATCGTCCTGAAGTCTTCCACCATAGACCTCATACTCGGAATGGATTGGTTGAAAGCTCACATTGCTTCGATCAATTGTGCCACTAAAGTCGTCCAACTTCTTCACCCCACCGATGAGATAGTGAATTATACCGCCCAAATTACTCGGAATGCTGAAGCTCAGATATATGCTCTGAATGCTTTGAACGCCTCACCTCTGGAAGGGATCGAGAACGTTCCTGTCGTTCGAGATTTTCCAGACGTCTTTCCAGAAGAACTTCCAGGAATACCCCCGCCTAGAGCTGTTGAGTTTGTCATTGACTTGAAGCCTGGCACTGTACCTATTGCCAAGCGTCCTTATAAGATGCCTCCGCACCACCTTCTCAAGCTTAAGGAAGAAATTGACAAGTCACTTAGGAAAGGTTTCATCCGCCCCAGTTCCTCTGCTTGGGGAGCACCTTCACTCTTCGTTAAGAAGAAGGATGGAACTAACTGATTGGTTCAGGATTACCGACCCATTAACCAAGCCACAATCCAGAATAAATACCCGCTGCCCCGGATCAATGATCTTTATGATCAGCTTGCTGGATCCTCTGTCTTCTCGAAACTCGACTTGAGGTTGGGTTATCATCAGATCCGTGTTCGCGAAGAGGATATCCCGAAGACTGCCTTTGTTACTCGATATGGCTCTTATGAGTACACTGTCATGTCATTTGGCTTAACCAATGCTCCAGCAACTTTCTCCCGGTTAATGAACTATATCTTCATGGATTACCTCGACAAATTTGTCGTGGTTTATTTGGATGATATCCTTATATATTCCAAGAATGAAGAAGAACATGCCGAACATCTTCGCCTTGTTCTGGAGAGGCTTCTAGAACACAAGTTGTATGCCAAATTCTCCAAGTGTGAATTTTGGTTATCTGAAGTGACCTACCTGGGTCATGTGATTTCCAATGATGGAATTGCTGTTAACCCCGAGCGTGTTCAAGCTATTCTTGACTGGACTCCCCCGAAGAATGTCAAGCAAGTCAGAAGTTTTCTCGGACTTGCTAGTTATTGCCGTCGATTCGTTGAGAACTTTTCCAAGATTGCAAAACCATTGACGAATCTGCTTCACAAAGGTGTTAAATTTGAGTGGACAGAAAAATGTCAAGAAAGCTTTCACACACTAAAAGATAAGTTAACATCTGCCCCAGTGCTAGCACCCCCGGATTCCCAAAAGGATTTCGTGATATACTGTGATGCATCTCGTCAAGGATTAGGCTCTGTCCTAATGCAAGAGCGTAAAGTGATTGCTTATGCCTCTCGACAATTGCGTCCTCACGAAAAAAATTACCCAGTACACGATCTCGAACTTTCTGCGGTTATTTATGCCCTGAAGCTATGGCGACATTACCTTCTCGGTAATCGTTGCGAGATATATACGGATCATCAAAGTTTGAAGTATCTATATACTCAACCGGATCTGAACCTTCGTCAACAAAGATGGCTCGAAACAATTGCCGATTATGATATGAATATCTCATACACCCCTGGCAAGGCTAATGTAATGGCCGATGCTTTGAGTCGCAAGGCTTATTGCAGCAACCTTATGGTTCAGGAAGCACAACCTATACTTTATGAAGAGCTTCGCAAGTTGAACCTCCATATTGTTCCACAGGGTTATCTCAATACCCTGGTTATCGAACCACATATAGAGCACAGCATTAAGATTATACAAAAGTATGACTCTGAAGTTGAAAGGATTAAACGGTACCTCGAGAAAGGAAAGCCGTCGTGTGTGTGTTTTCCCCTGGTGTGTGTGCGTTCATGTGTTCTTGTGAGAAGAACAAAGAGAGAAGAGAGAGCTGTGCGAGGAAGCTTGAGGTAGAGGAAGAGAGGCGCTGCGAGGAGGCGGCCCCAACAAGTGAGCCACATAGTGCAATAGCTTTACTATTCATTAACCATATTATTATTATTATTATCTTTTAAAACGACTGAAAAAAAAATCTAAAAATAGAGCAGAATCAACAGTTAGTCCACCACTTTGAGAAGTCAACATGTAGCTCCACTAGATGCTCGATCGTGTATGTTGCAATAAGAAGCATAATCAATGGGAGGAAAACCATGGCTCGCGATTCTTCTTGTTCATTTCTGTAGTGTTTGTACATAGCCTTTTCAACTACCACTCCAAATGATAAATCATTGAATCGACATCATCTTTTGTGAAGGTTAAAAACTTGGTTTGGATTTAAATAATCAATCACTGGATCGACACAAGAAAATCTCAAAAGCGAACCTAAAGAACAAAAGTTGTCAAAGGAGCCGTGACTCTATGACGTAGGATATATGAGAACGAACAGCGACGGTTATGGCAGCGATGCGCGTGAAAGGTGCATCGGAGGGGGTGCGACGTGCCGACGGATGCAGCTCTACTACATGGTGGTGGTGGATAAGATGTACTTTTCAGAGCATGAGATTCCCCCCCCCCCCCTCCCCCCGAGGGTGGTGGGAGGGATACGGGGAGGGTGGTGCCTAGGAGTTGAATGGGGATCGAATTAAGAAAGGGAGGTGGTAAAGGGGGGGGTATATTCCCCCCCCCCCCCCCCCCCCCCCCCCCCCCAACAAAAAAACAAACAGATTGAGGAAAATGGTCATATCGATTTTAAGGAGTGATTTGTTTTTTTGAATTATTATTATTTGAATATTTTAGATGTATAATTATAAATTTTAACAACCTTCTATCCTACGTTCCTTCTGTCTCTGCAGCTACTCCCTTCCGGTTCACATGAGAATAATCCTTTATGAGTTGACATGTTCTTTAGAATACAAATTTTTTATCACTATTTTGATTTGTAATATATGTATGATGCCAGATAAATTTTTAATATTTAAACAATCATTTTCGATAATAATGCCATTTGTAATTGTGAAGTTTTAAATATACAAAGAAAATATTGTCGCTGATTCAAAGTTCAGTAGAATGCGAATGAAGCTATGTCTAAGATGCCACTTTTTTGTGAACTTGAGCTAGTATTTTATTAGCTTTTTAAGCACTAGGGAATGTTGTTGCGGCATGATCACTTAGAGAGTGGCACGCCAAATTTTCTCTCGTGTCATCCAACTTCCCATCATGATATTGACTGGGCGGTAGCGCAAGAGAATCTGATGATGCATGCCATAGTTACATCAAGATGACAAACTAGGAGCAAGATGCACGATGGTTGATGCCACCGACAAGTGCATGTTTTCCTCCCAACTATCCATTGGTAAATCATCCTCACAGGATGGTCGAGCTCGCCGACAAGAATTAAACACAAAGTATGAAATTAGGGAAATAATTGTTACTAAACCAAAGCTATTCTTCATAAAACTTATCAGAGCTTGTATATCAGAAATGATTAAAGTTTCAAAGGCATGACGATCTCATCCAATTATTGAAGTTTTATAGGTGCTGGCAGTGATGGTAGCTATGGCATGGAGGCAACACTAGGGAATCCAGTGGCAGATGAGATGTATTTTCCAGAGCATGATATTCCCCCAAAAAAATGGATCATATCGATTTTGAGGATGGAGACTACAACTTGATTATTTAAAAACAACTTTATAAAAACAAATTAACAAGGTTCTTATACCTCCCTCCTCCTGTTCATGATAGTACAATGCTTTTCAAAATTGATATGGTTTTCAGAATGTAATATTGACCCTATTTTCTGTTGGATTATACATATTAAAACCAAGAAAACTATAATATTTTGACATTATTTTCAAGGCAAATCTCATATTATAATTTTAAAGTTTTCAATGTAAATGTTTGAAACAATATTAGTTGTCAAAGTTTGCAAAACATAAATGAACATTTATCCAAATCACATTTTTTTCTTCCATTATGAACTGGAGGAAATGTTCGAAGATGGGACTTATATCATTCTAGAGGCCCTGCAGGCTGTGACTGTTGCAGCTCCAGAGTAAACACACCAAAGGTGGTTTAGATTATTCAAAACAATTTTTTTATTTAATAAAACTTTAGACATTACACATTGACATGGTCTTCAAAATGCAATTTCGAGCACTGTTTTCTATTGCAATATATGCACGATGCCGATAAAATTATAATGTTCTGACATTAGTATTCGAGATAAATATTCAAGGCTTCAAGGTACACAAACAAAATTTAGGATCAAAGTCCGTAAAATGTCTCTGTTAGTGTATCCAAAAACTTCATTTCTTTGAAATGGATAGAGCATTCAGTTAGAGCATCTACAACCACGACCAGCTAATTTGGTGCCCTATTCGCCCGTAGGCGTGTCCGGGCATGCCCGCTGGCAGTGCCCGTACAGTAGCAAATCATACCCTATTTCATACAAACCCATGCAGTCTACGTAGATCATAGAGATAACATAAAAGCAAGCAATTTAGACATCGGGGATGCAATTAGTTCATCCAAAAGGGCGGGATAGTTCAAATTCAACATAAAACGAAAATAAAACAACTAAAATATGAACAATCATGGTGGACGGATGGAGTTCGTCACTTCTTGGCCGGGCCCTTGCCCTTACGGTCGGCGGCACGGTGGTCCATCTCCGTGTACTAGTTCGCGGCGGGAGGGTCGTCGTCGTCGTAATTCGTGCAAGGGGGTGCCGCTGTCTGATGCCTGACATGCTGCTTATGGCGCGGGCCTGCACCCGCACATGGCGTGCCTTCTCGCCTTCGTTCTCTCCTTCTCCCTCGCAAGGCGCTCGGACGCCTCAAGCCCAAGGCGGAGCGCCTTCACGTTCTTTTGCTGGAGGCGCTTCGCGCTGGACTCCGCCGTGGTCAGTGAGCGCCGCATGACCTCGTGGAGGAGCGCGTCCTCCGGGTCAACAGTGACGGATCGTGCACGCTGGCGGGAAGAGCTGGGCTCCGTCGTGGCCGCCGCCTTCACCTCCGACTCTAGCATGATCATGCGCACGGGAGCCGTGGGCATGAGCACTCGCCGCTACCCGGGTGGAGCTGGCATCGGAGGGGAACGGGAGTCGCCCGCCTTGCTCCGGATCTGGAGTGGCGCAAGATAGGTGGGCGGCAGATGGGGACCATGACCCGCATCCCGCTGGAGGGACCTGAAGGAGCTGATGGCGGAGCTCGAGATCCCGCCAGTGTCCAGGCGCAAGCACTGGATGGCGATGCGGAGCGCGAGCTCCTTCTTGTCCGGTGCATCGCTGCTAGATCTGTCCTCCTCCTTCACGATATCGTTCTAGTCCTAGTGATCGGGCTCGCTGCCGGAGTCATGACCGGAGATGGCCATGGCGGAGGGGACGGGATGGATTTGTGAGGGGGGAGGGGGGAAGGGGGGGGGGGGCGGAGACGAGGGGAGTGGAGATGACAAGTGGACTAAGAGAAGTGAGAGGTTTGACTAGGGTTCATCGGACCGGGTAGTTTTTTTAGGGCATCAATGAGGGAGGCGTGGGCCCTAGCGGGCCGTTCCGACGTGGCTCCCCCGTCCCCATATCCTCCCCAAATATGGGTTGGGTATGGGGAGTGCCGGTTAGCCTGGTCATTTGAGCCGGATATGGGGCATTCGGTTGGTTCCGGTTTTCCCCCCGGGCAACCCGCCCAGCCGTTTTGGGGGGGGGGGGGGGGGGGGGGTATGGTGGTCCGATTTTAGATACTCTTAGTAAAACCAATATAGAAGATAGCTACACAATCCCATCCCTTAAGGAAATTTGCAGGGTCACGCGCCTGCCAAGCCCTGTCCGGCCGCTCGATTGCCTTGCAAAGAATGATGCACTAGGGCACAATAAGTTTTAAGTTTCAATCGTTGAAACTTATGATTTTGCATCTAATTTTTTTGATTTTCTCTCTCGCTTGTAATAATTTCCAGAGATAAAATTTTAAGCGCTTCCTTCTGTCGGTTGTAGGCACAAAATACGTGATTTTATTTGTTGCTCGTACTATGTTTCAACAGTTGAAACTTAACCTATTTTTTAAAAAGTTGTCAAAATGTATGTAAAATGGATCTTATTTGAAAGAGTTGGTCACGAGAAACACGAATATGAAAACTAAACATAATTTGAATTATTCGTTTTAACGGTATAGAAGCTTGAAAATCGAAAACCAAAATAAAAAGCCCGCGCGGGGACTTGCGTGCCGCAAATCCTCTTCCTGGTCCCTTAGCAACGATCACCCGAAACTCCATGTCACTCAACTTTCCATGACGATGACGAGTGTGCGTCTGCGCAAGGTGGCTTGACAATGCAGACCATGGTCATGTTGAGGTCTCACAGTAGTGGGAGATGCATGAAGATTGCGCTGGAGATCAAGTGCAGGCTGTAATTATGCTTTTCCATTGGCAGTTCCTGGCGCCTTCTATGCCTATATCTATGAAATTCACATTGCTTGTATATAGATACACCATAAATAAAGCAACAAAATGGTATTGTATAATTCCATGGCAGAGAAATAAAATGAAGAGTCATTTATTCATCTTTTGTTTATGGAAATCGTGTTCTTTATAAGAGAGTTGGATGGTCGTCCAGAGGTAGATGAATAGCTGAGAATCCATTTATTGTGAGCTTCGTCCTTGGCTAGATTGGAGGCTATGAGAGTTTAAGACAAACTATGCATTTACTGTCATTTTCTTTATGAGAAGTCAGAATTTAATTGATCTTCTGACCTCTATATAAAGACGATTGGCCTAGCCAACACATAATTTGTTTGTACAAAGTCCAAGAGAAACAAAGACCAACTGCTAATGTTTCGCTCTGGAGAAAACGTGAGTTGCGTAAATCCAACGTGAGTACCGGTTTTCTACAGTCGATAAAGCTTTGCCGAGTGTGCGACAGTAAATACTCGGTAAACATGGCTTTGCCGGTCCAGTCTGAGCCAAGCGACATTAGCAGGGTGTTACACTGGGCAAACCGATCCCCAAGTGTTTCGCCAATAGCCGCGCGAGTGTATGGGACACCTGGCAAAAGCCTCGATTCCGATAGTGAGTGTCACCTACAAGAGTACGCAGATCAAGTACTGCCACTAATTATAAAAAGTTGGATATAGGAACAAGATTCAATATTGACATGTAGCAGTTATTTGTCTTTGATTATTCATGGAAAATATAATTTTTTAATCCGCAACCATGGTCATATAAATACCTACTCTTTTTCCGGAATTGTGCCCTAAGATGTTAGGGTTGCATCGAACAGATTGAATGATCAAATATGTGAAATGCACCCATCACAAAAAATTGAAATGCATGAAGAATAAGCTAGTTATTATTCCAATTTTTTTTTAAAAGCTAACTGCAAACATTTGCGGCACACCTCGCAATTTTATCTAGTTTGAGTGGGATATGCAAAGGAGCTGTATGCATAATCTAGATCTCGCTCTGAATAATAAAGTTTGGAAAATTTGTTGATGTCGTAAATACATAGCCGGTTGGCGAGCTAAGCTACTATCCAAAGGTGATAGGTTAATCCTGGTCTCTGCTGTCATAGACTCCTTGGCTACCTATTTCATGTCCGTTTTTGGAATCCCCAAAAAGGTCCTTAAACAACTGGATGCTTTTCATCGTGCTTTCTTCTGGGACGCAGAGGAAACTTGTACTGGTGTACAATGTGTAATTGCTTGGAAAAATGTTGGTAAGCTTAAAAAGTTTGGTGGTATAGGTGTTAAAAACATGCATCAACAAAACAACTGTCTACTCATGAAGTTTGCTTTTAAGGCTTTAAAGTCAAACGCCTCACCATCACCCTGGACTAGTTGGTTAGATTTACAGCACCCAAACGCCTTCATCTCCCCCACATCAAATACCTCCTTTCTATGTAGAACTATTACACGCCAGCTATCCCAGTCAAAACACCTACTTTTGGCTAGACTCTTGGTTACACCACAACCCCTTAGCATTGGGTTTCCATAGCTTATTATCTCTCTCCACCAAAGAAAAGGTCAGAGTGGCTACTATTGAGCGGGACGGAATTGAATCTAACCTAAATAACTGCCTTTGTGCAAATACACCAAAAGATATATGAACATACTTTTTTTCAAACAAGATATAGATCTATTATGAAGATACATCAGAAGTACAAAGCACATCAAACATGACAAAAATTACTTCGAGTTGTCTAGATGCGCCCTTGCCTGCCCCGGCGCGTTGGCTGGGCATTGCTCACATGAGGAGGCGTCCCAAGCACATGGTCTTAGGCCAGCAAAATAGAGTCAAGTCCGCCCAGGTGAACTGCAGACTTCTAGAGAACCTTGAGAAGCTCCAAGCTGGGTCTTCTAGCTCTACGTGCATCTTAGCGTGGCCACCGGTTGTAGCTAAGGTGAAGCTCTATGAGCTTAATATAAGACTAACCATTGACAAAGGGTGGCCTGGCTTCGCACTCGTTCGCTAGGTGAAGATCGGGTATTTCCTCACCTCCAAGGTCCACATTAAGGATAATTTCAGGGTCTCGTGTTCGACCTTTCCAGCACAAGCGTCGTGGCTAAGTGTGGCCAACACGATAAAGTGTTTCCCATGGATCTAAGAGTAGTTGTCCTTGTTGTCGTTCATGGGTTGCTTGCCTTCTTGATTGCAAATGGTCTTTGTGCCAGGGGCGCAACGGGTCATCCATGTATTTAGAGATGAGCCTTTTAGCCAGCCTTTGATATTAACATTGTCGCATCGTCTGTGCAAATACGGCGAATGGTTGATCCGCCGAAAAATATTCAGTTGGCTCGAACAATCACCGGATGCTCGATATGTACGTTGCCTTCTAACACGCGTATGCTCCAGCTATGTCGCCAGTGCTACGAGCACGCGACGTATGTCCGTCTGGCCTTTTCCACGTGGCGTGCTCGGATGCCCTGGCTCACATTCGTAGCCTATGGGGGTGTGAGAGGACTGTTGGGAGTAGATGCTTTGTTGAACAAGTGAAAGGGACCTTCACGGTAAAACTAAAGGTAGTCCACCCGGTTGTGGTACGGTTGGTGGAGTATGCCTTTGGCTACTGTCTCACGACCCCTGTCCGGATGGCCCTCATGGCCGAATTGTGTGTGTTGGTCCCTATGTGGCGGATGTGGAGGTGCTTTGGCCACCTGGCCTGTTGCCGTCTCGGCACCTGGCCGGATGACGTGTTTTGAAAGTCCTGCCCAACTTTTGAACGCCGCAGTCTAGCCAACTACGTGTTCGGTGTGCGTGCATGATGCACGTGCCCTCTGTTCTTGTTCTTCCCCTGGATCTACTGGTCGTTTCTCTTGACTCCCTGCTGCCTGGGTGCCCTTGGCCTCGCCCGGGGCATTGGCCGGTCAGGGCTCTTGGAGCCAGCCGGTGCAGTTAATTTACCATCTCATCGCCCTTTTGGGATGGTTCATTGAAGGAGCGTCTGCCATACCTGCCGCCCAAAGCTTGCTTAGCTTCTGGCTATAGTTAGTCTTTGCGCAGTTGCAAACACTTGGGAAAAAATATCCATCATGAACAGAGTCTCATGTTATCAAAAGTAAATCCTCAAGGCAAATAAGAATGCTTATGAGCATAATCGGCCTCGCGAGCTGAGGATGCCCATCTGGCCAGGCACCGACCAGCTGGCCTCGTGTGTGCGCATGACTCATGGCTTGAGCATTGAAAGCCAGGGCTCTCAAGTCGAGTGTGCCCTTCTGGCTAGTCCGAACGGGCTGGCTCTGTTCGGACTCAGCTATTTCGAAGGCATTTTGGTATTTTCCCTAGGTCGGTTCACGTCCCATCCCGCGCCAAACAGCCACGTGCAGTACGCCATAACCTGACCAGCACAGAGCAACTGGTTGTGGCGAGGGAGCCTGCCCGGCACGGGGCGCCCGGCTAGGCGAGGGAGCCAGAGTATATTGTTTTGCTTATATTTTAGTTTCCATTCGATTCATTGACATTTGATCATTTGTACCATTTTCGGGCGTGAGGCTACCAGGCTACGCGTCAACTTGGTCGTCAGCATACCCGGCTACAGACCATGACTCCTAGCCGGATACTTATATATAGGATGCATTCGCGAGCCAGAGGGCTAACCAACTCATTTCCTACAAGAGCAATCCTGGCCGTCATCTACTGTTCCAAGCTTTGTGCTTCTTCAACGCGAGAGCAGGCCTTCGGAACCCTGTCCTTTGACATCCTGCAACGGAAGAAGGGTGATAAAGTTTTTGGGGAGTGTCTCGGCCTGACTGCTCCCGGTTTATTCTTATCTTCATCTTTGGATTCGACTATTTCCCCAACACTGGTGTCATGGTTGAAGACGACACTGCCAAGAAAAAGGCTGCAAACGAAACCGCAGCCAATGCCGCGGCCGCGGCCCTATCCTGGCTGATTGGAGGGTATGACTCAATCATCCCTTATTTACTCATTCATGTGTTAGATGGATGTGCTGTGTTTATAGATGTTTAGATTATATGTTCTGCCCGGGCTCGCATGTCTATGTTTAGGTATGAGCTTCGTACTGTGCTTGCCATGCTCATGGTTTGGTTAGGAATTAAATCAATTACTAAAGTGCTAATATTTTCAACAATCCAAAAACCTTATTTTAGGCACTTTTCGAATCAAGGCTTTGCTGCAACGTTGAAACTGGTTCCGTTTATAGGGACGCATTTCAAGTGTTGGTAGACCAAGACCACGTTATGGTTCATAGCGATGAACGTGTTCTGGGTCGGCGGGTTGGCTCCCGTGGGAATGCTTGCTCCTAAACAGGAGAGGGCATTTAAGGAGGCAACCATCATCTTTGTGGGAGCCATTTTGGGTGTGATCGAAGATGAGTTGGTGGGCATATATTTACACATGCGGGTTCCCAAGAACTTGTGGGATGCGCTCAAAGCTAAGTTCGGGGCAATCGATGCTGAAAGCGAGCTATATGTTATGGAGCGGTTCCATGATTACAGGATTGTTGATAACCGTCCTATTTTGGACCAGGCTCATGAGATAAAGTGCATCGCTAAGGAGCTGGAGCTCTTAAAGTGTGAGTTACCACACAAGCTTGTCGTGGGATGCATTATTGCTAAACTCCCGCTTGGTTGGAGGAGCTTTGCTACTTCTCTCAAGCACTTGAGGCGTGAGTTGTTGGTTGAGGATGTTATTGGTCATCTAAGTGTTGAGGAGAACTCAAGAGCAAATGACTCACACATCAAAGGGGCAGAGGGATCTTCTAGCACCAATGTGGTGCAGAAGAATTTTCACAAGTTCAAGCGAAAGAACACTGTCCAGCAGAATACTACCTTCAAGAAGAAGGGTAAGAAGAAAGATGGTTGCTTCACTTGTGGTGATGAAAATCACTGGGCACATAGGTTCCCGAACAAGTTTAAGAAGCCGAGACAGGACTCCAAGTCTGTCAATGTGGCGATGAGCAACAATGATGATGGGGCAGCTGGGTATGGTAATTCATTTACTGTACTTTCAGTTTGTCAGTCCACTGATTGGTAGATTGACACTGGGGCCAACATTCATGTGTGTGCTGATTTGACTTTACCAACACAGTATGAACACGACTACTATGTGCACGCCTCTGTTTGTCCATCGATGAAGCCGGTAACAAAGCAAGAACTCAATAGACCACCGAGCTGGACACACTAACCAAGGTCATGGCTGCGAACGTTCATATTGACCGGTTCCACGGGATCAGTGGCGGAGCGTGACAAGCAATTAAGGGGGGGCCAATTTTTTAAGTGAAAGCAAAATATGCATGAAAACATATGTGAATCATACAAAATTACATGGTAATCGAGCACATCTTGCTTCTTCCATCCTTTGGCAGTCAGGCTCATTAATTGTTGGTTGCCGATTCGTCGTATTCCATGCATATGCAGTAGCAAGTAGATGGAAAATCTTTCTAATGCCAGCAGATGCAACAAGTAGAGGGCGAATCCAACTAGCAAGCAAGCAGTCCGATGCAGCAACAAGCAGGAAGCTACTCGTACAACAATCGATCAAGCTGCTTGTACTAGCTAGCTAGCTTTGTACGTACAATTAATCAAGCTGCTTGTGCTAGCTAGCTATAGCTTTGTACATATGGAATTATGGAGTATGGACTACACAAGTTAATCGGATTGAAAGGGAGTCATCCATCGATGGCTGGGCTAAAACACTTAATATATATACCTCATATATACGTATACTAAAACAAATGCAGTTTTGTAGGGGGGGTCACGACCCCGTTTGGCCTCCACAAGGCTCCGCCAGGGCACGGGATACCGAATTAGAGCGACCAAACACAAATCCTTCAGTCATTTTAACATGCTTGGCCTCTTGCACCTGATTGGATGGGCACAAATCTTGTGGTCACAGAAAACAGTCGGCACGACTCGACACCAGCTTCATACCGAAGGATAAAGGTGATTCTCTAGAAAATTCTTTCAGATGGTTCACATACTTTCTTGTGGTGCGGACATAATCATCTGTGGACCATTGAGGAAACAATTCCCCTTTGAATACCTGCGTGCTGTAGTAGTATGGTTGGAATAAACATGATAATCAGATGATGAAGATGACACGCTTAACGAAAGTATATCTTTTTATTGTGATACTATATCTGTAGCCTTTGTTGCTATTCCTGGCGGCAGGATGTTGGCCAGCCCCTACGCTAATGAGCAGCCAGGCAGGCAGAGGCTCTCGCATCCGGGTAGGCCTCCTTTGGCACCGGGGGTTTCATTGAGGTGATATGGTGCTCGTTTGCCTATGCAATCTATAATATACGGGCATTCTCCGCTGAAACCTATCGTATGATAGGTAAGCAATTAAACTCTAACCAGTCGAACAGAGCCAGCCAGCTGGGTAGTCCCATCCAGTCAGGTTTGGTCCGGCAGAGGCAGTCGGGTACGATAGTTCCATCTGGCCAGGGACCGCAACGTCATTAGTTCGGCAGGGACAAGCGCAGCTGGAATGGGATGGCTATGAAGATGGCCCCTCGAATGAGAATGAAGAAAAATGCATGCACGACAATTACCGTCTGGGGATAATCAAGTGACGGGTAGGCTGCGACTTCGAGTTACAGTATACGGGCCAAGAATAAACTCACCTTGTTCTCCATGAGAAAACCCCAATTGGTCAGAGGCGGATCGTTACCGCGAGTGACATCTGAGTCAGGGTGTGCAAAACCGAACCGGAAACCAAAAACCGAACCGAAAAAACCAAACCGAACCGAGATTTCGGTTTTTTCAATTTACGGTTTCAGTTTCAGTTTTCAATTCTTGAAACCATTTAACATTCGGTTTTTTCGGTTAGAAACCGAAAACCGTTCGGTTAAACCGAAAGAACCGAAGTTCGCTTCAGCGTGCGGCAATATGAGTTGAGCTCTTCGCCCCCCTTTCTTTTATAGGCGTCCGCTCACCCCGCTGCATCTCGATAAGCGAGGTGGTACTAAATCGCTGCAGCTCGACCAGCCAGGGCACATGCGGTGCTTGTTTGGGCTCAAAGTATCAAGCCCATATGGCCGCTTTTGTCTAGCGATCCATGCTGTGACGCCCCCGGCTTAATCGTGCACTAATCATACACGCAAATGCGCACGATCAAGCCTAAGGACTCACTTGAAGATATCACAACACAACTCTAAAACATAAAATAAAGTCATACAAGCTTAATATTACAAGCCAGGGCCTCGAGGGCTCGAACACAAGCTCGATGGCATACAAGCGTCAGCGGAAGTATTAGATATCTGAGTACAGATATATTACAGAGAGAGAGATAAGCCTTCACAGATGCGGGGTAAAAATAAAAACTACGATCGAAAGGCGTAGGCCTCCTGCCCTGGACCCTCTGATCCTACTCCTGGTCGTCGAACGGCTCCTCGTAGTAGTAGTACTCGCCAGGCGGGTAGCAGTACTGGTCGTCGGCTGGGGCGTCTGACTCAGGGGCTCCGTCGTCTGGTGGCATCAAAAGAAATATGGGGGAAAAAGAAAATAAAGCAAACGTGAGTACTCATCCGAAGTACTCAGCAAGCAAGGATCTACACTACATATGCATCATTGTCAAAGGAATGGCTGTATATGTGGACTGGGCTGCAGAAATGCCAGAGTAGAGGGGGAAAGCCTAGTCCTATCGAAGACTAGCATCTTCAACAATCTTCGACAGTCTTGCAGCATCAGGAGAGAGCAGATGAACATAATGTAAAGTAGTAGTAGTAATATCATCAACCTCGACCTGAGATCCTTTCTCGACTACCTGCGAGAAAGCAATCCCAGAGCTGTACTATCCAATTCTCATCACATGTTCTAGTTGTACCGATCGGGATACAACTCCGAGTGTCCGTTACCGTAGGACAGGCTATCGATAGAAGTTTCTTCCCTGCAGGGGTGCACCAACTTACCCACCACGCTCGCTTAACTCCGGCCGGACACACTTTTCTGGGTCATGCCCGGCCTCGGCTAAGCAACACGCCGCAACCCGACCGAATACCTAACAGAGAGGTCAGCACGCCGGACTAACCTATGCGCCCAGGGGTCTTGGGCCTTCGCCCTAGGAACTCCTGCACGTTGCGTACGCGGCTGAAAGCAGACCTAGCAACCCCTTATACAAGCGCAGTTGCGTTCCCAGTCCAATTCAGCGCGCGCCGCTCAGTCGCTGACGTCCATTAAGCTTCGGCTGAAGTATACGACGCAGAACGCCCATACTATGCCCACGTGATGGTTAGTGCTATCGGGCCAGAGGCCCCTCGGATCAAATATCCAAACCGTAGTGGATTAGGAGCGCGCGAAAACGAGCAGAGACTCACGATCGATGTGACCCCGTCGCCCCGTCTCGAGGACTTGCGGCAAGGGCTAAGAATGCCCGGCCACGCCTCGTAGTTATCTCGCGGGCACCATCCAGGTCAACCCGACTCCACATCACTTCGCAATAAGCTCGCGCGGGTACCCCTCAGGGCCGACCCGTCTTTAGTATCGTGGTTCATAGTCAAGTCATAATATCCAAGGTAACTGTGTGTCGGACACCGAAGGGAACCCTGAGGAATCACCCTCGATGGAATTCCCGCTCGATGTTATCATCAAGGTGAACGAAGGAGGAATCACCCTCGAGGTCCACCTTGAGGAGTTGCGCGACGACGTCGTTATCGGGGGTGGTGTAGGAGGAATCACCCTCGCTTACCACGACCGAGTAACTAACCTACAAGGTTAACATCAGAAGTGCTGATGAGGTATCACCCTCGGCACTCGATGGTAACCCAGCAGTGTCGGCAACTAAGGGGAAGTGATGTGCGGTGCCATGGTCTAGTCTTCAATCCCGATGATCGGGTCTTCTGATGTCCAGCAGGGCAGTCGGGATCAAGTGGGGGTCTCGGTCGTGTCTCTACCCACCTTATACTAAGCAGTCTAGGATAACCGGTAAGGTAACAAAGCAGGGTACAATAATCAGGCTATGCAGCAGATATAGGAAAACAGTAGCAGTAGCAGTTCTAATGCAAGCATAAGAGAGAAGAGAGTAGGCGATATAGGCATGCTCAAAATGGGGGTGCTTGCCTGTTTGCTCGGGGGCAAGGGCAAGGTCTTCAGTAGTATCGTCGGGGACGTAGTCGTACTCCTGTGCGGCGTCTGCCTCGGGAGCTACGTCAACGTCGGGGTCTACCGAGAGAGAAGAGGGGGAAGAAACAGGTAAACATAATGCAAACAGATGCAATACGGTGCGTGTGATGCTATGATGCAGTGCAGGGTTGCCTAATTATGCATCTAAGTCATTTTTAGTTATTTTTAGAATTATTCTGGGATTTAATATCCGACGTGTGTGCACTATTTATCTGCCGGATTCGGGTCCGGAGTTACGAGTTCTTCTACGTAGGAGGTTCCGATGGAGAAACAGACGGCACGATCAGACTCGTCTCGTCGTTCTGAGCAACGTTCATGTTTTAACTTTTTCGATCCGAGCTACGGTTTAAAAGTTATCAATTTTTAAAGATTATTTGAATTTCTGGAATTATTTTATTTATCAGAAAATGAATTATGACGTCAGCATGACGCGCTGCTGATGTCAGCAAGTCAACAGTCGGCTGACTAAGTCAAATATGACATGTGGGTCCAGTGGGACCCACATGTCAGCCTCTGTTTACCTAAGCAGTGAGTTAAACTAATCTAATTAGCTAATTAGGCTTCTGGTCCCACATGTCATAGACTCATTAGGGTAATTAGTTTATTTTTATTTCTAAAATGTTTTAATTAGATTAACAGGGAGGTGGGGCCCACGTGTCAGTGAGAGTGGATGAACAGTACCCGCGTTGACCCGGGTCAACGCGGTCAAAGCGCGCGGCGGGGCCCGCAGGCAGTGACTCTGGGTGGGACCCAGGCCTGCCAGCGTGGCGTTGCCGGTGGCTCGCCGCCGGCGTGCACAAAAGCACGGCGGAGGGCTCGGGTTTGCGTCGGAATTCGCCTACACACGGTCATTTGACGCGCGCGAGGGCGCGTTCGAACGGGGCGAGCGAGCCGCGTGCGTTGGTGGTGGTGGCTTCGGCTACGGTGGTCGGGTTCGTCGACGGCGAGCTCGCGAGCGGGCGCCGGCGTTCGGGAAAACGGGGAGATGGCGATAGGAGGCTTGTGAGACTCGGGCTCGAGCTCGTCGGGCCCCTGGGAGCACCAGGAGCACGACCCTGGGCTCGGACGCTCCTAACTACGGTGGTGGCCGCGGCGACGGAGCTCACCCGCGGCGGGCAGAGCTTGGACAAGGCGGCGACGGAACGGCGACTAGGCAGGGCTACGCAAAGGGCAGATGGGGGAAGCTGTGGCTTACAAATGCGGCACACGGTGGCCCTCGATTGAACGGGAGCGCAGAAGGGCTCGGGGTCGCCGAAATCTCGCCAGAGCCGAAGCGGAAGGGGGCGGCGTTGTGCGGCGTCTGCGGCGCTCCCCGTCTCCACCAGCTGGCTCCAGACGGCGTAGACGAGCGCGGCGAGGCGCTGCGGCACGATGGTGACGCGAGGCGACGATGGTGGCCGCGGTGGTGAGGCAGCGCGACGACGGCGGCGCTCGGGAACGAATCTGAGAGGGAGAGGAGGGGCGGAGCGGATGAGGGAGAGAGGGGAAGAATGACAGGGGAAGCCAGGGGGGTCGAACGGGAGCGGCCCTTATCCTCCTGTGGTCCTGTTTCGTCGGTGGAGAGGCGTCGTGTCGGGCGCTCGCCGGCGCGCAGGCGCTCGGCCAGGAGGAAGGTGACACGGAGGGGGAGAGAGAAGAGGGAACGGGCCAGCTGGGCTGGGCCGGTGCACTGTGCACTTGGTCCAGTCTGGCTTTGGCCTTTTTTTCTTTTATTCCTTTTCTGTCTTCTCTTTTCTCTTCTGTTTCAAAATGAATAGGCCTCTAGTGCACTTTTGAAAAATATGGGAGTTGGTCCAGATATTGTGATGCAATAATATCTCTCACCAAAAAGTGGTTTGGACTGATTTGAAGTTTGTTTGAATTTATTATGATTTTAATTATATCAAATATTCTGTTTTTAGGTCTGTTCCAACTTGCTTGAGTCATCTATCCAACTCCAAATATTTTGAGGTTGATTTTAGAAAGGTTCCTGGATTATTTGCCATTTAATGAACATTTTTCCAGCAGAGTTGGATCAACTTCAACTTACACTTTGAAATTTTAAATTGATTTTCAGATTTGCATTTGAATTGAATTATTAACACATATGACTTGGCACTGCAAATGATGATGACATGGCATTATTAACAGCTGATCACTGTGGTCATTACAAGGGGGTGTTACACATGCGTTGTGCCATCCCAGGCAGCTGATCGCTAAAAAAGGGGAGCCGATTGCTAAAAAAAAGGAGGATCGGCCTGGGTCGTGGCCTCGTGGCCACGTGAATGCATGTGATTCTTCTCTCATTCCTTTTTCTGCTTCCTCCCTCATTTAATCAATCATATATGCTGCCCTTTAATCAAGACGATATCATATGGTGATATGGACCTCTGGAACCTACCTAATCTCTCATATCTGCTGCATTCTAATGCATATGACTAAATCATGCGACCAAAAAATTATTTGTTGTCTACAAATTCGCGTCAACTTTGGTTATTTTGGTTATTACCGAAACCGAATCGAAATTAAATGGTTATTACCGAAACCGAACCGTATATATGTATAAAACCGTATAAACCAAAAACCGTATAAACCGAACCGAATCAAACCGAATGCACACCCTGACATCTGACATAGCTGGGCCTGATGTCCGGTGGCGGCAAAGTGAATGGTCCTAAAAGGGTGGGCCCACACTAGCACCGTTCGTCTGGTGCTCGCTCGCCCACACACACGAGTTGGGGCAGACGGCGACGATGCACACCGAGCCGAGTCGACCAGGTCTGCGTCTTGGCCGACTGGCCCCATGCGCAGGCCATCTAAGACACATGTTACTGCCCCATACATTTACCAATGACAAATAATGATTATCTTTGCTGGTCAGGTCAACCCAATAGCATAGTCCATAGAGAGGGTGACCGTAGCCCCCCTCCGACCCCCATGCCACATCACTTGAACCATTGGAACTGGAGACTCTTACTCGGAATAGCCAAGGCGACTCGGGATCATTTGGGCAGACCACGGGGTCCAAATACCAGGCAACTAAGGCCAATTAGAGTTCAGAAGCAAAGCAACTTATGTTCCTGTGGCCGAGTAGCCGGACGAACAAAGAAATGGTGTGCTTAGCGATAAGCAGCCAAAGGAGTTGAACCCACATCGTCCACGCCGGAAATTCAGAATCATTTTTTCTGGCGCATGTTCCCACTGCGGCGCCACCAATGACCGGCACAAAAAAATTGAACTCTAATATGATCACTAAATCCTGTGTGAAACCAAATTGGTTTCGAGTTCATGCTCTTCCTGTTGCACTATAAATAGCACGTTAGGAAGTTCTCCAAAAGCACAGTCTCTCCCTTATCTTTTCCTCCCACACCGAAGCTTTGACCACTAGAGAGAGAAGAAGTTTGCCGGAGGACCATGGCTCGTGTCTTGCCCAATTTCGTTCCCAACTCCTCCTGGGTTAGGGCGGAGACAAAGAACGTCCATGAGGCTTCGTGCGAGCAGGCGATGGAGGACGTCTTGGACATGGTGTTCCCGGACAAGTGGTACTTCAACATGAGGGCCCGAAAGGACGGTGCCATCTTCGTCTAGTTCTTCTACATGGAGTCTGCGGAGAAGGTGCATGGTCACATGTGGGGCAGTGGCCCGGAGAGCGTGACCTTCTACTCTATCCCCTATGACGCCATTGACAGGATGCCTCTTGAGTCGAAAAGGTGGATCCAAATTGCTTGACGAAGACGAAGTGAACAATCAATCGAAGCTCTGGCCCCATTGCTCTCACCACTTTTTATTTACAGTATTTTAATTATGTCATCTTTATATGTATGGCAGAACAATGTATAAGCTTAATCTATTTTATATTTCTTTATATATATTGTATGCATGGTAGTATTTCGTTTGAGTGGCTCATCGTCGTCTATTATTGTTCAGTATATAGGGCACATGCAAATGCAATACGAACACAATGACTTTCAGATCATTCAAGAGAAGCGTCCTTCGACATCGGTGGCTAATAAAATGATGAAAAACAAAGGACGGAGCATGATCATTTGCAGGCCACAGTGAGACAAACAAGGCAAATTTGACAACGCATGCGATTCCGGTACACGCGGCATGGAAAATCCGGTCAGAGGTCCCAAGTCATGGCATCCGGCCAGACCGCAGTGTTGAAAGTCTGGGCAAACCTCCAACTCACAACATCCACCTAGAATCGTGTGCCGTGAGGGGTGTGCTCGGCATCTCTATGGACCTGACTATTGTGTTGCTTTGGCCGGCAAAAGAAAGATATCGGCTTCTATCGTTGATAAGATTACTTGAAGGTAACTCACGAGAAATGAAAGAATGAAACGTGTAGTCAATTCACCTTCTCAAACACCCTTTCACGATGATTTATCATAGTTTTAAATAGCCGGCTATAGCCTCGCTATAGCTCCGCTATAGCTGTTTGAGCATGTTGCCGCTAAATGATTTCATGTATAATTTGCCGCTATAGCCTCGCTATAGCCCGCTATAGCCCAGCTATAGCTGTTTTTGAGGGTTACCTCTATATGCCATAGCCCGCTATTTAAAACACTGTGATTTATTGAAGGAACATTTGTTATGCGCACTGGCCACTACTTACTTAACTTCTGGTGGCAGTTGGTCATTACGCAGTTGCAAACAGTTGGGAAAAAAAATCATTCACGAATAGAATCTCATGCCATCAAAAACAAATCGCCAAAGGAAGGTATAGGTAATGATCATTATGAAGGCAAATAGAAACACAACACGAACATGATCATTTACAGATAGTTGAGGAAAAATCCTTCAAATAGTCTACTTAACTTCTGAGGTGTAGTTGTTCTCTGCGCCAATTGCACTTGACTTCCATTTTAAGTTTCATATAGTTTGCTTAACTTGCAGGTTGGAGTTGGTCTCTGCGCCAGTTGGCGCAACGGGTCATCTAGTGCTTATCATAACATGCTGAAACAGAATCACTGAGATAAACATATGTACAAAAATAAAAACAAGTAGAGTTCATATCAACTTTTCCTTATCACGGTTATTTCATCAAATCATCATCATTATTGCCTTCCACTTGCACGACCGAATGATGTGGAAAATAATAACATAGTGCAAGTGTCACCGTGGACTAAGCTGAAATCTGCAAACAACTTTACACAAGGAGAAGACAAGGAAATTTTTGGTCTTTCTTTAGTTCAAGCATAAAGCACATAAGAGCCAATTCGGTAATTATTTTAGTTATCTTCTCCTTCTGGCATAAGACTCAAATCGACGCAAAAAACAAAAGAAACGATAGAGAGAAAAAGAGCAAAAATAAGCAAACTAAAGAAGCAAGAAAGAAACACACAAAAATATTTTTGAAGCTTTTGGTTTTCCTCAAGGAAGTGCAAGCGAAAGTTCAAATGAATAAAAAAACAAAAAGGAGAGAAAAATATTTACATCAAAGAACTTCAAACAAACAACAAAAGAAGAAAGAAGAAATCGTTTTGGATTTTCTTTTCTGAACCACGAGAAAGAAACAAACAAAAACAGAACATGGATAAACAAAGACACACCGACAAGTGTAGTGAATGTGAATGATAACATAAATGAAATGTCAGTGAGAAAACATACTCCCCCAAGCTTAGGCATTTGGCCTAGCTTGGCTTAATGCCATGGATGAAATCCTTCCGGTCCAGGTAGATACTGATAATCATATGGTCCTAGCTGAGGCACTCATGCCTCCCAGGGGTAAATCTCCTCAACATGTGCCGCTGCCAATTCATTCTTGTAGTTAGTGATGTTGGCTGGCATAATAAAATATCTTCCCCTAGCCTGTAGATCAAACAATGTAGGAGCAGGCAAAGTAATAATTTCATAGCACTCTCCTCAATGAATGCATGGCGCTTCATGGAAGCAAAATGTAGGTAATTCTCATGCAATTTAAAATCTTCCTGATGTCTAATGGGTACATTAAGGCATGTAGCAAGACAAGTAGCATAAACACCACCATAAATAATGCCCTTGGTTCTATTCTTACTTAGACGGCATGCAACAATTGCTCCCAGAGCATAAGTTCTATCACCATATAAAGCACTATGCAAAATAGTAAGATCTGGGGCGCTAAGCGTACCACTTTCTTGTCTAGCAGTCGAACATCTTCCTAAATATAAAGCAAAGTAATGCACATCCAGAAAATGCAGACTAGTGACTCTAGCTCGAGAAACTCCTCTAAATTATCCTACACATAATTCTGATATAAGTGCCTCGAACTCTTCAGGTCAAGGTTTAGTTGTGCTACCTTCCTAAGGAATCATCCAAACATTACAGAATTTAGCCAGAGTAATATTAAAAACTTGATCATACAGGTGAAACGAAACTCTAGGCACATGTGGTCCATGCGAGAATCCAAAATTTTGCACAAAGGTATTAGTGAGGAGATGATATAGTCGGCACTTATCTGCTAGGAAAGTGGTGAGACCTGCTCTTCCCACAAATTGTTCAAACTCCAATTTAATACCTTCTCCGTCCATAAAGGTCTCACAAGGCCATTGACATGGTCGAATATTAGCTCTTCGAGGAACATTGTATCTCAGTTCATGGTAGGCAGTTCTCGCGGTACTATGACTCGAGGAACCCCTAGAGAATAATCTCTTCATCCTTTCCCTTTTCTGAATTTTTTTAGCAACTCATAAAAAGTGAACAAAACTCAATATCGTTGATAGTAACAACTACCACAAGCTTCTAGAGGAAAAACCATGCATCAAAACTACTTGGAACCAGATAAGTTTGACATGCAAGCTCATTTTCATGGTCACCTATAGTAGAAAATTAAGCAAAGCATACTGAAATGATCGATATGGTCGACTAGAGGGGGGTGAATAGGCGACTAACAAATTTTAACTTCTTTTAACAATATTAAGGCTCAACAGGAAAGTAGGTTGTCTAGATATGCAACTAGATGGACAACCTATATGACAAGCACAACAACAACAAATGCAAGCACAAGATAAACGCACAACAAAAGCTTGCACAAAGTAAAGGCACGAAGTAACCGCAAGTGGAATCGATGGAGACGAGGATGTGTTGCCGAAGTTCCCTCCTTTGGGGGAGGTACGTCTCCATTGGAGAGGTATGGAGGCACAATGCTTCCCAAGATGTCACTAGGACCACCTTATTCTCCTCACGCCCTCGCACAATGCAAGATGCTGTGATTCCACTAGCGGTGCCCTTGAAGGTAGCGACCGAACCATTACAAACAAGGTTGGGGCTCTCTCCACAACTTAATTAGAGGCTCCCAACACTACCACAAAGCTTCACCACAATGGAATGTGGCTCCGAGGTGACCTCTTCTATCTAGGGTGCCCAAACACCCAAGAGTAACAAGATCCACTATGGATAGTAGGGGGAATCAAATTTCTCTTAGTGAAAGTGTAGATCAGAGCCTTCTCCTCCAAACCCTAGAGAATTAACAAGTTTTGATGGCTAGCGAGGGAGATCGGGCAAGTTTGAGCTTGGGCAACAATAGAGCAAATGGGGAAAAGAGAGGTTGGTCTTCTTGGGGAAGAAGACCCCCTTATATAGTGGGGGACAAAAATCGAACCGTTATGCACTTGGTCATGCACAAGCGGTACTACTGCTCAGAGGAGCGGTACTACCGCTAAGTGTGGTAGATCCATAGAGACCTGCAATTAGCAACACTATAAGAAGGGCTTGAGCGAGCGGTAACATAGCCAAACAAAGGTTTGCCTAGGTGGTGGAGGTTAGAGGCTTATCATGGCAATTGGGAGGCTTACAAACAAGTGGTAGGTAGCGAGACCAAATGATAGCATCGAGAGAACTAGCAAAGCAAAGTTAGTAATGGTATCCAAGGTAATAATCATCTTGCCTGGAATCCTGCTTTGAAGAAGAACGAATCCATGAAGCATAGTCGAACAAAATGTAGTTGAACAAGCATAGTCGAATGAATCCACGCACTCCGTATCGTAACCGAGAACTAACGAGAAGAAGCAAAACCGAAAACAAGCAAACGATATGGTAAACAAACATGACATGTTCATGGCATTATGCACAATCAAGTATGATGCATGTCATGTTTAAAGAGGCATGGCATGGCAAGGTGCAACAAGCAAATACTACACATTAAGTGAAGCTCAATATGCAAATGAAACTTCACATCCAAATATTTAGTTCACTCTCGTTTATGTACTCAACAAGTTTAAATGTTGTTAAACATGGCAAGAGGTGAAGCATAAGTAAACTACCTATCTAGGCAATTTAAATGTGGCCGGAAACAACATAAAGAAATTACGGAAAGACCCCATATGCAAAATTCGAATTTGGAACTGTTCTGCCCTAAATCATATTTTATAGTTGTTAAACAGAAAAGGAAAGTGCACCATGTTATTCTACACATTTGTTGGGTCCAATTACATATATAATTTATTTAATTCAGAGTTACAGTTATTTAGTTATAAAATAAACCATTTTAGAAAGTTATTAGTGCAAATTAATGCAAACAGCAACTTAAACATTGTCAGGGGGATGGCCCCCGGGTAGGCTCAACAAGACAAGACAACCTGTCGAGGCGTTCGGGCCGGCATGACTCCCTCGACTGGCTGGCCCCACGAACGGCTAGCCCCTCGGCCGGTTACGGCTAGGCCGGCTCCTCACGACCAGTGACCGACGAGACGGGTTGGCCTCCCTAGCCGGCCGGCGGCAGCCGGCAGCCGGCGAGGTCGGCGCCTGTCAAATCCGGCTGTACCAAGTGGGGGGACAAGACGTCCTCTACAGTGCCGCCAGATCAGCTGACCGTGCCTGCTCTTGTCAGGATGAGGTCGGTCTGTCAGGGGCATTAAATGCACCCCACTAGATGAATAGTTGTTAGAAGCTACTGCCATGATGGGACAAGGCGTACAAACCTTTTGACTTCGGTGTCGCCTGTCAGGCAGTCGGCAGGCCCCATGGCCGACCTGACTGGCAGCTGGCAGGGCCCACGGCCATCAGGGCCCGCAGCCGGTGGGCCCCACTGGAGCCAGAGCCACTGACAGTAGGGCCCCGCCCCTCTTTTTCTATCATTTGTAACCTGGGAGGTCAGGCTATAAGACCTCATGGGAGCCCCCCAGGGGGGTCGGACGGCTTTTCACACACACCCAGATACGCGAGGCAGAAGGCAGAGCCAGAGCTCTCTTCCTCCTCCACCCAACAGCTCCAGGAGCAACCATGTATTCTCTGTGATCTTCATAGGATCTTAGCAGGGGTAGGGGTGTTACCTCTCACGGAGGGCCCCGAACCTGGGTACGTCTCTGTGTTATCAGTGCTCGTGCTCAATCCTGCATCCGAACACCGTCGGCATCCAATGGCCCCAACCATTCGAGATAAGCCATCAGATGGCATCTGCCGTGCCACAACCATGACAGTTGGCGCCCACCGTGGGGCCTCCCGCGGCGCCGACCGGAGTCACTTTCTGGACAGGACCCTTCACTCCCTCCGGCGAGCGCATCGTGCATGGCCTGGTCAGCTGGTTTGGAGCATTCAACTGCGTGCGTAACAACGTGGCGCGCTTCACGGATGCTACCTTCCCTACAGGCGGCTCCATCATCCCATTCGGCCAGCACCATGTCTATGTCGCAGTCGTCACCAACGAGTACCCTCGCGAGGTGCTCAACTTTGCCGGCCCACTGCCGGCCGGTAGCCGCGATGACTCCGGCGATGTTGCGGATCTTTGCACGTGCCTGGAGGTACTGACCACCGGCTCACAGAATGCGGCCGCGGCCGGGGCCTCCCACGTCCGCCTGGAGCACTTGCGCACGCCCATCACGCTCAGCGCTGATCCAGCCGTCGCCACGGTTGAGCTCGAGGAGACGCGCAAGCGCCTCCTCGATGAGGCCATGGGGCTTGCCGCCACGCAGCGCCGGATGGCATCCGTGCTGCGTGAGTATGACACCGCCCACAACCTCACCCCGGCCGATGATGGGCCCAGCTAGCTCGGGGAGGTGCAGCACCGAGGGAGGGCCCTCGGCCAGATGCTGGGTGCGAACTGGCCCACCTACAGCACCCCCGTCAAGAACATGAGGGCGGCGGAGGCTGCCGCGGCTGAGCTAGAGCACCTGCAGGGCGAGGAGCTGCTGGAGCAGCAGTAGCGCATCCGCGACCTTGTGGCCACTGTGAACCGGCTGCAGGCGCAGTCGGAGCCATTTCAGCCAGCCGCCTCCGGCTCGAGGATGCCTCCTTCCCAGGCGGGCAACTGGTCGCCGGCTGGCGGGCCTCGGCGGATGCAACAGGCATCTTCCCTGCATGGCGACAAGCGCCGCAAAAGCCAGCCGTAGGGCAGCCGGGACAGAAGCAATCGTGACCCGTCGACTGTTAATAGTTGGGTGGACGAGCCGGCCGGTGGAGCTCGTCGCCAGCCTGCTCGGCGACCCCCGTCTGCGCGTCAGGACCGGCCGGCATCCACCGGTCTAGCTCTGGAGCTAGCGGTAAGCGAGCGCCTAGGGCCTCACGTTCCCCTCGACGAGTAGGATGCTCGCCACCGCATCGACCGGCTGGCACGGTCCCTGGCCTTGGAAGGGGAGAGCTCTGCCGGCCCGGCTTGCTTCGGGCCGCGCATCCGCGAGGAGCCTTTTCCCAAGGGCTTCACGCTTGCCTGTGACACCCCCAAATATAGTGGGGCCACCAAGCCAGAAGACTGGCTAACCGAGTACACCACCATTGTCGGCATCGCCGGCGGCAATAAGCATGTAGCGGTGCGCTACGTGCCCCTCCTGTTGCTCAGCTCGGCCCAGACGTGGCTGAACAGCCTGCCAGCCAACAGCATCAACACCTGGCTGGACTTCAAAGAGGCATTCATGCGCAACTTCGCTGGCACGTACAAGCGCCCTGGCCGGCCATGCCAGCTCTCCCTCTGCGTCCAGGACAAAGACGAGTCCTTCCGCGACTACCTCACGCGGTGGATGGAGCTACGCAACTACTGTGAAGGGGTCCACGAGGTGCAGGCAATCCAGTACTTCATCGAGGGCTGCCTGGATGGCTCCATGCTCAAGCACAAGCTCATAAGCGCAGAGCCGACGACCATGGCGGAACTCATGGTCATAGCGGACAAGTACGCTATGGTCGACTCAGTGATGAAAGTGCCAGTCCGCCTCAGTGCACCCGGCAAGGCGATCCAAGACCGGCTGGCTGGCCAACAACTGGCTAGAGATGGCGGCTCCAGCTCCGCGAGACGGCGCCAGAATGACCAAGGCAAATGGAAGGACGAGCAGCCGGACAGCTGCTACAGCAGCCGGCAAGTCACAGCCATGGAGGAGGAGCAACCGGCAGCTTCGGGTGGCAGCCGGCGTCAGTGAACCGGTGCAAAGGCATGGCAGCCCAAGCTCACATTCAAGCAGATGCTCGACGCGCCATGCTAGCATCACAGCGGCACGAAGCCGTCCAGGCACACCACCCGTCAGTGCAGCTGGACTCAGCGCCTGATGCGAGGCAACGCTCTTCCGCCTCCACCTCCGCCGCCTCCCCAGCCATCGGCTCCCGCAGCCAGAGGCAGCCGTGATGAATTCCCCTGCCAAGACACAGCCTACATTGTCTTCACCAGTGAAGGAGACGACAAGCGCAGCCTGCGCTGGCGTACACAGGAAGTAAACGCCATCGTCCCCCCATCCCTCAGTTCATGCACTGGTCTGAGAAGCCCATCACCTGGGGGCACGAGGACCACCCGGCTGTGATGCCCACGCCAGGCGGCTACGCAGTGGTCCTCGACCCTACCTTCATCTTCGAGAGGCTCACCTGCCGCTTCTCGCAAGTGATGATTGACGGCGGGAGCAGCATCAACATCCTCTACCGTGACACCATGCTCAAGTTGGGGATCAAGGAGTCCCAGCTCCAGCCCAGTCCGATGGTGTTCCACGGCATCGTGCCGGGACACTCTTGCTCCCCCATCGGCAAGATCCGGCTGGATGTCCTATTCGGCACCAAGATGCACTTTCGCCGCGAGCCAATCTGGTTCGAGGTGGTGGATTTAGACAACCCTTACCACACACTCTTGGGCTGGCCCGCACTCGCCAAATTCATGGCAGTGCCCCACTACGCGTACCTGAAGCTGAAGCTGCCGGGTCCCAAGGGCATCATCACCATCGCCGGTGACTACAAGAAATCCCTCAAGTGCACCGTGGTCAGCTCCAAGCTGACCGAGTCACTGGTCATAGCCGAAGAGAGGTGCCAGCTCGACCGGCTCGTGGCCCTGTCGAGTGATGTCTCTATATTTTATGCATTTTTAGAGCTCATTTGTTGCACGTTCTCTTCATATATTATGTCCCATTGAACCAAATAGTTGTCCACTGTGCATGTTTAATGGTTTTTACACTTTCCCTTGTGAGCATTGTGCATTTAGTATTTTATTTGTTTTCTTTATTTTCTTGTGTCTACAAGTGTTTTGGAGCAACCTAGGACCAAGCACGGTCAAAGGACCAAGGATGGGTTCGATACGGAGTCACCCAGGGGCTAGACTTAGCCATTTCGGAGGTCGGAAAAGGTCATTTTTTCAAAGTGCTCCAAATGAAAATCTAAGCCCAGAAATTGATCAGCGTCATTCATATGAATCCAACGAGCCCAAGAAGATCAAAATTGGAGTCCGTATGAAGAAATGGCGGCCGATTTACCGGAGGACCATAGAACAGAAGACGGCGTACCATACGACAATCCAAGGTCGTATGGATGGCCGTATGACATCCAGACAGCTCCGAAAGTTGCCCTTCTAGATGGGATTCTTCACAAATTTTTTCCCCGTTCGATCCCGCGAGATCCTTGGCTCGTAAAGAAGAGATTGGGAGAGGTTTTGGCTCATCTTGAGCCCTTGGATGAAGCCCATCAAGAGAGGAGGCTAGGGAGGCTCTTTATATAAGTCATCTACAACCCTAGCCGCCACATTCATCTATCAATCATCCATCCATCATCACCAACACATCCATCTCCATCTCCATTGCTGCTCCATCCACCACCATATAGGAAGGGACAAGACCAAGGGGAAGAAGAGGAGGCTCCACCACCATGAGCACCAGCCTTTGGGCCAGTGCCCTCTCCATCGCGCCGGTGCCATCACCACAATCATCTTCACCGCGCCGCCACTGCCATCATCACCACCATCGCCTTCTCCCTTCACCGGCTTGATGCCGGCTTGTAACTTGACCCTCTCCTTTATGTTTGAGTAGATGTATCTGTTCTCAAGGATACGGATGAACTACTTTATGATTAGAACTATTATGATTTCAATGCGATCCAATATGCCCTTGTTCATGTCTGAGTTAGTATTCTCGCGAGTGTTGAGAGGAGGCCTCGCTCACACTATTGCCTTTATTGGCCGTGGAGGAACTACTGCCGTGCACTGGTTAGGATGTTGGGGTAATTTGGGGTGGCAATAAAATCCTCGAGTCCGAGTCTTTGCAATTGATAGGGGAGTTCAGGTAAACCCATATCTGGCTGCGTCCACGGGGAAACCCTTAATTGATCGTATGTGATAACCGGCGTGGGGAAGCTATGGTTGGTGGCATATGTGGCATGAAGTCTACATTAGAGTAGAACATGTTCTGTACCGGGAACCGCCCACTTATGCATATGAAGAGTGGATAGAGGATACGATAGAGAGTGTTTGCTCCGCACTTGCTGCGCAGGTCATATTTGTAGTGATGACTTCGGAGTCCTAGAGAGCACTTTACTACTCAAGCACTTTCACCACTAACGTAGTATATTTTTATTCCTGATTTTACCTTATTGTTCTTAGAGTAGTAAACCCTTTTATCCAGTTCCCTAGCAACTTGTAGAATAGGCTATTTCCAAACTCCGGTTTGGGTGCGTACGTAGCTGCGTTAAGTGACAGTGTGGTTGCGGGGTTTGTGGTGCCTTCCTATTTGCTCCCTGTGGGTTCAACACTCTACTTATCACAACAAAAGTGCTACAACAGCCCTGTGCACTTGCAGGCCATCAAGCATTTTCTAGCGCCGTTGCCGGGGAGCATAGCGCTTGGTTATTACTTACCCGCTCGCACATAGTTTATTTTTGTTTGTTGCTATTTATCTTACTATTTTTCCTTTAATCCAAAAATACCAAAAATATGTCTTGCCCTCAGATGTCTTCTGCAAATGCTGCAATTGAACAAACCGAGAAGAGAGGAATGACGTATGCCCATTACCGGTATTCTTTTAAAGGTCTTGATGTGGAACAAAATTTAAAGTTACTGAATTACTACGCTGAAGGTATATTTAAATTCCCTACTTTTGTGAGTATTGTAAGTCTAATGAACATATGAGCTTTAGCTGCAAGTTCCACCCTTGCCATATTATATCGTCATACAGTCGTGATGATTATCCTTTTGATTATGTTGAAATGATTGAGGAGCAAGTACTATTCCTTAGAACCTGTGAACTTATGACAAGGGTAGAAGAGCTTACTCCGTATTATCCAGAGGTTTCTAGATATAAGAGGTGCTTGGCGAATATCCATGACTTTTGCATTACTAATAATTTTAACAAAAATATTTCTTTCATGGAATATGAGAAGCGGTTTGCCGTGATCTTCGAAGGCTCTCAATTGCTGGAAAATAACCTCATAAAAGAAACCGAGGAAATACTCGAGTGGTGGGAGAAAAATACACTGGAAGCTACATTCCAGGAAGTATGTCTAGGAGACAAGAAGGAAAATGAACATGGAGATGAAGGAGGGAAAGGCCGCCTTCCGACAACTCCTACCGATCATGGTAACTTTCTAGACACAATTAATGCCCAGCTCGATGATCATTTATCATATCTACATTGTGTTAGAGCTTTCATGGAACCTATTGAAACAATGCTTGAATGTTCTCCACCGGAGGATATTGTGAGAGTCGATGTTTCAAAGTTATTTGTTGTACCTGAACTAGATATTGCCATTGTTCCCGATGTGCCCTCGATGACTCCCTTTGATGAAACGCCAATTGGCATTCACCTTAAGGATGAGATAGCACAAAAGGAGGGTGAATTACTTGCATTATGAGAAATATCAAAAAGTGATGCAACCACAATGGTGGCTGATCATTCCTCGTTACCTGTGGATTTGTCAATATTGGACAAACCCCAAATTGATTATTCAGAAATTGATCTTGATGATATATGGGCTGACTTTCTGCAGGCTCTCCATAGACCTCCTTTGGAGAGTAAATTGCAAGGTCTTATAGATGATAATTGCCTTGATATAGAATTTGCAAATTTGGATACTAATATTCCTAGGTACACTGAAGAAGAAGAAGAAGAAGAAGGTTATAATTTCCTTGCTGCTCCATATCCTCTTTGTTTTAAAAAATATTGTCAAATTGCAGCTACTAATCTTTCAGGCATCTCAGCTGAACCGTGTGCATCGATACTCGCCAAAGAGCGAGTTTGAATTTACTTATATGATGTCGATGCACCGTAAGCGAGTGCACCTCCGACCGAGCTCTACTATGAGGTGCTCCCAACCCTGGTCGGAGGTAGGTCTCACACTCGGGGTTGAAATCCCTTGGGATCCGGGTGGATGACTTTATGGAGCACCGAAGCCTAGCTATATGGCTATAAAGAAAGCACTGCCTGGGAGGTAACCCGAAAGTCCGTAGGTGTCTTTCTTAGCTTTGTGTCTTGAGTCTAGTTGCATTCATGTTGCATTGGCACTTTTATTTTCATTTTGCGTAGTTGCTATTTGAGTTGATTTCAATAGTTTTCATTGGTAAAAAATTTAGCATGTTGGTAGCCTGTATTTTGTTGCATATCTCCTTCTATTTTTATTGCGAATATGCTATGTGCCTAACGTGAGAAGGAAGCACAAAAATTTTCATGCAGTTCTGCAGCTCCAGAAGAAAAGACGGCATTGCATGCGACCGTACTTGGTCGTATGGGCGCTCGTGGCCACAGGCACCAGAAGGATCAGAGTGAAAGACAGCCTATCATGCGAGCAACCTCACTCATACGGGCGGTCGTATAAGCTGGCGGCCACAAAGGAGCAGTTCACAGAGCATAAGACGGCGTATCGAGCGAGCGCTGGTGCTCGTACGAATGGTCGTATGCCATGTACACCCCGAGGAAGAAATTTGCAGAATGAAATACGGTGTTTCATACGACCAAACCTGGTCGTACGGGGGCTCGTATGATAGGGTGGCGCAGGGCATTGTTTACCAGAACGCATGACGGTGTGCGGTCGTATGAGCGCTCGTATGAGGGTAAAAATACCTCCAATTGATTCTTTTTCGACGTCTGAGGTCGCTGGGTATTTTTTAACTAATCATTTTCTTTCTAATTAGTGTTAATTACCTCTGAAACTCTGTAACCAATAATTCTCTTTAGTAGCTATGTTTTTCTTTGCTTCTTTTTGCCGGTTGGCCGTTCGTATACCGAATCGATGGTTTTATTTCGTGTGTTATTTTCGCAGGGGCTTGGACCTTACGTGGTGACATGTATGGTATAGTGCCAACCGTATAAAGATCCACACAAGCCGCTTGGTTGCTTCAACAAGATGAACTTCAACTACAAGTGCCCGGTAAAGTTTTCCGATACAAACCTCGCTCGAATAAAAGTTGCTTAGTTGTGAGTTTCTCGCCTTATGTGAGGATCTTCTTTTTAGGTAGGCACATAGGAGATTGCACACTTGTGTTTTTATCTTGTCACACACACACACTTCATTCAAATCTAGGAGTACCCACGGATTGCTAGGCTAGTTCATCATCTTAAGCATGGTGCTTAGGTAGATGAACCAATCATATGAGGCATATATTTTTATCACTTGTGTTGCTAATCCTTTGTGCTATAAAAAAATGATGAAAAACCACAAAAGCACAAAAATACTTTGTTTCCTTTTTAGTTCTTCTCTAGCAGGTTCTATTGGAGGGCAGCCACTGGACCACAACAAGGAGATCACATGAAGCAAGGTCCATGCCTATTAGAAGAGAGGTCATATGCACCTCAACGGTAAAAGTGTCTAACCCTTTGCTTAACTAAGCTTAGGGGAGGTAACCACTTCTCACGCTCTCTTTTAATAAACTGCACTTTCTTTTCTCTTTCATAATTTTCCCTAGTTTAGTTCTAAGCATGGGGAGGTTACTTTTGCATGTGTAGTGTCTTGTGCAATGCTCTAGATCATCATATGGTTTTCGTGCATTCGTGTGTCCCGCTATTTTGACATGGTTGCTTTGCATTTGTTTTACTTAGCATGTGAAAATATTGTTATCTTCTGAAAAATATTGACATGTTCTTTTATCAAAAACCCAATAAAGGAGTCCTTTGAGCTGTTGCCTTTCTTTCACCTAATAACATAAGTTGGGGACTCTAGTGGTGGCTTGATTAGCAGTTGAATGATTGTAGAGGCTTTTTGCTGATGGACCCAGCATCTTTGGTTGATCCGAGATGTGCAACGGGGTTTATCTCCGCCAAACTATCCCCTCGGGGTACTTAGCTATTGAGTCTTATGCAACATGACACCGCGATACTCTTGTATAGTGTTTGAGTTCTTTATGACTAAAGCAAGTTCGAAGCCTTTTTGCACTTCCATTCATCTTTTATTTGCTAGCCTCTACGGTACCGTGCATTACCCACTCTCACATTGAGACTTGGCGCATACTTCGCAGGTACAGCCAAACCCGTGGGAGGACTTTCTCTTGTTCTCCTACACATAAAACACCTCATCTCCACAAAACAGCCACCATACCTACCTACATGGCATTTTCATAGCCATTCCGAGCATATCGCCATGCACTACCATCATATTACATTACATGATTAGATACATGTCTTCATTTGCCTGGCATGATCATAGTATGGCTAGCTCGATATTTTCATGGCTTGTCCGTTTTTTGATGTCTATGCTACGCCGGATCATTGCACATACTGGTACACTGCCAGAGGCATCCATCATATAGAGTTTCTCTCATGTTTTCAGATTTGAGGTATGATTACATTCAGTTGAAGTGAGTCATTGTAAAGTGTGATGATCACCATTATTAGAGCATTGCCCCAGTGAGGAAAGGAATGGTGGAGACTTATGAGTCCTCGAAAAAGTGAGGATGAGGTCCATGAGACTGTTCAAAAAAAATGATGAGAGAAAAGAGAGAAGGGGCATGCTACTATCCTTTTACCACACTCGTGCTTCAAAGTAGCACCACTTGATGCATTGTTAAGTAAAAAGTTTCATGAGCTTCATGTTTCATACTAGTGGGGAACCTACATTATAGAACCTGGCTTGTATATTCCGATGACGAGCATCCTCAAAAGCTAGAGGTCTTCATGAGCAAGCAAGTTGGATGCACCCCCACTTAGTCCATAGAAGAGCTTTCACATATTCATAGCTCTATGTGCATCCTAGTTATATGGCGATCACTACTCCTTGTGTTAACATCGATCATAAGGCCTTCTCCATAGTCTAGTGGTCAGTTGCGTTGATGCAAGACTTTTTTTTTGACTTCTCAAAACCCCAATCATTATTCTATTTTTCACTTAAGTGCGAGGCATAGGCTTGTGCTCAGTGCTGCATAGGTAGTTGAGTGGTTGAATAACATAGACAGACGATCTTGCTATTGTACCTGGTATGCCTCGGGTTGGTGTTTTTGAAGCGATCGCTGATGCATGATTTCTTTTGTTTATGATAGTCATTGTTGTGTTCCTTTGACCTTCTGTCTAAACCTTTGGCAATGGGAATTTGGGCTCCACAAAAATATTTCCCTCTTTCTTGACCTCCATGGCAATGGAACTAAGGGGATAGCATGTATTACTCCCTTGCTGGTTAGGTTTTGCATGCTTGCACGATGAACATGGATATCAATTTCGGGGTTTGGTTCAATGTATGCTTTAGAGTTGGTAGCAGTGAGCTTTTGGTAGTCAAACTTCTTACTCAAGGACGAGCAAGGTTTAAGCGTGGGGAGGTTGATGGCTCTATATTTTACGCATTTTTAGAGCTCATTTGCTGCATGTTCTCTTCATATATTATGTCCCATTGAACCAAATAGTTGTCCACTGTGCATGTTTACTGGTTTTTACACTTTCCCTTGTGAGCATTGCACATTTAGTATTTTATTTGGTTTTATTTGTATTCTTTGTTTTCTTGTGTCTACAGGTGTTTTGAAGCAACCTAGGACCAAGCACGATGAAAGGACCAAGGATGGGTTCGATACGGAGTCACCCAGGGGCCAGACTTAGCCATTTCGGAGGTCGGAAAAGGTCATTTTTCCAAAGTGCTCCAATTCAAGATCTAAGACCAGAAATGGATCGGCGTCATTCATACAAATCCAACAAGCCCAAGAACGTCAAAATTGGAGTCCGTATGAAGAAATGGCGGCCGATTTATCGGAGGACCACAGAACAGAAGACGGTGTACCATACGACCATCCAAGGTTGTATGGATGGTCGTATGACATCCAGACAGCTCCGAAAGTTGCCCTTCCAGATGGGCTTCTTCACCGATTTCGTCTCCGTTCGATCCCACGAGATCCTTGGCTCGTAAAGAAGAGATTGGGAGAGGTCTTGGCTCATCTTGAGCCCTTGGATGAAGCCCATCAAGAGAGGAGGCTAGGGAGGCTCTTTATATAAGTCATCTACAACCCTAGCCGCCACATTCATCTATCAATCATCCATCCATCATCACCAACACATCCATCTCCATCTCCATTGCTGCTCCATCCACTACCATAGAGGAAGGGACAAGACCAAGGGGAAGAAGAGGAGGCTCCACCACCGTGAGCACCGGCCTTCGGGCCGGTGCCCTCTCCATCGTGCCGGCACCATCACGACCATCATCTTGACCGCGCCGCCGCTGCCGTCATCACCACCATCACCTTCTCCCTTCACCGGCTTGATGCCAGCTTGTAACTTGACCCTCTCCTTTATGTTTGAGTAGATGTATTTGTTCTCATGGATACGGATGAACTACTTTATGATTAGAACTACTATGATTTCAATGCGATCCAATATGCCCTTGTTCATGTCTGAGTTAGTATTCTCGCGAGTGTTGAGAGGAGGCCTCGCTTGCACTATTGCCATGATTGGCCGTGGAGGAACAACTGTCGTGCACTGGTTAGGATGTTGGGGTAATTTGGGGTGGCAATAAAATCCTCGAGTCCGAGTCTTTGCAATTGATAGGGGAGTTCAGGTAAACCCATATCTGGCTGCGTCCACGGGGAAACCCTTAATTGACCATATGTGATAACCGGCGTGGGGAAGCTATGGTTGGTGGCGTATGTGGCATGAAGTCTACGTTAGAGTAGAACATGTTCTGTACCGGGAACCACCCACTTATGCATATGAAGAGTGGATAGAGGATACGATAGAGAGCGTTTGCTCCACACTTGCTACGTAGGTCGTATTTGTAGTGATGACTTCGGAGTCCTAGAGAACACTTTACTACTCAAGCACTTTCACCACTAACGTAGTATATTTTTATTCCTGATTTTACCTTCTTGTTCTTAGAATAGTAAACCCTTTTATCCAGTTCCCTAGCAACTTATAGAATAGGCTATTTCCAAACTCTGGTTTGGGTGCGTACTTAGCTGTGTTAAGTGACAGCGTGGTTGCGGGGTTTGTGGTGCCTTCCTATTCGCTCCCTGTGGGTTCGACACTCTACTTATCACAACAAAAGTGCTACAACAGCCCTGTGCACTTGTAGGCCATCATCGAGTGAGCAGCCGGCCGTGCCGGAGAGGCTGAAGCAGCTGGCTGAAGAGGCGGCTTTCCAGCCATCCAAGGATACCAAGAGGGTCCAGCTCGACCCGACCAACCCAGACCAATGCGTTGTCATGGGCGCCCGCCTCGACAACAAATAGGAAGGCGAGCTCGTCGACTTCCTCCGTGAGAATCGGGATATCTTCGCATGGTCCCCCAAAGACATGCCAGGTGTCCCGAGGGAGTTCACCAAGCACCACCTCCACGTCCGGCCGGATTCCAAGCCAGTCTGGCAAGCGCTCCGCCGCTTCTCCGAGGAGAAGTGAAGAACCATCGGTGAAGAGATCGCCCGGCTGCTCGCAGCCGGCTTCATCATGGAAGTATTTCACCCAGTGTGGCTGGCCAACCCATTCCTGGTGCTGAAGAAGAATGGGACCTGGCGCATGTGTATCGACTACACCAGCCTAAACAAGGCATGCCCCAAGGACCCCTTTGCTCTTCCCCGTATTGATCAGGTCATCGATTCCATGGCCGGCTGTGAGCTACTGTCTTTTCTAGACACCTACTCAGGCTACCACCAAATTGTGCTGGACCCGGCCGACCGGCTCAAGACGTCCTTCATCACCCCGTTCGGGGTATTTTGCTACATCACCATGGCCTTTGGCCTGAAGAATGCAGGCGCCACTTTCCAGCGCTGCATGCAAAAGTGCTTTCTGCCGTAGATCGGCCGGAACGTGCACGTGTACATCGATGACATCGTGGTGAAGACCAAGCAACGCCTCACCCTCCTGGACGATCTCAAGGAGACGTTCGCCAACCTGCGCAAGTTCTGGATCTGGCTGAACCCGAAGAAGTGCGTATTCGGCGTGCCAGCTAGCCAGCTCCTTGGGTTCCTCATTTCAGAGCGAGGGATCAAGGCGAACCCCGAGAAGATGAAGGCTATTGAGCGCATGCGCAAGCTGGCTCGGCTGCGGGACGTCTAGAAGTTCACCGGTTGCCTGGACTCCCTCAATCGGTTCGTCAGCTGGCTGGGAGAGGGGGCGTTACCCCAATACTAGCTGATGAAGAAGACGACTAAATTCGACTGGACACCGCAGGCGGACGAGGCCTTCTGCGACCTCAAGCACATGCTCTCCACCGTACCCATCTGCGCCGGCTGCCAAGGAGCCCATGATGATGTATGTAGCTGCCACCACTCGCGTGGTCAGTGTGGTGCTGGTGGTGGAGCTCCCTGTGGTGGGCAAGGTGCAGCCGGTACAGTGGCCTGTGTACTACCTGAGTGAGGTGCTCTCCCTCTCCAAGCAGAACTACCCCCACTACCAGAAAATGTGTTATGATGTGTACCTGGCGGCCAAAAATCTCAAGCAGTATTTCCAAGAGCACGCCATGACAGTGGTGAGCACGGCCCCCCTCGGGGAGATCATGGGCAGCCGGGACGCCTCCTGTCGGGTCGCCAAGTGGGCCATCGAGCTGGCTGCCCACACCATCCTCTACGAGCCATGCACAACCATCAAGTCTCAGGCGCTGGCTGATTTCCTCGTCGATTGGGTGGAAACCCAGTACTTGCCGCCGCCTCCGGACTCCATGCATTGGCGGATGCATTTCAATAGCTCCAAAATGCACGCCGGCTTGGGAGCCGACATCATCCTCTCCTCCCCCAAGGGAGACCGGCTGAAGTACGTGCTACAGATCCACTTCGCCGCCTCCAACAATGTGGCAGAGTATGAGGCCCTCACCGACGGCCTCCGGCTGGCCATGGAGATTGGCATCCGGCACATCCTCTGCTTCAGAGATTCTGACCTGGTGGTGCAGCAAGTCACTAGCAAGTGGGACACCAGGGATGCCAACATGGCCAGTTACCATTTCCGGGTCCTGTAGATGTGCGGCAGCTTCGAGGGCTGTGAGTTCCACCACATTCCTCGAGCCGACAACGAGGCGGCGGACACGCTGGCAAAGATCGGCTCCAGCCAGCAGGCCATTCCAGCCGGTGTCTCCCTCGAGCATCTGCCCAAGCCCTCCATCAAGCCCTCCCCAGACTCCGAATCCATCTTCATCCCGGCCAACTCGGGGAGCGCCGGCTCGGGCAATCAGCCGGCCGCCGGCCCGATGCTCCCGGGGGCTGCCGTTTTCATCTCAGGGGTTGCCGACTCAAGCCCGGGGACTGTCGTCTCCAGCTCGGGGGTTGCCGCCTTGAGACCGAGGGCTGTCGCCTCAAGCCCGGGGGCTGCTACCTCAAGCCCGGGGGATGCCGCCTCAAGCTGAGGGGCTGCTGCCTCAAGCCCGGGGACTACCGTCTCCGGCTTAGGTGCTCCCGGTCCAGCCGTCCCCATGAAGGCGGCGGTCCTGACGGTGATTGAGCTGCCATCTTAGGCACAGCCGATCCTCTCCTTCCTCGTGAATGGAGAGCTCCCCACAGACAAGGTCGTGGCCCGGCAGATCCAGCGTCGGGCTCCTGCCTATACCATCATCAATCGCGAGCTCATCAAGCGCAGCATGTCTGGCGTTTTCCAGCACTGTGTCGAGCTGGACAAGGGCGACGGATCCTAGAAGACATCCACCAGGGGGGGTGTGGCCACCATGCTTCCTCAAGGGCTATCGTGGCAGAGGCTTTCCACCATGGTTTCTATTGGCCGACCACTCTGGAGGACGCCAAGCAGCTGGTCCTCAAGTGCAAAGGCTGCCAGCGCTTCAGCTCGAAGAGCCCACTACTAGGAAAAGGGCTATAGCTGATATGGACATTAATGGCGCACCATGTATATAGCAGTGGCGCACCAGATACAGGTGCGCAGCAGTGGCGCACCACATACCTGGTGCGCCATTAATGTCCTCATTACTAATGGCGCACCAGGCACACGGTGCGCCATTACTAGCAAATTTTATTATTTTTTATTTTTCCAAAACTATTAATGGCGCACCAGCGCACAGTGCGCCATTACTAGTTTTAACTATTAATGGCGCACCACACGCTCCGTGCGCCACTACTAACAATTTTTTTTTACTGTTTTTTTCAAAACTAGTAATGGCGCACCTGTGTGAAGTGCGCCATTACTAGTTCAAACTAGTAATGGCGCACCACAACCACGGTGCGCCACTACTAACAATTATATTTTTTTTTGCAAAGCTAGTAATGGCGCACCCCTAACTGGTGCGCCATTAGTAACCAGGGTTACTAATGGCGCATTTTTAGGTGGTGCGCCATTAGTAACCTCAGACCAGCTAGATATTTTGGACAGCCACACCTACCACACTCACTTTCCCCACTTCATTCTCTCCACCTCCTCCTCCAAGCTTGTCTCGGCTGCCTCCTCCTCCTCACCTCATTTGCACCATAGATTCACCCAAATTAAGTGGTTAAATTACCTTTTTTTGATAGGTAAGTAAGGGGAAAGCTTTCTTTAATTATGTTGTAGATATACTTTTTTCTCCCTCCAACAACATGCACATGCACTTTTTATGGCCTAGATCTACGTATGTTTGTGGTGTTGCATATGTTTGTGTTTGCAGATACCGGTATTTGAAATGCGATAGTTGCCAATATTTTGCCGGAATGTTGATTCATTTCCGTTTCGGCGAGAATTTGGCACTATGCATTCTTTTTGGTCCTATTTTTAGGCAAAGTCATGCCAAATTTTTTCTTGGTTCTAAAATATTGTTTTGCTCTACCCCGCAGGCGACCATGGTCCACACGATGACCGAAGGCATCGTGAATAGGTTTTTGAGCTCCGCGAAGGCCGAGATGCTTCAAAAGAACGAGACGGAGATAAGATGTCCGTGTCGAAGATGCAAGCTGAAGAGCCTTATTACGGACCCGGATTTCGAACAGGTGCGGGACCACCTGCTCTTGCGTGGTTTCATGGATGGCTATCGGTGGCAAGATGATGAAGATGACTATGAAGTCGTCCATGGGGGCCGGGCAAGAAATGAGGAAGGGCAGCAAGATAACCGCGGCGGCGAGGGCGGGTGAGAAGACGAAGAATCTCCAGGACATGATCACGACGGTGATGCAGTACACAGTCATCATGAAGAAGATGCCGGACATGATGATGAGGAAGATCAAGACGAAGGGCATGATCATGACGATGAAGATGCCGGAGCAGACGACGATGGACCATCGATGGGCTGGGTGCAGGACCCTCATATTCAAGAGCTGCTTCTCAAGCAGACGGATAACGCAAGAGCTGCCGCCCAAGAGAAAGCCAAGCTGGATCAACTGGAGATAGACGCGGTTACTCCATTGTATTAAGGATGCAGGCCCGAGGATACCCGCCTAAAAGTAACGCTCATGGCTCTGGAGATGAAGGTAAAACACAAAATGACCGACGCATGCTTCGATGAGAACATGTCATTCTGGCACGAACGTCTTCCCAAGGGGAACAAGTGCCCGATCAGTTTCGAGGAGGCGAAGAAAATCGTGTGTCCTCTGGATTTACCGCACATGAAATACCATGTGTGCATGAACGATTGCATCATTTATCGGGACGAGCACGCGGAGTCTACCATATGTCCGGTGTGCGGCGTCACTCGATACAAGAAGAGGAAGAAAGCTCCTCGAAAAGTGGTGTGGTACTTTCCGATCACTCCTCGTCTGCAGCGGTATTTCGCGGACCCTAAGGCAGCAAAGCTCCTACGTTGGCACGCGGATAGGGAGGAGAAGAAGCGAGAAGATGACGGAAATGATCCGGAGATAAATAAAAAAGACAAGATGCTGAGTCACCATAAGGATGCGAGCCAGTGGCAAGCGTTGAACTTCGAATACCCAGATTTTGGGGACGATCCAAGGAACATCGTGCTGGGCGCGAGCACCGATGGAGTCAATCCGTTTGGCAGCCAGAGAAGCACACATAGCACCTGGCCTGTGTTTGTGTGGATGTACAACCTTCCCCCCTGGAAGTGCATGAATAGGAAGTACATTCATATGAGTATGCTAATTGAAGGGCCGAAACAACCAGGGAACGACATCAATCTGTATCTGGGGCTGCTGAAAGAGGAGCTAGACACGCTGTGGAAAACGCCAGCCAATACGTGGGACGCCACAGAGAAAGAATATCTCCCTATGAGAGCCGCACTGCTCACGACGGTGCAAGACTATCTCGGTAACGGATATGTCGCGGGGCAGGTGGTCCACGGATTTCGTGCATGCGTCAGGTGCATGGATGACACAACGTATCGCCAGCTAGATAGAGATCCCGGGTCTTCGAAAACCGTGTTCATGGGACATCGAAGGTGGCTTCGCGATGATGACTCATGGAGAAAACGCAAGGATCTGTTCGATGGTGAAACCGAACCCCGAAGACGCCCGCGTACGAGGAGCGGCGAGGAAATAGACGAGCTGTTGAAAAATTGGAAAGAGTGCCCACCGCCGGGAAAGAAGCAAAAGGCGCCAGAGCCGCTGCTGAAGGTATGGAAAACGAGGTCGGTTTTCTGGGACTTGCCGTACTGGAAGATCCTCCGTGTGCCTCACAGCCTTAATGTCATGCATATCATGAAGAACGTGTGCGAGAGTCTGCTTGGCACCCTGCTCAACATGCCAGAGAGGACCAAAGATGGGCCGAAAGCAAGGGCAGACTTGAAATCAATGGGCATCTGGGAGGAGCTTCACGCTAATGATGATGAGGCGACGGACACGGAAAGTCGTCGCAAAGGCAAAAAGGCCAAGAAGATCGGAAATGACTGCCCTCCCGCGTGCTTCACTCTAAGTCAGGAGGAGATCGAGCAGTTTTTCACCTGCCTCATAGGAGTAAAACTTCCTTACGGTTACGCGGGGAAGATAAGCAGATACCTAGACTCAGCGAAGCAGAAGTTCAGCGGGATGAAGTCTCACGACTGTCACGTGCTGATGACGCAGATACTTCTAGTTGCAATCCGTGGGATCATGGACGCGCACGTCCGTGAAACGCTATTTGGCCTATGCAACTTTTTCGACGTCATCTCTCGGAAGTCGGTTGGCGTGAGGCAACTCAGAAGGCTACAGGAAGAGATCGTGGTGATACTATGCGAGCTTGAGATGTACTTCCCGCCCGCATTCTTCGATGTTATGGTGCATCTGCTGGTCCATATCATGGAGGATATCATCCAACTCGGGCCGACGTTCCTGCACAGCATGATGCCATTCGAAAGGATGAATGGTGTCATCAAAGGATACGTTCGCAACATGCCACGTCCAGAGGGAAGCATAGCCAGGGGCTTTCTAACCGAAGAGTGCATCTCCTACTGCACGAATTATCTAGGCATCGAGAACCCCGTTGGTCTGCCCGTCAACAGGCACCTCGGCAGGCTCGCTGGATGGGGTCACCGCGATGGTCGCCGCGAAATGCATGTCGACTTGGAGGGTCGACTCGCCGACTTTGAAAGAGCAAACCTAGTCACGCTACAACACATAGACGTGGTCGATCCTTGGGTGGTAGAGCACAAAACCTTTATTGAGAAGACGTACAATAACCGAGGCCAACAGAGGACGGACGGAGATATAATCAAAGAGCACAACTCATGTTTCACGCGTTGGTTCAAGGAGAAGCTTCTGTCATACCCTTTACATGAGGATTCTTCCGCGGAAGAAAAACTCATATTCGCCTTGTCACAGGGCGCCGAGCACAACCTGATGACCTATGAGGCGTACGATATCAACGGCTACACATTCTACACTGAGGAAAAGGACATGAAGAGCGATGGTTATCAGAACTCCGGGGTAACGATGGAATCCTACACCGGTAATGACAAGGACAGATACTACAGAAGGATCGAGGAGATCTGGGAGCTGAGCTACGCTGGAGAGAAGGTCCCGATGTTCCGTGTCAGATGGGCCAAGAGCGTCCTAAAAGAAGACCGGTATTTCACCACCATGGTTATACCCGAAGCCAAATCCAAGACCACGGGCGCAAACGTCACCGCGAAAAATGAGGCATGGGTACTGGCTTCCCAAGTGGACCAATGCTTCTTCATTACCGACCCGTCAAAGCCCATTCGTGTTGTCGTGAGGAGAGGCAAAAGGAAGATCATCGGAATGGATGGAGTCGCCAATGAGCAAGACTTCGACAAGTACGGCGACCCGAAGATGGAACATGACGACGACGATGAAGTGCCATACACCACAAGAAGAAGCAGGACCACCCTACCTAAAGGACGTCCGTTCAACAGAAGAACTCCATTTGCGAAAAAGAAGGGCAAGAAGATTGTGAAAAGATAGCTAGCTAAGATCGATTGTATTTAAATCGTAGTCTTCATTTCTCGATTGTATTTCGGCATATGGAAATGGGCGGCACTTTTTGAATTCATGAATATTTTGAAATCTGATGATATTTTTTCATATTCATAAATGTTTTCTAAAAAATTATTAGATGCAACTAAAAATCCAAAAAAAAAACAGTTAGTAATGGCGCACCAGGGGAGGGTGAGCCATTGCTATGAAGGTATTTATGGCGCACCTGAATGAGGTGCGCCATTGATATACACATTTTTATTTATATTTATTCTTGTATTTTATTTTTCAGTGTTCCTTTTCCTGCTTAAATTTCATGGGCACTTTTTGAATTCATGAATATTTTTTCAAATTTGATGATATTTTTTCATATTCTTAAAATGTTTTACCAATTCACAAATGAATGCAAACTAAAAACCCAAAAAAAAAATTACTAATGGCGCACCGCTAGGTGGTGCGCCATTGCTATCCAAAAAAAAAGTTACTTATGGCGCACCGCTAGGTGGTGCGCCATTGCTATCCAAAAACAAAAGTTACTTATGGCGCACCGCTAGGTGGTGCGCCATTGCTATCCCTCCCCCCACTAAAAAAATCAAATTCGCCAGATCCCCCTTCCCTCCCTCGCCAGATCCCCGCGGCTGCTCCACCGCCGCCGGCGACCCCCCGCACCCGCTCCGACGACCGCCGCGCCCGCTCCGACGAGGTGCACTGCCCACTGCTTCTTCCTCCTGGACCACCAGCTGGAGCCGGGAAGCTCTCCTCCGCCGGATCACCTCGCTCCACCACCGTCGGCATCGCCGCTGCCGCCGCCTCGACCTGCAACACCGGCGCCCCCCCGACCTCTCCAAGCACGCCCCGACCTCTCGGTGATTTCCTCATGCCGCCCTCCTCATCCAGCCACCCCTTGGCGTTCAATGATTAGGGTTCATGCATACTAGTACTACTCATCCCGCCCTTCTCTGCAATTAGGATTTGCCACATCCTGCGATGGTAAAAAGCCTGAACCTTCTGCTAGATAACTTTACTTGATATCCTATTGATAGGTCTGTGTGCAAAACCGCAATAGTGACCATGGTTTTGCATTTGTTATATCCTGCTATTGTCAAAAGGGATGAACCTGAATATATGCTACTGTAGTACAGTTAGCAGTTATGGAAAAGTTCAGTTAGGTATCAGATGTGTGGCCTTAGCTGGGAGATTTCTTTTGCTGCCATGTGCTTGTATGGCTACTCTTGTATTCAGAAGAAAATTATATGTTAACCAACTGATGGTTATACTCTGCTGTAATGAAAAAAACTAGATGCTCTTGATCGCTGTATGGTGCAAAAATGAGAATTTTGTACTCCATCAGCTACTCCAATTATCAATTTGCACAGATTCGTGCATAATCTACTGCTGTTGTTCTCTGAAATTTCAGTGATAGTTTGACAGGCTCCAATTTTGAAAACTTCAGTAATAATCTTTAGTTTTCTGACATGACTCCAATCTGACATGACTCCAACCTTATCTCATTATAACAAGAAGAAAGACTTGATTATTTGGCTCGTTAATAAAACATTGTTGTGACCTCTGTTTCCTTGGATCAACTAAAGAATGGTTTCTTTATGTGCCCTTCATACTTGATTTGTTAACTTGTGCCATAGAACTTACATATATACTCCCTCTTGTACCACCTGTGTTTGTGTTGGTCTGCTAGATAACTTGTTTCACTTGTTTTTATGCAAGCAAAACTTCTGCTTGACTGTTAAGTTGTACAATCTGTACTTGTACTGTTGGAAGCTGATTAATTTGGCGCAATTTTATTTTTGTTTTGTCAAGTCTATGCACTGATTGAGTTAGATGAAAATGTTTAGTGGCACCAATTTCTGCAAGTCTGTTCAGTCAGCAGGGCTATCTAGCCTAGTGACTAGCACTATGGTCTTTCTGTTTCGTACAACTGCAATTTCATTTATGTTGTTATAAGTTTGTTGCTGTCAGCATGAGTTAACTTGGTATGCAGTAGGCACTGGTCTCATTCTTAGACCGACACACCCGCAGCGCGCATTCAGGCATCATTTGATTGTTAGAATGTTCAGCTATGCAGAGTGAAATACCAGTTGCGGCAAATTCGGGTACCCCGAGAGGCCCTTGAGTTTGCCGGAATGTCGATTAACTTCCGTTCCGGCAAATTCGGGTACTCCATATGTCCTATTTTCAGCAAAGGTCATGCTGAAATTTTCCGTGAATTTTAGCATGACTTTGCTAAAAATAGGACATATGGGGTACTTGCGACTAATGCATGGGCCGGGGTATCTTAGTACTTAATTTAGCATTTAGGGTGCATCGGCGACGTGTAGTACCTGTAATATTCAGATTTGATAAGATCTTGCAACCTGACAGTTGTTCAGCTTCGTACTTATAAATATTGTATCACAGATTGTGTGTTCTGACTAGTTCAAGTGTTCTTGCTGTGTATTTGTGGTCTATCTGTCACCATATATGTGTATCCAACCTTGTGAACTTGTTTCATTTTGTAGTCTGTGTTAACTCAAGTATGTGTGATATATATACATATGTGTGTGCCTGTGATATAATACGTTTATGTTCTGTCCTGCAACCTTGTTTTTTTTCCTGCTAAATGTTAGATAGTTATATATATGACCAGGTCTTTTTAATTCCCTAGCCGTTTGATGATTACGTAGTGTTGAATGTTGAGTCTAAGGTTCCAACATAAAAGCATATATGGTTTTGTAGTCATGCTCAAGTATTTCTAGCCGGCTGGAGTGAGATCGAACCCGAACAGATAGTAGTAGTTACTAACATACCAACTCAATATTGCAAAGATTTACTCATACCTTAACTCATGCTTGAGAAACCTAGCTGGGGTCTTTGGATGTAGTAGGACATTTAGAGTACCCATATATATCAGTCAACCTAGGGTGCCTCGGCATCAATAAACCCTAAATGATGAAAACTTAACTTAGCATTTAGGGTGCCTCAGCGTCGACAAACCCTAAATGATAAAACCTTGGCTTTTAGGGTGCCTCGGTGTCGATAAAAACCTAAATGATGAAAGCTTAAGCTTTTAGGGTGCCTCGGCGTCGACAAACCCTAAATGATAAAAGCTTAGCTTTTAGGATGCCTCGGTGTCGACAAACCCTAAATGATGAGACCATGATCTTGTTCCTTGACAATAACCAACTTTTTGACCAAACTTTTTTCCTATTTAGAGCGAACATGGCCCACAACGATGAGGCCGGCGGTTCGGGCGGCAAGGCATTCTGGGAGCTGTCCCAGGAGATGGAGGAAGAACCTCAACGCTATGAGGACGCCGCGGAAGACACCGATCCTGACTACACAACCCCTAGTGGCGTCGTGGATGACACCACTGATGGTGCCGCCGAGGATGCCACCACTGATGATGGCAGCACACGCACAGATGGCAGCCAACCAAAGAGGCAACGGAAGGACCGGCACCCGAACATGCTCGGCACCGTCAAGGAGGAACTTACTGAAGTGTCCTCCGAGGGGCATCCAATGGCGCCCAAAGAAATAGTCAAGGGGTACGCGGGATAGCTCGGGTGCATTCTCCGGAGCACCGTCTCGATCAACACCGAGAACCTAAGGCATCGTGACCGAGGGAATTTGCGCAAACTCCTCTTCACAAAGCTGCACGAACGATACAAGTTCCCCGGTGACTTCGCAAACACACGCCTCTCGGGGAATAAAGTGAACAGTGCCGCCCTCACGAAGATGAGCAAGGCCCTGGCTACTTCGAGAGGCGCGGTGAAGAGCATGATTGAAAAAGGTGATAGTTATGAGAAGATCAAGGAGAAAAATCCTTCGATCAGCGAAGATGACTACCGGCAGTTCAAGATCAAGTGCAAGAGCAACGCATCCGAGGAATCAAGTCAGTGGGGGAAAGATATGCGGGACTTGAACTTAGGGGTCCACAAACTCGGTCCCGACGGTTACAGAGTGGCGGAACCTATATGGGACAAGGAGGACGCGGAGCATGCCGAGCAAGGCCTACCGCCCCGCTTCGAGAAATACCGTGACAAGCAGACCAGGAACTATGTCAGGGCCCTGTACAAGATTGACCCGGTAACCAAGGAGCTTACCACGGATCCGAAGACCAAGGCGCTTGAGCGTGTTCTGGTAAGGAATACACCCCCGCGTAATTAGCTCCATATGGTTGCATTCTAATTAATGAAGCCAAATTTCTAAATGGTTCACGTTCCTTCCGCAGGACACTGAAAGCAGTAGCGCGGGGTCGTCTCAGAGCACCCCTTTCGACACCCCTTTAAATAGGGCGTTGAACATAATGAAAAACAAGGATAAGCTCAGTAAGCCGTCGTCAGCTGGTCGTGTGGCCGGCAAAGGCTTGTCCACGAAATGGTCGGAATACTATACCGCTGGGCGAAAGGAGAGAAAGACCAGCTCGGAAAGCCAGCAGCGCGAGGTTCAACAACTCAAGGCACAAGTGGCGCGGATTCCAGAGATGGTCGAAGAGCAAGTGCGAGACCAACTGGGAGCGACGATCACCGCCATTATACCGACCTTGGTTTCTGGGCTGCAGGCGTGGGTGGCGGGCGGCCAACAGGGGCCGCCCCCGATTCCCAGCTTCACGGGCAGCAACTCGCGCAACGCGCCGGCGGCGCCATTGGTGTCTCCGGCGGAGGCGGCATTGGTGTCTCCCGCGGCGGCGCCGGCATTGCAGCTTAATGCACCCGGGTGTGGGAAGAATACGCCGGCCGGCACCTCGGCAGCAAGCGGCCCCTCCGTCAATTGCACGCCCGCCGTTGGTGGTGCCTCGACATTAGCCGAGCTTGACGCCATCACAGTAACTAATTAAGCTTCTCGGCCGATGACTTCATCTCCTTGCCTTTGACTGGGCATCCCTGACGCCCTACATGTTTTCGCAGGGTGCCGCCGACGTTTCGTGCACTCTCCTGCACTTCATGAACGACGAGTTGGTCGATGTCGCCAAGGGCAGAATCGTTCAACCGGGCAGCCGCGTGTTCCACGGTAATCAGATGCCACCCACCGTTTATAGGGTTCAACTGGTTCGGGTGCTGCCGGGCTTCGACGACATATTACCTCCGTATCGACCCCATGGGGCCGACGAAGATGATGTGATGACCCTCAGCGCCTGCATAAGCTGGCCCATGCTTTGGCCGAAGAGCCAGATTCGTTTGGGGGCGGGGGACACCACCCCACAGACAACACCGCCAGTCGTGCCGGCGCCAAGCCATGGCAAGACCCCCGCAACGCTACCGGACATGCCGGACATGCATATGGCACAGGATTCGGACGACGACGACGATGACGACGGTACATTTACCAACGTTGATAAGTACTTCAACGAACATGGGTACGGTGACGAATTCTTGGGGCCTCCTTCTCAAGAACCCAACCCTGCAAAAGACGATCTAGCTGGTACCACGGAGAAACCCAATTGCAACAGGCGTCGTCTGGCGTTCAGTTCTCAGGAGACGCCTCCAGCTGCCGCCTTCACCGAGCCTCAGATAGCCGAGGTGCGAAATATTATCAGCCCCAACACACTCAAGATGGCGGTCTCTGAGCAAAACTCGATCCCATTACAGCAGAAGAAGAAGGGACGGAAAAGAAAGAGTAACAAGGGTGCAAGCCAGCCGGCACCGAGTACGATCCGTGCTCAGGACGGGCCACCTTCACCTAAGGATATCTCGAGGAGGGTGCATGTGGCGGGTAGGCCGATGCTACCGACTAATCTGCTCAATGCTGCAACCGGTGCTATAAGGAGTCTGCATGACAGTGTTCTTTCTTTGGAGAAGCGGCGTCTCCGAGAGAATGATGTGGCATACCCGGTTTTCGTGGCCAAGGTGCCAGAGGGCAAGGGCTTTGTGGATAGCGCCATCGGGGGTATGATCGTCCTGCGGTTTGATGACATCTTCGCTATGTTTAACCTTCATCCGCTGCACTACACCTTCGTTCGGCTATTTTCGCTGAGTATGGCGATGCGGATCATTAGAGACAAGACCCCAGACATCGTGATAGTTGACCCCTTCTACATGCGTGCCAACATCTTGGGCAGCGCTGGGGACTGGCAAGTCGCGAGTTCATACCTCGAAGGCGTCATTCTGGCAAACCCAGATAAGGATAACTTCCTCGTGCCTTACTTTCCCGAGTAAGTCATCCCCTCACCGCCCCGTAACATATGATTTCTTAGATTTCGATCGTTCTTTTTTTTCTAACATTCCGTGTTTTGTGCAGTGACACACATTGCACACTCATCCTCTTAAGCCCGAAATATTCCATGGCCACGTATTTCGACTCGGACCGTCAGTCGAAGAAAGACTACACAAATATCAAGAAAGTTCTTGATGATGTTCTCCCCGGCTACGCTAGATCTGGAGGCACCTTCAGCAGGCCAATTCGTAGGTACGGCAAGCACGTGTTCAGCCACAATACGACGTTCCCCTGTGTCAAGCAGCCGCCTGGCGGTCAGAAGGATGCCTACTATGCCCTCCATCACATGCGGGCGACCGTACGGGACCATAATCACCTTCTGCTACCAAATAATCTCAAAGATTGGGCCGCACGCTTGTCGGCAATCCAGGACGCGGACATCAGACAAGAATTCTTTCGCATCCAGTCGGAGTTTGCGGAAATCATCCATCAAGATGTCCTTCGTACCTCGGGGCAGTTCTACCTCAGATATCAACCGTCCAACAGTGAGATAGAAACAACGCTACAAATGCAGGCTAACAACGCCCGCGATTTCATGACCATCACGACAGACGGCGGCTTCATCCACGCTCCAGTCCCTGAGTCGAGTCGAAAGTAGTGATGCTATGTAGTTCTGAAATATCGATTAGCTCATGTTGTAATTAAACTTTAATGAACTTGTATGTCTCTTTGGTTTGGACAGTCGTTCAACTTATATGTAATCGATGCTATTTATTAGTTGGACCATGAATCGTGCTATTAATGTCTTGCTTTTCTCTTCCGATCCTTTTGTTGCATACTTATATATTGCTTATGTATTGTCTGTGAATTGCTACTAACGTTTTGTTTGGCTAGTGCATAGAGATGCCGTCGTATGTCGTGTACAAGGGTAAGGTTCTCGGAGTCTACGACGACTGGGAGGAGTGTTAGAGACAGGTTCACCGTTTCAGCGGTAACAGTTACAAAGGGTACACCATTAGGGCGGAGGCGAAAGCTAGATACGCGTGCTATCTAGTGGGAGAGAGGAGGGAGCGGAGGAGGAACCGGATGAAGACCAGTTTCATCGCGATGATGCTCATCGTGATGACCGCAGCTCTCTTCTATGTGATGGTAGTTTAGATGATCGATATCGACTTGTAATGTGAAGACAAACTCGCTACTCGCGGTCTCGAGACTTGTAATGTTCTAACTTTGTTCGGTCTTTTGAATTCGGAGACTAGCTAATATGATGAATTGTATTCGGAGACTAATCTTCTATTGTATTCGATGAATCTGCTGTTTATATGTTTTGCTGTCTATATTCTGTGGAGTAATATATTTTGTAATCTGTGCAAATATCTGAAAAGAAAAAAAATATTCGTAATATTCATACTAGTGGCGCACCATACAGCACATTAGTGGCGCACTGCTATAAAAAATACTAGTGGCGCTTTATCTGTTAGTGCGCCATTAGTAACCCAGAGCACAAGGTAAATATGGCCCCCTGGGAGGCATACTAATGGCGCACCGTGTGACTTACTAATGGCGCACTGCCTGGTGCGCCATTATAGTCTGGTATACTAATGGCGCACCAGGGGTGCGCCATTAGTATATGTTACTAGTGGCGTGATGATAGTGGCGCACCTGTAGTGCGCCATTAATGGCTAAAACAGGTGCGCCACTAATAAGCCTTTTCCTAGTAGTGGCCACCAGCTGGCAGCGGCCCTCAAGACAATCCCATCACATGGCCGTTTGCCGTCTGGGGGCCTCGACATGGTGGGGCCATTCAAAACGGCTTGAGGCAGGATGACGCATCTGTTGGTCGCCATCGACAAGTTCACCAAGTGGATCGAGGCCAAGCCGATCAAGAAGCTGGACGGCCCGACGGCTGTCACGTTCGTCAATGATATCACCATCCGCTACGGCGTCCCACATAGCATCATCACTAACAACGGCACCAATTTTGCAAAGGGCATGCTAGCTCACTTCTGTGTCAGCCAGGGGATCCGGCTGGACCTCGCGTCGGTGGCCCACCCGTAGTCGAACGGCCAGGCAAAAAGGGCCAATGGCCTGATCCTCGCCGGCATCAAACCCTGGCTCGTCGAGCCACTGGAACGCTCGGCCGGCTGCTGGATCAATGAGCTGTCGACTGTGCTCTAGAGCTTTAGGACCACGCCCAACCGGTCAACCAGCTTCACCCCTTTCTTCCTCGTGTATGGGGCTGGGGCCATCATCCCAACTGACATCGAGTTTGACTCGCCTCGAGTAACCCTGTACACGGAGGTGGAAGCAAAGGAAGCTCATGAGGACGGCGTCGATCTGCTCGAGGAAGCACATGAGCTGGCCCTGAGCTAGTCAGTCATCTACCAGCAAAGCTTACACTGCTACCATAGCAAGAAGATCCGACCCCTCGCCTTCCGCGAGGGCGACCAGGTGCTCCGGCTGGTCCAGCGAATAGCCAGCCAGCACAAGCTATCCTCCCCATGGGAGGGACCCTTCATCATCAGCAAGGCATTGAGCAACAACGCCTACTACCTCATCGACGTGCAGAAGGCGCAGAAGCGCAAGAGGGACGGCTTCGGTGTGGAGACCGAGCGCCCCTGGAATGCGGAGCTCCCTCGTCCGTTTTACAGCTAAAATGGTGTATGTATGTATCGCAAACCTTTTGGTATTTTAAAGCAGCCGGCACCTTCGAGCGACTCTCGGGGGCTGCCTTTCATCTCTCCTTATTGAGAACTTTGCATGCTATACATTTTCTTTCGTTCGGCCCCGAGCCGGCAAGACCGGCCCGGGGGCTAGCCGGCCATCCCGCGCCCTCCTTTTTGGCAGCCGGCCCAGTAATGTGCACAACGCCAATGGCCCACTCTTCGTCTCCAGCTACAGTCCGCAACCTGGCTGTCCGGCTGGCGAGAGCAAAAGCTTGTGGCCGCCTACACACAAAAAATGACTAAGGAAATTTTCGGCTCGGGCGAAACTAGCTCCTCTTTCGTCGGCTGCCCTGCAGCCGGCCGTGCCGCCTGCCGCCTAGTCGGCTCGCTTCCCACTCGCTCAAACCCAACTCCTAAAGCCCAAGTATTATGCTCCCTCCCTTACGGCCCACCCCTCATCCCAGCTACAGACCACAACCCGACTGTTCGGCTGGCGGGTCCAAAGTCTAAGGAAGGGGCGGACAAGAAAAACGGTCAAGGACAAAGGAAAAAAGTGAGCTAGCAACCGGCAGCAAACACATGTGTGCACGTGCACCTGCATATGTACATAAAATAAAGGCCCACGGTCGAGGTTCATTACATTCCCTACACCCCCAGTGGGTGCAATTGCAACAAACTAACGCTACTCGGTGCATGCAAAGCAAAAGAGAAGATACTGCTGGCACCTAGGCCTCTAGCTGGTCGGTCCCGGTGGCTGCCGCCCCGGTTGTCGACGAGGTGGTGGCCTCCGTCTTGACAGCCGGTGGGGAAGAGCCATCCGCCTCACCGCTGGAGCCAGTCTCTTCTTCACTGTCTTCCTCCTCGCCATTAAGGGCCAGGCCGAAGGTGTCCTCCGGCAGCTCCATCCCATCCGCCGCGCGCTCCTTCATGAATACGTCGATGTCGACATAGGAGGCGAGGTCGCTGGTGCGGACACTAATTCCATCGAGGCACGACGTCAGATCCGCTTTGGGCCGCCGGGTGGCCAGCTGGTCCAGCTCCATGTCCGGGTACCACGACAGCATGAAGCCCAGCGCCATCTAGGCGCCATCCTGGGCCGCGGAGGCCCTCCATGCATATAGACGCTCCGGCGTCGCCTCCAACCACCTATCCAGCTGGGTGGTGGTGTCGGGCAGAACCGTGCTGGGCCAGAGGCTCTGCACCAGCTGCATACCCGCTTTCCACAACCGGCAGAGGAGACGGCCGATAAGCGGGACCCAGACCTCGGCATCGAGGGAAATTTCCTCCATCATCCAGGCATCATGCTCCCCGATGGCAATGCCCTGGCACCTCCTGTACTGCTGACGCTCCTCCACGGCTGCCTCGGCAATGCCTTGCAGGCCGGGAAAGATCTCTGGAGGGAATCAGAAAAGAACAAAAGTCAAAGGCAGCCGTCCAGGGACGAAGATAAACTCACCAACGAAGAGCTCGCCCATCTGTCGTGCTTCATGCAGCATCCACTGCTCCCTTGCAGCCCACTCGCGGGCCTGGCAGTCGTGGTCAGTCGTCAGCTGGCCGGTCTCCTCGGCAGCTTTCTTCAGCCGCTCATCCCTCTCCACCACCGCCTGGCAGTGCTCCTCGCTGAGCCGCTGAAGTTTAGCCCGGTGGTCAGCCGCCTGCTGGTCCACCAGATCTAATAGCCAGTCGTGCTCCGCGGCAAGCAAGTCGCGCTGCTGGCCGGCCCGGGCCAGCCGGAGTCGGAGATCCTGGACCTCGACCGGGCCAGCGACGGCGGCTGCACGATGGAGCCAACATTTCAGCCGAGGCCGGTCGAAGGAAGAAAAGCTTTGGGTAGGTTCAACCCAGCTGCGGCTGCAGCTGGCCCGAACCTCGAGGGCTACACCCAGTGGGTGCGCTGGCATGCCCCCACTGGAAGAAAGCAAGACGCATACCTCTCGCTCACTGCAGCTCCTCCTCTTGGGTCATGAACCGGCCCTTGAGCTCCCGGAGCTGGGTCCTCATCGCCTGGAATCGGTTCAAGGCCTGGTTGTACAACGCCATCCGCTTGTCGCTGACGGCCTATGAGGGGAGATCAAGGAAAAGAACAGAAGTCAGAAGTCACTCAAGAAGGCTCGGCCTGGCTGCTGCGCAGCCGGCCTGAGCCTCGGGGGCTACACCCAGTCGGTGCGCTGCCGCGCCTCCACGGGAAAATAGCCGAGCCAGCCCATGAAGGAAAAGAGAAAGGGTTTTGAAGAATGACCTCTGCCATTTCTTGGCAGACTCGACAAGCGGCAGCTTCGGGAAGCCTCCAGCTGGCCGGACGTACACCGAGGCGGCCCCGCAGGCGGTCATCTTGCCGCCTACCATCTGGGGCTAGAGGAAAAACATCTGGCTCCAGATCTCCGTCGTTGGCAAGAGCCCAAGGTATCCTTCGCAGAACAAGACGAAGGCAGCTAGTTGGAGAATGGAGTTCGGACCAAGGTGGTGGGGTTGCAAACCAAAGAATGTGAGGAACTACCTGAAGAAGATGCTCGCGGGCAGACCGAACCCACGGGCGAAATGCGTGGTGAAGATGATGTGCTCGCCATCCTGCGGCTCCGGCACGACCTAGCCCCCGGGGCCCATGCCGCCACCACTTCCGCCGGTGGCAGCTTCCGCGCCCGTCGGAGCCATTGGATGTCATCCTCGGTGACCTTCAAGCCTTCCCATGAGACCTTTGGGTCAGCCATTGCCGGTCGCAGCAAGGGTGTCAGGGTGGGGGCGGCGACGGTGGCGTAGAGGAGGCTGGCAAGATTGCCGAGCGGAACTCCCGCATAGCGCGACGGTGGCTCGGTTGGGTTGCGCCGGCAGGCTCTGAGCGTGTGCGTGCGCGGGAAGAGATGAGCGCGAGGAGGAAAATGAAATGGAAGGGGTGTAGTGCGCTGTGGCGAATGGCGAATGCCTCGGCCGCTCCCCCTTCTCCCCCATTTAAACCCCGCGGGGGATCGTGGGGAAGTGGGATCGCCTGCGCCCACGATCCCCCCTACCCCTCATTGTGCGGGCGCATTAACTCACGCCCGAAAGAGTAACTGTCAAGCGCTGGCCGCAGCGGATCCCGTGCGCGGGCCGAGGTCGGGACCAGGTGGGCCCGAACCACGGCGTCGTACCATTGCGCGCGTGGCCTGGCAGAGCTAGGCCTTTCGCTGGGCCGCACATGGCGTGCCCCTGGCCCACGGCAGGCGTGAATCGCCACGCTGGTCGGACACGAGACGGCAAGACCATTCGGCTTCCGACCCCGGGTGGGCATCAGTTCGGCCAGCCACGGCAGCTGGCGCCTCCGGCGTGACCGGCCTCCGGTTGGGGAGCTGTCGCGAGCCGGATCCATGCTCCTCAAGATCTGTGGCCTCCTCTGGGGGGGTAAGCTGCAGAGGCCCCTCGCTCAGTGTAACACCCCTGTGTAATAGCCACTGTGATCAACTGCTAATATTGCCAAGTCATATCATTTGCAGAGACTAATCATAGTGGTTAACCAAATAATTCAAACTCCATTCTGAAAATCAACTCAAATTCCAAAAGTGCAAAATAAATTTGCTCAAACACCTTTGGAAAAATGTTCACTAATTAGCAAATATTCCAGATGCACTGATAAAAATATAGCCATTGATACTTGGATTGGATAAGAGGTTCAAACCATATGAAACAGTACCAAAATAACCATATTAAATTCATTTCAAATTCAAATATAATCCAAATTTGGCTCAAACCAATTTTTGTTAAAGGCTAATATTACATATTAATATTTGGGTCAACTCTCACATTTTACAAAAGTGCTTAAGTGTGCTAGCTATTTCGAAACAGAAAAAAAATAAAAGAAAATGTAAAACAGAAAACAGAAAAATAAGACGAGGCACTGTGCACTGGGCCTTAGTGCACAGTGCCCCGACAGCCGGCCCATCTGGCCCAACCCTCTCTCTCCCTCGTGCGCAGCGCCGACACATCGCCGCCACCGACGAAACAGGGACGAGGGGAGGATAAGGTCGAGCTCCTCCATCCCCCCTGGCTCCGTCGGTCACTCCCCCGTCCTCTCCCTTGCTCGCACCGTTCCTTTTCCCCTTAGATCCCCCTCGACCGAACACCGCCATCGTCACCGCTCGCCGTTGCCGCGGCCACCGTCCTTCTCGAGCAGCCGTTTGCTGTCCAGAAGCTGCGCGGCGCCGTCCTGAACTTCCTCGTCGATGCGCACGAGCCGGAGCGACCTCGAGCCGCCGCCCATGGTCTTCTTCCCCTTGGGTCGCCGCCGACTTCCTCGACTCCGGCAGCGCCTCGGCAGCTCCTAAGCTTCCACGGGCTTTTCATAGCCGCTAGGTGAGCTCCGCCACTTCCCCTGCTTCCTTCCCCTCGTACTTGGGCGCCTCCGACGATATGCCAGCGATGCCGAGCTCTGGCCGCCGCCGCCGCTGCCATTAGCGCGCTCTCGAGCCCCTACGGCTCGAGCCAGTGGCTCTAGTGAGCTCCTGGGGTGCTATTGCTGCTGCCTAGATGATCAGCTCGAGCTATTGCACTGCTTTTCGCCGAATCCGCGAGGACCCGAACTCCGGCGTCCGCCTTCGCTCGTCGCCGGCCATTTTTCCGGTGACCATTTGGTCCAACACCGCCACCAAACGACGCGGCTTCGAACGCCCGATCGAACGCAAGTGGCCGCGCTCGAAACGGGCCACTGTAGCGAATTTCCGGCCAACTCCGGCGACGTGCCGCCGTGCGTCTGGGTCGCCGGCGTCACTCCGATCGCCGAAGCTGACCTGGCCGCCACCTGGCGCCCCTCTGTGTCACTGCCAGTGGCCCCCCTGGCCCAGTTGACCACGCTGACCGTGGTCAACGTGCCGACTGAGCGTGGCCCAGCCACTGACATGTGGGCCCCGCTAGTAATTAGCTTAAATAAAACGCTTTAATAATTAAAATCAATTAGTTAGTCTAAATGTCTCACTGACAGATGGGGCCCACTTCCTAATTAACCCTGGTAATTAGTTTAAATCCACTGTTAGCCTAACAGAGGCTGACATGTGGGTCCCACTGGACCCACATGTCAGGTTTGACCAGGTCAGCGTCACTGTTGACCTGCTGATGTCAGCAACACATCATGCTGATGTCACAATCCAATTCTGTTAATAAAAATAATTCCAAAAAATCATTTAAACTTTGAAAATTAATAACTTTTAAACCGTAGCTCAGATCGAAAAAGTTAAAACATGAAAGTTGCTCAGAACGACGAGACGAGTCTGATCGTGCCGTCTGTTTCCTTGTCGGAACCTCCTACGTAGGAGAACTCATAACTCCGAGCTCGATTCCGGTAGATGAATAGTGCACATACACCGGTTAATAAATCCCAGATTAATTCAAAAAATAACTAAAATGACTTAGAGGCATATTTAGGCAACCCTGCACTGCATCATAGCATCGCACGCACTGTGTTGCATCTGATTGCATTATATTTACATGTTTCCTCCCCCTCTTCTGTTTCGGTAGACCCCGACGTTGCCGTAGCTCCTGAGGCAGACGCCACTCCGGAGTACGACTACGTCCCCGACGACCCTGCCCTTGCCGTCGAGCAGACAGGCAAGCACCCCCCCTTTTGAGCATTTCGATATCGCCCACTCTCTTCTCTCTTATGCTTGCATTAGAAGTTACTGCTGCTACTGTTGTCCTACATCTACTGCATAGCCTATTTTATTGTAGTCTACTTTGATACCTGCCTGTTCTCCTAAACTGTTTAGTATAGGATGGGCAGAGCCTTATCAGAGACCCACTTGTCCCGACTGCCCCGCTGGACTCTCAGAAGACCCGAGCAACGGGATCGAAGATTAGAACCTGGCACCGCACGTCACTTCCCCTAAGATGCTCGACTCTGCTGGGTTACTATCGAGTGCCGAGGGTGATACCTCGTCAGCACTTCTGATGATAACCTTGTAGGTTAGTTATTCGGTCGTGGTAAGCGAGGGTGATTCCTCCCACACCACCCCCGATAACGACGTCGTCGTGGAACTTCTCAAGTGTGGACCTCGAGGGTGATTCCTCATTCGTTCACCTTGACGATATCATCGAGCGGAATTCCATCGAGGGTGATTCCTCAGGGTTCCCCTTAGTGTCAGACACACGGAGACTTGGTTACTACGACTGAACACTAAACCATGATACTATGATACTAAAGACGGGTCAGCCCTGAGGGGTACCCGCGCGAGCATGAATGCGAAGTGATGTGGAGTCGGGTTGACCTGAGAGGTGCCCGCGAGATAACTACGAGGCGTGGCCGGGCATTCTTAGCCCTTGCCGCAAGACCTCGAGACGGGACGATGGGGTCACATCAATCGTGAGTCTCTGCTCGTTACCGCGCGCTCCTAATCCACTAACGGTTTGGATATTTGATCCGAGGGGCCTCTTGCCTGATAGCACTAACCATCACATGGGGCATAGTATGGGCGTTCTGCGTCGTATATTTCAGCCGAAGCTTAATAGACGTCAGCAACTGAGCGGCACACGCTGGGTTGGACTGGGAACGCAACCGCGCTTGTATTAAGGGGTTGCTAGGTCTGCTCACCGGTGGTGCACGTAACGTGCAGGAGTTCCCGGGGCGAAGGCCCAAGACCCCTGGGGGCATAGGTTAAACCGGCGTGCTGACCTCTCTGTTAAGTATTTGGTCGGGTTGCGGCGTGTTGCTTATCCGAGGCCGGGCATGACCCAGAAAAGTGTGTCCGGTCGGAGTTAAGCGAGCATGGTGGGTAAGTTGGTGCACCCCTGCAGGGAAGAAACTTCTATCGATAGCCTGTCCTACGGTAACGGACACTTGGAGTTGTATCCCAATCGGTACAACTAGAACATGACTTGAGATGAGAACTGGATAGTATGGCTCTGGGATTGCTTTCTCGCAGGGAGTCGAGGAAGAATCCCCGGCCGAGGTTGATGACATTACTGCTATAATTTACATTATGTTATTCTGCTCTCTTCTAATGCTGCGAGACCGTTGAAGATGATGAAGATGCTAGTCTTCGATAGGACTAGGCTTTCCCCCTCTATTCTGGCATTTCTGCAGCCCAGTCCACATATACACCCCCCCTTGAAAATGTTGCATATGTAGTGTAGATCCTTGCTTGCTGAGTACTTCAGATGAGTACTCACGTTTGCTTTATTTTCCTTTTTCCCCCTTTATCCCTTTGTCGCATCCAGATGACGGAGCCCCGGAGCCAGATGCCCCAGTCGACGACCACTTCTACTTCCAGCCCGAAGAGTACTACTACTACGAGGAGCCGACCGACAACCAGGAGTAGGATCGGAGGGTCCAGGGCAGGAGGCCCACGCCTTTCGATCGTAGTATTTTATTTTGCCCCGCCTCTGTGAAGGCTTATCTCTCTGTTCTATAATATATCTGTACCTAGATATCTGATGCTTCCGCTGACACTTGTATGCCATCGAGCTATGTATTCGAGCCCTCGAGGCCCTGGCTTGTAATATAAAGCTTGTATGAATTTATTTATGTTTTAGAGTTGTGTTGTGATATCTTCAAGTGAGTCCTTAGGCTTGATCGTGTGCATTTGCGTGTATGGTTAGTGCACTATTAAGCCGGGGTCGTCACACTCAGGATCGCCGAGCCTACGCAGCTTCGAGGACTACTGTCGGGGGGAAGGCCCCCGGGTAGGCTCAACAAGACAAGACAACCTTTCAAGGCGTTTGGGTCGGCTCGACTCCCTCAACCGGCTGGCCCCATGATTGGCTGACCACTTGGCCGGCTGGCCACTCGGCCGGTTATGGCTAGGCCGGCTCCTAACGACCGGTGACCGGCTAGACGGGTCGGTCTCCCTAGCCGGCCGGCGGCAGCTGGCAGTCGGCGAGGTCGGCGCCTGTCAAATCCGGCCGTACCAAGTGGAGGGACAAGACGTCCTCTACAGTGCCGCCAGACCAGCTAACCATGCCGGCTCTCATCAGGATGAGGCCAGTCTGTTAGGGGCATTAAATGTGCCCCACTAGATGAATAGTTTTCATAAGCTACTGCCACGATGAGATGTGGCGTACAAACCTTTTAACTTTGTCATCGCCTGTCAGGCAGCCGGTGGGCCCCTTGGCTGACCTGACCTAGCAGCCGGTGGGGCCCACGGCCATCAGGGCCTATAGCTGGTGGGCCCCACTGGAGCCAGAGCCACTGACAGTAGGGCCTCGCCCCTCTTTTTCTATCATTTGTAACCTGGGAGGTCAGGCTATAAGACCTCCCGGGAGCCCCCCAGGGGGGTCGGACAGCTTTTCACACCCACCCAGATACACGAGGCAGAAGGCAGAGCCAGTGCTCTCTTCCTCCTCCACCCAACAGCTCCAGGAGCAACCATGTATTCTCTGTGATCTTCATAGCGATCTTAGCAGGAGTAGGGGTGTTACCTCTCACGGAGGGCCCCGAACCTGGGTACGTCTCTGTGTTCTCATTGCTCGTGCTCAATCCCGCATCTGAACACCGTCGGCGTCCATTGGCCCCATCCACACGAGATAAGCCATCCCATGGCATCTGCCATGCCAAAACCATGACAAACATTTTCAACATGTTTGAAAGTTACATATTATGAATCTACATGAAATTCTAGGCATTTTACATATATAAATTATTTTAATCCGATGCACGGTTGGTGAGTTATTATATGCATGAAGTTTGGGGGCTAATCTGCAAGTCTGTTTTTCCTGCGATAATAACTAAATTGGCAGAGACTAAAGAAACATACTGGGCCAACAGCAGATGGGTGCTGCAAACTAAACTATGCACTGGGCGTAACTTAACTATGAGGCACCTACGGGCCGAAGTCTACTGCTACTGGGCTAAATAGGGGCATGCGTGGGATAATATAAAATGCTCTGGGCATTAGATAGGCGGGCGAGGCAGCTCACCTAGCGGGCTGGCAGCCCAGGTCAGAGGAGGAGGCCCATGAGGCAAACTTGGGCATGGGCTGGTTCACGGCTGGGCTGGCAGGCCAGTGTTGGCGAGCGGGGCAGGGCAGGCCTCCTGGGCGGAGGAGGTGGCCCACGCGCAGGAGCTGGTCAATGCGAGACTGAGCGTCTCTCTGCTCGATGCAGAGGGGGTGTGTGGGGCACTGGAGGGCTTTAACTCGGGAGGCCAGGTCAATGCACAAGGACTACGCATCCATGGCAGATAGGGGCAAGTAGGCGATTTCCAGATTCAGTCCTCAGTGATGGATAACGGTAGCGGCGCGCCATGGATCTTGGGCGGCGGAGCGGAGGTTCCTCGAGGGGCCTCCAATTCCTGTGAGAGAGAGGAAGAGACATGAGAAGAGAGATATACTCAGAAGAGGGAGGAGAAGAAGAGAGAGGAGAGGAGCACGGGCAGGAGGCGAACGGCGGATTGGAGCAGCTCCTGCGAGCGAGCTCGGGAGCGACGCAGAGGCAGCTGCTTGCACAGGAGAAGGGAGCTGGGGATTGGGGCCACTCGGGAGGCTGCCTAGGGAGGCGGCTATGCTGCTGCACTAGAGGAGGGGCTCAAGAATGAGGGGATCAGGAGGAGCACGCTGGTTGGGCAGGCACTGAAGACAAGGGAGGTGGGTGGCGGCGGCTTCGGGATGAGTGGATGGCACGTTTTAGGGTAGGGTTTCCAAAATGGGCAGGGCTTTCTCTTCCTTTTATAGACAAGGACAAAAGAGAGAGGGTTTAGGGCTGTTATGGACCACCGGATCAAGATTGAACGGTTCGGTCGGAGGGCTAGGGGTGGTCTATCTGAGAAACGGAAGATGTTGGGGGTAGTTTGGGGTTGATCCGGACCATCCGATCACTATCGGGCGGTTCGGGTCGGGGAAAGTTTTTGGCTAGGTTGTGCATGGGTCTGTGGACTATGCAAAGAGGCTAGAGGTTTAGACAAGAGGGAAAATGAAAGACCCAGTTAGCAAGTTTTATTCCAAATTCATCTATTTATTAGACCGGCTCTGATGCCTCACAAGTTTAATGGTTCGGGCATCAAACGACCTCTGAATGCGACGAAATTTGACATGCGGTCTAGTTGTAATATAATATGACGGCTCATAAACTTCTGACTCATTACAAGAACATTTAATCACCACTTATAAAATAATTATTTAAATGATATCATAGACGCGTGGAAGTGTGTGGTTGTTCTGAGAAAGGTCAACGGAGACAAGGGAGAAGCGGCAATTATGAATGGCTATAAGTTTTAGAAAACACCTGGATAATTCCGGAACGACGGCAATGGACTGCCGATGCAACATGGATGATGCCATGATGAATGCAATGAATACCTAATTACCACAACACAATAATTATATTACGTGAAGAATCTAGGAAAGCGGTCTCAGGCTGTTACAACTCTCCCCCACTTATAAGAGATCTCGCCCCGAGATCTAGGAATGAAAAAGGTGAAGAGGTGAGTTAAGTTGCTTCGTGGACAAATGAGTGAAACCAAAGAACCTTGGAGGGTTACAAAGACATGAAAGAGGCCACAAGGGACAAGAAAGAATTTGGAAACACTCTATTTGAAAAGAGAAACAAGGAATATAACATGATGTTGAGAAGATGGAGAGAACTTGGAAAGAGAGAAATAACACTATGCTTCAGAAACCAAAGCATTGAAGCTATATACTTGGAACAAAAAGAATGGAGAAGAAGCCAACATCTTCTACCAGAAGGAACTTGGAAGAGCAACCCTTCAAGGGAGCTTGAAAAGAGTTGTTGAAGAATGAACAACCCTTCAGCAATCTCATTACCATGGATAACAAGACTAACAAAGCTATATGGGTTGGATATGGTTAAGTGGTGAGGTTGCAGCAAGCACTAAGCATTTGATCAACTATTCTTACGAGTACTAGAACAAGAAGAGCAATTCCTACGCAAAAGGGGTCGCAACTAGAATGATCAAGAAGTGATCCTGAACACTAACCTATGAGTCAAACATAACCCCACCGTGTCCACTTCTAGATCCAAACCTCATAAGAAGTGACAATCATGGTACACACTCGGTTGGCAAGTTTTAGTTAATTGGTTGAAGTTTTCTACAACCGAAGGTTATAAATTTCCGAGATGCCACGTAATCGTGAGCACGGCTTTTCAAAAGATTTAACCCTGTAGGGGTTCTCCAACTCGTCTACTACAAAGTATCACATCCTTACATTGAAAACCTCCACAGTGTGTTACCACAATGTGTCATAGGAGTCCGGTGTACAAGACCCTCATTCTAAGGTAAAACTAGTCCAACAAGGCCATCCGATGTGTCGACCCCACTTTTGTAACACCCCTTGTAATCAAGCACAATGATCATCAAAGATAATGCCAGGTCATGGTATTTTAGATAAGCTTGATCAACATTTAAATTCATATCTCATTTTAAATTCCATTTGAATCAAATTCAAATTAAGTTAGAAAATAAAAGTTTTTCAAATTACTAAGCTAAAAAGTTCATCATGATCAGAATATTCTCTGGATCATGATAGTGAATAAATCAACATTTAATAAATTACCAATTAGCCCATGCGATTTAAAACAGTACTCAGAAGTAATATATATATGGCCATTTTATTATAAAACCAATATCTATACTATTCAAAATATTTCCAAACTTTGGGTGTTGCATCATTGCACTGCATTACATTTATGTGGCAAGTCTCACATGTAGCAAAAATACTAAAGTGCTTTAATTAAATGAAAACAGAGGCAAAAGAATTAACAGAAATTGTAAAAAGGAAAAGAGTTAACAGGCACTGTGCATCTGGGCCTTAAGTCTGAGTAGAGCCGGCCCAGCCCGTCAACCTCGCTGTCGTCTTCCTCCTCCTGCTGGCAGGGAGGGCGACCGAGCCCGACGCCAATTCTCCGTTGCCGCCGCGCCGTCTTGGCTCCTGCGCTGCTACAGGGCGGCCGACGCAATAAAGATGTCCCCCATGCACCCGCTAGAAGAAGCAAAGCTTCCTTTCTCCTCCCCGCTGCGTTGCTCTCCTCTGTTCCCTGCACCACCGCACAGCCATGGCCGTCCACCGCTGAAGCCCGTGGCCACTCTCGTCCCCGCGGCTGGCCTTCGTGTCCTGGAGCATCGCCATTGACCCCCTCGTCTTCTGCAACAAGCTATTGGAGCTCCCCGCCCCTGCAACCGCCACTGCAGCTGCTTCTTCTTCCTCAGACATCCACGGCCGCCGTGTCGATTCGAGCTCCGCTGGCAACCCCCGAGTCCCCTGAGCGCTTCTCGGCCTTCACTGTGAGCCCGCTCCCGCTTCCTTCTATCCTTTTGCTCATTTGAGCTCTGCAACGAGCGCTCGCGCTAACCCGTACCGCCGCCGCCGCCATTATCGAAGTAGAGCTCTATTCCGACCACCCCACCACCGTTTTCTTGCACCGGTAGATGTGCCATGGAAACGGGCGTTCCAACGCGACCACCCTCTCGTCAAACAGTGACCTGTGGCGAGCGCACGGTCCATTCCGGCGAACTCTGCCACGCCGGAGTTACTCCGGTGGTTAGCTGCTGACGTGGACGCGATTAGTGTTTAATTAAACCCACTGGCAGGATGCGATCATATTTGACTGAGCTGACATGGCCGTTGACCGGTCCCACTCGTCAGTGTCACTGGCTAGATTCGACTCGGTATAAAAAGTTTAAATGCACTATTTAGGATAATCTTCTGGATAACTTCGAATTTATTACATAAAAGTAATTCCAGAAATTAGAATAAACTTTAGAAAATCATATCTTTTAAACCGTAACTCAGATTGAAAAAAAGTATATATGAAAAATGGTTAGAAAGACGAGACAAATCTAAATATGTCATCCATCTGTATGCCACCTATCTCTAACATGTCAAACCTGGAACTTTTAGCCTCATATCAGCTGATGAATAGTGACCAACGCTGGGAAAATAACTCTGGTTATTTTCCCAAGTCTTCTAAATGACTCTAGTAATGCATTAGCGAATACCTGCATCACATGTCATCATGTCATGCATATTGCTGCATCTGTTTGCTCGTTACTTATTTCTTTCCCTCCTCTGGCATTCTTTTTTGGTAGATCCCACGGCTTCGACTGACCAGGCGTACTACCCATCCGACGATCAGTTTGCCACTACAGAGCATCTAGGCAAGCAACCCCCCCTTGATCATCCAGATATCACCCATTCCTTTCTCTCTTATTCTTGCATTAGATTTTGCTGCTGTTGTTAATTCCGTAGCTCCTATTCTGATGCATAGCCTGCTTTTGTAACTGTTGTTGATACTTTACCTGTAATCCTACTATGCTTAGTATAGCTTTGATGTTGTTACATCAGTGGCCCTACACCCTTATCCGTTTACCATGCTATACTATCGGGCCTTGATCCCTTTTGGGCGATGATCACGGATATGTTGTAAACTGTTACACTATACCTGTTTTACTAAAGTCGGGTCGGCCCCAAGGGAACCCGCAAGTGATTCACTAATATGTTATGGTTCAAGTCGGCTTGGCTGAGAGCCTTCCGCGAGTGATCCGGTTACTAAACATCAATACGCTACCGAGTTCTGGTTATGTGATCTGAGTTGGCTACGTGCCTATACGCACTAACCGCCACGTGGGACAATGGTTTATGGGGCCCTCGGCATCGTACATTCTCCCGACAGCTCTGTCAGATGTCCAGTTCAGTATTGTGGGCCTGTCGGGCCAGTGCTATCCATGTAGAGGTGGTGCTCATCCCGGCTCGTCGCACAACGACCCGGAGTGCTTAGGGCGTTCGGTCCATGACCCCTTCGCACTTAGGATGTAGACCGGCAGGGACCTCTCTATAGAGTCTAGGTAGGACTACGGCGTTTCGAACATCTGAGGTCGGGCATGACCCAGGGAAGTGTGTCCGGCCAAAATTAATCGAGCGTGTCGGGCTATGTTGTGCACCCCTGCAGGGAAGATTGATCTATTCGAATAGCCGTGTCCATGGTAACAAGAAGCTTGGAGTTGTATCCGGACCTTTAACCATTTAAACTGGATACTTGATAAAATACACCACTACTACAGATATGGATGCCTGCGATCGCTTTCTCGCTGGGAGCCGAGGTAGGATCTCAGGGCATGATGATACTATATATTACTACTACATGTTGATATTCAGAGCAAGTTGGTATCTAATACTCTAGTCTCTTCTGATGCTGCAAGATGCTAGTCTTCATTAAGATAGGCTTTTCCCCTGATATTCTGGCATTTCTGCAGTTCAGTACAAAGATATAGCCCCATTCCTCTTGATACCGATGCATATTAGCATAGTTCTGATGTAAGTCTTACGAGTACTTTGGATGAGTACTCACAGTTGCTTTGCTACCTTTTTCCTCTACCGATTGCTGCTACAGATGATGGCACTGCCAGAGCAGATGATTCCCAGCTTGGTTACTACATGGATCTCGATGACCAGGAGTAGGTTCGAAGGCCCCAGGCAGGAGGCCTTGCCTTTTTGATCTAGATGTCGCTATTTGTTTTAGCCTTCCTAAGGCAAAACTTGTGTGAACTTGTCTGTACTCAGATGATATTTGTATTTGAACTAATGTATCCCCGGGTCTTCATTACCCCTATTGTAATATAAAGATTTGAACTTAAATTTGTGTCTAGAGTTGTGTTGTGATATTAAACCGTGAGTCACTGATCTTGATCGTGCATGCTGCGTGCATGATTAGTGCATGATTAATTTTGAGGGCGTCACAAGTTGGTATCAGAGCCGACTGCCTTTAGGAAGCCCCTTTCCAACTCCTTGGTCGAACTTGAGTCTAGTCATTCAAAAAAAAAACTATTTTACTAACAGTGTTGTGTGGCTTACGGGCACACATCGCAATTGGATGGGATTAGGATCTTTTATTCCGCTCCTTTACTCTGGGATTCTTATCTCTCTTCTATTCGTGTTAAGATTTTGCTAACGCTAACTCTAGGTTCTCTCGATCACATCCACCCAGAGATCGAATTATCTGTAGTTGTCTTCTCCCAGTCAGGGATCAGGACCTGCATCAGAGTGATCACAAAGCGCAGGATCCTCATATCGAGGGCACCCTGCGTCCTCACTTGCAGATCCCAGGCTTTAGTGGTTTTCTCCAGTGTTGATGTAGCCTTTGCTATGTCCCGTTGTTGTATCTCTCCACCGCGTGCCTGCGTGCCGCCTAGTATGTCTAGGTACTCGATTCTTGAACTCGTACTATTAGCTTGTAACCGACCCTGTGTATGTATCGGTATGTCTTTAATGACTGCTCATATGTATCTAATGCACTTCTTCTTCATTGTCCGTGTTCCATCATGAATGACTCCATACACTTGCAGTTGTACTTGCTAAACTGCCCCTATTGTTTTTTAAGCAGGATGGCTGATGACCCTCCGCCTCCACCTTATATTGCCTTAATGATGCAGTAGTTTGAACTGAATCGTCAGCTCAATGAGAGTCTGGTGAACCGTTTAGAACGCAACATTGCTCAGCAACAGCCTGGCCCGATCTCACTGCAAGATTTTGTGCGCCTCAACACCTCCACCTTCCACAACTCACCTGATCCTATGGATGCTGATGATTGGCTCCGTAACATCACCTTTCAGATGGAGTCGGCTAATGTTGCCCCTGCCAGTTACGTCACCTTTGCGGCATATCACCTGAGGGTTCAGCTGCCCAATGGTGGGAAAGCCACAGGCGTATTCTGCCTATTGGAACAGTCACCACTTGGCTTGAATTTAAGACAGCCTTCCGTGCACGCCACATTCCTCAATGTCTGATGGACTAGAAGAAGAAGGAATTCCGCAACCTCACTCAGGACAAGATAACAGTGGATGAATATCAGAGGAAGTTTCTCGATTTGTCTCGCTATGCTGAAGATGACATCGACACTGACGCTTGCTAGTAGGAGAGGTTTCGTGAAGGATTGCTTCCTGATCTGCAGCATGCCCTTAGTCTCCATGACTTCACAGACTTTGCAACCCTGGTCAGCAAAGCTTTCCAGGCCGAAACTAGTCACACTGCGTACCAGGAGTCGCTCAAACGTACTTGAGATGTTGGCTCATTCTCAGGTCAGTCTGCTCACAAACATCGAGTGTGGATTCCGCACAATGTCTATCACCAACTTGCCCCAGCACTGAGGCCATCTTATGTTGCACCTCGTCCGCCTCCACCGCCAAGAGAACTGAATATCCTAGATGGACAGCCCAATACTATGGCTCCTCGCCCTGTACATGGAGCATGTCATAAGTGTGGACAGCCAAGACACCTTGCGAACAATCGTCGCCCGAAGCAGAATCAAAAGGCACTAGCTCGCCAACCCGAAAACCCTAATGCCAGACTGCCTGCTATCAGTCGTGGTTATGTCAATTATGTTTATATCGAAAAGACTCGACAGGACCCCAAAATTGTGATGGGTACCCTTATAGTGAATTCTATGCCAGCTTCTGTTCTTTTTGATTCAGGAGCATCGCATTCCTTCATATCTGAAGCGTTTACACGCACGCATGACTCATCGTTCGAGAACATGTACCCTCCACTGGTGGTTAGTTCTCCGGGATCCAGGTGGGATACCTCGATGATAGCCCATAACAACCGCATTGAAATTGGAGGATTAGCATTCAATGCTTCACTCATGGCCCTCAAAGTTTCTACCATAGATGTCATTTTGGGCATGAATTGGTTAGGTCATCATAAGGCTTTGATCGACTATGCCGCTGAGACAGTCCAGCTCACACACCCTTCCGGCCAGACAATCAATTACTCAGCCCGAACAGTTCAGAATGCCGAAGACCAGATATATGCACTCAATGCACTGAACGCTTCACCTCTTGAGGGAATAGAGAACGTTCCAGTCGTTCGTGAATTCCAAGATGTCTTTCCAAAAGAACTTCTAGGACTACCCCCGGCCAGAGCGGTCGAATTCATCATCGGCTTAAAACCGGGCACCACTCCTATTACGAAGCGTCCCTACAAGATGCCTCCACATGAACTCCTTGAACTTAAAGAGGAGATCGACAAATCACTTCGCAGTGGGTTCATTCGCCCAAGTTCCTCTGCTTTGGGAGCACCTTCTCTCTTTGTTAAGAAGAAGGATGGAACTAACCGTTTGGTCCAGGATTATCGGCCCATTAACCAAGCAACCATTCAGAAAAAATATCCGTTTCCCAGAATTGATGATCTTTATGATCAACTTGTTGGTTCCTCCGTGTTCTCTAAACTTGATTTGAGGTTAGGATATCACCAGATCAGAGTTCGTGAAGAGGATATTCCGAAGACAGCCTTTGTTACTCGTTATGGCTCATACGAGTACACCGTCATGTCTTTCGGCTTAACCAACGCTCCAATAACCTTCTCCTGTTTAATGAACTACATCTTCATGGAATACCTTGACAAATTCGTCGTGGTTTATTTGGATGATATCCTTGTCTACTCCAAGAATGAAGAAGAACACACTGAACATCTTCGGCTTGTACTGGAGAAACTTCGAGAACATCAGCTATATGCCAAATATTCCAAGTGTGAATTTTGGTTATCTGAAGTGACCTACCTAGGCCACGTGATTTCCAAGGATGGCATTGCTGTTAACCCAGAACGAGTTCAAGCCATTCTTGACTGGACTCCTCCGAAGAATGTCAAGCAAGTCAGAAGTTTTCTCGGACTCGCCAGCTATTGCCGCCGTTTGGTCGAGAATTTCTCAAAGATTGCTAAACCACTGACTGACCTGCTCCACAAAGACAAGAAGTTTGAGTGGACACCCAACTGTCAGGAAAGTTTCCAAACACTCAAAGACAAGTTAACTTCTGCCCCAGTGCTTGCTCCCCCTGATACCCGCAAGGACTTCGTGATTTATTGCGACGCATCCCATCAAGGATTAGGTTTTGTCCTAATGCAGGACGTAAAGTGATTGCTTATGGCTCTCGACAATTGCGTCCTCATGAAGAAAATTATCCAGTTCATGATCTTGAGCTTACTGCTATCATCTATGCGCTGAAGTTTTGGCGACATTACCTTCTTGGTAACCGTTGTGAGATCTACACGGACCATCAAAGTCTGAAGTATTTGTTCACACAGCCATCCCTGAATCTCCGTCAGCAAAGATGGATGGAGGCAATTATAGACTATGACATGGGTATCTCATATACCCCTGGCAAGGCTAACGTATTGGCGGATGCCTTGAGTAGCAAATCCTACTGCTGCGAACTTATGGTGCAACTACAACAACCACTTTTGTATGAAGAGCTCAGCAAGCTGAACATCGAGATTGTTCCGCAGGGTTACCTGAATACCCTGGTCATTCAACCAACTCTCGAGCAATCCATTAAGACTATGCAAAAGTATGACACTAAAGTCGACAAGATTAAGCACTATCTTGCAAATGGCAAGCCCTCAGCCTTCTCTCTTCGTGATGATGGAGCCCTGTTCTTCCAAGACCGCCTTGTTGTGCCTAAGTTCAAGGATATACAAGAGGACGTTATGAAAGAAGCTCATGATACACCTCTCTCGATACACCCTGGTAGCACAAAGATGTACCAAGACATTCGTCAGAGGTTTTGGTGGACTAACATGAAGCAAGACATTGCTCAATATGTTGGTGAGTGCGACGTTTGGCATCGCGTCAAGGCAGAACATCAAAGACCTGCTGGAACTCTGCAACCACTTGCTATTCCAGAATGGAAATGGTACAAAGTCGAAATGGACTTCATCACTGGATTTCCCAGATCACAAAAGGGTCATGATGCTATTCTTGTTGTCATCGACCGAGTCACCAAGGTTGCTCATTTTCTGCCAGTCAAGGAGACAATCACTGCTAGTCAGTTAGCAGATCTGTATGTTTCCAGAATTGTGTCACTCCACGGTATTCCGCTGGAGATCAGTTTAGACCGTGGTAGCCTCTTTACCTCAAGGTTCTGGGAAAGTTTTCGAGAAGCTATGGGAACTCATTTGTCCTTTAGCACCGCTTTTCACCCCCAGTCCCAGGGTCAAGTTGAACGAGTCAACCAAATTCTTGAAGACATGCTTCGTGCTTGTGACCTCTCATTTGGCAAGAAATGGGAGGAATCTCTCCCATATGCTGAATTCTCATACAACAATAGCTATCAAGCTAGCTTGAAGATGGCACCATTTGAAGTGTTATATGGACGTAAGTGCCGAACTCCTCTAAATTGGTCAGAAACTGGGGAACGGCCACTCTTCGGTCCGGATATTATCCAACACGCTGAAGATCAAGTCCGCATTGTTCGTGAAAATTTGAAGACTACCCAGTCTCGTCAGAAGAGCAATTATGACCGTCATCACAAAGAAATGATCTATCAACCTGGAGAACAAGCTTACCTCCGAGTTACCCCAATGAAAGGCACACACCATTTCGGAATCAAGGGCAAGTTAGCTCCACGCTACATTGGCCCATTCCGCATTCTTGCAAGACGTGGAAATTTGGCATATCAGCTGGAACTGCCATAGAACCTTTCTTAGGTTCATGATGTTTTCCCGATGTCTCAACTCCGTCGTTGCTTCAAAGAACCAAGCCGAAATGTGGATCATGAAGTGCTTGAATTGCAAGATGATCTTTCTTATCAAGAGTATCCGATCCGCATTCTTGATCAAGCTGAACATCGGACCCGTCAGAAAGCAATCAAGTTCCTTAAAGTTCAGTGCTCAAATCATTCTGAAGATGAAGCCACTTGGGAACGCGTAGATCATCTTCGTAAAGAATACCCCTCTTTGTTTCCTTCTACCTCTTAATTCTCGGGCTGAGAATTTCTTTTAGAGGAGGAGAATTGTAACACCCCTTGTAATCAAGCACAGTGATCATCAAAGATAATGCCAGGTCATGGTATTTTAGATAAGCTTGATCAACATTTAAATTCATATCTCATTTTAAATTCCATTTGAATCAAATTCAAGTTAAGTTAGAAAATAAAAGTTTGTCAAATTAACAAGCTAAAAAGTTCATCATGATAAGAATATTATCTGGATCAGGTTAGTGAAGAAATCAACATTTAATAAATTACCAATTAGCCCATGGAATTTAAAACAGTACTTAGAAGTAATATATATGGCCATTTTATTATAAAAACAATATCTATACTATTCAAAATATTTCCAAACTTTAGGTGTTGCATCATTACACTGCATTACATTTATGTAGCAAGTCTCACATGTAGCAAAATTACTTAAGTGCTTTAATTAAATGAAAACAAAGGCAAAAGAATTAACAGAAATTGTAAAAAAGGAAAAGAGTTAACAGGCACTGTGCATCTGGGCCTTAAGTCTGAGAAGAGCCAGCCCAGCCCGTCAACCACGCTGTCATCTTCCTCCTCCTGCTGGCAGGGAGGGCGACAGAGCCTGACGCCAATTCGTCGTTGCCGTCGCGCCATCTTGGCTCCCGCGCTGCTACAGGGCACCGAACGCGATAAAGATCTCCCCCACGCACCCGCTGGACGAAGCAAAGCTTCCTTTCTCCTCCCCGCTGCGTCGCTCTCCTCTGTTCCCCGCACCATCGCACAGCCATGGCCGTCCACCGCTGAAGCCCGTGGCCACTGTCGTCCCCGCGGCTCGCCTTCGTGTCCTGGAGCATCGCCATTGACCCCCTCGTCTTCTGCAATGAGCTATTGGAGCTCCCCGCCCCTGCAACCACCGCTGCAGCTGCTTCTTCTTCCTCGGACATCCATGGCCACCACATCGATTCGAGCTCCTCCGGCAACCCCCGAGTCCCCTGAGTGCTTCTCTGCCTTCACTGTGAACCCCACACCCGCTCCCCTCTATCCTTTTGCTCGTTTGAGCTTTGCAACGAGCGCTCACGCTAACCCGTACCATCGCAGCCGCAATTATCGAGGTAGAGCTCAATTCCGACCACCCCGCCGCTGTTTTCTTGCATTGGTAGATGTGCCATGGAATGGGCGTTCCAACGCGACCAGCCGCTTGTCAAACCATGACCTGTGGCGAGCGCACGGTCCATTCCGGTGAACTCTGCCACGCCAGAGTTACTCCGGTGGTTAGCTGCTAACATGGACACGATTAGTGTTTAATTAAACCCGCTGACAATCGCTTATAGACGGGCCCTGCGCACTAATTAAATCTCTATTAAAATCCAGTTACGACATAATTAATACCCGCCTGGCCCCACATGTCATATTTGACTGAGCTGACGTGGCCGTTGACCGATCCCACTCATTAGTGTCACTGCCTAGATTCGGCTCGGTATAAAAAGTTTAAATGCACTATTTTGGATAATCTTCTGGACAAATTTGAATTTATTAGATAAAAGTAATTCTAGAAATTAGAATAAACTTTAGAAAATCATATCTTTTAAACCATAACTCGGATTGAAATAAATTATATATGAAAAATGATCAGAAAGACAAGATGAATCTAAATATGTCATCCATCTGTATGACACCTATCTCTAACATATCAAACCTGGAACTTTTAGCCTCATATCAGCTAATGAATAGTGACCAACGCTGGGAAAATAACTTCTATTATTTTCCCAAGTCTTCTAAATGACTCTAGTAATGCATTAGGGAATACCTGCATCACATGTCATCATGTCATGCATATTGCTGCATCTATTTGCTTGTTACTTATTTCTTTCCCCCCTCTGGCATTCTTTTCTGGTATATCCCGAGGCTCCGACTGACCAGGAGTACTACGAATCCGACGATCAGTTTGCCACTACAGAGCTTCCAGGCAAGCAACCCCCCCTTGATCATCCAGATATCACCCATTCCTTTCTCTCTTATTCTTGCATTAGATTTTGCTACTGTAGTTAATTCTGTAGCTCCTATTCTGATGCATAGCCTGCTTTTGTAACTGTTGTTGATACTTTACCTGCAATCCTACTATGCTTAGTATAGCTTTGATATTGTTACAGCAGTGGACCTACACCCTTGTCCGTTTGCCATGCTATACTATCAGGCCGTGATACCTTTTGGGCGATGATCACGGATATGTTGTAAACTGTTACACTATACCTGTTTTACTAAAGTCGGGTTGGCCCCAAGGGCACCCGCGAGTGATTCACTAATATGTTATGGTTCAAGTCGGCTTGGCTGAGAGCCTTCCGTGAGTGATCCGGTTACTAAACATTAATATGCTACCGAGTTCTGGTTATGTGATCTGAGTTGGCTACGTGCCTATACGCACTAACCGCCACGTGGGACAATGGTTTATGGGGCCCTCGGCGTCGTACATTCTCCTGACAGCTCTGTCAGACGTCCAGTTCAGCATTGTGGGCCTGTCGGGCCAGTGCCATCCATGTAGAGGTGGTGCTTGTACTGGCTCGTCGCACAACGACCCGGAGTGCTTAGGGCGATCGGTCCATGACCCCTTCGCGCTTAGGATGTAGACTGGTGGGGACCTCTCTGTAGAGTCTAGGTAGGACTACGGCGTGTTGATCATCCGAGGTCGGGCATGACCCAGGAAAGTGTGTCTGGCCAAAGTTAATCGAGTGTGTCGGGCTATGTTGTGCACCCCTACAGGGAAGATTGAACTATTCGAATAGCCGTGTCCACGGTAACAGGACGCTTGGAGTTGTATCCGGACCTCTAACCACTTAAACTGGATACTTGATAAAATATGCCACTACTACAGATATGGATGTCTGCGATCGCTTTCTCGCTGGGAGCCTAGGTAGGATCTCAGGGCATGATGATACTATATATAACTACTACTTGTTGATATTTAGAGCAAGTTGGTATCTAATACTCTAATCTCTTCTGATGATGCAAGATTGTTGCAAGATGCTAGTCTTCGTTAAGATAGGCTTTTGCCCCTATATTCTTGCATTTCTACAGTTTAGTACAAAGATATTGCCCCATTCCTCTTGATACTGATGCATATTAGCATAGTTCTGATGTAAGTCTTGCGAGTACTTTGGATGAGTACTCACAGTTGCTTTGCTACCTTTTTCCCCTACCGATTGCTACTACAGATGATGGCACCGCCGGAGCAGATGATTCCCAGCTTGGTTACTACTTGGATCTCAATGACCAGGAGTAGGTTCGAAGGCCCCAGGCAGGAGGCCTTGCTTTGCGATATAGATGTCGCTGTTTGTTTCAGCCTTCCTAAGGCAAAACTTGTGTGAACCTGTCTGTACTCGGATGATATTTGTATTTGAACTAATGTATCCCCGGGTCTTCATTACCCCTATTGTAATATAAAGATTTAAACTTAAATTTGTGTCTAGAGTTGTGTTGTGATATTAAACCATGAGTCACTAATCTTGATCGTGCATGCTGCGTGCATGATTAGTGCACAATTAATGTCGGGGGCGTCACAGCTTTAGAGCCGCGCACACTCTTCCCCGGATGCCACCGGATCATCCAAACTTCTGGTAGACCAAATCCAGGGTTGCCCCATGGCGGTCATCGGTGGTTGGCAATTTTGGACAAGGACCATCAGCACTGGCCCAACTACTTATGTTGATTAAAAGACCACGAGGTGATCGGCCCCTCTGCGTTAATTAATTATCAGGTTATTATGTTGGGAAAATTTTAGTACCAATGTTGGGCCTTGCTGGAAAACTTCAACTCAAAGACAAGTGATCAAGGGGCCCCATAAACCCTGCACACATTAGGAGCACTCATCAAGGAACATAACACCGGTATTATGAAAACTAGGAGGGAAAGAATGGAACAAAACACCCGGCATAGGCCAAGCCTTCCACCCTTTACCAAGTGTATAGTCAAGTTAATTAAATAAGCATGATATCCATGTCCCAACTTGGAACAACCTGCACCTGCCACTAGTAATGCTATAAGAAGGGCTTGAGCGAGCGGTAACATAGCCAAACAAAGGTTTGCCTAGGTGGTGGAGGTTAGAGGCTTATCATGGCAATTGGGAAGTTTGCAAACAAGTGGTAGGTAGGGAGACCAAGCGATAGCATCAAGACAACTAGTAAATCAATGTTAGTAATGGTATCCAAGGTAATGATCATCTTGCCTGAAATTCCACTTCGAAGAAGAACAAATCCACGAAGCATATCGAACAAAACGTAGTCAAACAAGCGTAGTAGAATGAATCCACGCACTCCGTATCGTAACCGAAAATTAATGAGAAGAAGCAAAACCAGAAACAAGCAAATGATATGGTAAACAAACATAACATGTTCATTGCATTATGCATAATGAAGTATGATGCTTGTCAAGTTTAATGAGGCACGGCATGGCAAGGTGCAACAAACAAATACTATACACTAAGTAAAGCTCAATATGCAACGAGTTGCATATTGACGAAACTTCACATCCAAATATTTAGTTCATCCCGTTTATGTACTCAACAAGTTTAAATGTTGTTAAACATGGCAAGAGGTGAAGCATAAGTAAACTACCTATCTAGGCAATTTAAATGAGGCCAGAAACAACATAAAGAAATTACGATAAGACCCCATATGCAAATTTCAAATTTGGAACTGTTCTACCCTAAATCATATTTTATAGTTGTGAAATAGGAAAAGTAAGTCACCATGTTATTCTACACATTTTTCTGGTCAAATTACGTATATAATTTATTTAATTTGGAGTTACGGCTATTTAGTTATGAAATAAATCATTTTTGCAAGTTATTAGTGCAAATTAATGCAAATAGCAATTTAAACATTTTAAACATGTTTGAAAGTTACGTATTATGAATTTACACAAAATTCTAAGCATTTTACATATATAAATTATTTTAATCCGATGCACGGTTGGTGAGTTATTATGTGCATGAAGTTTGGGGGCTAATCTGCAAGTCTGTTTTTCATGCGATAATAACTAAATTCGTTGAGACTAAAAAAATATACTGTGCCAAAAGGAAACAACTGGGCTGGCAGCAGATGGGCACTGCAAACTAAACTACGCATCGGCCATAACTTAACTACGAGGCGCCTATGGGCCGAAGTCTGCTGCTACTGGGCTGAACAGGGGCATGCGCGGGATAATATAAAATGCTCTAGGCATTGGACAGGCGGGCGAGGCAGCTCACCTAGCGGGCTGGCGGCCCAGGTCAGAGGAGGAGGCCCATGAGGCAGACTTGGGCATGGGCTGGTTCATGGCTAGGCTTGCAGGCCGGCGCTGGCGAGCAGGGCGGGGCAGGCCGCCTGGGCGGAGGAGGTGGCCCACGCGCAGGGGCTGGTCAACGCGAGACCGAGCATCTCTCTACTTGATGTAGAGGAGGCGTGTGGGGCATTGGAGGGCTTTGACGCAAGAGGCCAGGTCAACGTGCAAGGACTGCGCATCCATGGCGGATAGGGCAAGCGGCCGACGTCCAGATCCGGTCCTCAGCGATGGATAACGGCGATGGCGCACCATGGATCTCGGGCGGCGGGGCAAAGGTTCCTCGAGTGGCCTCAAATTCCTATGAGAGATAGGAAGAGATGTGAGAAGAAAGATACTCAGGAGAGGGAGGAGAAGAAGAAAGAGGAGATGAGCACGGGCAGGAGGCGGACGGCGGCTTGGAGCAGCTCATGTGGGCGAGCTCGGGAGCGACTCAGAGGTGGCTGCATGCACCAAAGGAGGGAGCTCAGGGTTGCGGGCAACTCGGGTGGCTGCCTCGAGAGGCGGCTGCACTACTGCATGAGAGGAGGGGCTCAGGAATGAGGGGATTGGGAGGAGCACGCTGGTTGGGTAGGCGCTGAAGACGAGGGAGGTGGGTGGCGGCAGCTTCGGGATGAGTGGATGGACGTTTTAGGGTAGGGTTTCCAAAATGGTTGGGGCTTTCCCTTCCTTTTATAGACAGGGACAAAAGAGAGGGGGTTTGGGGCTGTTTTGGACCATCGGATCGAGATCGAACGGTCGAGTCGGAGCACTAGGGGTAGTCTATTTGAGAAACGGAAGATATTTGGGGTAGTTGGGTGTTGATCCGGACCATCCGATCATGATCATGCGGTTCGGGTCGGGGGAAGTTTTTGGGCTAGGTTGTGTGTGGGTCTGTGGACTATGCAGAGAGGCTAGTGGTTTAGACAAGAGGGAAAATGAAAGACCTGGTTAGCAAGTTTTATTCCAAATTCATCTGTTTATTAGACCGGCTCTGACACCTCACAAGTTTAACGGTTCGGGCATCAAACGACCTACGAATGCAACAAAATTTGACACACGGTCTAGTTATAATATAATATGACCACTCACAAACTTCTAACTCATTACGATAACATTTAATCACCACTTATAGATTAATTATTTAAATCATATCGCGGACACATGGAAGTGTGTGGTTGGTCTGAGAAAGGTCAACGGAGACAAGGGAGAAGTGGCAACTACGAATGGCCATAAGTTTTAGAAAACACCCGGATAATTCTGGTATGATGGAAATGGACTGCTGATGCAATGTGGATGATGCCATGATGAATGCAATGAATACCTAATTACCGCAACACAATAATTATATTATGCGAAGAATCTAGGAAAGCGGTCTCAGGCTATTATAGTTCATGCCCATGGAAACTTTATGAACCTTGAATAACACAAGATTTTCAACAAAAATATTTATCCCCTTGTACAAATCCACTATATTATAAAAATAAAGTGCCAAGGTTTGCCTTTAGGATGTTTAAATTGCATGTTTGATGTGTGATGTGCAGAAACAGAAAGTTTTGCTGTCGTATTTGAATTACCATCTTTTCCTGGAACATGCTAATTTTCTAAAATTTGTTACATAGTACTGTCATGCTAGTTGTTTATTACATCCTAATGTTTCAAAAAAAAAATGAGTTGCATGAGTATATGCTTCATCTACATCTTTTCAGACTGTCCTGTTTTCACAGATTGTTGTTATAGCCTCTTTAACTGCTTATGCTTGCAATTTTGGTAAAGCCCAATTGATGTGGGAGTGTTAGAATTGTGTTAGCATATAGTAGGTATTGTTGTATTATAATTATACAATATTGTTACAGCAGGACATGATGGGATTTGATGTTATTTGTACTAACCTCTCTAATAAAAGTATTGTTGAGTTTTGGGTGGATGAAGTTTTTAAGACCGTGGTGAGACATCGATATGAGAAGAATAAGGAGAGACAAGAGTTTAAGCTTGGGGATGCCCAAGGCACCCCAAGGAAATATCCAAGGAGACTCAAGTGTCTAAGCTTGGGGATGCCCCGGAAGGCATCCCCTCTTTCTTCGTCAACAACTATCGGTATGTCTCGGTTGGGCCTATATTTTTATTTGTTCACATAATATGAGTAAAATCTTGGAGAGTCATTTATTTTTATTTTTTATTTTAGTTATTCACCATGCTAGTATGGGATAGTTATCTATGGTCCTTGGTTGATTTGTAGAATGCTGTATGCACTTCACTTATATCTTTTGAGTATGGCTTTATAGAATGCTTCGTGTGCTTCACTTATATCTTTTGAAGTTTTATGTTTGTTTCTGTACACTTGGAGTGCTATTATTTTTAGAATGCTCTTTTGCCTCACTTATATTTGTTAGAGCATGACATGCTTTTATAGAAAATATTAATACTCTCTTGCTTCGCTTATATCCTTTTAGAGAGTTGAATAGTAATTGGTAATTAGTTTGGGTTATAGGTTGGTCCTAAAGATGATAGGTATACAACGATGGTATAATAAAAACTTACATAAAACTTGTAGATCACTGAATATGATAAGTTTGATTCTTTGCAATAGTTTTGCAATATTGAGGTAGTGATATATGATTATGTGGGTAAATGGTTAAAGTTAAGTACAAAAATTGGTGTTAAGGTTCGTGAGGACGTATTCATGAAAGTGGTAGCCGCTGGTATTAGCGAAGAAGTCAGAGTGTGGGATGTCTTAAAGTGGCACTCACGTGCGTTCGGATCGGGGGCACGCGATGGTTAACTCCTACCAACCTCCCCCCTAGGGGCATGCGAGTTGTGCTTGATTTGAGATAGGGTACTAAGATTTCTGCAATAAATGCTTGAGTTCTTTATGACTAATGTGAGTTTTTGGTCTTATGAGCACTTCCACCTATCCATATTTTGCTAGCCTCTTTGGTACCGTGCATTTCCTACCCTCACCTCGAGACATGGTGCATACTTCACCGGTGCATCCAACCCCGTGAGATGATACACTCTCTCACACATAAGCCATCATATATCTTCCTTAAAACAGCCACCATACCTACCTATCATGGCATTTCTATGGCCATTCTGAGATATATTGCCATGCAACGTCCATTGTTACTATTCATCATATGACTTGAGTTTCATTGTCATTTTGCTTTGCATGATCATATAGAGTTGACATGATATATGTGGTTTGGCCACCGTTCATCATTGTTTACATGTTACGGTAGATCATTGCACATCCTGGCACACTACCAGAGGCATTCATATGTAGTCATTCACATCTTTTGAGTTATGAGTAAAAAGTGTAATGTAATTAGTGTGTTGCCCCTACCAATGAGGACATAAAAAAGAGGCCAAAAGTGGCCATAAAAAAGAGGCCAAAAAGAGCCCATAAAAAAGACCAAAAAGAGCCCATCAAAAAAATGAGAGAAAAAGAAAGAAGGGGCACACTACTATCCTTTGAGTATACACTTGTGCTTTAAAGTAGCACCATGCATTTCATATATAGAGTTTTCATATTACTCATTTCTTATACTAGTGGGATCTTTACATTATAGAACTTGGCTTGTATATTCCGATGACGAGCTTCCTCAAATGCTCGAGGTCTTCATGAGCAAGCAAGTTTGATGCACACCCACCTAGTTGCATTTGGAGAGCTTTCATACACTTATAGCTCTAGTGCATACGTTGCATGACAATCCCTACTCCTCACATCAATATCGATTGTAAGGCTTCTCCATTGCCTAACGATCAAGATGCATTGATGTGAGACTTTCTCAATTTTTGTCTTCTTATAAACCTCCATCATTATTCTCTTTGCCATCCAAAGTGACAAGACCGTAGCTCACGCTCAAGTGTTGCGTGGAAATTGAAAAAGCTAAAATAGATGAGAGTATGACTTAATTGCTTGGTTTAGCACCTAGGTCAGTTCATAATTCGATGTCTTTATGCTAGAAAGATTTAGTGTGCCATGCTTATCATGATTAAGTATATATGGTTTTGCTTTCTTTAGCATCTTTATTTTGGAAAGGCAATGATTGTTTATTTGCATGATCATGTATTATTATTTTTATGTCAAATTGATAGACTATTGCCTTGAATCACTTTTAACTTAAGTTCATACCACATTACATCACTTGATCAAGATTATGCTAGGTAGCATTCAACATCAAAAATTCTTTTTTATCATTTACGTACTCGAGGACGAGCAGGAATTAAGCTTGGGGATGCTGATACGTATCCAACGTATCTATAATTTTTTATTGTTTCATGCTATTATATTATCACTTTTATATACTGTTTATAGCATTTTATATTATTTTTCTGGACTAACCTATTAATGTAGTGCCCAGTGCCAGTTGTTGTTTTCTGCATGTTTTTGGTTTCGCAGGAAATCAATATCTAGGAAGCTCAAAATACCCCAGCGATTTAATATGATTTTTTATGGAATATATCAGATTTTTGGGCGAAGGAATCAACGCAAGGGGTGCTCGAGGGCCCCACATGAATAGGGGCGCACCATGGGCCCGTGTGGCTGCCCCTTAAGTTGGTTGACACCCTTCTTTAGCCTTAAGAAAGGTAATTTCATAGAAAAATCATGTAGAAAAATCAGCCCGATCAGAGTTATGGATATCTGTGGGTCGATAAAATGATGAAACCTCCCAGATTTCAGTGCAGAGAGACAGACAAAAATTCCAAGATCCAATCTTGGAGGCTCTCACCCTCAGGAGGCCAAAAACACCATGGACCAGAGGAGGAGACCTTCTCCCATCTAGGGGGAGGCCAAGGAAGAAGAAGAAGGAGGGGGCCTCTCTCCCCCTCTCTCCCGATGGCACCGGAGCGCCGCCGGGGGAACCATCATGAAGTCGACCATCTCCATCAACTTCGCCGCCGTCATCAACATTTCCCCCCCTCCTTGCAGTGGTGTATCCTCTCTCACCCCACTGTAATCTCTACATGAACATGGTGCTTGGTGCTATATATTATTATCCAATGATGTGTTGCATCTCTATTATGTCTGAGTAGTTTCTTTTTGTCCTATGGGTTAACTGTGATATGCTATGGTTGATATGAGTTGTACGTTATTATGGTGTTATCCTATGGTGCCTGCCATTTCGTGCCCACATGTGGGGTTCACACTGTAGGGTGTTGTAATATGTGATTGATTTGCTTATGGTGGGTTGCGGGAGTGATAGAAACCTAAACCCCAGTTCGTGAGTTGTTGCATATGGGATTAAAGGGGGCCTTGGGTCTTAATGCTAAGGTTTGGTTTTACCATAATGAATCTTTGGTATTTGCGGATGCTTGCTAGAGTTACAATCATAAGTACTTGTAGTCAATGGATATTGCTACTTGTTAGCATAGGCCTCTCCCGCATAAAAAACTGCAATAGAGGATTATCACTATCGTTTCATGAGCAATTACCTAGGGACAATCCTTTTCTTTATTGTTCTTTTACAAACCAGCAACTAACTCTTATTTACAAGTTTTTTATTGTCTTGCAAAGCAATCTTTTTATTCCCACAAAGTACTTCTAGTTTTATTTTCGCAAAGTAGTTTATTTCTTGTTTCTAGGTAAAGCAAATATTTAGTGCGCGTAGAGTTGTATCGGTGGTTGATAGAACTTGAGAGAATATTAATTCTACCTTTAGCTCCTTGTTGGGTTCAACACTCTTACTTATCGAAAAGGCTACAACTGATCCCCTACACTTGTGGGTTATCAGTATGGTATGCCAAACCATGTTTTGTCTTTTCTTAACATTTGGAATATGAGACATGTGTAAAATGTTTACAAATCTATTCCAAATCAGATAAGTACTGCTTTGTTGGTTATTCCAAATTGTTGGGTATTCCTCCATCACTATGCTGAGGCAAAGTGTTTGTCACATAGAGTGATATATTTTGAAGAAAATGTTTCTTGCAAAAGGTGAGTGGGAGGGCAGTGTAGCTCAACGAGATAAAAGAATCTTCATCATCAGATCAAAGGAAAGAAATGTTGGAAGTAATTCCAGAGTTTCCTACTACGACTGATATGGAAGCCTCCACATGAGATGTATGGACTTCGTTCGAACTTGTAGCTAAACCACATAGGCAAAACTCATGCAAACCTCTAAGGTGTGCAAACAAGATATTGTTGTTAGACAACAGTACACCTACAGTACAAAAGGAAGCAATGATGGCCTGACTCCGAAATTGGCTAAAGGCCAAAATAATCCGAGAGAGTATCCATACACATGATTTGAGATTAGATCTTGATAAACCCCTCCGGAAGACTAAGAGTCAAATTCAAGGAGTTGACTACAGCGAGATTGTCTCACTGTAGCAATGCTTAAAGTCGGTTCGGGTTATACTAGCAATTAATACATATTTCAATTATGAGATATGATACATGGATGCCAAAAGTATTTCCATGAGATGGAAATACAACCTAGGACTTGTATATTATACAGTCCAAATTGTTTTGTCGATCCAGAGGATGCTAGTGAGTGTGCAAAGTTCAGAGTTCCAGCAATGGACAGAAGAGAGCAAAATGGAGTTGGAATCTTCATTTTGATGAAATAGTCAAAGAGTTTGATTTCATCAAAGATAGCGAAGATGCTTGTGCTTACAAGAAAGTAAGTGGGGTCATAATAATATATCTAAAACTTTGTGTGCATGACACATTGTTGTTGATTAGAAATGATATAAATTTCTTGACACGAATTAGGACTTCATTGAAAATAGTTTTTCGATGAAGTACTTGGGCTAGGTAGCCTCGTTATTAGGCATAATTATCTATGGAGATAGAATTGCCTAATAGGGCTAAGCCAAAATACATATTGACAAGATGCTAAAATAGTTTATCATGAGAACGCTAAGAAGAGTTTCCTGCCAAAGTCACATGGAAAGAGTTTTTAGCAAGACTCGGTGTCCTAAAAACACTGATGAGCAAAGAACATGACTGAGATTCCACACACTTTTGTGTTTGGATTAATCATGTATTCCATGGTATGTAAAACAACCAGATATGTCCAATACTCCAAACTAGTTGCGAGTAGGTTACCAAAGTGATCAAGGTGTTGATCATAGGACAATAGTGAAAAATGTCGTTCTGTACTAAAGTAACACTGATGACTTGTTTTCTCGCAAGCAGAGATTATGAAGAGTTCATTGTAAGTAGTTACATCAATATAGGCTCGTTGTTAGTAGTTACATCGATATAGTCTTCATCAATGCTCCAAGCGATTTTTGATTTAAATTAAGGGCTTTGTGTTATACATGATATGGTGGTGCAATAAGTCAGAATTGTTCTAAATAGGTTACTATGGTGAATTCTATAATGAAGGCTAAGTATATTGCCGCTTAAGAAGCGACAAAAGAGGGTGTTGGGTCATATAGGTCATTTATGAACTTAGTATGGTTTCAAGATGACTTAGGTCAATGGAACACTATTGAAGATAGTGGCTCCATAGCTCAGTCTGAGGAATCAAGATCTGACATGTGATTCAAATATACAAAGCCAAGACCACACAAAATATGAATTTTGTGAAAGCGTGAAAATGCAAGGATATGCAAAAATACACATGGACCTGAAGTTGTCAGATCCGTTAGATGAAGACTATACCATAAGCAAAGCATATTTTACACCGGTATGCCATATGTGTAAAGTGCATTAGCATTGACTAGATTATTGACTCTAGTGCAAGTGGGAGTCTGTAGGAAATATGCCTTGGAGGCAATAATAAATGTTATTATTTATTTTCATGTTCAAAATTATGTTTATGTTCTGTGCTATAATTGCAATGGTCCTTGAGTCTTTATATCTAAGAGGCTCAGAGGAAAACCCAGTGCATGTGGGGAATAATAAACGGTAATATAGATTCCTAGTCATGCCTATAAGACTAGCTCAAGTGTTGCATGATGGTCACATTTTCCTGATCATGGGCATGAGAATGCTGGCAACTTTTGAGGACACAATGTTAGAAGAACACTTGTGTTGAACAGACCCAATTGATGTTATGCCATGAGATACATTCGTCATAAGTTAATGGTTTATAACACAGAGAAAGTTAAATGTTTTCATAATTCCTTAGACCATGAGAGTATCGAGTTCCTTCATACTTGCTTCATGAACTTTGGGGTTTGTTAAACGTCATATGTAATAGGGTGGCTATTACGGTGGCTTACGGGTTCACGAAAAAGTATGACAAGAGACTTGATAGCTCAAGATTGGGATTTGCTCTTTTGATGATGGAGAGATATTCTTAGGACCCTCTCGGTGTTACGGTATCCATCATCGTCTGGCCAGACACGGTGTGATTTGATCACAGGGATGCCGGAGCATGGGAATGAGAAAAGAGAACAAATCTGGTAACAAGGAAATTGGCATAGTGAACAAGTTGTTGATTCACGGGGATGCCGATAAATCCCACCTTGGGTTTTAGTAACATATCGTGAAGCAACAAGAATAGCACACGGTAACTAAAGGTTCACTCGAATATCCATTCGTATGGGTATAGGGATCAATATGGATGTCCACGGTTCCGCTATTGATCATTGATCAGAAAGAGTTCCGGTCATGTCTATATTTCACTGAACTTGCAGGGCCACATGCTTAAGGGTCATCTATTTGTTGAGTACTAGGGAAGGAGTCTGAGAGAAAGTCACTGGAAAAGTTTTGAAGACACTAAAAATGTTTTGGAGAGAAAACCGCAAGTGTTTCAGAGAAACCAAAAATTGTTTTGGAGTAAACCATCAAGCCAAAAAAGTTTTAGAATGCGTCGAGAATTTTTTGGAGGGTGCCAAAAATGTTCTGGGACCTTACAGAATTTTTTTGAAAAGAACGCACGCAAAAAACAACATGTTCCCGCAAGGGGGACAAGATCCCTCTTTTCATGGGAAGCCGATTTTGGGTGGGGCCCCCTTTGGGGGGCAGCCCACAATTGGTGGAAGCTTGTTGGGGGCCTCCATGGTGGGGGGCAGCCCCCACAAATGGTGGAGAAATGTCGGGAGGGGGCCTTCCTTGGGGACAACCCCCTACATGGGGCGCCATGGAGAAAGGGGGGCCCCCTTGGGGGCAAGCTCCCCCTTTTTTGGGGCAATGTTGGTGAGGGGGCCCCATTTTGGGCAGCCATCCTCATGCCTTCCCCACACCTGTCCTCCACTATAAATAGAGGGGTGGAGGTGCTCTCCAACCCATCTTATTTTCTCACTACAAAGGCATGCAATGATCTGCCTCTCTTTCCCTCCCTCCAAGAAATAGTTTCATAGTGCCGCAAGGTTGCCTAGTCTCCGGTAGCGCTTAGTTCTGGACAATGAAGTGCTGCTAGATAGGTGACACCATATGTGTGCAACCCAGTGGAGAGATCATACGTTCAATCTTCTGTTCAAGGGACTATCCGAGGTTCTGTCCAAGGGACCGTTCGAGGGACTATTCGAGGGAGAAAATTCTTGCAGTTGGGAGGCTGTAAATCCTAGCTGCGGGAATCTACCCCAACGATATCCACCAACTCTTCTTCTGCTATGCTATGAGTTGGTAACGATCAGATAAAACCTTGTATGCACCTTCATAGTGGTCCTAGGCTGGTGCGTAGGACGGAAAAAATTTGTTTTCTGCTGCGCTCCCCTACAAAGAGCCACGCTTGATGATGCTCCAGGAGTTGTGTGACTTCTTTGGGTTTGCGAACCAAGGGTTTCTCAACACCAAGGTGCAGCCCATCGCCGAGGTGTCTGGGACTTGGGACATCATCTCCGTCAAGGACGAGCACCCGTTCAGTGGTGCCAAGGTAGCTAGCATCCAGAACCCCACCATTCGCTACTTTATAATTTTCCTTGCAAATACTATCTTTGGTAGGGAGCACATTGAGTGCTTGTCTAGCTATGACATGTGTGTAATGCGTGCGGCACTTAACCCCCAAGCGGTTCTAAAACTGAACTTGGGAGCTTTGCTCATGATTCACTTTCGGCGGCAGGCAAGCCAGCCGTCGGGACACATTCATATTGGTGGCCTTGTCACTCGCCTCACTGAGCGATTCTTTATTAATTTATTAGAGGGAGTTGCACATGTCCAGGGGTACACTGAGCTTAACAGGAGAGTTATGATTAACTCTAAGTTTATTAGGCCTGACAAGATTCATGGTGGGGATCACTCTTACAAGTGCCCCATGCCCGGCACTGAGGCCGTGGTTGTTTGCTTGGCATTACCGCAAGCTTTTTCTGTGCCCGAGCGCAACATGTGGGTGCTCACCATTGACGAGCTTAATGAGAATAGGCATGAGGCAGGGTTCGGGAACGATGTTCATCCCGAGCCAGCACCAGAGTGGGACGCCACAGCAGACGGTGTCAATCATGGTTGGGATGCCCGGGATGGGGCATCCAAGTTTAGTGCACCACCTGAGCAGCACTACGGCTACAACATCCAGTATGTGCCTAGGGCTGAGTTAGCTATCACAGAAAGTCACACAGATCTGCAATGATCTCCATGAGGCCAATGATAACATAGGGCTGCTCTCAGGAAACATGCAGTCCCTATTCGTGTTTTGGCAGCCCGAGCAGCCCAGCGCAGCTCCATCGTCCTCCAGTGGCCCATCACAGATGAGGCGGCCAGATGCCCCTTCTAGTGGCCACGACGACGAGGACATGGACTAGAGAGAGTAAGGCCAAGAGACTAAGCTTTATCCCCTAGTTATCGTTGCATGCATATTTTGTTTTCTTATTTTTATTTATTTTCTTTTCTATGTCATCATGTTTATTTTTAGTTTTGCATAATAAACTTCTTAGAGTGAACTTTGTTCTTGTTCGTTGGGCTTCTCTTCATTTTTTTCTTCATGTGTTTGAGCCTACAGGGTTGTTCACCACTAGCAAATTGGAAATAAAAAGAATGAAGCAGAGAAGTGACTTGAGGAAAGAGCAAGCCAGCGCGAGAAGGTATAATATATCCATACTCACTTTTCTCGCAAGTTTAATTAAGAAAATATTTTCATTTGGCTGGTTGCACTAAAGCTTTGTTCCCACGTTAGTTGAATATCATTTGGTCATATTTCCCAACTTCAAATTTTGCTAGTGAAACTCTGATGTAAAGCATGGTTTTTGTTCCAAAAGAAAAAGTCTAAGAAGAAAATTTAGGGGCTCGAATTTTTGAAGCGAACAAGCAATTAAGTAGTTCAACTCCAGAGGACTGAATTTGATTGTCTCGATGGTACTTCCTGATAGAGTTGTTTAGAGGAATGAATATTTGAGGTGATCGAGGTTATGCCAAAGCTTGTCCGCAATTCAAAATCATGGGGCTTCAGCCTCTTGCTGGTTTCATGTACTGTTGCTATATGTTGTGATAATGCACATAAATTTGACTCCGTCACTAATTTAGAGCTTGTGCTAAAATTGATAGGCCTTCTCTAAAGAAGTGTGTATGTGGTAAATGTGAACACTGATCGCTGAGCTCGAAAGAGACAACCTTTTGATCCATAGTGAACAAAATTAAGCCCTAGAGACATAATCAACAGCAACTAGAATATGAGTGTAACCATGCGAGGAAGGAAAAGGTCCCATGTAATCAAAACCCCAAATATCAAATGGTTCAATAACAAGTGAATAATTCATAGGCATTCCTGATGTCTACAAATATTTCCAGCTCTTTGACATTCATCACAAGAAAGGATACACTTACGTGCATCCTTGAAGAGAGTAGGCCAATAAAAACTAGATTGTAGTACCTTGTGTGCAGTTCGGTCTCCAGCATGGTGTCCACCATAGGGACTGGAGTGACACTTTCTCAAGATTTGTTCCTGTTCATGCTCAGGTACACAACATCTAATAATACCATCTACTCCTTCTTTATAAAGATGTGGGTCATCCCAAAAGCAATGTCTTAAGTCAAAGAAAAACTTCTTCTTTTGTTGGTATGTAAAGTTAGGTGGTATGAATTTAGAAACAATATACTTAGCATAATCAGCATACCATGGATTATCACGAGAGGAAGCATTGATAACAGCCCATTGCTCATCATAAAAACTATCATTAAATGGAATTGGGTCATCAAGAATGTTTTCCATCCTAGACAAATTATCTGCTACTGGATTGTCAGCTCCCTTTCTATCCACAATATGCAAGTCAAACTCTTGTAACAAAAGAACCCACCTAATCAACCTAGGCTTGGCATCTTTCTTATTCATAAGATATTTAATAGTAGCATGATTAGTGTGAATAGTTACCTTAGATTCAACAATATACGGCCTAAACTTATCACAAGCAAACACAACTACTAAAAGTTCTTTCTCAGTAGTAGCATAATTTTTCTGGGCACTGTCCAAGGTCTTACTAGCATAATGAATAATATTTAATTTCTTATCAACTCTTCGGCCAAGGACAACCCCTAGAGCATAGTCACTAGCATCACACATAATTTCAAAGGGTAAATTTCAATCAGGTGGTTGAACAATAGGTGCAGAAATCAGAGCTTTCTTAAGAATTTCAATGGCTCCTACACAATCATCATCAAAAACAAAAGGAACATCCTTTTGCAAAAGGTTAGTAAGAGGCCTAGAAATTTTAGAGAATCCTTAATAAATCTCACTACAGGAATCAGGCAGTTTGCCGTCTGCCAGACGGCAAAGGCATGCTTGGCGGACGGCAAAGCCTTTGCCGTCAGCCAGCAGACGGCCAACAGTCCGGCTGAACGAGTTACGGTAAAGGGCACTTTGCCGTCTGCTGGCAGACGGCAAAGAACTTTGCTTCTTTGCTGTCTGCCAGCAGACGGCAAAGAGCTGCAGCTGACGTCAGGCGTCGGCTGGGCCAACGCAGGTTGCATAGACTGCTGCCACGTGGCCTCTTTGCCTTCTGCTGGCGGATGGCAAACCTCTTTGCTGTCTACTAGCAGACGGCAAAGTGGCTATATAGCCCCTGTTTTTTCTGTGTTTTGTTATATCAATTCATTTTCACAGAAATTCAAACACACATATATATATATTCAGAATCACATAGTTTCAAACATCAAACATAGTTTCACCATCATCATCAAACATCATACATCCAATTCATATATACATAGTTTCACAAACATCCAATAGTTTCACAAACATCCAATACATCAAACATCTAACATCTAAACAGTAGCATTCTGCCCTTCCATGAAGTGATCTTCCAAATCTTCAATAGCTTGAAGATCTTCCAAACCACCATCAACTTGTTTACCTTTGGGAAACCTGCAACAGATCAACTGATCGGAAACTCAAAATGGAGCTCTTGTTTTAGATTTTAAAACTTTATTAATAATTGGAATAGGTAATACAAAGTCATATTATAAAGAATCAAAAATGACCTAAAACTAAATATCTATTTTTCAAACCACCATTACTAAGTTTTTTTCTGTATCTTCTTCTTTTCTTCCAACCTGCATAACAAAAACACTAAGAAAGAGAGAATGGGTTAGGAGTAGAAATGTAGCATTTCACTTGGTGAAATGCAATGTTGTAGGAGCTATTCCTTGAAATCAAGACTATCTCAGTCAGGATTTCTAAATACCAAATGACCTTATTTCAGAAAAGCCAAATAGAGGAAAACCATTATCAAGAGCCAAATCAGAGAACCAGCCAAGAGCCAAGTCAGGAAACCATCAACTGCCATATATCAAAGATCATTAACAGAAATAGCTCCAAAGGATTAAGCCCAACTAAAACTAGTGTTTAGAGCCAATGATTACACTCTACCACTACAACCAACTTTTGCCCAGTGACAATGAGATATGTCACTAAGCAATTCAAAACAAAGCTCCAGGAGGAGATATACATCAAACCAGCCGGCCAGACCAAGTCCCAAGCCCAATGAGACACCCAGCAGCTTACTAGATAACTAGAAGACCTCAAGGTATACTTGAGGATTGTGTGCTCAGCTAGCCTGGAGATGCCAAGGCTAGATCATCACAGCACAGGGATAGCCACATGTAAATTAAGCCTAAGAGAAGGGGGCTCAGACCAGCATCACGGCCCAAACCAGATGTAGTATCTGTCTTATCTGTAGAAAACTAGGAAGTAACAGCCAAAACCAAGTATAGCATCTGTTCATATGCTATTAGAAAGAGACCAATAGGAATAGCCAAACCAAGTGGCATCTGTTCATATCAGTATTAGAAGTAAAACAACTAACAACAAGTATATGTTCATGAGTAAAGTAGCTATATCATAGAAGAAATAGCAGGGTAGCACCCCAAATGATTATCTGCTTTTGCAGAACACAGCACCACACTTGCACCTGGTATTTTTCTGCAATTAGGGCACTGCACCCACAAGCACAGGGGGCTAGTACCATTATAAACTGCTACTGCAAGTAATAGCAGCAGCAGCAAATAACAACAGAAGTGATAACTAATTTCCAATGGTTAAACAGACCAATGGAAAAGAAAATGTAACACTAGAGATTCAGTTAACTGAATTAAGTTACCATCAACAGCTAGTGAGATAGCTAACAGTAGCAACAAAAAATACAGGGAGAGATCCCAGTCCAGTAGAGCACAGGTTAGCCACCGATTTAACAACACAGCCAGAGCTACCACATATGCACAGGAGTACATCTACACACATGAACAACTACTGACCATATTAGCCAATCCAGGAGCACATATGTAAGCAGATACACATAAACAGTCACTGACCAAAACCCTGACACATCAAGAATCCATCACAGAGAGCTCCAACACAAGTTGATGCTCATCTGGAGCATCTAGCAACAGCTAATAGAGCTTCACATCCAACTAGATCAAGAGCTAAAGCTATGCATTAGAGAGATCAGAGGAGGGGAGTAAGGAGAAGCTCACCAAGAGGAGTTGTAGCCGAAGCAGGATGCATCCACACCATCACTATGGTGTGACCAGCAGCACAACCAACACCACCACGACGGCGCCAGCGAGAGCACGCAGCACGGAGGCGGCCAACCCAGGGGCACCGCAGCACAGAGGCGCCAACCCAAGGGCACCCCCGCGCCACGGCACGCCCAGCACCACCGGAGCACCTCACGGCCACCGGAGCCACACCGGAGGCGAGAACCACCCGAACACCGCAATCCTAGCGGAGAGAAAATCGAAGGGAGCGACCACAGGAGGCAGGGAAAATCAGATCGAGACGGAGGGATCGATAGAGCTCGACGAGAGGAAGAGATGGGTAGCCAAGGTGTCGCCGAAAACCGTCGGAAACCGTCGGAATCGGCCGGAAAACATGGCGGCAGCAAAGGGGATCAGGAGACAGAGAGAGAGCTAAGCGGCGGGGGCGCCGGGTGGCGGTGATGACGGGGTCGTAGGGCTCTGGGGCGGCGGGGTGGTGCGGCGGCGGCGGGGTGTCCGGGCGGCGGCAGTGTCCGTGCGGCGGCGGTGCTCGGTGCGGCTGTGCGGGCGCGGGTGAGGTGCGGTGCGGGAGAGCGAGGGGAGAGATAGAGAGAGGGGTGGGGCCGGGTGGAGAGAGGGGAGAGAGAGAGGAGGTGGGGGCAACGGCTTTTTTTTTACCCGCAAAAAAAAAGATAGCCCCACCTCTTTGCCATCTGCTGGCAGACGGCAAAGAGGTGGGGTGATTCTTTGCCGTCTACTGGCAGATGGCAAAGAGGTGGGGCTGGTGGGCCGTTACAGTGCTGGCGTCGACTGGACCCCACCCACCTCTTTGCCGTCTGCCAGCAGATGGCAAAGAATCTTTGCCATCTGCTGGCAGACGGCAAAGAATTGGCTGATGGCAACCAGGTTCTTTGCCGTCTGTCAGTTCTTTGCCGTCTGTTTTCTGTGAGCTGATGGCAAAGACATTCTTTGCCGTCTTCTAGCAGAAGGCAAAGAGGTGGCTGACGGCAAAGATCCTAATTCCAGTAGTGTCTCCTATAGAAACCAGCATGACCAAGAAAACTTCTTATACATTTGATATCTTTAGGGCATGGCATTTTCTCAATGGCATCCACCTTGGCTTTATCTACTTCAATGCCTCTCTCAGATATTTTATGACCAAGGACTATACCTTCATTCACCATAAAGTAACACTTCTCCTAGTTCAAAACAAGACTAGTTTCCTCACATCTCTGCAAAACTTTATCAAGATTGTGCAAGCAGTCACCAAAAGAAGTCCCATAGATGGATAAATCGTCCATGAAAACCTCAATAATTTTTTCACAGAAATCAAAAAATGTAGCAGTCATACATCTTTGAAAAGTAGTAGGTGCATTGCATAAACCAAAAGGCATATGTCTATAGGCAAAAGTTCCAAAAGGACAAGTAAAAGTAGTTTTCCCCTGATCCTCCGGAGATACAGGAATTTGAGAGAAACCAGAATAGCCATCTAGAAAGCAAAAAAGAGTATGCTTAGATAATCTTTCTAACCTTTGATCAATGAAAGGCAAAGGATAATGATATTTTCTAGTAGCCTTATTTAGTTTTTTGAAATCTATAACCATCCTATAACCAGTGACAACCCTTTGTGGGATAAATTCATTTTTATCATTAGGGACAACAGTAATGCCTCCTTTCTTAGGGACACAATGAACAGGACTTACCCATCTACTGTCAGCAATAGGATAAATTATACCTGCTTCCAAGAGCGTTAGTATCTCAGTTCTTACCACATCCTACATCTTAGGATTTAAACCATGTTGATGATCAATAACAAGTTTAGCATCGAGCTCCAGATGGATCTTGTGTTGACACATACTTGGGCTAATGCCCTTGAGATCATACAGAGTATATCCACTTGCAGCATGATGTCCCCTCAGAGTATTAAGTAATCTCTTTTCCTCGTGCACTGAAAGGTTAGAATTGATAATAACAGGATATATTTTCTTTTCATTCAGATAAGCATATTTGAGTGTATCAGGGAGTTTCTTTAAGTCAAACACAGGATCACCCTTAGGGGGTGGAGGGTCTCCCAAAATTTCAATAGGCAAATTATGTTTAAGAATAGGTTCTTGCCTAAAGAATATTTCATCTAGCTCATTTCTTTCTTTCATATGCATATCATTTTCATGATCTAACAAATATTGCTCTAAAGGATCAGTAGGAGGTATAGCAATAGAAGAAAGACCAATAATTAAATATTCATTAGGTAGTTCTTTAGCATGATGTTGCTTGGTGAACTTAGAAAAATTAAATTCATGTGATTCATCACCAAACTTAACATTGACTTTTTGCTTAAAACAATCAATTTTAGCATTAACAGTATTCAAGAAGGGCCTACCAAATATTATGGGACAAAAATCATCTTGTTCAGATCCAAGTACTAAAAAATCAGTAGGGTATTTGATCTTACCACACAAGACTTCAACATCTCTAATAATCCCAAGCGGTGAAATTTTATCCCTATTAGCAAGCTTAATAGTAACATCAATCTCTTCTATCTCAACAGGTGAAATATCATGCATTACTTCTTGATAGAGAGAAAAAGGAATAGCACTTATACTAGCACCAATATCACATAAACCATGGTAGCAATGATCTCCAATCTTAACAGAAACAACAGGCATGCCAACAACTCTTTTATTTCTATCTTTTGGTTTCTTATCAGGCTTAGCAATTTTAGCAGCATCATCACAAAAATAAATAACATGCCCATCAATATTCTCAACCAAAAGATCTTTAACCATGGCTATTGAAGGTTCCACTTTAATTTGTTCAGAATGTTTAGGGCTTAGGGTTTAGATCACTTTTTGGCATAACCCCATCACCAAAGATTGAAGTTCCGATGAATAATTATTGAAGGAAGTGTTTGAGAGTCATGACTTGGAGGTACTTGTGGGTGTTAATGAAATACTTGAGTACTATGTTTTCTTCTCCTCCAAAACTCCTGGGTTGAATTTGTTTACAAAAAGTTCCAAAGTAAATCCTTTCTCTCAAGAGGATAAAAAGTTTTTCTTGCTCTACACCTACTTAACTATGGAAGATTTAACTTGTGAACTATGACTAGTGATACGAGATTATACGTGGCTAGGCAGCGAGCTTAAGTGCAACCATTGAAATGCAATTATTCTCTTAACTAAGATTGTAGGATTTGTGAGAATGGAAATATTACATCGTCACGAGCTGGTAAACTTATTTCCACTCAATTATCAAACTCCCTTTTGTTCTCTTGATTTCTTAGTTGCTCGAGGGCGAGCAAATTTTAAGCTTGGGGGAGTTGATGGCTCAAGAATTTGTGACTTTTTATAAGGGGTTTCTACTTGGTTTTCATCGGGTTTTTGTTATTTCTCGATTATTTCTAACACTAATCCCTCGAGAGAGAAGAAACTCATTTCTCCATTGTTTGGCAGGAAAAAGCATATATGGAAGGAAATCAAGGTGCATTACTCCAAATTGAGCCAAATGGAGCAACTCCCATGTTGAAGAAATCACCACCAGGCGCACCAGAGCTCAAGACGGCCAACCATATGAGTGCATGCGCTTGTATGGGCAGTCGTATGAGGTGCCAGTGGCTCCCCCTCATCTAGAGGAGCAACTTTCATAAAGGGGACGACATCATCAGAGAAACCTAGCCACCGCCACTCCATCCAGAACAGAGAGAGAAGAGATCCGAAGAAGAAGAACCACCAGAGATCCATCTAGCTTTGTTCTTCCACCTCCATACTCATTTCACTCTTCATCATCATCATTGTAAGAGGAATTTCAAGTTGTAAGATCAGGGTGTAAAACTCTATTCGTACTCATCTGGAGATTGAGACTCGTTGAATCATTCATCCTATTGTGGATCTTCACGGTATTATCAATATGGCTTTCATGGATTAATTCTCTATGATGATTGGTTATCCTCTTCTGATGTGTGAGTAATTTCCCCTAGGCGTGGGAGATGTAGGTGAATGGTAAGATTCATTTGTGCCTATCCAATATGTCATTATTCATGTTTGTAGTGTTATGATTTGTCTAGTAAGTTGTTATACTATGGTGAATGCTATGCGTGTTGTTTAATTTAAGGGCCCAGGCAACATGATCTAAAGACCTACATAGGTAACACATATTGTTTAGAAAATCTGCGACCTCAGACGTGACAGGTGGAGACATCTATGAGGACCAAAGACAATAAAACATAACGGTGATTGTGGCACCCCGGCTCAGAGGACCGGTTTACCCGTGTTTCCAACCCAGAGATCATGTCTTCTGGAAACACACAACAACTTGGGACAGAACATAGCTGAACTTTTATTGATAATAGTCGAGTACAAGCTTATATATTACATGATCATCGAGGCCAAAAGCACATCTAGTGCTACGAAAATATCTACATTATTTATCTAACATATCAGGGCCTCGGTATTACTGCGGAATACTACAGCGGAAGACTACTACGTAGCGGAACATGATAGTAACTCCATCCTGTAAGTGCATCTAGTGCCCCTTAGTGATTTTGGTGTATTGAAGACTTATAGGTTAAGGGACTAATGCGTTTGTGAGTGTACACAGGCTCTATAAGTCTATGAGGAGTTTGATATTTACGATGAAAGTCGACCCCTAAAAATGAATGTCTTCAACTGAAGACTTTGGTTTTCTTGAAGACTTTCAAAGTGAAGAAATTGGTGTGACCCTGAAGACTTGATATTCATGCGAGTATTATGAAGCGTGAAGACTTTTGTTTTCGTAGTTTCATTTTCTTCTTCTTGAGTCATAGGAAACACCGTACTGTTAAAGGGGGTCGAGGTAAAACTAAGGAAAAGTTTCCAAGTGATGCTCATCTCAAAATCCTACACCTACCCAATCCTTTCGAGTGAAGCCATTGGAAATCTCATCCAGTTCAGTCAATTTCTTCAGTGACAGAGACGAAGTTCTTCTGTTCTCTGAGGAATTTGTTCTGACTGAGGAGTTAGGAATTCGCCAGTACGGATTGCCTACAAGTGAGGAACATGATAGCCCTGAGGAATTTGATACTCAAATTTCCGACCGTTGCTGTGCTACGCGCCAGCTGTACAAATATCCTTCCCACCTAACGGTCATATCATTGAAGGGCATTTATGTCTTATCATGTCGGGCTGCTCCCTAGGCTATAAATAGCCGCCCCCTACAACCACTAGCTGGTTGGCTGCTCCGAGAGATAGATTGACACTTGTCATTTAGAGCATCCCATCCTCCGAGGACTTTGAGCAAAAATCATCAAGTGAGGAAAAACCCAAAAAACCCAAACACCTACAAACCCAAAGTGACTGAGCATCACTGAAGAATTTGTTCCTGTGTGGAACCGACGCTTGTTACCTTTGAGGACTGTGCATCCTCCAGACGGTTAGGCATCATGGTCTAGAGCATCCAAGAGGAAATTGTGGATCGCCGAGTGACCGAGTCTGTGAAGGTTTGGAAGTCACCTGAAGACTTACCTCGAGTGATTGGGCGAGGTCTGTGTGACCTTAGCTCACGGAGAATACGGTGAGGACTGTGTGTCCGGGACTGTGTGTCCTCAGGTTTAAATACCTAGCCGCTCCAACCAGACATACAACTGTCACAGCAGTTGGAACTGGTCTACCAAATTATTGTCTTCACCGAGCTACTGGTTCTATTTCCTCAACCCTTTCATTTCCTCATTCATGTGTTGATTTACTTGATCGTTACTGTGTGAAGACTTTGACTGAAGACTTTCTCAATTTCCTTAATCCTATTTCTTCAGTCATTTAGTCTTCAGCCTGCTTATCCTATGTTTCATGCTACCTGTACTCTGTGCCTATTTCATTTCATCATGATGACTATACTTATGCCATGTTATGTTTGCATCTGAGTACTTATTCCGCTGCTAAGTAGTTCATTTCTAAGGAATTTCCTCACCGTGAAATTCCTCAGTGACGAATTTGTAAAAATCGCCGACTCACCCCCCCTCTAGTCGATATAACGCACTTTCAATTGGTATCAGAGCAAGGTACTCCCTTGTTCTGTGTGATTTTGGTTTAACCACCTGGAGTTTTAGTTATGTCGACTGCAGGCATGATCAAGGTCTTGGCTGGGTGTCCTACCTTTGATGGGACGGACTACCCCTACTGGAAGAATAAGATGCGCATGCATCTTGAGGCAATTGACAACGATCTCTGGTACATTGTGGAAAATGGCGTTCCCGGTGTCACTCCTTCCGTGAATGCTGCTGATGTGAAGAGATTCAAGTAACTCGACTCTCAAGTGAAGAATATCATATGTGGCCATCTGAGCAAAGGACAGTACGGCAGAGTGAGTGCTTTGGAGTCTGCAAAGCTTATCTGGGACAAGCTGTCCAAGGTCAACGAAAGAATCTCAACTCAACGTGATTCTCGAGTTGACGTTCTTCGCAATCTCTTCAACCGCTTCAAAAGACTCGACAATGAGAATGTCCAGCAAACCTTTGATCGCCTCACTGACATTTCAAATGAGCTTCAAGCACTGGGTGCCACTGACATCACCGACCATGAGGTGGTGAAGAAATTGCTAAGGTCACTTGATTCTTCATTCGAAACACTGGCACTGATAATTCAAGAACGTGGAGACTACAAGTCACTTGATCCTGCTGATATCCTCGAGAGGCTAAATACTCATGAGTTCCAACTTGCTGAGAAGAGAGATCTCTACGGACCGAGCTATGGCAGATCTCGTGCACTGAAGGCCAAGGCAGTCTCCGAATCTGAAGATGAAGATTCTGGTAGCAGCCTTGGTGATCCTGAAGAACTGAGTCAGGAGCTAGCAATGCTCGTGAGGAAATTCCAGAAGTTCCCTAGACGTGGTCGATTTGGAAAATCCTCAAGAGGTGATGACATGAAATCAGATTCCTCATCCCGTGATTACAAGAAGAGAACTTGCCACAAATGCAAGAAACCTGGTCACTACATAACTGATTGTCCTCAGTGAGAGAAGGAATCAAAGAAGAAGAAATACAAGGATGATAGTTTAGATGACTCTAAGAAGAAGAAGAAATCTTCAAAGTCCTCATCGTCAAAATCTTCAAAGTCTTCATCTCACAAGAAGAGCAGCTCCAAGAAAGCTCGGGCATTCATTGGCAAGGAAATGGACTCTGAAGCTGAATCTGAGGAACATGAGGAAGAGGAGGCATCTGAGGAGTCTGACTCTGGTGTGGTGAGCCTAGCCCTCGCTACTGCTTATGTCAGCAAGTCCATCTTCAACACTGAGGAAAATGGCTTCCCCAACACTGCTGATGACGGCAATGATGACTATGCTCCCACCTATTGCTTCATGGCAAAAGGTGCCAAGGTATTCAAATATCCCTCCTCTGAATAAAGTGAGGATGAATCTGATGATAACCTCAAACCCAGCTGTTCCAAACTTGCTAATATTGCTGTTAAACAACAAAAGGCTTTGGAAAAGGTTCAAAATATGCTAGACAAAAGCGATGATCTACTAGGTGAGGAAATGGATCGAACTCAAACACTGACTGATAATCTTTAGCAACTATAGTCTAAGTTTGACAACCTTCAAGGTCGTCATGAAACTCTCTTAGCCGATCATGAGAAGCTTTCTTATGAATTTCTTCAAAGAAAGCAAGATCTTGAGAAGCTAAGGGTGAGTCATGATGATCTTCAGAAGGAAAATGATTCATTGCTTGCTCAACAGATCAGTTCCGCTCAGGAAGAATTTATTCCACCATGCTTGAAATGCATTGAACGTGAAACTGCTAATTCTTCACCTGAATGTTCAAATGCTTCTATTGCTGCAAATTCTTCAACTATCTCTGTGGTCACAAATTCCTCATCTGAGGATACCACTAGTATCACTGACGAAAATGCAAGGTTGAAGGAATTGTATGTGACAGGCATGTACAAAGTCTCAAAGGGCATCAGACTCTTTGTGATGTGCTCAAAAAGCAGATCTTGAACAGGAACCCTAGGAAAGAGGGTATTGCATTTGAGAGGAAATTCAATGCTGATGGAACCTACTGGAAACCTGAGCAGTATCCCAAAACCTCATGGGTTGCTGCGAAGGGACCTCCCGTAGATCCATCCACTTTATCTGGTTTTACTTGTGAATCCTCATATTCATCTAATGAGTCATTTGACTCCAACTATAAACTGTTCAAAAATCAGAATGGTGAAGTATTTGCCAGATATGTTGGATCTAACTGCAGGAATGGTCCCCCTATGAAGAAAATCTGGGTTCCCAAAAGGTGCCTTGAAAGTCTTCAGGTGAATGTCCTCATGACACCACCTATGAAGAATAAGAACCCCAGATCAAATTCTTCATATGGACCAAAGTCTTCATATGGACCAAAGTCTTCATATGGATCCAAGTCCTCTTCTGGATCAAATTCCTCACGTGGATCCATGTCCTCATATGATCATCGTGCTAATGCTTCTGTTTCGCAGGGAAAATCAAAGAGTTCTGATTATGTGCATTATTCTTCAAATCATTATGTTCGTAAGTCCTCGAAGAATTTCTCTGCTTACTCATATGCCTATACTAATCCCTCTCCTGTGAAACGAAGCGCTTTGGCTTCAATGCCACCTTTCTCTTATGGAGCTCGCAGAATGATGAACTCTTTGCCACCCCTCCAGATGTGGGTGGTGAAGAAAAAGAACTAACCTCTTATGCAGGGTCAGGTCTCCAGACGAACTAAATCGTCTGAAGAATTTTCTGGAGACCTGAAATGCTTGAAAGGACGCAAGCTAATCATGAAGAAATGATTTATTCATTTCTCACGTCCTCACATTGCTATATATACATATGTTGCTTTAATTGATGAAATATGTATGATGAATTTGATGTCATATTCTTCACTCTGAAGTATCTGAGTTCGTAAGATGCACCAATTCATCTGCAGGATGATTTACCCAAAGCTACTGAGTGGGTTCTCGATAGTGGATGTACTAATCACATGACTGGTGACAAGAGCTTACTGATGTACACTCCTTTATCTCCATCACATTTGAAGCATATCACCTACGCAGACAAAGGCAAAAGCAAGGTATTGGGTCTAGGTAGGGTTGCAATCTCAAAGGATCGACACATGGACAAAGTCATGCTTGTCGAGTCCCTCGGATTCAACCTCATGTCTATCTCAATGCTTTGTGATCTGGATATGGTTGTTGTCTTTGGCAAATATCGCTGCTTAGTGCTCATGGAATCTGACAACTCCAAAGTCTTCGAAGGCTTTAGGAGAGGAGACTTGTATATTGTTGATTTCTCTGCAGGACCACAGCCTGCCACTTGTCTACCTGCGAAAGCTTCAGAAGGCTGGCTATGGCATCGACGACTGGGTCATGCTGGCATGAGGAACTTACACACGCTCGTGAAGAAGAAGCACGTCATTGGCATTGAGGGTGTAAAATTCCTCAAAGATCATCTTTGTGGGGCTTGTGAGGCTGGAAAGATGACCAGAGCCAAGCACCCCTCGAAGACTATCATGACTACCTCTCGTCCTTTTGAATTGCTTCATATGGATCTCTTTCGTCCTACTCATTATGCCACACTAACAAATGCAGCATCTCTATATGGCTTTGTCATTGTTGATGATTATTCTCGTTACACATGGGTGCATGTCATTACTTACAAAACTGAAGTGCAGGAAGTCTTCAGACGATTTTCTTCGAGGGCTTCGACAAATTTCGGTGTGAAGATCAAGCATATACGTAGTGACAATGGGACTGAGTTCAAGAATACTGGTCTTGATGACTATCTTGATGAACTCAGTATTACTCATGAGTTATCTGCCCCATACACTCCTCAGCAGAATGGCGTCGTGGAGCGCAAGAACAGGACTCTTGTTGAGATGGCTCGCACTATGCTTGATGAATACAAGACACCTCGTCACTTCTGGCCTGAAGCTATTGATACTACATGCCACATTATCAACAGGGTATATCTTCACAAATTCTTCAAGAAGACCTCATATGAACTCCTCACTGACAAGAAACCCAATGTGAGTTATTTCAAAGTCTTCGGTGCTAAATGTTGGATTAGAGATCCCCATCACATTTCTAAATTTGCACCAAAAGCACATGAAGGTTTTATGCTTGGTTACGGAAAGGACTCGCACACCTATAGGGTCTTCAACACCTATCACAACAAGGTTGTTGAAACTGTAGATGTGCGGTTCGATGAAACTAATGGCTCGCAAAGAGAGCACCTACCTCCTGTGCTAGATGAAATGTCTCCTGAGGAATCCATCAAGCTAAAGGCTACTGAGGATGTTATTCCTACCAAAGAATCTGCTGAAGAAGTCATTCCAGATCATGAAGAAAATCATGCTGGTGCATCTGAAGAAAATGGCTCTGAAGAAAATGCTGAGCCAAATCAAAGTCATCAACCTGCTCATCCTCGCGTTGCAAATGAAGTACAGATTGAGAGAATCATCAACGACATCAACGCACCAGGTCCTCTCACTCGCTCAAAAGCTTCACAGTTGTCTAACTTTTGTGGGCATTTTGCTTTCGTCTCTATCACAGAGCCCACCAAAGTAGATGAGGCATTTCTGGAGCCTGAATGGATTCAAGCGATGCAAGAGGAATTACATCAATTCAAGCTAAACAATGTGCGGGAGCTTGTCAAGCGACCAGACCCTTGCAAGCACAATATCATCGGCACCAAATGGATCTACCGCAACAAACAAGATGAAAATGGCCTAGTAGTGAGGAACAAGGCTCCTCTTGTAGCTCAAGGCTACACACAGGTTGAAGGAATTGATTTCGATGAAACTTTTGCACCTGTTGGCAGACTTGAGGCTATTCACATATTGCTTGCCTATGCTAACCATAATATTATCATCTTATATCAAATGGATGTGAAAAGTGCATTCCTCAATGGTAAGCTTGAGGAAGAAGTATATGTTGCTCAAACCCCAGGTTTTGAAGATCCTAAGCATCCTGATCAAGTCTTCAGACTCAATAAGGCCCTCTATGGCCTCAAGCAGGCCCCTCGAGCGTGGCATGATACTCTGAAGGAATTCCTCATGAAGAAAGGCTTCAAACCCGGTTCACTCGACCCAACTCTTTTCACCAAAACATATGATGATGAATTATTCGTGTGCCAAATATATGTTGATGATATTATCTTTGGCTCTACTAACCAACGTTATACTGACGAATTTGCTTATATGATGAGTGAGGAATATCAAATGTCCATGATGGGAGAATTGAAATTATTCTTAGGTCTTCAAATTCGTCAAAAACGCAATGGCATCTTCATTTCTCAATAGAAATACCTCAAGGACGTTCTGAGAAAATTCGGTATGCAAGATTGCAAAGGCGTCAAAATCCCTATGCCCACAAATGGCCATCTATGCACCGATGAAAATGGTATAGACTTCGATCAAAAGGTATACCGCTCCATGATTGGCTCTTTACTGTATCTATGTGCATCTAGGCCAGATATTATGCTTAGTGTTTGCATGTGTGCCCGTTTTCAAGCTACACCGAAGGAATCACACCATAAGGCTGTGAAACATATTCTTCGATATCTAGCTCACACTCCAACACTTGGATTATGGTATCCCAAGGGCTCGGCTTTTGATCTCAGTGGATATTCTGACTCTGACCATGCTGGTGATCGTGTGGATCGCAAGTCAACATCAGACACATGCCATTTCCTCGGACGATCCTTAGTATGTTGGTCCTCAAAGATGCAGAACTGCGTGTCACTCTCTACTGCTGAAGCTGAGTATATTGCTGCTGGTTCTTGCTGTGCTCAATTGCTATGGATGAAGCAAACCCTCAAGGACTACGGCATCAATGTGAAGAATGTGCCACTCTTCTGTGACAATGAGAGTGCCATCAAGATTGCTCATAACCCAGTTCAGCACTCGAAGACAAAGCACATCCAGATTCGTCATCACTTTCTTTGTGATCATGTGTTGAAGGGTGACATCTCAATCGAGCACGTGAAGACTGAAGAACAACTAGCCGATATCTTCACAAAGCCCTTGGATGAGAAGAGATTTAGCAAGTTACAGTGTGAGCTAAATATCTTAGAATCTTTGAATGTCCTTTGAAAAGGACACACATCCTAACACTTATGCAAATTGATGACTTAGATGCGCAACACACGAAGAAACGTTTTTCTTCAAATCAATGAAGACTAACCCTCTAAGTGTGATGAAATTAACGAAGAATCTGATTCTCAGAGCCCTACGACAATTGTATGCGGCGTCTGAAATCATCATTCTTATACGGTGGGTCACGCCACCACAAAAAGTTGAAAATCTTCAAAAATTGAGTTTTTCTTCATTTTGCAAATTCTTCAAATTTTCAAATTCTTCAACTTTGCAAAGTCTTCACTCTTTCCGACTGTGTTCTTCATTGACTATATATATATATATTTGAGTTTTCAGTCCTCTACAGCATTCACTTATTGTTAATTCTTCAAAATTGATTTTCTTCTAAGTGAATGTGATCGGACCCTTTCCCCCTCTATGCTAAACTCAACCCAGTCTGTTCACAAATTCTTCATGTGCGTTCTATTTGAAACCCGTTCAAAGTCTTCACTGTGTCCTTGACAGCTGAAGAATTTGCGAACGAAAACATTAAAATATTCTTATCTAAATTTTCGGCTTTTGCCGCTCAAACCATTCCATATCCCTCGATATGATTTATCTATTCACCCACGATCTAACACGATCTCCACTTAATAGTACGTGGGTGACACATGTCATTAGGATGAGAAGGGTCAGGGGCATGTTCATCCATTTTCTTCGGACGAGCGGTTTTTCACCTCGGCTATAAATACCCCTCGCCCACCTCAGATCTCAATTACCCCGCTCGATCTTACTCCCTCGCTCGAGCTCTCAGACCAAGCGCCGCCGCTACACTCCATCGTCGCCGGTGAGGAAGAGCTTCACTGCCTCGACCTCGTCGCCGTCGTACTCACGCCGGCCGCGGAAATCTTCACTCCGCCGCCGCCGTAGCTGTTTTCCATCGCCAAGTTAGGGTGTGGAAGATCTGAACGGATGAGCTTCTCCACTGCTACCCTCAGTTCGTCGTGTTCTTCGTCAAGGGTAAATAAAATCTATTTTTACTACCCTTGTTGATTCTGATGATTTCCACAAAATCTTCAAAAGGTGTTTATTCTTCAACTTTCATGTTATTAAACACCACCTTGCTTCTGTTCTTGATCTGTTTCTCTAAGCAACGTCTTTCTTCAAGATTCCTCAATTGTGTGGATTTTCAATCTATACAACTCTGGAACCTAAGTCAAAGAATGCTTAGTGAAATTCCTCAAGACACCTCTGGTCAAATTCCTCAAACTCGATACTTTTGAAAAACTTCTGAGAACGCATATGACCTCTCCAAATTCTTCGCACCTATATTCTGTTCACAGTTACACATGTCCGCTGCTGAATCTCTAGGTTCTCATCAACTTAACTCATTTGCAACGTTCCTCGAAGAAAAGTTGCACACTTCCTCAGAAACATCCATTGTTCAAAATCCTCAAGTGAAGAAAATGGCTGATGGTAAAAGATCTCAGAAGGGAGGAAAGAGGCCAGAAACAAATACTACTTTTGAGATCCCTGAAGACATCTATGATGAATATTGTACTCCTGATGAAGCAACTCATGGCAAGGAGAACAAAAATCAGCGCAAAGTGCGCATTCAGAAGATTGAGAGAAGATGGGCAAGAGAATGGAGAGAGTATCGATATGTGACTCCAAAGTACATGAAGAAATTCGCTGTTAACCCTCCATGCCCAAGACCTCCATTGGCTCCAGGCCAAGAAGCTGATCCCACAAGCATCAGAAGATATGAGGAATTTCCTCAGGAGTGGGCTAAGCGTCAAGCCAAGCTGGCCAAAGTGGCTAAAGAGGCAGTGAAGAAATTCAACGAAGAGTCTGCTGCTGCCACTGCTGAGGCCTCTGCTAGCAAGCCTAAGAAGGCTATGCCAAAGAAACCAGCTGTCAAGACAAGTTCCTCAGCTGCAATGCCCTCACGACCAAGCTCTTCAAAGCCCTCACGGCCTGATCCTCAAGCAACTTCTTCAAAAGCAACTCCAACTCCCTCAGTTGCAAAATCCGCAGCTGCTCCTGCAAAGTCCTCAGCACCTGTGCATCTTGCCACGTGCCAAAGGACTACTGGAATCTCAATTGCTTCTGGAGCCTCTGCTGGTTCCTCAGCTCCACCGCAGTCTTCAACAGCTCCAACCTTGCTGAAGAAAAAGGCCACTGCTGGACGAGGCACAAGGCCAAGTCCTCACAAAAAGCAGGTCGCCTTTCAGGTTCCGTCAAGTGAAGACGAAGCTGATGATGAAGAATTAGCTGAGATCATCAGAGATCGACAACAGAGGGCCTCTAGTGCCAAAGGCAGTGTTGTGCCCCTCATGCTGGATCCAAGGAAGATCCTTGATTTCATCTATCTATGGCAGAAGGATCCAAATACACCTTTGCCTGAATTAAACCTCACTCCTGGTCAAAGTCACATGTTGACGGCCTTCATTACTGAAGAGAAATGGAAATTTGAAAAGGCCAGGCAGGTGAAGAAGGCTCAGTACAAGAAGGAGCGTTTTCTGAAGAAAAATGTTGTGAAAATGTCTCCTGAAGAACTTGTGACTATGCAGGCTGAGATCAAAGCACTCAGTGATGAATTTCACGCATACCGTGCAGATTGGCTAGGTGCCAAAGTCAGATTCGTCAGAATGGCAAAGGGATTCACTCCAAATGTTGCAGCTTCATCGCAACCCAAATTTCCTCAGACTGTCACATCTGCTCAGCCTATTGAAGAACATGCAAGCACAGCTGATGAAAATCAGACTGTTGAAGAAAATGAAAGCACCAGGGCTGATGAAGAAATTCCAGTCTCTGAAGAAAATGCCAGGGCAACCACCAATGTTGCGCCTGAAGAGCAAACCAGGCCAGTTGATACATCTGCTACTACGCCTGAGGAATCTGAACAAGCCAGGGCAACTGCATCAGTTGTGCCTGAAGAAATTCAACCAATTTCATCTGCTCCTCCTTCAAAGTCATCACAGATGAAAGATGTCCATCCTTCTGCATCAGAAGCGAAGAAGACCAAAGCCGCAGAGAAGGCTGTGGTGAAGAAAAGGAAAGCATCTGCCACCTCAGAGTCTTCAGCTCCCAAGAAAGTGAAGACTTTGATGAGCTCAACTGAAAACCCAATTGATGCTGTTCCAATATCAAGCATGCCATCAAAGGAGATTATTCCCTTTGGTGAGAAATATGCAATTCCAAGTGAATCTGATGAAGAAGATCCTTCTGCTGCTTCGACAGAGCTGTTGGATGAAGACATTGAAGTGGACAATATCACTTCAACTCCGTTGGTATCATCGCCCATGCCTCAGTTCACAGCTGAAGAGGTAGGCATTGAGGAATTTGATGATAAAGATGAGGATGTGGATATTGGGTCTACAACTCCTATTCTGAATGATGACTTTTGGGAAAGTCATCACCCCAATTCACCTCTGACAACACCACTACATCAAGTTCCTCAGTCCCCTGTGCCAACTGAAGAAATTCATACGGGCTCTGATGGACCTCAATCTTCACTTCAATCTATTCCTGAAGAAGTTCCAGCCACTAGTGCTGAAGAAATGGAGGCCAAGGCTGCTGCTGATACAGCTACTGAAATTCCTCAGCCTGTGGCTCCAGTGGCTATACCTCAAGAGGCTGTGAAGACTTCAACTATAAATCTTCAGCCCAAACCACAGAACCCTCACTCCAAGAAGCAGAAGTTCAATGCTGAAGATTTCTTCAATGAGCACATATTCTTCACTGACTACAATCCCTATGACTCTGCTCGACTTCGTTGCAGGCGCTTCTGGAATGCAAGCCAGATGAACTTCTATTCCTCACTATTGTTTGATAAGGACAAGATCTTTGAACATGAGCAAATTCCTCATGTGGATATGGAATCGCTGCCCTGGTTCACCCCAGTCCTTAGTGTTCTTCATGACGCTGGGTTACTCAACTTCTACACCGACATCTGCGATTGGAATGAAGAACTCATTCTTAAATTCTTCGCCACGCTGCATATCACTGGAAATGTTGAGGGTGTCAATTCATGGGTATTGGACTGGATGACTGAAAATACTCATTTCAAAGCACCGGCCTCTGAATTGCTTCATGCCGTCCCAGTCAGTCCTCCCACTGCAGGTGCAAGGCTTCTCTATGTTGAACCTGAACTATCCGATCATATGATGCAAGTGCTGATGAAGCCTTCGAAGCCAGGCCAAGCTCCAAGGACCAAATTCCTTGTCAAGGAATTGCTCTATGTGCCAAGGACAATTTATCGCATATTGACCAAAACCCTCAGTCCAATCAAGGGCCACAACTCTGATGATGAAGAGGTTGTTGGCATCATGAAGAATCTGCTGTTCAATATCATTCATGGTATTCCTATCAACTACCACGATTTCTTCATGAGGACTTTGGCCAATGCTGCTCTGTCACCTTTTGAGTTGAAGCCTTATGCTCCCTGGATCATGAAGTTCATCAGATCAAGGTCTTCAATTCATTATAAGGCTGACTTTCAAAATCATCTCAGCTTTTTGCCCCCTATTGAAGTCCTCAAATGGACTATTTCGTCAGCTGATGAGAAGGGCAAGGCTGCAGTTATTGATGAAGGCACTCGTCCATTGGATGGACAATTTCGCAAAGCTACTTCATATTCCACCAATGATGACTCTGCAACACAAGATTCTGCCGCCAAAGCTTCAGAACATAATCCTCAAGCCACAGCTCCGCATGTGATGACTGATCGTGAACTTCTCCTTAGTCTTCATCAGAAAGTTGATCGAAATCACAAGTGGGTCAAGCGTCAGTTTGGTGCAATTCTTCAGAACATGACAGTCACTCAAAATACTGTGAAGAAGAATCACTACTACTTGCATGAAGTCTTTGACCGCACTTGGGCTATTCTGTCTAATCTTCATAGTGCTGAAGAACTCAAGGAGATGGGCTTCCAACAGGACTTTGACTGGTCTCAGCCACCTTCGAAGAAATTCAAGAAGGTCAAAGTTCCTCAGCTCGTCGTCAGTTCATATTCTTCATCGCGTGAGACGGATGAAGCTGAAGACATAAACAACACCGCGGCAGGCCCTACTCCAACGGACGACCCCAACAACGCTGGCGCTCCTCCATCGACATCATGATGATATTCTTCAGGGGCGTTAGTCCTCATTTTTCCTCCCTTTTGGTCATTCGATGACAAAGGGGGAGAAATTTGAGTTAGTCTTCAAGCGGGTCTCTATATATGGGCAATTTTTTGCTAAGTTACAACTCTCGTTATTCTGAATGCTATTTCCTCAAGCGGGTCTCTATATATGGGTATTTGTTGGATCGAGTTGTAAACTTAAGTCCTATGGTGGTTTGATACTTTTGCTCTGTTTTTCTGCATGCTATTTCCTCAATATGTTAATGCACGCATGCTGAATTACATCAGTCACCATATTTCATCATGCAATTCAAATTCTTCACATCATATGTTAAATGCGTGTATGAATTACAAGATATAGGGGGAGATCTCCATGATATTATTCTACAATGTGCATTTGCAATCCAAAGCAAAATCCTCAATATGCACATCTTCAGGGGGAGTTCTTCTATATCTTGCAATCAAATTCCTCATTATTAGTATTTACACTTCATATGTTTATCCCCGTTGAAAACTTAACCTATATTGTCATCAATCACCAAAAAGGGGGAGATTGTAAGTGCATCTAGTGCCCCTTAGTGATTTTGGTGTATTGAAGACTTATAGGTTAAGGGACTAATGCGTTTGTGAGTGTACACAGGTTCTATAAGTCTATGAGGAGTTTGATATTTACGATGAAAGTCGACCCCTAAAAATGAATGTCTTCAACTGAAGACTTTGGTTTACTTGAAGACTTTCAAAGTGAAGAAATTGGTGTGACCCTGAAGACTTGTTATTCATGCGAGGATTATGAAGCGTGAAGACTTTTGTTTTCGTAGTTTCATTTTCTTCTTCTTGAGTCATAGGAAACACCGTACTGTTAAAGGGGGTCGAGGTAAAACTAACGAAAAGTTTCCAAGTGATGCTCATCTCAAAATCCTACACCTACCCAATCCTTTCGAGTGAAGCCATTGGAAATCTCATCCAGTTCAGTCAATTTCTTCAGTGACAGAGACGAAGTTCTTCTGTTCTCTGAGGAATTTGTTCTGACTGAGGAGTTAGGAATTCGCCAGTGCAGATTGCCTACAAGTGAGGAACATGATAGCCCTGAGGAATTTGATACTCAAATTTTCGACCGTTGCTGTGCTACGCGCCAGCTGTACAAATATCCTTCCCACCTAACGGTCATATCATTGAAGGGCATTTATGTCTTATCATGTCGGGCTGCTCCCTAGGCTATAAATAGCCGCCCCCTACAACCACTAGCAAGTTGGCTGCTCCGAGAGATAGATTGACACTAGTCATTTAGAGCATCCCATCCTCCGAGGACTTTGAGCGAAAATCATCAAGTGAGGAAAAACTCAAAAAAACCCAAACACCTACAAACCCAAAGTGATTGAGCATCACTGAAGAAATTGTTCCTGTGTGGAACTGACGCTTGTTACCTTTGAGGACTGTGCATCCTCCAGACGGTTAGGCGTCATGGTCTAGAGCATCCAAGAGGAAATTGTGGATCGCCGAGTGACCGAGTCTGTGAAGGTTTGGAAGTCACCTGAAGACTTACCTCGAGTGATTGGGCGAGGTCTGTGTGACCTTAGCTCAAGGAGAATACGATGAGGACTGTGTGTCCAGGACTGTGTGTCCTCAGGTTTAAATACCTAGCCGCTCCAACCAGACGTACAACTGTCACAGCAGTTGGAACTGGTCTACCAAATTATTCTCTTCACCGAGCTACTGGTTCTATTTCCTCAACCCTTTCATTTCCTCATTCATGTGTTGATTTACTTGATCTTTACTGTGTGAAGACTTTGACTGAAGACTTTCTCAATTTCCTCAATCCTATTTCTTCAGTCATTTAGTCTTCAGCCTGCTTATCCTGTGTTTCATGCTACCTGTACTCTGTGCCTATTTCATTTCATCATGATGACTGTACTTATGCCATGTTATGTTTGCATCTGAGTACTTATTCCGCTGCTAAGTAGTTCATTACTTAGGAATTTCCTCACCGTGAAATTCCTCAGTGACGAATTTGTAAAAATTGCCTATTCACCCCCCCCCCTCTAGTCGATATAACGCATTTTCACATCCACAGGGACACTGCTGAGGACACATCCTAGGCATCACAACACGGATGTCGAGACCTCCATCTCAGTCTTCTCTTGCATCTGGCATGATACGCCAGGTGAGTACTTTGAATGTACTCGCAAGCACATGACAACCAAATATGCAACAAATAATAGCACGACAATGAGCATGTTAAAACTTAAGTGATTCACTTACTGTCACCAACTTACTCATATCCGGGTTGCCTCACAACCCTCAGAATACTCGATCTCAACGAGTACTTCCGCTCATAAGAACAGTTCTTCCATCAATAATATGGTTATTAGGGTTGATCACCTAGAGATGTTTGGACGGGCTGTCCATTACCGTGGACGCGGCTATTCAAATAGATTTTACACTCTGCAGAGGTTGCGCACTTTCCCCACACTATGGAGCACTGACCTCGTGATCCCATATGGGTGGACCAGCATTGCTCCAATGAAACCCGCCTGACTCGTGACTCTTCCATCGTACCACCGGCAATCATACTCCCCCGGAGTCAAGCCTTGGGTGGCCCCATGTCACCTCGTGACACCTGCCACCATCGTGGCCTAACTAAACTGTCCCAAACGGGGATGCTAGCAAATAACTCAATTGGGCTCACAGGGTTATCGCCGTCTACCTGATCAGGGCAGCACGCACGCATAACCGTCCCTCCTTGGAGGTACCGGTGAAAGATCACGAAGCCAGACCAAGTCAAGGCCATCCCATACCAACGAATGTGGCTGCACGGGTAAGCCCGGACAGGTGACTCTTGATCAACCAACTAAGTTTCATTTATCAAGTATGGTGGTTCAACATTTCAGCTTGAGTTATCAACACAAGGCATTTGAATAATTTACTTTGAATTATCCATGATAACTTAAATGCAAGAAATGAATATAAATTATGCAATGCTATGAAATGCCTCATAATATGGATGTCCTGGCTTGCCTTGATCAGTTGGGTTGTTCAGAAATTCCTGGTCTTCAAATCCACAAGAATCTCCTTCTGAAAACATTTTAAAATAACAGTGGAAAATGTCACATAAAGCCTTTTTATTCACCAACAATTCTGTGAGTGTGATAAAAATACCAAACTTGGTGGAAAAATAAAGGATTAAATTATGAACACAATGCAAAAAGAATCAGGTCAATTGGACCTTTCTGTAAAAAGTTATTAATGGTCAAAGTTCCTGGTCAACTCTGTTTATAAAATCAAATTTGAAAAAAAAAACAGAAACGGCCACGTCGAAGGCGTATTTGCCCCGGGCGCCTCCACTTACCGCTTCGGTAAGTGGCTGATAGTGGGCCCCTTCATTTAAAATAGAGGGGAGGGGGAGAGCAGAGGAGAGGGGTGGCTCACCGGCGATGGTTGCCGGCGACAGCGACGGCGGTTGGGCTCATGGATTGTGGGGATGGATCGGTCGTTCGATGGCGGCTCGCCCTATACCCGTAGCTCCACTGGAGACGGCCGGACGGCATCGCGCCCTTCTTCTCCGGTGGATGTGTGCTACGGTGGTCGACGGAGGAGCCCAATCCGGCAGCGATCCGGTGAGGCGAGAGCTCAGGAAGGACTAGAGGAACCCACTGATCACGCTGAAGGGCTCAGGCGAGGCAGAGGTGGAGTGGAGGTGGCTAGATATGGAACGAGGGAGGCGGAGGAGCTCCGGTGAAGCTCGAGGCCAGAGGGCCTCTCAGCCTTGGCTCTTGCTTGGGGAGGCAGTGGAGGATGGAGGGCGAGGGGTGAGGAGCTAGGAGAGGCCGAGCGGGGCTTTATATAGGCGGGAGGGGCGAGCAGTGATCTCTCCCGAAGCGGCTCGATGCGGGCAATGGCGCTGGCTGGCTGCTTGCGGGCGAGGAGACTACAGCGAGCAGGGGCATTCAATGCGGGAGGAGACAGCATGGGGAGGAAGACGACGGCATGCCCGCCACTGTTACCGCACGGGTGCCATAGTGCGGCGATGGCGTGGCGGCCGGCGAGGAGGATGGTTCGGGAGGGGCTGCGTGTCAACCAGGGACGATGTCGGCATGGTCGGACACGAGACTGAGGCGAGGGGCAGTCGGACGCGATGGAATAGACACGGGCGCGGCGACAGGCATGCCGCAGCCGTGCTCACCACGGTGATGGCCACCCAGAGGCCACGCAAGCCTGGCATTTCTTGTCTAGCACGTCGACCTTTGATCCCTCAGATGACCTTGAAAGTGCGTTATATCGACTAGAGGGGGGGTGAATAGGCGATTTTTACAAATTCGTCACTGAGGAATTTCAAGGTGAGGAAATTCCTAAGCGACGAACTACTTAGCAGCGGAATAAGTACTCAGATGCAAGCATAACAGAGCAGTAGCACAGTCATCATGATGAAATGGAAACAAGCACAGAGTACGAGTAGCGTAAACATAGGATAAGCAGGCTGAAGACAAACTGACTGAAGAAATTGAACTGAGGAAATTGAGAAAGTCTTCAGTCAAAATCTTCAAACAGTAATGATCAAATACATAGCAAGTATGCGAGGAAATGAAAGGGTTGAGGAAATAGAACCAGTAGCTCGGTGAAGACAATGATTTGGTAGACCAGTTCCAACTGCTGTGACAGTTGTACGTCTGGTTAGAGCGGCTAGGTATTTAAACCTGAAGACACACAGTCCCGGACACACAGTCCTCACCGTATTCTCCTTGAGCTAAGGTCACACAGACCTCGCCAAATCACTTGTGGCAAGTCTTCAGGTGACTTCCAAACCTTCACATACTCGGTCACTCAGCAATCCACAATTTCCTCTTGGATGCTCTAGACCATGATGCCTAACCGTCTGGAGGATGCACAATCCTCAAAGGTAACAAGCGTCGGTTCCACACAGGAACAATCTCTTCAGTGATGCTCAATCACTTTGGGTTTGTAGGTGTTTGGGTTTTTGGGTTTTTCCTCACTTGATGATTTTCGCTCAAAATCCTCGGAGGATGGGATGCTCTAAATGACAAGTGTCAATTTATCTCTCTGAGCAGCCAACCAGCTAGTGGTTGTAGGGGGCGGCTATTTATAGCCAAGGGAGCAGCCCGACATGATAAGACATAAATGCCCTTCAATGATATGACCGTTAGGTGGGTAGGATATTTGGACAGCTGGCGCGTAGCACAGCAACGGTCGGAAATTTGAGTATCAAATTCCTTAGGGCTATCATGTTCCTCACTTGTAGGCAATTCGCACTGGCGAATTCCTAACTCCTCAGTCAGAACAAATTCCTCAGAGAACAGAAGAACTTCGTCTCTATTACTGAAGAACTTGACTAAACTGTATGAGATTTCCAATGGCTTCACTCGAAAGGATTGGGTAGGTGTAGGATTTTGAGTTGAGCATCACTTGGAAACTTTTCCTTAGTTTTACCTCGACCCCCTTTAACAGTACGGTGTTTCCTATGACTGAAGAAGAAGAAAATGAAACTACGAAAACAAAAGTCTTCACGCTTCATAATCCTCACATGAATATCAAGTCTTCAGGGTCACACCAATTTCTTCACTTTCAAAGTCTTCAAGAAAACCAAAGTCTTCAGTTGAAGACATTCATTTTTAGGGGTCGACAATCATTGTAAATAACAAACTCCTCATAGACTTATAGACCTGTGTACACTCACAAACTCATTAGTCCCTTAACCTATAAGTCTTCAATACACCAAAATCACTAAGGGGCACTAGATGCACTTACAATCTCCCCCTTTTTGGTGATTGATGACAATATAGGTTAAGTTTTCAACGGGGATAAACATATGAAGTGTAAATACTGATATTGAGGAATTTGATTGCAAGATATAGAAGAACTCCCCCTGAAGATGTGCATAATTGAGGAATTTGCTTTGAAATAGCAAATGCACATTGTTGAGTAATATCATGGAGATCTCCTCCTATATCTTGAATTTCATACACGCATTTAACATATGATATGAAAAATTTGAAATGCATGATGAGATATGGTGTCTGACAAAATTCAGCATGTGTGCATTAAGGTACTTGAGGAAATAAGCATGCAGAAAGTAGTTCAAAAGTATCAGACCACCATAGGACTTAAGTTTACAACTCATCAGAGCAAACACCTCAGAAAAGCAAGAGTTGTAACTTAACAGAAATATAGCCCATATATAAGACCCGCTTGAAGACTAACTCAAATTTCTCCCCCTTTGTCATCGAATGACCAAAAGGGACGAAAAATGAGGACTAACGCCCCTGAAGAATATCATCATGATGTCGATGGAGGAGCGCCAGCATTGTTGGGGTCGTCTATTGAGGTAGGGCCTGCCGCAGTGTCATTCAAGTCTTCAGCTTCATCCGTCTCGCGCGATGAAGAATATGAACTGGCAACAAGCAGAGGAACTTTGACTTTCTTGAATTTCTTCGAAGGTGGCTGAGACCAGTCAAAGTCCTGTTGGAATCCCATCTTCTTGAGTTCTTCAGCACTATGAAGATTAGACAGAATCGCCCAAGTGCGGTCAAAGACTTCATGCAAGTAGTAGTGATTCTTCTTCACAGTATTTTGAGTGACTGTCATGTTCTGAAGAATAGCACCAAACTGACGCTTGACCCACTTGTGATTTCGATCAACTTTCTGATGAAGACTAAGGAGAAGTTCATGATCAGTCATCACACGCGAAGCTGTGGCTTGAGGATTATGTTCTGAAGCTTTGGCGGCAGAATCTTGAGTTGCAGAGACATCATTGGTGGAATAGGAAGTAGCTTTGCGAAACTGTCCATCCAATGGACGAGTACCTTCATCAATAATAGCAGCCTTGCCCTTCTCGTCAGCTGAGGAAATAGTCCGTTTGAGGACTTCAATAGGGGGCAAATAGCTGAGATGATTTTGAAAATCAGCCTTATAATGAATTGAAGACCTTGATCTGATGAACTTCATGATCCAGGGAGCATAAGGCTTCAACTCAAAAGGTGACAGAGCAGCATTGGCCAAACTCCTCATGAAGAAATCATGGTAGTTGATAGGAATACCGTGAATGATATTGGACAGCAGATTCTTCATAATGCCAACAACTTCTTCATCATCAGAGTTGTGGCTCTTGATTGGACTGAGGGTTTTGGTCAAAATGCGATAAACTGTCCTTGGCACATAGAGCAATTCCTTGACGAGGAATTTGGTCCTTGGAGCTTGGCCAGGCTTCAAAGGCTTCATCAGCACTTGCATCAGATGATCAGACAGTTCAGGTTCAACATAGAGAAGCCTTGCACCTTCAGTGGGAGGACAGACTGAAACGGCATGAAGCAATTCAGAGGCCGGTGCTTTGAAATGAGTATTATCGGGCATCTAGTCCAATACCCATGAATTGACATCATCAACATTTCCAGTAATGTGCAGCGTGGCGAAGAATTGAAGAATGAGTTCTTCATTCCAATCGCAGATGTCGGTGCAGAAATTGAGTAACCCAGCGTCATGAAGAACACTGAGGACTGGTGTGAAGCAGGGCAGAGATTCCATATCTACATGAGGAATTTGCTCATGTTCAAAGATCTTATCCTTATCAACCAACAATGAGGAGTAGAAGTTCATCTGGCTTGCAGTCCAGAAGCGCTTGCGACGAAGACAAGCAGAGTCATAGGGATTGTAGTCAGTGAAGAATATGTGCTCATTGAAGAAATCCTCAGCATTAAACTTCTGCTTCTTGGAGTGAGGGTTCTGTGGCTTGGGCTGAAGATTAACAGTTGAAGAATTTACAACCTCTTGAGGTATAGCCACTGGAGCCACAGGCTGAGGAATTTCAGCAGCAGCCTTGGCCTCCATTTCTTCAGACATATGTACATCAGCGCTAGTGACTGGAACTTCTTCAGGAATAGAATGAAGTGAAGCTTGACGTTCATCAGAGCCCGTATGAATTTCTTCAGTTTGCACAGGGGACTGCGGAACATGATGTAGAGGGGTTGTCAGAGGTGAATTGGGGTGATGACTTTCCCAAAAGTCATCATTCAGAATAGGTGTTGTAGACCCAATATCCACATCCTCATCTTCTTCAATTCCTTCGACGCCTGCCTCTTCAGCTGTGAACTGAGGCATGGGCGATGATACCAGTGGGGTTGAAGAGAAAGTATCCACTTCAATTTCTTCATCCATCTGCTCTGTCGAAGCAGCAGAAGGATCTTCTTCATCAGATTTACTTGGAATTTCATATTCCTCACCAAAGGGAATGATCTCCTTTGATGGCATGCTTGATATTGGAATAGCATCAATTGGGTTTTCAGATGAACTCGTCAAAGTCTTCACTTTCTTGGGAGCTGAAGACTCTGAGGAGGCAGATGCTTTCCTTTTCTTCATAGCTGCTCGCTCCGCAGCCTTGGTTTTCTTCACTTCTGTTGCAGAAGGAAGGTTGATGCTTGTCATCGGTGCAGGAGGAGCAGAGGAAATTGGTTGAATTTCTTCAGGCACAACTGATGCAGTTGCCCTGGCTTGTTCAGATTCCTCAGGCACAGTAGCAGATGCTTCAACTGGCCTGGATTGCTCTTCAGGCGCAATATTGGAGGTTTCCTTGGCATTTTCTTCAGAGACTGGAATTTCTTCAGCAGCTCTGGCCCTTTCATTTTCTTCAGCAGACTGAACAAATGTTCCAGTCTGAGGAAATTTGGGTTGCAATGAAGCTGCAACACTTGAAGTAAATCCTTTTGCCATTCTGACGAATCTGACTTTGGCACCTAGCCAATCTGCACGGAATGCATGAAATTCATCACTGAGTGCTTTGATCTCAGCATGCATAGACACAAGTTCTTCAGGAGACATTTTCACAACATTGTTCTTCAGAAAATGCTCCCTCTTGTACTGAGCCTTCTTCACCTGCCTGGCCTTTTCAAATTTCCATTTCTCTTCATTTATGAAGGCCGTCAACATGTGACTTTGACCAGGAGTGAGGTTTAATTCAGGCAAAGGTGTATTTGGATCCTTGTGCCATAGATCGATGAAATCAAGGATCTTCCTTGGATCCAGCATGAGGGGCACAGCACTGCCTTTGGTACTAGCGGCCCTTTGTTGTCGATCTCTGATGATCTCAGCTAATTCTTCATCATCAGCTTCGTCTTCGCTTGACGGAACCTGAAAGGCGACCTGCTTCTTGTGAGGACTTGGTCTTGTGCCTCGTCCAGCAGTGGCCTTTTTCTTCAGCAAGGTCGGAGTTGTTGAAGACTGAGGTGGAGCTGAAGAACTTGCAGAGACTCCTGAAGCAATTGAGATTCCAGTAGTCCTTTGGCATGTGTCAAGATGCACAGGTTCTGAGGACTTTGCAGGAGCAGCTGAGGATTTTGCAACTGAGGGAGTTGGAGCTGCTTTTGAGGAATTTGCTTGAGGAACAGGCCGTGAGGGCTTTGAAGAGCTTGGTCGTGAGGGCATTGCAGCTGAGGAACTTGTCTTGACAGCTGATTTCTTCAGCATAGCCTTCTTAGGCTTGATAGCAGAGGCCTCAGCGGCGGCAGCAATAGAATCTTCATTGAATTTCTTCACTGCCTCTTTAGCCACTTTGGCCAGCTTGGCTTGACGCTTAGCCCACTCCTGAGGAAATTCCTCACCTCTTCTGATGCTAGTGGGATCAGCTTCTTGGCCAGGAGCCAAAGGAGGTCTTGGACATGGAGGGTTAACAGCGAATTTCTTCATGTACTTGGGAGTGACATAGCGATATTCCCTCCATTCTCTTGCCCATCTCCTCTCAATCTTCTGAATGCGCACTTTGCGCTGATTTTTGTTCTCCTTGCCATGAGTTGCTTCATCAGGAGTACAATATTCATCATAGATGTCATCAGGGATCTCAAAAGCAGTATTTGTTTCTGGCCTCTTTCCTCCCTTCTGAGGTCTTTTACCATCAGCCATTTTCTTCACTTGAGGATTTTGAACAATCGAATTTTCTGATGAGGTATGCAATTTTTCTTCAAGGAACGCTGCAAATGAGTTAAGTTGATGAGAACCTAGAGATTCAGCAGCGGACATGTGTACCTGTGAACAGAATATAGGTGCGAAGAATTTGGAGAGGTCATATGCGTTCTCAGAAGTTTTTCAAAAGTATCAAGTTTGAGGAATTTGACCAGGGGTGTCTTGAGGAATTTCACTAAGCATTTTGACTTAGGTTCCAGAGTTGTGTAGATTGAAAAATCCACACAATTGAGGAATCTTGAAGAAAAACGTTGCTTAGAGAAACTGATCAAGGACAGAAGCAAGTTGGTGTTTAGGAGCATGAAAGTTGAAGAATAAACACCTTTTAAAGATTTTGTGGAAATCATCAGAATCAACAAGGGCAGTAAAAATAAATTTTATTTACCCTTGATGAAGAACACGATGAACTGAGAGTAGCAGTGGAGATGTTCGTCCGTTCAGATCTTCCACGCCCTAACTTGGCGATGGAAAACAGCTACGGCGGCGGCGGAGTGAAGATTTCCGCGGCCGGCGTGAGTACGACGGCGATGAGGTTGAGGCAGTGAAGCTCTTCCTCACCGACGACGATGGAGTGTAGCGCCGGCGCTAGGTCTGAGAGCTCGAGCGAGGGAGTAAGATCGAGTGGGGTAAATGAGCTCTGAGGAGGGCGAGGGGTATTTATAGCAAAGGTGAAAAACCGCTCGTCCGAAGAAAATGGACGAACATGCCCCTGACCCTTCTCATCCTAGCGACATGTGTCACCCACGTACTGTGAAGTAGAGATCGTGTTAGATCGTGGGTGAATAGATTAATCTTATCGAGGGATATGGAACGGTTTGAGCGGCAAAAAGCCGAAAATTCAGATAAGAATATTTTAATGTTTCGTTCGCAAATTCTTCAGCTGTCAAGGACACAGTGAAGACTTTGAACGGGTTTCAAATAGAACGCACATGAAGAATTTGTGAACAGACTGGGTTGAGTTTAGCATAGAAGGGAAGGGTCCGATCACATTCACTTAGGTAAAGGTCAACTTGAAGAATTAGCAATAAGTGAATGCTGTAGAGGACAGAAAAAACTCAAATATATATATAGTCAATGAAGAACACAGTCCGAAAGAGTGAAGACTTTGCAAAGTTGAAGAATTTGAAAATTTGAAGAATTTGCACAATGATGGAAAAACTCAAATTTTGAAGACTTTCAACTTTTTGTGGTGGCGTGACCCACCGTGTAAGAATGATGATTTCAGACACCGCGTACAATTGTCGTAGGGCTCTGAGAATCAAGTTCTTCATTAATTTCTTCACACTTAGAGGGTTAGTCTTCATTGATTGAAGAAAAACGTTTCTTCGTGTGTTGCATATCTAAGTCATCAATTTGCATAAGTGTTAGGATGTATGTCCTTTTCAAAGGACATTCGAAGATTCTAAGATATTTAGCTCACACCGCAATTTGCTAAATCTCTTCTCATCCAAGGGCTTTGTGAAGATATCCGCTAGCTGTTCTTCAGAATTCACGGGATCAATAGAGATGTCACCCTTCAGCACATGATCTCGAAGAAAATGATGACGAATCTCGATGTGCTTTGTCTTCGAGTGCTGAATTGGGTTATGAGCAATTTTGATGGCACTCTCGTTGTCGCAGTAGAGTGGCACATTCTTCACATTGATGCCGTAGTCCTTGAGGGTTTGCTTCATCCACAGCAATTGAGCACAACAAGAACCAGCAGCAATATACTCAGCTTCAGCAGTAGAGAGTGATACGCAGTTCTGCTTCTTCGAGGACCAACATACTAAGGATCGTCCAAGGAAATGGCATGTGCCTGATGTTGACTTGCGGTCCACACGATCACCAGCATAGTCAGAGTCAGAATATCCGATGAGATCAAAAGCCGAGCCCTTGGGATACCATAATCCAAGTGTTGGAGTGTGAGCTAGATATCGAAGAATATGTTTCACAGCCTTATGGTGTGATTCCTTCGGTGTAGCTTGAAAACGGGCACACATGCAAACACTAAGCATAATATCCAGCCTAGATGCACATAGGTACAATAAAGAGCCAATCATGGAGCGGTATACCTTTTGATCGAAGTCTATTCCATTTTCATCAGTGCATAGATGGCCATTTGTGGGCATAGGGATTTTGACGCCTTTGCATTCTTGCATACCAAATTTCCTCAGAACGTCCTTGAGGTATTTCTCTTGAGAAATGAAGATGCCATTGCGTTGTTGACGAATTTGAAGACCTAAGAAGAATTTCAATTCTCCCATCATGGACATTTGATATTCCTCACTCATCATGTAAGCAAATTCGTCACTGTAATGTTGGTTAGTACAGCCAAAGATAATATCATCAACATATATTTGGCACACGAATAATTCATCATCATAGGTTTTGGTGAAAAGAGTTGGGTCGAGTGAACCGGGTTTGAAGCCTTTCTTCATGAGGAATTCCTTCAAAGTGTCATACCACGCCCGAGGGGCCTGCTTGAGGCCATAGAGGGCCTTATTGAGTCTGAAGACTTCGTCGGGATGCTTAGGATCTTCAAAACCTGGGGGTTGAGCAACATATACTTCTTCCTCAAGCTTACCATTGAGGAATGCACTTTTCACATCCATTTGATATAAGATGATATTATGATGGTTAGCATAAGCAAGCAATATGCGAATAGCCTCAAGTCTAGCAACAGGTGCAAAAGTTTCATCGAAATCAATTCCTTCAACCTGTGTGTAGCCTTGAGCCACAAGATGAGCCTTGTTCCTCACCACTAGGCCATTTTCATCTTGCTTGTTGCGGTAGATCCATTTGGTACCGATGATATTGTGCTTGCATGGGTCCGGTCGCTTGACAAGCTCCCATACATTGTTCAGCTTGAATTGATGTAATTCCTCTTGCATTGCTTGAATCCATTCAGGCTCCAGAAATGCCTCATCAACTTTGGTGGGCTCTGTAATGGACACGAAAGCAAAATGCCCACAAAAGTTAGATAAATGTGAAGCTTTTGAGCGAGTCAGAGGACCTGGTGCGTTGATGTCGTTGATGATTCTCTCAATCTGTACTTCATTTGCAACGCGAGGATGAGCAGGTTGACGACTTTGATTTGGCTCAGTATTTTCTTTAGAGCCATTTTCTTCAGGTGCGCCAGCATGCTCTTCTTCATGTTCTGGAATGATTTCTTCAGCAGATTCTTCAGTAGGAATGACATCCTCAGTAGCTTTGAACTTGATGGTTTCCTCAGGCGTCTTTTCATCTAGCACAGGAGGTAGGTGCTCTCTTTGCGAGCCGTTAGTTTCATCGAACCACACATCTACAGTTTCAACAACCTTGTTGTGATAGGTGTTGAAGACCCTGTAGGTGTGCGAGTCCTTTCCGTAACCAAGCATAAAACTTTCATGTGCTTTCGGTGTAAATTTAGAATTGTGATGAGGATCTCTAATCCAGCATTTAGCACCGAAGACTTTGAAATAACTCACATTGGGTTTCTTGTCAGTGAGGAGTTCATATGAGGTCTTCTTGAAGAATTTGTGAAGATATACCCTGTTGATGATGTGGCATGCAGTATCAATTGCCTCAGGCCAGAAGTGACGAGGTGTCTTGTATTCATCAAGCATGGTGTGAGCCATCTCAACAAGAGTCCTGTTCTTGCGCTCCACAATGACATTCTGTTGAGGAGTGTATGGGGCAGATAGCTCATGAGTAATACCAAGTTCATCGAGATAGTCATCAAGACCAGTATTCTTGAACTCGGTCCCATTGTCACTACGTATATGCTTGATCTTCACACCGAAATTCGTCCAAGCCCTTGAGGAAAATCGTCTGAAGACTTCCTGCACTTCAGTTTTGTAAGTAATGACATGCACCCATGTGTAACGAGAATAGTCATCAACAATGACAAAGCCATATAGAGATGCTGCATTTGTTAGTGTGGCATAATGAGTAGGGCCAAAAAGATCCATATGAAGCAATTCAAAAGGACGAGAAGTAGTCATGATGGTCTTCGAGGGGTGCTTGGCTCTGGTCATTTTTCCAGCTTCACAAGCCCCACAAAGATGATCTTTGAGGAATTTGACACCCTCGATGCCAATGACGTGTTTTTTCTTCACGAGCGTGTGTAAGTTCCCCATGCCAGCATGACCCAGTCGTCGATGCCATAGCCAGCCTTCTGAAGCTTTAGCAAGTAGACAAGTGGCAGGCTGTGGTCCTGCAGAGAAATCAACAATATACAAGTCTCCTCTCCTAAAGCCTTCGAAGACTTTGGAATTGTCAGATTCCATGAGCACTAAGCAACGATATTTGCCAAAGACAACAACCATATCAAGATCACAAAGCATTGAGACAGACATGAGGTTGAATCCGAGGGACTCGACAAGCATGACTTTATCCATGTGTCGATCCTTTGAGATTGCAACCCTACCTAGACCCAATACCTTGCTTTTACCTTTGTCAGCGTAGGTGATATGCTTCAAGTGTGATGGAGATAAAGGAGTGTTCATCAGTAAGCTCTTGTCACCGGTCATGTGATTTGTACATCCACTATCGAGAACCCACTCAGTAGCTTTGGGTAAATCATCCTGCAGATGAATTGGTGCATCTTACGAACTCATATACTTCAGAGTGAAGAATATGACATCAAATTCATCAGACATATTTCATCAATTAAAGCAACATATGTATATATAGCAATGTGAAGACGTGAGAAATGAATAAATCATTTCTTCATGATTAGCTTGCGTCCTTTCAAGCATTTCAGGTCTCCAGCAAATTTTTCAGACGATTTAGTTCGTCTGGAGACCTGACCCTGCATAAGAGATTAGTTCTTTTTCTTCACCACCCACATCTGGAGGGGTGGCAAAGAGTTCATCATTCTGCGAGCTCCATAAGAGAAAGGTGGCATAGACGCCAGACCACTTCGTTTCACATAAGAGGGGTTAGGGTAAGCATATGAATAAGCAAAGAAATTCTTCGAGGACTTATGAACATAATGATTTGAAGAATAATGCACATATTCATAGCCCTTAGGCTTTCCCTGCGAAACAGAAGTATTAGCACGATGATGTTCATGTGAGGACTTGGATCCATGTGAGGAATTTGATCCATAAGAGGACTTGGATCCATATGAAGACTTTGGTCCATATGAAGAATTTGATCTGGGGTTCTTATTCTTCACAGGTGGTGTCATGAGGACATTCACCTGAAGACTTTCAAGGCACCTTTTGGGAACCCAGATTTTCTTCATAGGGGGACCATTCCTGCAGTTAGATCCAACATATCTAGCAAATACCTCACCATTCTGATTTTTGAACAGTTTATAGTTGGAGTCAAATGACTCATCAGATGAATATGAGGATTCACAGGTAAAGCCAGATAAAGTGGATGGATCCACGGGAGGTCCCTTCGTAGCAACCCATGAGGTTTTGGGATACTGCTCAGGTTTCAAGTAGGTTCCATCAGCATTGAGTTTCCTCTCAAAGGCAATACCCTCTTTCCTAGGGTTCCTGTTCAGGATCTGCTTTTTGAGCACATCACAAAGAGTCTGATGCCCTTTGAGGCTTTTGTACATGCCTGTCACATACAATTCCTTCAACCCTGCATTTTCATCAGTGATAGTAGTGGTATCCTCAGATGAGGAATTTGTGACCACAGAGATAGTTGAAGAATTTGCAGCAATAGAAGCATTTGAACATTCAGGTGAAGAATTAGCAGTTTCACGTTCAATGCATTTCAAGCATGGTGGAATAAATTCTTCCTGAGCGGAACTGATCTGTTGAGCAAGTAAAGAATCATTTTCCTTCTGAAGATCTTCAGGACTCACCCTTAGCTTCTCAAGATCTTGCTTTCTTTGAAGAAATTCATAAGAAAGCTTCTCATGATCGGCTAAGAGAGTTTCATGACGACCTTGAAGGTTGTCAAACTTAGACTGTAGTTGCTGAAGGTTATCAGTCAGTGTTTGAGTTCGATCCATTTCCTCACCTAACAGATCATCGCTTTTGTCTAGCATATTTTGAACCTTTTCCAAAGCCTTTTGTTGTTTAACAGCAACATTAGCAAGTTTGGAATAGCTGGGTTTGAGGTTTTCATCAGATTCATCCTCACTTGATTCAGAGGAGGGATATTTGAATACCTTGGCACCTTTTGCCATGAAGCAATAGGTGGGAGCATAGTCATCGTTGCCGTAATCAGCAGTGTTGGGGAAGCCATTTTCCTCAGTGTTGAAGATGGACTTGCTAACATAAGCAGTAGCGAGGGCTAGGCTCGCCACACCAGAGTCTGACTCCTCAGATGCCTCCTCTTCCTCATGTTCCTCAGATTCAGCTTCAGAGTCCATTTCCTTGCCAATGAATGCTCGAGCTTTCTTGGAGCTGCTCTTCTTGTGAGATGAAGACTTTGAAGATTTTAACGATGAGGACTTTGAAGATTTCTTCTTCTTCTTAGAGTCATCTGAACTATCATCCTTGTATTTCTTCTTCTTTGATTCCTTCTCCCACTGAGGACAATCAGTAATGTAGTGACCAGGTTTCTTGCATTTATGGCATGTTCTCTTCTAGTAGTCACGGGATGAGGAATCTGATTTCATGTCATCACCTCTTGAGGATTTTCCAAATCGGCCATGTCTAGAGAACTTCTGGAATTTTCTCACGAGCATTGCTAGCTCCTGACTCAGTTCTTCAGGATCACCAAGGCTGCTACCAGAATCTTCATCTTCAGATTCAGAGACTGGCTTGGCTTTCAGTGCACGAGATCTACCATAGCTCGGTCCGTAGAGATCTCTCTTCTCAGCTAGTTGGAATTCATGAGTATTCAGCCTCTCGAGGATATCAACAGGATCAAGTGACTTGTAGTCTCCACGTTCTTGAATCATCAGTGCCAGTGTATCAAATGAAGAATCGAGTGACCTCAGAAATTTCTTCACCACCTCATGGTCGGTGATGTCAGTGGCACCCAGTGCTTGAAGCTCATTTGAGATGTCAGTGAGGCGATCAAAGGTTTGCTGAACATTTTCGTTGTCGAGTCTTTTGAAGCGGTTGAAGAGATTGCGAAGAACGTCAACTCGAAAGTCACGTTGAGTTGAGACTCCTTCGTTGACCTTGGACAGCCTATCCCAGATAAGCTTAGCTGTCTCCAAAGCACTCACTCTGCCATACTGCCCTTTGCTCAGATGGCCACATATGATATTCTTCGCTTGAGAGTCAAGTTGCTTGAATCTCTTCACATCAGCAGCATTTACGGAAGGAGTGACAGAGGGAACACCCTTTTCCACAACATACCAGAGATCGTTGTCAATTGCCTCAAGATGCATGCGCATCTTGTTCTTCCAGTAGGGGTAGTCCGTCCCATCGAAGGTAGGACACCCAGCTGAGACCTTGATCATGCCTGCAGTCGACATAACTAAAACTCCAGGTGGTTAAACCAAAATCACAGAGAACAAGGGAGTACCTCGCTCTAATACCAATTGAAAGTGCGTTATATCGACTAGAGGGGGGGTGAATAGGCGATTTTTACAAATTCGTCACTGAGGAATTTCAAGGTGAGGAAATTCCTAAGCGACGAACTACTTAGCAGCGGAATAAGTACTCAGATGCAAGCATAACAGAGCAGTAGCACAGTCATCATGATGAAATGGAAACAAGCACAGAGTACGAGTAGCGTAAACACAGGATAAGCAGGCTGAAGACAAACTGACTGAAGAAATTGAACTGAGGAAATTGAGAAAGTCTTCAGTCAATATCTTCAAACAGTAATGATCAAATACATAGCAAGTATGCGAGGAAATGAAAGGGTTGAGGAAATAGAACCAGTAGCTTGGTGAAGACAATGATTTGGTAGACCAGTTCCAACTGCTGTGACAGTTGTACGTCTGGTTAGAGCGGCTAGGTATTTAAACCTGAGGACACACAGTCCCGGACACACAGTCCTCACCGTATTCTCCTTGAGCTAAGGTCACACAGACCTCGCCCAATCACTCGTGGTAAGTCTTCAGGTGACTTCCAAACCTTCACATACTCGGTCACTCGGCAATCCACAATTTCCTCTTGGATGCTCTAGACCATGACGCCTAACCGTCTGGAGGATGCACAGTCCTCAAAGGTAACAAGCGTCGGTTCCACACAGGAACAATCTCTTCAGTGATGCTCAATCACTTTGGGTTCGTAGGTGTTTGGGTTTTTGGGTTTTTCCTCACTTGATGATTTTCGCTCAAAGTCCTCGGAGGATGGGATGCTCTAAATGACAAGTGTCAATTTATCTCTCGGAGCAGCCAACCAGCTAGTGGTTGTAGGGGGCGGCTATTTATAGCCTAGGGAGCAGCCCGACATGATAAGACATAAATGCCCTTCAATGATATGACCGTTAGGTGGGTAGGATATTTGGACAGCTGGCGCATAGCACAAAAAAGGTCGGAAATTTGAGTATCAAATTCCTCAGGGCTATCATGTTCCTCACTTGTAGGCAATTCGCACTGGCGAATTCCTAACTCCTCAGTCAGAACAAATTCCTCAGAGAACAGAAGAACTTCGTCTCTGTTACTGAAGAAATTGACTAAACTGTATGAGATTTCCAATGGCTTCACTCGAAAGGATTGGGTAGGTGTAGGATTTTGAGTTGAGCATCACTTGGAAACTTTTCCTTAGTTTTACCTCGACCCCCTTTAACAGTACGGTGTTTCCTATGACTCAAGAAGAAGAAAATGAAACTACGAAAACAAAAGTCTTCACGCTTCATAATCCTCACATGAATATCAAGTCTTCAGGGTCACACCAATTTCTTCACTTTCAAAGTCTTCAAGAAAACCAAAGTCTTCAGTTGAAGACATTCATTTTTAGGGGTCGACAATCATCGTAAATAACAAACTCCTCATAGACTTATAGACATGTGTACACTCACAAACTCATTAGTCCCTTAACCTATAAGTCTTCAATACACCAAAATCACTAAGGGGCACTAGATGCACTTACAGACCTACAGCCTTGGTTTGGCTTGGTTCACGCAGAGATGAGGAGTAAGATCAGCAACAGTTTCTGACAACAAACTTGGGGAGATTCCAGAGAAAAGATGAGGTGGAGACTGAGCCAAAGATCATGTCTGGAGTGATCCATGTTAGAAGAACTCCAAACTGGCCAAGTTTGAGGTGGTTTGGATAAGAATTGAGGGTAGTTCATGTGTAAGTGACAGATCTGGTCTAAAACTGAAAGTTGAAGCACTGCTCACATAGAAGATCTTCAGATGCTGAAACTTGGTGGAGGAAGGTTGTTTGGAGGTGTCCTCATGCTATAAAAATTTGAGAGCAATTGGACAACCCTAGCATACACTTCCTTCACAAAGGTCCAGACTGACCAGGAGCTAAAATGAATTATTTTGCAAAGTATATGAAATATTTTATGGCATATTTTTGGATATTGGAGCTAGATATAGTCCAAGGTACTTTTAAGAATTATTTGAGAATTTTCTGAGCATCCAAACCATAGGTTGCTTCACAACCCATAGTAATGCCCTAAATCCTCAAATAAAAGAAAAGAGTTGTTGAAAATAATTTAAATTGGAATTTGAGTCCTTGAGGTACTAGGCAGGGTTTTGGCAAGATACTGAGGCTTGGGATCACTATGGAGAAGATTCAAGAATGACCAAGACCAAGTGAGAAATTCAAAACCCATTGAAATTCCAAATAAAACTAGGAAATGTTCGAAAAGAAAAAGTTGCCAAAATCAGGGTGTCACAAACCTACCCCCCTTAGGATGAATCTCGTCCTCGAGATTCGGTTGCTCAGGGAACAAATACGGATATGCGGATCTCAGAAAATCTTCTCTTTCCCAAGTGGCCTCTTCCTCAGTGTGGTGCTCCCATAGCACCTTATAAAATCTTATTATTTTACTTCTCGTGGTTCTTTTCATCTCATCCAAGATCTTGACAGGTTTTTCCTCATAAGTCAAATCCTTAGCCAACTCTAATTCACTCATATCCGCATGCTTGGCTGGGGGTGCAATGCATTTCCTTAACTGTGAGATGTGAAAAACATCATGAACGTCTTACAATGCTTGTGGCAATTCCAACTGATATGCGACTCTGCCCTTCCTAGCAATTACTGGAAAGGGACCGATGTATCTTGGGGCCAACTTTCCCCGGGTGCCAAACCTTTTTACTCCCTTCATAGGGGTTTCTCGTAGATAAGCATAGTCTCCAGGCTCGAAAGTCACTTCCCGGTGTTTTGGGTCGTAATAGCTCTTTTGTCAGGACTTGGCTGCTCGTAGACGTTCTTGAATATCTTTAACTTGCCTTTCAGCCTCGAGCATCAAGTCCGTACCAAAGATACGACTGTCTCCTGTTTGGGACCAGTTCAACGGTGTGCGGCACTTTCGTCCGTATAATGCATCAAAAGGCGACATTTTAAGACTTGCCTGATAGCTGTTATTGTAGGAGAATTCCGCGTACGACAAACTATCCTCCCATTTGGGTCCATGGGAGAGAGCACATGACCGAAGCATATCCTCTAATATTTGGTTCACTCGCTCGGTCTGTCCGTCTGTCTGCGGATGGTAAGCTGTGCTGTGTTTTAGCATGGTTCCCAAAGCTTGATGTAGCCATAGCCAGAATGCTGAGGTAAATAAGGAACCTCTATCTGAAGTGATAGACTTGGGTACTCCGTGCAGACTGACTATCCGGGACATGTAGAGTTGTGCCAGATGATTTGCATTGAAAGTGGTCTTTACTGGGATAAAGTGGGCCACTTTCGTGAGGATGTCTACAATGACCCAAATAGCATCATTGCCTCTCGTGGACTTGGGCAGTCCTACAATAAAATCCATACATATGTCGTCCCACTTCCACTTGGGCACCGGTAAAGGTTGCAGTAGCCCAGCGGGTTTCTGATGCTCAGCTTTGACCTTATTACAAATGTCACAGCAGGCGACATAGTATGCTATATCTTTCCGCATTCCAGACCACCAAAAAGTTTCTCTCAAATCCTGATACATCTTGGTACCTCCCGGGTGAATCAAGTATGCGGATTCATGTGCTTCCTTGAGTATTTGTTGCCTCAAGTTGTTTTGATTCGGCACACAAATTCCTTTCTCGAACCACATGGTACCCTGTTCATCTATACGGAAGGACTTGGCCTTCCCTTGCTGAGTTAACTCCTTGATCTTCCGAATTTCTTCATCCAACTTTTGTGCTTCCTTGATTTCCTCCATGAGAGTTGGAGTAATTTCCAACGTGTCCGGAGTCGTTGGGCCGCACAGCACCATATTGATCTTGACAAACTCTTCTCGTAAGCTTGGATGCATACCCTCGACTAGTGCATTTACTGCAGCTTGTTTCCTACTTAGGGCATCAGCGACCACATTCGCTTTCCCTGGATGATAGTTTATTCCAACATCATAGTCCTTGACTAGCTCAAGCCATCTTCGCTGTCTGAGGTTCAGGTCGGGTTGAGTGAAAATATACTTGAGACTCTTGTGGTCTGTGTATATTTCACATCGTTGTCCAATAAGGTAATGCCTCCAAATTTTCAGGGCATGAACCACAACAGCTAGCTCCAAATCATGTGTGGGATAGTTCTCCTCATGAGGTCGTAGCTGTCGTGATGCATACGCTACAACCTTTCCCTCTTGCATTAGCACACATCCAATTCCACGCCTGGACGCGTCGCAATATATGTCGAAACTCTTGTGAATGTCTGGGAGGACTAAGACAGGGGCTGTGGTTAGCCTTGTCTTTAATTCCTGGAAACTGCTATCGCACTCGTCTGTCCAGATAAACCTTTGGTTCTTTTTAAACAATTCCGTCAGTGGCTTGGCTATCTTAGAAAAGCCTTCAATGAAGCGACGGTAGTAGCCTGCCAAGCCCAGGAAACTACGGACTTCAGTCACCGTAGCTGGTGCCTTCCAGTTCAAGACCGCAGTAACCTTAATGGGATCAACAGCTATCCCTTTCTCTGACAAAATATGTCCAAGGAATCCCACCTCTATTAGCCAAAATTCGCACTTACTGAACTTGGCATATAAGCGATGGGTTCTCAACCTTTCCAAGACAGCTCTAAGATGTTGTTTATGCTCCTCTTCATTCTTAGAGTATATCAGGATGTCATCAATGAACACTACTACAAACTTGTCCAGAAAGTCCATGAAAACTTTGTTCATCATACTCATGAAGTAGGCTGGAGCGTTGGTCAATCCAAACGCCATAACTGTAAATTCATATAGTCCATAACGAGTGGTGAACGCTGTCTTGGGGATATCCTCCTTTCGGATTTTCAGTTGATGATATCCCGTTCTGAGGTCGATCTTAGAGAATACCCGGGCTCCATTCAACTGGTCGAATAAGTCATCAATTCGAGGGAGCGGCTACTTGTTCTTGATAGTGACCTCATTACGCTGGCGATAGTCTACGCACATCCGTAAACTTCCATCTTTCTTTTTGACAAATAATACTGGTGACCCCCATGGTGAGATGCTTGGACGAATATATCCTTTCTGCAGCAATTCGTCTAACTGCTTCTTTAGCTCTGCCAGCTCTGGGCCTGGCATACGATAATATTTCTTGTATATTGGAGCTGTACCAGGAATTACTTCAATGGCGAACTCCAATTCTCGGTCGGGCGGCATTCCCGGTAATTCCTCAGGAAACACATCTGGAAATTCACCCACTACCGGAATCAGATTCATATCCGTAACAGTGGTCTGGTATGCCGTGCCCTTTCTTGTTATCATTTTGCTGGCCAGAAATTGGACGGTTTGTCCGGTGGGGTTCACCAATGTCACTGTTCTGGTGGCACAGTTGATACACACTTGGTGCAGTGCCAACCAGTCCATTCCCAGTATTATGTCCAGTCCTGGGGAGTCAATAGCAACAAGGGTGGCCGGGAATTTGACTCCATGTATTGAAACTTCCAGGTCCTTATATATTATATTGATTCTGAGCATAGAGCCAGGGAATTGTACCACCATGATTTTGTCCAAAAGCGAAGGAGAAAACTTGTGCAAGGTGGCAAAACTTCGCGAAATAAACGAATGGGAAGCCCCAGAATCAAATAAAATTACAGCAGGTATGTTATTGATAGAAAACATACCAAGGACAATGTCTGGAGCTTCGCAGACTTCTTCGGCAGAGATGTGGTGGACGCATCCGTGGCTGAACTTGTGGTTGGGGCGGCATCCAAGATGGTTGACCTGTGGCTTGTGGCCAGCTGATTGCTTTCCGTTGTTGTTAGTAGGACATTGCTTGGCGTAGTGTCCACTCTGGCCACAAGTGAAACAAGTGTTGTTGCGGCGGTAGTCCTCTATGACTGGCTACTTGCCGAAGGTCTTGCTCTGGTTGCCCGGTTTGTTGTTGTTGCCACCATCGTTCCACACTGTTTTGTTTTCAGATGACCCTGGCTGCCAACTGTGCAGCTTTTGCGCATACGGTTCCTTGCTGTCCTTCTTGGGCTCAAACTTCCTCTTACGATCATTATTTCCGGACTTGTGTTCTCGTTCGGCGATGAAGGCCTTATCAACCAAGGTCTGGAAATCGGGGAAGTCCAACATGCATAGCTGACATTGGAGGACGTGATTAAGTCCTCCGAGGAACCGGTCTATTTTCCGTTCTTCGGTAGCCACATCATGACGAGAGTACCGGGCCAAATTATTGAACTTCTTTAAATATTCTCCCACGGACATGTTTCCTTGTGTGAGAGCCAGGAATTCTCTCTGCTTCACTTTCATGATACCCGTGGGGATATGATACTTGCGGAACAGCTCTTTGAATTTCTCCCAGGAAATCTCTTCTGTAGGCCGCATTAGCTTGGTGTTATCCCACCATATGGCTGCCGGTCCTTCGAGATAATGAGTGACAAATGGGACCTTATCTGCTTCTTCACAACGAGCGTTGTGGCACCCCGGCTCAGAGGACCGGTTTACCCGTGTTTCCAACCCAGAGATCATGTCTTCTGGAAACACACAACAACTTGGGACAGAACATAGCTGAACTTTTATTGATAATAGTCGAGTACAAGCTTATATATTACATGATCATAGAGGCCAAAAGCACATCTAGTGCTACGACAATATCTACATTATTTATCTAACATATCAGGGCCTCGGTATTACTGCGGAATACTACAGCGGAAGACTACTACGTAGCGGAACATGATAGTAACTCCATCCACAGGGACACTGCTGAGGACACATCCTAGGCATCGCAACACGGACGTCGAGACCTCGTCTCAGTCTTCTCCTGCATCTGGCATGATACGCCAGGTGAGTACTTTGAATGTCCTCGCCAGCACATGACAACCAAATATGCAGCAAATAATAGCACGGCAATGAGAATGTAAAACTTAAGTGATTCACTTACTGTCACCAACTTACTCATATCTGGGTTGGCTCACAACCCTTGGAATACTCGATCTCAACAAGTACTTCCGCTCATAAGAACAGTTCTTCCATCAATAATATGGTTATTACGGTTGATCACCTAGAGAGGTCTGGACGGGCTGTCCATTACCGTGGACGCGGCTATTCGAATAGATTTTACACTCTGCAGAGGTTGCGCACTTTCCCCACACTATGGAGCACTGACCTCGTGATCCCATACGGGTGGACCAGCATTGCTCCAATGAAACCCGCCTGACTCGTGACTCTTCCATGGTACCACCGGCAATATACTCCCCCGGAGTCAAGCCTTGGGTGGCCCCATGTCACCTCGTGACACATGCCACCGTCGTGGCCTAACTAAATTGTCCCAAATGGGGACGCCGGCAAATAACTCAACTGGGCTCATAGGGTTATCGCCGTCTACCTGATCAGGGCAGCACACACGCATAACCCTCCCTCCTTGGAGGTACCAGTGAAAGAGCACGAAGCCAGACCAAGTCAAGGCCGTCCCATACCGGTGAATGTGGCTGCACGGGTAAGCCTGGACAGGTGACTCTTGATCAACCAACTAAGTTTCATTTATCAAGTATGGTGGTTCAACATTTCAGCTTGAGTTATCAACACAAGGCATTTGAATAATTTACTTTGAATTATCCATGATAACTTAAATGCAAGAAATGAATATAAATTATGCAATGCCTCATAATATGGATGTCCTGGCTTGCCTTGATCAGTTGGGTTGTTCAGAAATTCCTGGTCTTCAAATCCACAAGAATCTCCTTCTGAAAACATTTTAAAATAACAGAGGAAAATGTCACATAAAGCCTTTTTATTCACCAACAATTCTGTGAGTGTGAGAAAAATACCAAACTTGGTGGAAAAATAAAGTATTATATTACGAACACAATGCAAAAAGAATCAGGTCAATTGGACCTTTCTGTAAAAAGTTATTAATGATCAAAGTTCATGGTCAACTCTGTTTATAAAATCAAATTTGAAAAAAAAAACAGAAACGGCCACGTCGAAGGCGTATTTGCCCCAGGCGCCTCCACTTACCGCTTCGGTAAGTGGCTGACAGTGGGCCCCTATGTTTAAAATAGAGGGGAGCGCGAGAGCAGAGGAGAGGGGCGGCTCACCGGTGGTGATTGCCGGTGACAGCGATGGCGGTTGGGCTCGTGGATGGTGGGGATGGATCGGTCGTTCGACGGTGGTTCGCCCTGTACCCGTAGCTCCTCCGGAGACGGCCGGACGGCGTCGCGCCCTTCTTCTCCGGCGGACGGGTGCTACGGTGGTCGACGGAGGAGCCCAATCCGGCAGTGATCCGGTGAGGCGAGAGCTCAGGAAGGACCAGAGGAACCCACTGATTACGCTGAAGGGGTCAGGCGAGGCGGAGGTGGAGTGGAGGTGGCTGGATATGGAACGAGGGCGGCGGAGGAGCTCCGGTGAAGCTCAAGGCCAGAGGGCCTCTCAGCCTTGGCTCTTGCTTGGGGAGGCAGTGGAGGATGGAGGGCGAGGGGTGAGGAGCTAGGCGAGGCCGAGTGGGGCTTTATATAGGCGGGAGGGGCGAGCAGCGATCTCTCCCGAAGCGGCTCGATGCGGGCAATGGCGCTGGCTGGCTGCTTGCGGGCGAGGAGACTAGAGCGAGCAAGGGCATTCAATGCGGGAGGAGATAGCACGGGGAGGAAGACGACGGCGTGCCCGCCACTGTGACCGCATGGGCGCCACAGTGCGGCGATGGCGTGGCGGCCGGCGAGGGCATCTCTGGCGAGGAGGACGGTACTGGAGGGGCTGCGTGTCAACCAGGGACGATGTCGGCATGCTCGGACACGAGACTGAGGCGAGGGGCAGTCGGATGCGACAGAACAGACACGGGCGCGGCGCAGAGCGCGGCGACAGGCATGCCGCAGCCGTGCTCACCACGGTGATGGCCACCCAGAGGCCATGCAAGCCTGGCATTTCTTGTCTGGCACGTCGACCTTTGATCCCTCAGATGACCTACAGCCTTGGTTTGGCTTGGTTCACGCAGAGATGAGCAATAAGATCAGCAATAGTTTCTGACAACAAACTTGGGGAGATTCCAGAGAAAAGATGAGGTGGAGACTGAGCCAAAGATCATGTCTGGAGTGATCCATGTTAGAAGAACTCCAAACTGGCCAAGTTTGAGGTGGTTTGGATAAGAATTGAGGGTAGTTCATGTGTAAGTGACAGATCTGGTCTAAAACTGAAAGTTGAAGCACTGCTCACATAGAAGATCTTCAGATGCCGAAACTTGGTGGAGGAAGGTTGTTTGGAGGTGTCCTCATGCTATAAAAATTTTAGAGCAATTGGACAACCCTAGCATACACTTCCTTCACAAAGGTCCAGACTGACCAGGAGCTAAAATGAATTATTTTTCAAAGTATATGAAATATTTTATGGAATATTTTTGGATATTGGAGCAAGATATAGTCCAAGGTACTTTTAAGAATTATTTGAGAATTTTCTGAGCATCCAAACCATAGGTTGCTTCACAACCCATAGTAATGCCCTAAATCCTCAAATAAAAGAAAAGAGTTGTTGAAAATAATTTAAATTGGAATTTGAGTCCTTGAGGTACTAGGCAGGGTTTTGGCAAGATACTGAGGCTTGGGATCACTTTGGAGAAGATTCAAGAATGACCAAGACCAAGTGAGAAATTCAAAACCCATTCAAATTCCAAATAAAACCAGGAAATGTTCGAAAAGAAAAAGTTGCCAAAATCAGGGTGTCACAGTGATCCATCGAACTTAATGCATGGTTCTGGTTTAATTACCTTAATTGTGGAAATGACCATGCTGTGGCAACGTTGAAGTAGGAGCATAGTGTGGAATACAATCCCGCGAGGAGTTCCATAACTCTAGGGTGATCCGCCTACAGAACAAGCAAATCAAATACTAAACTCACGATACAAGGTAACTAGGATTACCATTGAACTAGCACACTTGAGGTATAGCATGATCTGAAGTCTCTCCAGGCCTAATCTCTCTACTGCAGAAAAACACTTTTACTTCTAGTCTTTACTTTATACTTTTTGCTTCCAAGTAGTTATTATTCTCGCTGCAACTATCTCATCATATTTACTACTCTTGTTTATTTGACTCTTGGAACACTAATAGCTTCTGCAGAATCACAAGCAGTTACTTCACATAAGAGCTATGACAACTTGTGTGTGACAAAAATGTTGCTCATAAATACTCTCCTCCGCTCTTCGTTGGGACAATAACAAATTGGGATACTTACACAAAAGTGCTACACCACTCTGTGTGGCTTGCAGGCATTAGTCGCTTGTCTTGAAAGCTGGTTCATCTCCCCTGCTTCTCTTTGAATTGGCTGAGCTTGACCGAGGAGTCCCCACCTCAGGAATCCGAGGAGCCCTAAAAGTTTTCACTGTTCTCTAACAGAGGCATATGTCGTTGTCGTGTTGTTCCTTGGATTTGAGGATTTTTGCCACGTAGGGCTGCCTTAACGGCGAAGCGTTCCTACGCTAGGGTAAGGACGATGGTCTAGTCTTGTTCTGACAACTTTGACCTGCACGAACCATCATATCAATGGTCGCCATAGCGTGTACGCATGGCTCAGGGCCCCACCATTGGTATGTCTAATCAGTAAAGCTCATGTGCCCCAAGACACGTAGAGGGGCACAATTAACCATCCCCTCAATTTCCGTGCATGCTTAACGCACGACGCGTGGGGAATTCATGGTTTTGCCACTGCAGTAATTGAGTGCCTTGTCGATGTCCTATGAGAAACCATCATAAAAAAGACCGCAACCACAGGGCGAAGAAATTTTACATATCTCATCGCCCATCTTCATCCAGACTCTCGCATTTCCTTCCACCCAAAAACACCTCTTGCAAATCATCCAATCATCGTTGTTCAAGGGAATTTGCTGACATGGATCTAGCGGCCGCTTCTTCCTCTCATTCCACCGACCATCTCAAGGGAGAGTGGAAAAGCTGCTCCGTGACTCAAGGCCAACTAGATTGACTCTCCACATTGGGATATCTGCCTCTATCCCAAGAGGCCTTTGCCCGCGTGATGGAGTCAAATCCAGCAGATCTCGGGTAGGGGGTCCCGAGCTGGTAGCCTTGGCATGATGGTAATAGGGACACAGGTGTTTACCCAGGTTCAGGCCCTATCAAAGAGGTAATACCCTACGTCCTACTTTGATTGTATTGATTGAGGGGGTACAAAGTACAGGTTGATCTACCATGAGATTGTTGTGTCTCATCTCTAGGATGTGTTGAGATTCTAGTGATCTATCGACTAGCCTAGCCTCGGCTTATATAATGTACCAGAGGCCTAGGATAATCGGAGTCCTTGTCTTGTGCGCCAAGGCTTCAGGAATATTCCTACTAGGCATCATGGGCCTTCTAGATATGGCCAATCAGTGAACCACCATGGGGGTCCTCGGCCCGGCCCACCTGGCTGGGAGACGACATGGTGAGTACCCCCTGGTCGAGGACACCATCAGTAGCCCATGAGCTGGTCTTCAAGTTAGGGACGCTCCTCAGTTCTTCTGAAGTGTTCTTTGTCTTCGGTCGTTGGTCTTGAACGCTGGTTCACAATTCCCATCTCCGATCTCAAGGATCGCCGAGGTGCATCTAAAGAGTTTACATGTCGGGCATCTGAGGAGCCCCTTCTAGGTTCCCTTAGTCTTTATCAGACATCTTATTATTTTCATGCCATACCTCAGGCTAAAGTTTTTCACGCGCGGTGGTGTCTTCTTGCAGCCGAGCTCCAACACCATGAGGTGACACAGACCACCTCGGTCTCAAAAAAAGTTGAAGGAGTTTAGCTGAGCTTCACACCGAAAAAGTCTACTATGTAGCCAGCCACTCATAGCCGGCCTCCATGCCGGACTGCTTCTGAAGTGGTGCACCACCTCGGCCTTCAGTTGTCGATGTAGATGGCTGGCCTTCATGGAAAAAAGTTTTCCGCCAAGCCGGTTTCCACACGGCAATTTTTCATGGAATATTTTTGATTGGTGTGATTTATTCTCTACCGAGATGTATAGCCAGTTGCCCTCAAGTTGTGTGCGGGCCTAAAGTTTGGTATGCACCTGAAGGATAGAAGAAAACCGCTAATCCCAGTAGCCCCTGAGACTCAGGTCGATTCAAAAAATTGGCTTGAGGATCAAATCTTTGGTTGGCAGCATACTTAAGGAATAGAAACGCGGTGTGTAGTAGCCCCCGAGACTCAGGACGGGTGCGGCCGACCGACCTAAGGATCGTAATCTCCTCGGAAACCATATTGAACTTAAAATTTTCTGCATTGAATCATCAATGCAGTAGCCCCCGAGACTTGGGTTGGGCAACAAGGCCGACCCTAGGATCATATCTCCTCAGGAACTTGTTCAGCCAAATACCAGCATGTGTGTTTCACCATTACCGAGGTGCAGCTCGGCAGGGAAGATGCCGAACTGTGGGTTGAAAAAGATTTTTCCTGAGCAGAATAACACGCAATACACCTCGGCTAAGAGGATGTGCTACCTCCTGAAAAAAAAGCATGCAAATAGGTTAAAAGTTTCATAAACTCGAAAACCCAAAAAACTTACGTAAAAACTTTACGCTTGAATTAAATCATGTTTTGGGTGCCAATCCAAAATTGGTCTTAAAATTAATTTGTGCTTCCGTCGTGCTTTAACATGACACATCCGATCTCCAGGCTTCGAGTGGGTCAGCCTTTGGCTTCAACCTCCTTGTCCCGAAGGCGGAGTGCTTCTCACACCAATTTAGAAGAACTAAACTCGAGCGGCATATATAGAAGCCAGGCTATCCAGCTATTTGACCGTAAACTCGAGCCAAAAAAAGGAATAGTAGAAAAAGACTTTGCAATGACTTAGAAGAAAACACTTAACATGGTACATATAAATTTAAGTGCCCCCAGATGACCTAGGTAAAGAAAGTGTTTTAGAATTTTTTATTCTACACAAATATAGTGCCTAACCGAGCTAGATAGGAAGAATTGAAAAGTTTTAAGCATGAAATTGACTTAGCTAGTTAATGCTCTCGATGTTGATGATGCGGTCCGAGCTTGTGGTGGGACGAGGTCCCAGCCCCCAAGCTGGTCCCGATGTGGCAGAGCAAGGAGCTTGGCTCAACGAAGTGACAATACGACATGGTTGTCGTCGCAAGGCAAAGCCCCAATCTAGCTGAAGTGACGCAGCAGGTCGACGGGGTGAAGATGGAGCCCCCGGAGCATGTCGATGAAATGATGGCAAAGCCCCCGGGCTAGCTGAGGTGAAGGAGTAGGTTGGCGAGGTGACATCCCAGCCAACGTGATAGAGCAGGTCAGCGTGGTGGACATCGGCTTGATGAAGTGACGGCACGGCGATGCCGACACAGGTCAGAATTCATGATGCGGTCGATGCCAACTTGATGAAGTGACGGCATGGCGATGCCGGCATGGCTGACCTGCGCAATATGTGGGGCGATGAAGTTTTCTTGGTGATGCTGAACTTCTGGTTAGCTAATCAAGGTGGCAACTCAGCATGGTTGACATCGGCCCGACAAAGCGACGTTGTGCCTAGCACAGGTCGGCAACCATAGAGCAACGAGGTCGGCCCGGTTTGACACCGGTGCAATGGTGGAGAGCACCTCGAAAAAGGCTCAAAAACTTGTAGGCAGATGTTTGAGAACAACACAATACCCTATAAAAAATTCCTCCAAAAAGAATGTCCGATAACCCGTTCATGAAAAAAGATGAACTCGGGTCGGAATCATTTTTGCGCAGAAAACAGATCCAAAAATTGGTGCACTCCTCGGGTGTTTCTTGGAGTTTGCATCATCGGATCGACCTCAAATTTTGAGGAATTGTTGATATAGCAATTCTGCATCAGATGAATGGTTGGATCTTCCAAAGGATGTACGAGCTGACCACTGGACTCCTCGTCATGAACTTGTGTGGATTTCCACCCAGATCCTGATAGGGCCTTGATATATCAGTGATTCCCAGAGATTCCTCCATCGAAATGCAATAAAATTTAATGGGGTCATTGTAGACTCAGTTCCACACAATTCAACCAAATGAATTGTTGAAACAATGCTCAAGGAGGTGGGGACAGTGAGAACGATTTCGCTCTCCAGAAAATTCTGCACGGACGCACGATGGCAATGTTGACGTTGAGCCCCCGGGCGCCATGGACGATTTTTCTATGATCTCAGTTGAGATCGAAGTTGATGTTGATGAAGACACCCATCTGATATTGACAATCCGACATGGTTTATAGTCCTCGACCTGGCCAAGGTGACTAGTCGAGTCGGCGACGAATATGCTGACGCCGAAGACGAAGATTCATTCTAGCGCGTAGATCGCACCGGAACCAATCTGAATTCCCACCGTACCACGGCGACTACACAGCAAGACCTGTATGGGCCACCAATGATGGAGTCAAATCTAGTAGATCTCGGGTAGGGGGTCCCGAGCTGGTAGCCTTGGCATGATGGTAACAGGAACACATGTGTTTACCCAGGTTCAGGCCCTCCCGAAGAGGTAATACCCTACATCCTGCTTTGATTGTATTGATTGAGGCGGTACAAAGTATAGGTTGATCTACCATGAAATCATTGTGTCTCATCTCTAGGATGTGTTGAGATTCTAATGATCTATCGACTAGCCTAGCCTCAGCTTATATAATGTACCGGAGGCCTAGGATAACAGGAGTCCTTGTCTTGTGTGCCATGGCTTCAGGTATATTCCTTCTAGGCATCATGGGCCTTCTAGAGATGGCCAATCAGTGAACCTCCATGGAGGTCCTCGGCCCAGCCCACCTTGCCGGGAGATGACGTGGTGAGTACCCCGGTCCAGGACACCATCACCACACCGGATTGGTTGCTCTCGGCGAGGACTTCACACAGGAACGCGACCCCAACCCTTGGGAGAATGAGTGGGTATGCTTCATTCATTTCCTCCTTAGGGGACTCAGCTTTCCAATCCACCCCTTCTTGAATGGGTTGCTACATTTTTATGGCATCCAACTACACCACCTGTCTCCCAATTCAATCCTCCACATAGCCTGTTACATCACTTTATGTGAAGCCTTCCTCGGATGCCAGCCACATTTCAACCTGTGGTGTAAATACTTTTGTGTAGTACCACGCACATGAGGAGGCATGTTATTGGAGTGCGGCGGGGTCGAGATCTATAGGGCAGCTGGTTCACGATACCTTGACGGCACCCCAAAGGAATCAAATGAAAACTGGCAAGAGGAGTGGTTCTACCTGCCCGACATGCCCCTCGAAGATCCTCCTCGGGCAGATCTTGTCAACCTGTTCTCGCCCGTACCCCCACGGAAATGGTATAATTGGCGTCCAAGGACTCAGGCTCGGGATGGGACCTCGGCCAAGATCAAACTGGCCGATCAAGTGGCCTGTCTTCGCCATCATGGCTTGACCTTGGCCAACGTAATGGCGATGGCGCTTGTCCAAGGAATCCAACCCCTACAGCAATGCGTCCATCCCATGTGGGAATTCAATGGTGTTGATGACTTAACTCGTGCCCTCCATGGATAATTTCATGAGCATTGAATGCTTGTGAAGATGCTCGCGTCGATGTTCAAAGGTGAGGAGTTAGATTTTCTCAAGGAGCCTCGATTCGATGACTTTTCTTTCAGAAAGCCAGTCCGAGTGGTAAGTTTTTATAACTAAACTCCTTTTTCCCCGGAACAGGGTATATAACTGCCAGATTAGCTTTTCACTTCATCTAACCAGGACTGGAAACAATGGCCCACCAAACTGGACTCCCCGGCTCCTCAACCGGATACTAGGGACCCGGATTGTGAGCTCGGCCTAGCCAAGGACACTCACATCGATGCCATTTACCATGATGGCATTTGTTATCAAGAGGGTGTTAATGGGGAGGAAATTGTCGTCATCATTGACTACTTGAGTGCGGCCCTATTTCAAGGCAACACGGCGGGCACCGAGCATCCGACGTCGAGGAAGTGAGTCGCTAGCACAGGTGCTGCTCGGTCCAGGGGCGCATCAGTCCCTTCCTCCAAAGATGGTCATTGGACCAAGTGTCTGAGGCAGACCTCCAGGACAGCATCGGCTCAAACTGGAACCTGTTCAAGAATAACTCCATGACTAACCATCGAAGGGCGAGTAGATATTGAGGAGCGGGCGCCTCGAGGGCCTCCTACTTCTTCTCGGTAAGTGTAGCCTTCTTGTCCATTATAAGTTCTATACCACATCCGAAGAGCCCACTATGATGCTAGCCATATCCAATTTGCAGATCCAATCACTCAGCCCAGGGCAGGGTACCTGCATCTCCAGCGCCGGGACCAGTAGCAGAACCTGTCATTCCTCCTCGACCGACAGCTCATGAGGGCACTTAAAGTGCAGCCCTGTGGGAGTCCTCGACAATGTTCGTGACTCCTTCCGAGTGCGCGAGTATGTTACGCCACCGGGAAAAGAAGATTTCCTTGAATAGTCAAGCCTTTACAGCTTGGCAACGAGATACTCTTTGGTTGGTGGGTGAACGCATTGGCGCAGCCCGCGTGGGGCTTAAGGATGCCGCCGGAGTTTTACCAAGCACTTGGAGGTAAGAAATTTCTTATGATTGAATATGAGCTCTTGGGCACCCATTAACCCTCAAGGTGCGCGCCGGCTCCAAGCCGGGGCAGACCTAACGGGTATTTAGACAAATGTCAAAAAGGCTTATAAATGTTCCTCGAGGTATCATTTTAACGGGGAAGACGTCAAAGTAGTCCTTGGATTAGTGGCCTGGAGAACTGTGAAGTGCAGTAGCCCCCAAGACTCTGGTCGAGTGCTTGCTATCGACCCGAGGATCGACAATCATTCCTTGCTAGGACATGCATTTTTTGAGAAACGCATATCCCAGTAGCCCCTGAGCCTTAGGTTGGGCTCTTGCGGCCGACCTGAGGATCGATGTCCTCTGTTATTCATGCTAGTTACCTCTTGTATAGAATGTGCATATAAAGATGCAACAGCTATCCGAGGAGCTAGCGCGGGTCAAGGCCCAACTAAAGATTCCAAAAAGGAAGTTGAGCATATAAAGAAAGCTGTAGGAGAGGCAATGGGTAAAACAATATCAAAAACACTCACCATGTGATCGCTTGCAGCCATTTGTGATTTATTCACATAGCTTTTGTCTGCAACAGAGTGTGTAGCTGCTTTGGAAAAGGATCTGAGCATGCTTGGGAAGATACCAAGTATGTCCAGTCACAGGAATCTGCCGGTCGTAGTGTTCTTACCAGGTGCATTGAACAGTGCAACAACATCAAGGACCAGAACACATCTTTGTCCGAGGAGAGCAAGTGGCAAGGGTTCAAACTGGAATAGGCAAAATCTTAGTTGTCTACTGCCATACAAGAGATAAAGCAGGCCTTTGAGTTTATATCCGGTAAGTGACTTTACATCTGACCTTCTATCCTCGGCTTTATTTGAGGTGTTCTAACTGACATGCCCCATTGTTCCTGTTGTATAGCGATTCTTCCCGGACTGCCGACCAGAGCTGAAGGGGGCTCCTTAAAGGATGGCCTGAGGTGACTGGGGGAGCTGCACGAACTCACACGATCGGCCATGGAAGGTGTTTTCCAAGCTCTATGGCCTAAGGAAAAGCTACCCGAGAACCAGCTTTCCCTTGCCCAATGTCTTTAAGAAGCTCGCAAGCGGATTGCTGTATGGAAGATCTCCGCATGCCGAGAAGGTGATCGGCAAGCATGGGCCATGCTCCAAACACATTTCCCAACTTTGAAAATTTCCAAGATTGTGGAAGTCAGTCCCGAAGGACCCGATGGGGAAGAAATACCGTTGGACGGCAATTTTGAGAGTCATGCCATTTACTAGGATTACCGAGAAGGACTTTTGTTTGGACAAACTTATCAATGGTTTGTAAAAACTTCCTTTGTAATTCAGCCCGTCCTGTAGCAGTATTTTTGTATACCGGTTATATGTCCGGTTTTGTTTGAATTTGTTAGTCAAAATGCTTGTCTTAACCAGCATTCGGCTTCCACCTACTCAGCCATGGGCAAATGAGGAGTGCTCCTGGCATCACCCTGCTTCGCGAATCTGGTGAATTTTTATTTTGTAGGGAGATCTCCTCAGGTGCAAGGCAATCCGGCCTATTGGTCTAAACCCAAACTGAACAGAGAACGAGTTCTTGGGTGCTTAATGCATCCAAGGTTTGGGCCTGGGAAATCCTCCAACGATTCCTTTGCCCGAGGTGTTGTCTTTATGACTTGGTCGTGCCGCCGACTCATTTTTTTTAGGTGGGCAGGCAAACTTTTTCACAGCTCGTGAAGTAGGATCGAGTCCAATGTTTTCCCATGTGAGGGGGCTTTTATTTTCACTTCCATCATGCTGATCGGCTTTGTGTTTTGTGATTGCTAGCTTTTGGCTTCTCCCACCTGAGGTACTTAACTTGGGTGACCCCAGAAGTAACAATCATAGAGGTGCTCCCGTTACACCCTTAGCCGAATGTGCAGAAACGTAAGGGGTATACCTAGGAGCCAGGCAATCCAGCTTGGCAAAAAATGACAAGTTGAAATTGAAGCATATCATGGCTAACATGAATTTTGGAAGGGCTAGCGCTAGCCGAACAGGCGGTGCGAGACGAATGGATCTGGGTATTTTGATAGACCCGGGAATTGTGGCCGAGGTGCTGTGACAGCCCCCCCAGTTAACTTATTGCGGCATGTGATGTGTGGTCATGAGCGACATCATTCCGCCAACTACGATCAAAGAGTTAGGAGAAAACAAAAGTTAACAAATGACACAATATTGAATCTAACTTTGCTTATGAAAAATCCTAACTAGTTCTAATGACCGATCGAAAGCAAAAGAGAAGTTGTAAATAGGCTTAGCCATAAAAGCGTCACAGCAGAGCAGCGTTCTAGGGGTTTGGCTCCCGGCGATCATCCTTCGCAACTCGGATTCGATATGCTCCTCTAGTGAGCACTCTATCGATGATGAATGGCCCGTCCCAAGGTGCGGACAGCTTATGCTGACCACCTTTATCGGGGTGGCGCCATAAGACCAGGTCCCCAATGTTGAATGCCTTTGCTTGGACCTCGCGCTGCTGATATCGACGTACCTACTACTGATAGAAAGTGGAACATGCCTTAGCTACGTCTCGCTCCTTGTCTAGGGCGTCTAGGTTGTCCTGTCAACTCTGCTCGGCCTCCCGTTCCTTGTACAAGTGTACTTGAGGTGCATCATGTATGAGGTCACTAGGGAGAATGGCTTCAGTGCCATAGACCATAAAAAATGGTGTGTAGCCGGTGGATCTATTCGGAGTTGTGCGCAAACTCCATAACACGGAGTCAAGCTCCTCGATCCATTTGTTATCGGCCTCCTCTAGAGACCGAACCAGCCAAGGTTTTATGCCGCTTAAGATTAAGCCATTAGCTAGTTCGACCTGCCCGTTTGTTTGTGGGTGGTATACGGAGGTGTAGTCAAGCTTGATGTTATGCTTGGCGCACCATGCTTTTACCTCCTCGGTCATGAAATTGGATCCATTGTCCATGATGATGCTCTGAGGCATCCCATAGCGGTGTACTACACCTGAGATAAAGTTAATTACTAGTTTAGCCTCCGTTGTAGCCACAGGCTTTGCCTCAATCCACTAGGTGAACTTGTCGACCATAAGCAGCAGATATTTTTTTGCCGGACTTTCCTTTACGGAGTAGTCTAACCATGTCCAGCCCCAAACCGCAAACAGCCATGTTATCAGGATGGTTTTTAAGGTTGTGGCCGGTAGGTGACTTCTTTTGGCAAAAAGTTGGCATCAGACGCACCTATCCACCAGATCTCGTACATTGGCTCTAGCTGTGGGCCAGTGAAACCCCGCTCGGAATGCCTTGCTTACCGGGTCTGAGGAGCTGTGTAGTGCCCACGGGTGCCAGAGTGTATCTCTGATAGGAATTGTTGCCCTTCCTCTTGGGAAATGCAATGTTGAAGGACGCCGGTAATGCTACGCTTGTAGAGTTCCCTTCATGGACGGTGTAAGCGGCCGATCATCGAATGATCTGGCATGCCTCCGTCTGGTCCTCAGGCAACTCCTTGCATATCAAGTATGCGAGGAGCGGCTCAGTCCATAGCGCAATGACTGCCATAATTTCATGGGCCGAGGAGGTTTCTTCAAGCTCCGAACCCCCAATTATTTCCTCGTCCTGCTCTATGGCCGGCGGGGTGATCAAATCAGATTTGGGTTCCTCGTTTTGCTTATCCAGCTCAGTGTCACTTTGCCACTGGATGGACGGTTTGAACAACCATTCGTGGAAAGTGTTTTGGGGCACCAGCTCACGCCGCGCCCCCATCCTAGCCAGTGTATATGCGGCCTGATTGCTGTCGCGCTGAATGTGGTGAAATTACAGGCCCTCGAAATGAACCAACATGGTTATCACCGCATTCCGATAAGCTATCATTTTTGGATCTTTGGCATCGAAGTCGCCCTTAATCTAAGAGATGACGAGGTTGGAATCACCTCTAGCCTCCAGGCATTGTATGCCCATGGAGACGACCATCTGAAGTCCATGGAGTAGTGCCTTGTATTTTGCCACATTGTTGGAGTCGATATACATAATCTAGAGTACGTACTTCATGGTGTCGCCAGTGGGGGAGACGAGGACTACCCTAGCCCCCAATCTAACAAGCATTTTGGAGTTGTCGAAGTACATCACCCAATTGGTGTAAGCCGCATGTTCTTTAGGGAGCTCGACTTCTGTCCATTCGGCGATGAAATCGGCCAACACCTAGGATTTAATGGCTCGACATGGTCGATACAGGATCTTGAAAGGGAGGAGCTCGATGGCACACTTTGTGATCCGACCAGTGGCGTCCTAGCTGTTGATGATGTTGTTTAGTGGTACTTCTGATGCTATCATAATCGAGCACTCCTGGAAGTAGTGCCGGAGTTTCTGAGAGGCCATGAAAACTGTGTAGGCTATCTTCTGGTAGTGCGGGTACCTCATTTTACACGGGGTGAGCACCTCAGAATTGTAATAGACTAGCCTTAGCACTTTTAGGCCTTCCATGTCACGTTTGACGATCAGGATGACACTTACCACCTAGTTGGTTGCCGTGATGTATAGCAACATTGGCTCACCGGGGTAAGGGGCAGCTAGGACGGGGTTGGCGGCCAACAGTGTTTTGATTTCTTCCAGAGCCGTGCTAGCCTCGGGTGTCCAATTGAAGCCCCCGGTCTGTTTAAGCAGCCGGTAGAGGGGGAGCACCTTTTCCCCGAGGCATGAGATGAATTGGCTCAGGGAAGCAACACACCCTGCCAATCGTTGGATGTCCTTGAGCCCGGTAGGTGCTTGAAGCAGCGCTAATGCCTTGATTTTATCGAGGTTTGCCTCGATACCCCTATGTGAGATGATAAAATCGAGGAGCTTGCCGGTGGGGACGCCGAAGACGCACTTTTTGGATTTAGCTTGATGTTGTATGCCCGAAGATTTTTAAATGTCTTGCATAAATCATCAATTAGAGTGTTGGCATGCCTGGTTTTAACAACCACATCGTCTACATAAGCCTCAGCCGTTGTGCTGATTTGTGGGTGTAGACGTGTTTGTATCATCCTTTGGGATGTGGCGCCAACGTTTTTGAGCCCAAAGGGCATGGTATTGAATGTAGACATGTTTGTATCATCCTTTGGTCTGTGGCGCCAACGTTTTTGAGCCCAAAGGGTATGGTATTGAAGTAGAATAGACGATAGGGGCTGATGAATGCGGTTGCCTCTTGGTCGGATTCCTTCATCATTATCTGGTGATAACCCGAGTATGCATCCAGAAAGCATAAGAGGTCGTGCCCAGCCGTGGCATCGACTATTTGATCGATCTATGGTAGTGTGAAGGGATCCTTAGGGCAGGCTTTGTTGATGTCTTTAAAATTGACACATAAGCGCCAGGATTTGTCCTTTTTGGGCACCATAACTAGGTTTGCCAACCACTCCAGATGTTTAACTTCTCAGATGAATCTGGCCTCCAGCAGCTTGGCCAGCACTTCTCCCATTGCTTGCCTCCTTGGCTCGAAGAACCTACACAATGCATGTTTGACTTGTATGAATCTAGCGATTATGTTCAGGCTATGTTTTGCGAGATCTCTTGGGATACCTGGCATGTTGGAAGGGTGCCAAGTGAATATATCCTAGTTATCGCAGAGAAAATCATGGAGTGGCATGTCCAGCATGGCGTCCAAGTGAGTTCCGATAGAGGCCGTTTTAGAAGGGTCCTCGGGATGGACTTGGAACTTGATGATCTCGTCTGCTGGTTTAAAGGATATTGATTTTGAGCATTTGGCAAGGACAACATCATCATTATTAACTATTGTCCGCAGCTCAGATAACTCCCTGGCCACTAAGGCCTCGGATTCGGCCTCAATGGCCAAAGCTGTAGTCTTGTCCTCGGCTTTAAATGACCGATCAAGGTCGCCGTCTATTGTAATCACACCATTAGGCCCTGGCATTTATAATTTCATGTATGTGTAGTGGGGCATGTCATGAAACTTGGCAAATGCTGATTGGCCAAGTAGTGCATGGTAGCCGCTTCAAGAGGGGACTATGTCAAAGCTTAACGCCTTGACCTGATAATTATTAGGAGTTTCAAATACCACGTCTAACGTGACCCTTCCCATGAGCGTACCTCTTTTCCAGGGATAATCCTCTTAAAGGTAGTCTTGCTCAGCTGGATGTGGGACCTGTCGAACTACATTTATAAAGTTTCATCATAAATGAGGTTAAGGCTACTGCCACTATCCATCAGAAATTTAGGTAGGCGATAGCCATCGACTATGGGGTCAAGGACGAGAGCTGCAACTCCCTGGCTATGGACTCCCATTGGTTGATCTTGATGATCAAAAGTGATCAGGACATCCAGCCACTTGGTATTCGGTGTTGCCATATTTTTGGTGGTGTAGATCTTTCAAAGAGCTCTCTTCCATTGATTCCGTGAGGAGTGCGTCTCATAGATCATGTACACGTCCTTAACTTCGGATGGGTACTGTCCTTGGTCGTGATTGATCCTTATACCCTGGCTCTGCCTATTATCAGGGTTATCGAGGAATGCAAGGCCTTCTTTTGCCACCTGCCTGAGTATCCAACAATGGATGTTTTTGTGGGTAGCCGATTTATCTGACGTGGTGAAGTGGATCGCGCACGGCTGGTCAAGTATTATGTCCAGCTCTGATTTGCCCTCAATGCTACCTATATGGCTCTTTTTGTGTGGGAGATGCTCGCCTAGTTCATCGACACCGTTGCGCTTAGGTCTACGGTTTCGACGGCTGTGTTTGCCTTCCCTTGCCATTCTGGGCAATCCTGAGCTAGGGCCCTGATGCCCTTGCTTGGTTAAGCATGTGTCTTCCATGACGCAATATGTTGTAATTAGGTCGGAGAGGGCGGCGAACGTCCTCAGGCGATGGCGACCGGTGTCCCTGATGACCCATTCGTATCGAATGTTAAGGCGGAATGCCACCAGGGCTTCTGCATCCTCACAGTCCGGGATTTCATTTTTCTTTGACAGAAAATGGGACCAAAATTGTCAAATGGTTTCTCTTTTATTTTGGATTGCGAGCGATAGATCCTAGATGTTGGTTTGTCAAATGTTATCTGTGCAATACTCAACATGGGTGGGAGCAAAATTTTGGTTCCAATCCAATCTGACATCGGTCCTAAAGGTGATCTTTCTGAGGATCGATCTGACATCGATCCGAGGTTATCATGCGGGGCCAGATACCTCTAGCTCCCAAATTGGGTCAACAGATTCAAGCTCCAGGCTTGATTCAGTGAGGCATAGTTTTCATTCCAAGCTTGACTTAACGTCGGTGCTTGGACAAGTGTGACCCGCTGCTCCTCGGTCTGATCTGACTTCACGAGCGAGGACATAGTGGTGGGTTCCAATCCATCGAGTTTGATGTCTTGACGGGAAGTTTGAGTTTTGATCCAGCCCGACTGGCTGGTCGAATTGGCGTGAGGGCGCTTCGATGCCGAGATCGCTTCGGTGCTGCTCTATCGCCGATCGTGGGTGCCATCGAACTGCTTCGACTACTCAGAGGGGCCTGTATGGGCCGTCAATGATGGAGTCAAATCCAACAGATCTCGGGTAGGGGGTCCCGAGCTGGTAGCCTTGGTGTGATGGTAATAGAGACACATGATTTTACCCAGGTTCAGGCTCTCTCGAAGAGATAATACCCTAGGTCCTGCTCTAATTGTATTGATTTCAAGGGAGTATAAGATACAGGTTGATCTACCACGAGATCTATGTGTGTACGAGATTGCCATCTACGAGCCCTACCCCTTGGCTTATATAGGCACCAAGGGTCCCTAGGGTTTACACATCGGTTGGTTACTGATGTCTACTATGCAACTTTATTCTTGTAGACTTGGTTGGGCCTCCAAGCGCAGAGTTTTGTAGGACAGTGGCAAATTTCCCTCAAGTGGATGACCTAAGGTTTATTAATTCGTGGGAGGTATATGATGAAAGTGGTTCTCTCTCAAACAACCATGCAATCAAATACAAGTGGTCTCTTGTGTCCCCAATACACCCAATACAATTGTCAGTTGTATAGGTGCACTAGTTCGGCAAAAAGATGATGATAGATGTGTAATAAGGATGGTAGAAATAGCTTTTTATAATCTGAACAAATAAAAACAGCAAGGTAGCAAGTAAAAAAAAGTGAGTAAAAACGGTGTCTCTATGCTTGGAAACAAGGCCTAGGGTTCATACTTTCACTAGTGCCAACTCTCAACATCATTAACATAATTGAACATCATGATAATCCCTCAAAGTGCAGCAAAGAATCACTCCAAAGTTTCTATTCTATCAGAGAAAGTAGGATGAAATCATGTAGGTTCACTTAATAGCAAGCCACCTCAAAGTTGTATTTCCAATCAATCTATCAAACCACCCACAAAGTTCCACGGGTAGCCCCAAAAATTGTACTACGACAACACCATATGATACTTATCATACAACATTTATGCTAAGAGTACCCCCAATGTCACTACGGGTATCCACAAGTTAATTACTAGACATGCATCATGTAATATCAAATCCAAAGTATTCAATCGAACATAAAGAAACTTCAAAGCGCAAGACTCATTTCAGCACAGAAAGAATAGAGGAAGATGAACATCATGAGATCCAACTATATTAATAAAGCTCATGATACATCAAGATCGAATCCATTAAGAACATGAGAGAGAGAGAAAGATCGAACACATAGCTACTAGTACATACCCTCAGCCTCGAGGATGAACTACTCACACATCACCATGAGAACAAAGGAGAAGTTGTTGGTGATGGTGATGATGGAAATGTCCCCGGCGGGGTTCCGGCGCCACCGGTGGAGAGGGGGAAGGGGCCCCCTCCTTCTTCTTCTTCCTTGGCCCTCCGGGGAGAGAGAGAGCTCTCCCCTAGATTGGATCTCTCTTCTATCTTCTATATTCACGTCTGCTTCTGAGGCCGAATACCGTTTATTTTATAGTCAGAGATCCGTAACTCCGATTGGGCTGAATTTTTACATGATTTTTTTCCATAAATTAGCTTTCTTGCGGCCGAATGAGAGCTCCAACCGACCTACGGTCTCTCCACAAGGACACATGGTGTGGCCTGGGGGGTGGTCGCGCCCTGCCCTTTTGGGGCCCTTAGGCACCGTTTTGCGTTGATTCCTTCACCCAAAATTTTGATAAATACCATAAAATTCACAAAAAAATTCATGTCATTCTAGCTCTGTGAATTTTTCACCTAAAAACCCCAAAACAATAGAAAATAGGAACTGGCCTTTGGCACTTGGTTAGTAGGTTAGTCCAAAAAATATTGTGCCAAAAACATAGATAAATGATGTAAATATAGCATTAAAACTTCATAAATTATGGATACGTTGGAGACGTATCAGCATCCCCATGCTTAGTCCCTACTCATCCTCGAGTAGGTAGATGATAAAATAAATAATTTATGAATGTGTGAATGCTAGAAAAGTGCATAACTTTGATCAATGATAATTCTAATCACCTTTTCTAGCATTATTATATATCATAAACAGTAACTCTTTCTCATAAAACTTCTCATGAACAAGTAATAATCTACTCACATGTTAAGGTGTAACAAATAAACTCTCTTGAAACTCAACAAACTATGTTCTCAGTCATCAAACAATTACAATTCATCATATTTTCCAGAAGAGTCTATGTAAGAGCTTTTATTTAGCAAACTTCACATACTCAACTGTCATATAGTCTTCTAATGATTGCTGGCACTCAAGAGCATATTTTAGGAATAAACTGTCTCCATCAGACACAAAGGAAGATGGGGGTCTAGTATTTCACTACCCAACTTACTTATCTCGGGGATAATTGTCAACAATAATAACTCATGATCATATATATTCAACAGGATATATGTGCATGGATCCTTCCCAACATACAATGTTTGCCAAGTGGAGAATAATGAGGTTGGAATAAGAAGTTGACTCAACATAAAAGTAAAGCATAAAAGTAAAAGATAGGCCCTTCATAAAGGGAAGCAGAGATTAACATGTGCCAGAGCTCATTTGGTTAAAACAGAGATAAATTTATTTTTGAGAGGTGTACTTTTCCTGTCAACGGTTTAATGACAAAGGTTTCCATTATATTCCATGCTAAACACATTAATGGCGGTTCCCATGCTTTTACACTCCCCCTCAACCATACTAACATAAACCATGGCTAGGCAAATCCACGGGTGCCTGCCAACTTTCAACTTTCTAGGGGAGTGTCTTTATAAATTATTTGGGACTGGGCATCCCTATTTCCAGCCTCCCTCATAAACTTGACTAGTGAATAAACTCTCATCATGAGTAAAACACATTTATCATGGAAGATAATGACTACCCCCACCGTTCCATGAGCTGTACGAGCACACAAAATAGAAGTTTGTTTGAATGTTTAGAGGTGGCACATGCAAATTTACTTGGAATGGCAATGAAATATCATGTATAGGTAGGTATAGTGGACACTTTTGGAAGAAACTGGGTTTAGGGGTTTTGGTTGCACAAGCAATAATCCCACTTAGTGCGGAAGTATTTGGCTAGCAAAGATTATAAACAAACACCATATGTTGGAGGATCCATGACAATATAACTTCTATGCAAATATACACAAACATGACTCATTACGTTGTCTTCCTTGTACAACATCAACTATTTGATCAAGTGTGAAAATATTCAATGAGGGTTCATAATCACAAATATGTCCAAGATGGTGTATTTGCATGTGAAATCTCACTTCCTTGTACTAATCTTTCATGAATTGTTCAAATGACCAATATTGAGTTTGTTAAATTTCCATAGATTTTACTTCCTAAACCCAATGTGAAGCCACTACTTCCCATGAGATAAGCATATGAAATTGAATTGCAATGCTAAGATACATAATCACTTCTCAACACATATATAATTTCAAATTCATGATATTAAATTCATTCAAAAATTTACTCTAAAGATATAAGTGAAGCACAAGAGTAAATAATAAACTACTCCAAAAGATATAAATGAAGAACAAGAGTAGTTAGGTAAATAAGTAGCTATGAATAGACTCTCTCCGAATCATAATTTTAAGATATAATTATTGTATATAATAGCAAACAAAAATAAAATAAAACAAAAGGACGCTCCAAGAATAACATATCATGTGAATAAATAAAAACTTAGGCTCAACCGAGACTAACTGATAGTTGATGAAAAAAAAGTGGGATGCCTACCGGGGCATCCCCAAGCTTAGATGCTTGAGACTTCTTGAAATATTACCTTGGGGTTCCTTGGGCATCCCCAAGCTTGAGATCTTGTGTCTCCTTAATTCCTCTCATATCACAGTCTCCCTGGGTCTTAAAAACTTCATTCACACAAAACTTAACAAGAACTCGTGAGATACGTTAGTACACATAAAAATAAATCAAATATCATGTACTGTCAAGACAAGTTGCATAATTATTTTCAAACATTAGCTACTGTATACTATCATTTTCATAATTTATATCCCATAATATAAGCCATGAACACTCAAGTATAAGCAGATAACAAAACTATAACAGCAATCTGTCAAAACAGCATAGTTTGTAGTAATTAATTTCAAACATATACTTCTGCAAGTCATAAAATTATGAAAATTAGTACGTGCTAAAAAAATTGTTGTACAGTAATGTGTAAATATTTCAGAAAATTAGCACACCCCAGTATAGAATGATAATTCAAATACAGAAGGCAAAAGTTTCTCTTTCTGCACAGAACTCAAACAACTTGCAATTATAACATCCCAAAGGCTAATCTTGGCACTTTATTAAAAGAAAAGATATAAAACATGATTACTATAGTAGAATTAATCATGTTGACACATAAAAACAGTAAGGATAAATATTGGGTTGCCTCCCAACAAGCGCTTTTCTTTAATGCCTTTTAGCTAGGCATGATGATTTGAAGATGCTCATAAAAGTAGGAATTGAAACATAAAGAGAGCATCATGAATTATATAGCAAACACATTTAAGCCTAACTCACTTCCTATGCATAGGAATCTTGTAATCAAACAATTCATTGAAGCAATAATCAACAAGCATAGGAAGGCAAATCAAGTGTAACTTTAAAAGTTTCAACATAAAGAGAGGAAATTTGATGTTGTTGAGATATTTATAAGCATATATTCCTCCCTCATAATAATTTTTAGTAGCATCATGAACAAATTCAACAATATAATTATCACATAAAGCATTCTTTTCATGATCCATAAGCATAAATTTTTTGTTACTCTCCATATAAGCAAATTTCTTCTCATTTGTAATAGTGGGAGCAAATTCAACAAAATAGCTATCATGTGATACTTGATTGACAAGACCCAATTTAACATTAAAATCATAATGACAAGTTTCATGGTTATCATTTATAGCATATGTGTCATCATAATAATCATCATAGATAACAACTTTGTTATCATAATCAATTGACACATCCTCCAAAATAGTGGAATCAATACTAGCTAAAGTCATGACCTCTCCAAATCCACTTTCATCAATATTGCAATAAGATTTATCACTCTCCAAAATAGTCAAATCAAAGCTACCTAAAGTCATCACCTCTCCAAATCCACTTTCATCATTGTAATCTTCATAAATAGGAGGCATGCTATCATCATAATAAATTTTATCATTAAAGGTAGGGGGACTAAAAAGATCATCTTCATCAAACGTAGCATCCCCAAGCTTATGGCTTTGCATATCATTAGCATCATTGATATTCATAGAAGACATATTAATAACATTGCAATCATTCAAGGAACTCACACCAAACATTTTGTTAAATTCTTCTTCTAACACTTCATAACAATTATCACATTCATAGTTTTCAAGAAAAACTTTATAAAGATAAAGAATCTCACACAACTTCACTTCCATTTTTTATACTTTTCTTTTATAAACGAAACTAGTGAATAGACAAGAAACTAAAAGATTCAATTGCAAGATCTAAAGACGATACCTTCAAGCACTCACCTCCCCAGAAGCGGCGCCAGAAATAGCTTGATGTCAACTACGCAACTTTATACTTGTAGACTTGGCTGGGCCTCCAAGCGCAGAGTTTTGTAGGACAACAGCAAATTTCCCTCAAGTGGATGACCTAAGGTTTATCAGTCCATGGGAGGTGTAGGATGAAGTGGTTCTCTCTCAGGCAACCCTGCAAGCAAATACAAGTGGTCTCTTGTGTCCCCAACACACCCAATACAATTATCAGTTGTATAGGTGCACTAGTTCGGCGAAGAGATGATGATGGATGTGTAATATGGATGGTAGAAATAGCTTTTTGTAATATGAACAAATAAAAATAGCAAGGTAGCAAGTAACAAAAGTGAGTAAAAATAATGTCTCAATGCTTGGAAACAAGGCCTAGGGTTCATACTTTTGCTAGTGCCAACTTTCAACATCATTAACATAATTAAACATCATGATAATCCCTCAAAGTGCAGCAAAGAATAACTCCAAAGTTTCTATTCTATCGGAGAAAGTAGGATGAAATCATGTAGGTTCGCTTAATAGCAAGCCACCTCAAAGTTGTCTTTCCAATCAATCTATCGAACCACCCACAAAGTGCCACCGATAGCCCTAGAAATCATACTACGACAACACCATATGATACTTATCATTCAACCTTTATGCTAAGAGTACCCCAATGTCACTATGGGTATCCGCAAGTTAATTACTAGACATGCATCATGTAATCTCAAATCCAAAGTATTTAATCCAACATAAAGAAACTTCAAAGAGCAAGACTCAATTCACCACAGAAAGAATAGTGGGAGATGAACATCATAAGATCCAACTTTATTAATAAACCTCATGATACATCAAGATTGAATCCATCAAGAACATGAGAGAGAGAGAGAAAGAGATTGAGCACATAGCTACTTGTACATACCCTCAGCCTCGAGGATGAACTACTCACACATCACCATGAGAATGAAGTAGAAGTTGTTGGTGATGGTGATGACGGAGATGTCCCCGGTGGTGTCCTGGCACCACCGGAGGAGAGGGGGAAGGAGCCCCCTCCTTATTCTTCCTTGTCCCTCTGGGAAGAGAGGGAGCTCTTCCCTAGATTGGATCTCTCTTCTGTCTTCTTTTTTTCATGTCTGTTTCTGAGGCCAAACACCGTTTCTTTTATAGCCGAAGATCCATAACTCCGATCGGGTTGAAATTTTTACACAATCTTTTTCCATAAATTAGCTTTCTTGCGGCCGAAGGAGAGCTCCAACCAACCTACGATCTCTCCACAAGCACACATGGCATGGCCTGGGGGATGGCCATGCCCCTGGCCTTGTGGGGCCCTCGGGCACCATTTTGCATTGATTCCTTCGCCCAAAATTCTGATAATTCCCATAAAAAATTCACAAAAAAATTTAGGTCATTCCGGCTCGATGAATTTTTCACCTAAAACCCCCAAAACAATAGAAAACATGAACTGGCCTTTGACACTGGGTTAATAGGTTAGCCAAATAAATATTGTGCCAAAAACATAGATAAATGATGTAAATATAGCATGCAAACTTCATAAATTATAGATACGTTGGAGACGTATCAGTTACGTCTAAGACAATCATGGTGTAAACAACCTCTAAGTCTTGGAGTGGACGCCAAGTCTTCGGAAACATCCCATCTTGGCGCTCCCGGGCCCGACGAACGTAGACAATTGGTAAATCATCATGGGGGTCCTCGGCCCGGCCCGCATGGCCGGGGGACGACGTGGTGAGCACCCCCGAGTCCAGGACACCATCAGATGGGGCAGCAACAGTGAAGTAGTAGGAGGAAACGCAAAATCAGCAGTGGTGATTTTGCCAGCATAGGGGAGGGGCATTGAAGAAGAGAGGAAACTGCTTGTGCGAATGAGTGACAAGACGCGACTGATCCATTCACCCAATCAGTCGACAGCTGCAGATCTATGAATAGGGAGCATTGCAGATTTATTCTGAAAAACATTTGGATCCTAGTTTTTTTTCAAAATATATGCATGGTATTTTTCCTTCTAAGGCCTCCATTGGTTCACATGATTCTAAAAATGTAGGAAAACAAAAAACACAAAAATTGGATAGGAATGCAAGTGTAACACAGAGGATTGGAAAACAATGAATTTTTGCAGACTTGGTGTTTGGTTCACAGGAATAGGAAAAATACAAGAATCCAAATAAACAGAGCCAAGTCAAACTAAAACCACATGGAAAGGTATAATTAGCATGTGTAAGTGCATATAGTGCCGCCTTTGTGGTTTTAGAGTATTGAAGACAAATGGGTTAAGGGACTGATATGTCTCCAATGTATCTATAATTTTTGATTATTTCATGCTATTATATTATTAGTTTTATATACTTTTTATAGCATTTTATATTATTTTTCTGGACTAACCTATTAATTTAGTGCCCAGTGCTAGTTCTTGTTTTCTGCTTGTGTTTTCCACACAAAATTAATACCTAGGAAGGTCCAAACATGATGCCAATTTTTGACGATTTTTCTGGACTAAGGAGGGCCCTAGAAGCTTCGGGGGAGATCGAGAAGGGCCACGAGGGGCCCACATGGATAGGTGGCATGCCCTGGGGGGTAGGGCATGCCCCTCATCCATGTGAGGCCCCTAGTGACCCAATCGACCTAATTCCACCGCCATAATTCCGTATAAATACCAAAAACATCCGTCGTTCCTCCAGAAGAATTTTATCGCCGCCGCAAGCTCCTGTTTCACCAAGTTCCAATCTGGAGGCCTTTTTCGAAGCTCCACCAGAGGGGGAAGCCATTGCCGAAGCCATCTACATCAAGCTTGCTGCCTCCATGACCATGTGTGAGTAGTTCCTTCAAGACTACGGGTCCATAGTAGTAGCTAGATGGTTCTCTCTCTCTTTTGGATCTTCAATACCATGTTCCCAATCTTGATCGAGATTAACACAATGTAATCTCTGGTGTGTTTGTTGGGACAAGATGAATTGTGAGTTTATGATCAGATCGTTCATTGAATCTATTTGAATCTCTTGAGTTTCCTTTGCTGCATAATTAAATTGCTTGTATTTCTCTCTGATCTATCCGTCTACTTTGGCCAAGTTTGATTGATCTATCTTTAGTGGGAGAGGTGCTTTGTAGTGGGTTTAATCTTGCGGTGATCTATATCCCAGTGATAGAAAGGGACAAGACACGTATTTGTATTGTTGCCACTAAGGATAAAATGACAGGGTTTAATCTTATTGCTAGATTTCTTTCTGTCTACATTATGTCATCTTGCTTATTGCAGTACTCAGCTTCTTGTAAACTTAATATCTTGAGATGCATGCTGGATAGCGGTCTTGGGGTGGAGTATTAGTAGTAGATGCCAGTAAGTTTAACGGTCTACTTATCATGGACGTAATGCCTATATGAGATTATGCCATGAATGATCATAGTCATAAAGATTGCATTTTTTGTCAATTACCCAACAGTGATTTGTTACCATGCTACTTGCTTGTTTTTGAGAGAGATGCCTCTAGTGAACCTATGGCCCCGGGTCTATTCTCACATACGTGAATTCTTCTACAACTGTTGCTACTATTTGCTCTTTTGGTACTTGCTACCATCTATCTCTATGACTTGCGCTTTACCTTGTAACTAGCAAGACAAGGGGATTGACAACCCTCTTGCCAAGTTGGGGACAAGTCTTGTGTTTTTTTGGTGTGAAGGTATTGTTGACTTGTGTTCCTAAGAAGCTCCTACTGGTTCAGTAAACCTTGGTTCTTAACTGAGGGAAAACTTGCTACTTGCTGGTTCAACCCTTCCTCTTGGGGGAATCCCAATGACCCCTGCAGGAGTAGCAAATACTTTTCTAGCACCATTGCTAGGGATACTTCTTCAACACAAAGAGGTACCTACACACTATCATATTACTTGCTTGTTAATATTCTTGCCTAGTTGCTCTTATCTGCTTGCATCTTCGGTTGCTAAAAAAATACAAAAAAATCTATTGTTGCTTTTGTTGCAATCTTGTGTCTTGCTATCATGACTACTCCCGATAATACCAAGTTGTGTGATTTTTTGAGTACCAACAATAATGATTTTATTAGTACTCATATTGCTCCTCCCGCCACTAGTGCGGAGTCTTATGAGCTTGAAGCTACTTTGTTGAATCTTGTTATGAAAGATCAATTTTCTGGAAATTATAATGAAGATGATGTTGACCATCTTAATATCTTTGTTGAACTTTGTGATATGCAAAAAACTAAAGATGTGAAAAATGATATTATAAAACTAAAACTTTTTCCTTTTTCTCTTAGAGATAGAGCTAAGGAATGGCTAGTGTCGTTACCTAAAAATAGCATTGATTCTTGGACTAAATGTAAAGATGCTTTTATTGGCAAGTTTTTTCCTCCTTCAAAAATTATATCTTTGAGGAATCAAATAATGAGTTTTGAACAACTTGATCAAGAACATGTTGCCCAATCTTGGGAAAGAATGAAACTTATGCTAAAAAATTGCCCCACTCATGGATTAAGTCTTTGGATGGTAGTACAAAATTTCTGTGCAGGACTAAACTTTGTTTCCAGAAACCTTCTAGATTCTGCTGCAGGTGGTACATTCATGGGGATAACTCTTGGAGAGGTTATTAAGCTTCTTGACAACATGACAGTAAACTATTCCCAATAGCACACCGAGCGAGCTCCAAGTGGTAAGAAGGTAAATTTTATCAAGGAAATTTTCTCTTTAAACGATAAGGTTGATATGATTATGTCCTTGCTTGCTACTAAAAACACTACAATGGATTTAAATGATATGCCATTGTCTAATTTAATTGAGCAAAATAAAGATAATATTGATGTGAATTTTATTTCTTGAAGTAATTTCAACAACAATGCTTATAGAGGAAACTTTGCTAATAACAATCCTAGACCGTATCCCGGTAATCCTTCAAATTCTTATGGGAATTCTTATGGTAATTCTTACAATAATAATAATAGAATACCTACTAATCTTGATAATACCATTAAAGAATTTATCAATTCTCAAAATGCTTTCAATACCACTATAGACGAAAAAATGAGTAATGTTGATGCTATGACTAGAACTGTTGATAGACTTGCTCATGAGGTGGATATGCTTAAAATTAAAATTTTGCTACCTAATAAGGATGATATGCTTGAATCTTTTAAAGCTATTCAAGTTTCTATTGATTATAATACTAAGATGATTGCCATGTTAAAAGTGATACGTCTCCAACGTATCTATAATTTTTTATTGTTCCATGCTATTATATTATCTGTTTTGGATGTTTTATATGCATTTATATGCTATTTTATATTATTTTTGGGACTAACCTATTAACCTAAAGCCTAGTGCCAGTTTCTGTTTTTTCCTTGTTTTTGAGTTTTACAGAAAAAGAATACCAAACGAAGTCCAAACGAGCTGAAACTTTACGACGATTTTTTGTGGACCAGAAGAAGCCCACGGAGTATCGGAGATGGACCAGACGAGCCACAAGGCATCCACAAGGGTGGAGGGTGCCCCCCTAGGGCGCGCCCCCCTACCTTGTCGCCGCCTCGTGGAACCCCCTGACTTTTTCCCGACGCCAACACCTCCTATAAATCCCAAAACCTCCAGAAATAAACCTAGATCGGGAGTTCCGCCGCCACAAGCCTCTGAGTTCACGAAAAACCAATCTAAGCCCGTTCCGGCACCCTGCCAGAAGGGGGAATCATCACCGAAGGCCATCTTCATCATCCCGGCGGTCTCCATGATGAGGAGGGAGTATTTCACCCTCGGGGCTGAGGGTATGTACTAGTAGCTATGTGTTTGATCTCTCTCTCGTGTTCTTGATTTGGCACGATCTTGATGTACCGCGAGCTTTGTTATTATAGTTGGATCATATGGTGTTTCTTCCCTCTCTATCTCTTGTTGTGATGAATTGAGTCTTGCTCTTTGAGGTTTCGTTATGTTGGATTGAGTATTGGATTTGAGAACACTTGATGTATGTCTTGCGATGGGATATCTGTGGTGACAATGGGATGTTCTATTGATTCACTTGATGTATGTTCTGGCACTCAACTCGTGGATTCCCGAGGTGACATTGGGGTAATCTATGCATAGGGGTTGATGCATGTTTTCATCCTACGTTCTCCGATAGAAACTTTGGAGTGATTCTTTGTTGCACGTTGAGGGATTGTTATATGATCCAATTATGTTATCATTGTTGAGAGACTTTGCACTAGTGAAAGTATGAACCCTAGGCCTTGTTTTCAAGCATTGCAATACCCTTTTTGCTCACTTTTGTTACTAGTTACCTTGCTGTTTTAATTTATTCGGATTATAAAAATATATTTCTACCATCCATATTACACTTGTATCACCATCTCTTCGCCGAACTAGTGCACCTATACAATTTACCATTGTATTGGGTGTGTTGCGGATGCAAGAGACTCTTTGTTATTTTGTTGCAGGGTTCTTTGAGAGAGACCATCTTCATCCTACGCCTCCCACGGATTGATAAACCTTAGGTCATCCACTTGAGGGAAATTTGCTACTATCCTACAAAACTCTGCACTTGGAGGCCCAACAACGTCTACAAGGAATAAGTAGCATGGTAGACATCAAAAAGCTAGAAGAGAGCGAGAAGAAAGAGAGGCTCAATTGCGCTATCTTGCTAATAATGATGAAGAGGTTAAAACCATAGGTGTGTCACACATTGAAACATTGTTTAGAAATATTAAACATGTTGAAAATGATAATAAAGGGATTGGATAAGAGTTAACTTTAGTTAAAAGAAGTCCCAATTGTTTGGAGGGTGAAAATCTTAATGCTAAAAATGATAAAAGTGGGTTTGGAGAGGTCAAGACGCTAGGTAGTGTTACCCCGACTATTTTGGATTTCAAGGAATTTAATTATGATAATTGCTCTATTACTGAATGTATTTCCTTGTTGCAATCCATGATTAATTCTCCTGATGCCTACGATCAAAACAAAGCTTTTACTAAACATATCATAGAAGCACTTATTAAGGCTAATGAGGAAAAACTTGAGCTTGAAGTTTACATCCCTAGAAAATTGGAGGATGGATGGGAACCCACTATTAAAATCAAGAATAATAATTTTGAATGCAATGCTTTATGTGATTTAGGTGCTAGTGTGTCAACTATGCCTAAAGCACTTTATGATGTTCTTGGTTTTGATGCTATGTCGGAATGCTCATTAAATTTGCACCTTGCGGATTCTACTATTAAAAAGCCTATGGGGAGAATAACTGATGTTCTTATAATTGCTAATAGAAATTATGTTCTTGTGTACTTTATTATTTTAGATATTGAATGTAATCTCGCATGTCCTATTATACTTTGAAGACCCTTTTTAAGGACTGTAGGTGCTATTGTTGATATGAAGGAAGGCAACATAAGGTTCCAATTCCCATTGAAGAGAGGTATGGAACATTTTCCAAGAAAGAAAATTAAGCCTCCTTATGAATCTATTACGAGAGCCACATATGATCTATCTTTAGATGATAAAACTTGATGCTTGCATTATACCTAGCTAGAGGGCATTAAACAATAGCGCTTGTTGAGAGGTAACCCAATATTTATCTTCTTAGTTTTGGTCCTGTTTTTGTTTGTCAACATGATTATTGATACGGTGGTAACTGTGTTGGTATCTTTTCCTTTATTTTTGTGCCAAGTTAAGCCTTTGGGATGTTGCAATTGCATGATTGTTAGGTTCTGTGCAGAAATAGAAACTTTTATGTTCAGTAATTGAATTTTATTTCTGTACTGCAATGTGCTGATTTCTTGAAATTTTTACACAGTACTGCATTATAAATTGTATATCACTTAATAATTTTTCAGAATTTTTTTAGTTGTATAAGTATGCACTTATTTTAGATCATTACAGACTATTCTGGTTTTGACAGATTGCTATTATAGTTTTGTTATCTACTTGTTTTGGAGTTTTCATGGCTTATATTGGGGGATATAAATTGTGGAAATGATGGGATATAGTAGATAATGTTTGAAAATAATTATGCAACTTGTCTTGATATTACATGATCATATGATTTATATTTATGTGTACTAACATATCTCACGAGTTCCGTTAAGTTTTGTGTGAATGAAGTTTTCAAGTTTTGGGTGAGATAGCGATATGAAGAGAACACGGAGTGGCAAGAGCCTAAGCTTGGGTATGCCCAAGTCATCCCAAGGTAATATTTATGGAAGACTAAAGCATCTAAGCTTGGGGATGCCCGAAAGGCATCCCCTCTTTCATCTTCAAAACTATCGGTATTCCTACTTGGAGCTATATTTTTATTCTTCACATGATATATGTTTTGCTTGAAGCATCATTTGCTTTTGTTTTAGTTTTGCTTGCTGGTCTTTATAATCATTATGTTCTGGTCACACTTCTTGAGAGAGACATGCTTCGGTCTACTATTTATAGAATGCTCATTGTTCTTCACTTATATCTTTTTGAGTTGAGGCTTTTATAGAATTTGCTCTTGCACTTCACTTAAACATGTTAGAGCACGGTGATATATTATGTTTTTATAGAAAAGATTTAGACTCTCTTGCCTCACTTATATCTTTTTAGAGAGTTGAATAGTAATTGGTAATTTGCTTGAATTATATGGAGGTCCTAAGAATAATAGGTATACAACGGTGGTATAATAAAAACTTACATAAACTTGTAGATCATTGAACTTGGTAAGTTTGATTCTTTGCAATAGTTTTGCGATATTGAGGTAGTGATATATGATTATGTGGGTAAATGGTTAACGTCTAGTACAGATATTGGTGTTAAGATTTGTGAGACCGTATTCATGAAAATGATAATTGTTGGTATTAGCTAAAGAATTCAAAGTATGGGATGTCTTAAAGTGGCGCTCATGTACGTATGGATCGGGGCGCACGATGGTTAACTCCTACCAACCTCCCCCCTAGGGGCATGTGAGTCATATTTGCTTCGAGGGCTACTAATTTTTTTGCAATAAGTACTTGAGTTCTTTGTGACTAATGTGAGCTTTTTGGTCTTTGAGCACTTCCACCTATCCATATTTTGCTAGCCTCTTTGGTACCGTGCATTGCCCTCTCTCACCTTGAGATATGGTGCATACTTCGCCGGTGCATCCAAACCCCGTGAGATGATACGCTCTCTCACACATAAGCCTCATTATATCTTCCTCAAAACAGCCACCACACCTACCTATTATTGCATTTTCATAGCCATTCTGAGATATATTGCCATGCAATTTCCATTATTACTATTCATTACATGACTTGAGCATTAATTGTCATTTTGCTTTGCATGATCATATAGAGCTAACATGATATTTGTGGCAAAACCACCGTTCATCATTATTATACATGTTACGCTAGATCATTGCACATCCTGGTACACTGCCAGAGGCATTCATTCATAGTCATATTTTCATTTTTCAAAGTTGTAAGTAAATAAAAGTGTGATGTTTATTAGAGTGTGCCTCTACCTGTGAGATATATAAAAAAGAGGCCAAAGTGCCCAAAAAAAAGAGGCCAAAAAGTGCCCAATAAAAGAGGCCAAAAAGATCCCAACAAAAAAATGAGAGAAAAAGAGAGAGGAGGCACACTACTATCCTTTATACACACCTGTGCTTCAAAGTAGCACCATGTACTTCATGTAGAGAGTTCTTCATATTCATCACTTTCATATGCTAGTGGGATTTTTACATTATTAGAACTTGGCTTGTATATTCCGATGATGAGCTTCCTCAAATGCTCGAGGTCTTCATGAGCAAGCAAGTTGGATGCACACCCACTTAGTTGCATTTAGAGAGCTTTCATACACTTATAGCTCTAGTGCATCCGTTGCAGGGCAATCCCTACTCCGCGCATTAATATTAATTGAAAGGCCTCTCCATTGCCTAATGATTAATCCTCATTGATGCGAGACTTTCTCCATTTTTTTTCTTCTTAAATCCCAATCATCATTCTCTTTGCCATCTAAATTGCCAAGACCATAGCTCACGCTCAAGTATTGCGTGAGAATTGAAACCAAAAAAAGCTGAAGCAAGGAAAGTATGATTTAATTGCTTGGTTTGGCATCTGGGTCAGTTCATGATTTGATATCTTTATATTAAGAAGACTAAGTATGCCACTTTAATTGTGATTAAGTGTTTATGGAATTACTTTCTTTAACATTCTTTATTTTGCATGCTTATGTATCATCATCTTTTATGTCAAATTGATAAACTATTGCCTTCAATCACTCTTGTCTTGAGTTCACACCATTGTTACATCAATTGATCAAGATTATGCTAGGTAGCATTCCACATCAAAAATTCTTTTTTATCATTTACCTACTCTAGGACGAGCAGGAATTAAGCTTGGGGATGCTGATATGTCTCCAACGTATCTATAATTTTTGATTGTTTCATGCTATTATATTATCACTTTTATATACTTTTTATAGCATTTTATATTATTTTTTTGGACTAACCTATTAATTTAGTGCCCAGTGCTAGTTCCTGTTTTCTGCTTGTTTTTGGTTTCACAGAAAATCAATACCTAGGAAGGTCCAAACATGATGCCAATTTTTGACGATTTTTTCTGGACCGAGGAGGACCCTAGAAGCTTTAGGGGAGATCGAGAAGAGCCACGAGGGGCCCACATGGATAGGTGGTGTGCCCTGGGGGTAGGGCACACCCCTCGTCCATGTGGGGCCCCTGGTAACCCAACCGTCCTAATACCACCACCATAATTCCCTATAAATACCGAAACCATCCATCATTCCTCCAGAAGAATTTTATCACCACCGCAAGCTCTTGTTTCACCAAGTTCCAATCTAGAGGCCTTTTCCAGAGCTCTGCCATAGGGGGAAGCCATTGCCGGAGCCATCTACATCTAGCTTATTGCCTCCATGACCATGTGTGAGTAGTTCCTTTAGGACCTACGGGTCCATAGTAGTAGCTAGATGGTTCTCTTTCTCTTTTGGATCTTCAATACCATGTTCCCAATCTTGATCGAGATTAATCCAATGTAATCTATGGTGTGTTTGTTGGGACATGTTGAATTGTGAGTTTATGATCAAATCGTTCATTAAATCTATTTGAATCTCTTGAGTTTCTTTTGCTGCATAATTAAATAGCTTGTATTTCTCTCCTATCTATCCATCTACTTTGGCCAAGTTTGATTAATCTATCTTTAGTGGGAGAGGTGCTTTGTAGTGGGTTCAATCTTGCGGTGATCTATATCCCAGTGACAGAACGGGGCAAGACACATATTTGTATTGTTGCCACTAAGGATAAAATGACGGGGTTTAATCTTACTGCTAGATTTCTTTCTGTCAACATTATATCATCTTGCTTATTGTAGTACTCTATTTCTTGTAAACTTAATATCTTGAGATGCATGCTGGATAGCAGTCTTGGGGTGGAGTATTAGTAGTATGCCAGTAAGTTTAATGGTCTACTTATCATGGACGTAATGCCTATATGAGATTATGCCATGAATGATCATAGTCATAAAGATTGCTTTTCTTGTCAATTGCCCAACTATGATTTGTTACCATGCTACTTGCTTGTTTTTGAGAGAGATGCCTCTAGTGCACCTATGGCCCCCGGGTCTATTCTCACATACTTGAATTCTTCTACAACTATTGGTACTATTTGCCCTTTTGTTACTTGCTACCATCTATCTCTATCACTTGCGTTTTACCTTGTAACTAGCAAGACAAGGGGATTGGCAACCCTCTTGCCATGTTGGGGACAAGTCTTGTATTTGTTTGGTGCGCAGGTATTGTTGACTTGTGTTACTGAGAAGCTCCTATTGGTTCGATAAACCTTGGTTCTTAACTAAGGGAAAACTTGCTACTTGCTGCTTCAACCCTTCCTCTTGGGGGAATCCCAACAACTCATGTGGGAGTAGTAGGGACTAATGTATTTGTGAGTGCACATAGAAGAAAAGTCCCTGAAGATTTGGTTTAACCATGAAAGACGACCCCTAAAAATGTATGAAGTGCATTGAAGAAATTGGTGCGCCCTTGAAGAAATTAAAGTGAAGAATTGGAACGTGAAGACTTTGTCTTTCATAGTTTCTCTTCTTTTATTTTGAGTCATAGGGAACACCGTACTGTTAAAGGGGTCTAGGTGATACATAGGCATACTTATGAAGTGATGCTCAATCTACCTATTTCTTCAAGTGAAGACTTTGGAATTCTCTTGCAGTGCAGTCGAGTTCTTCAGCGACAGGGATGAAGTTCTTCTGGTCGCTGACAAAATTGGTCTGACTAAAGAGTTAGGAATTCGCTAGTGTGATCCTCCTACCATGAGGAATTTGTGGATTCAAAATTTTGACCATTGCTGAGCTAGTGCCAGCTGTCAAGTGGATTCTTATCCTGGCAGCGGTCATGTCCGAAGGGGCATGTTTGTCCTTTCACCTTGGGTTGCTCCCAAGCTATAAATAGCCACCCTTGACCACCATTTGGTGGTTGAATGTTCCAAGAGAATTCATGACAAGTGTCATTTAGAGCAACCCACCCTCCGAAGAATCTGAGAGAATCCTAAGTGAGGAAAAACCCAAACACCCTGAGCCAAAGTGATTGAGCGTCACTGAAGAGTGTGTCCTGTGTGATCCGACGCTTGTTACCTTTGAAGAATGTGATCTTCCAGGCAGTTAGGCGTCATTTTCTGAGCATCCAAGATGAAATTGTGGAGTGCCTTTGAACAAGTATGTCAAGGTTTTGGAAGTCTACCTTGAAGACTTACAGCTAGTGATTGGGCGAGGTCTAAGTGATCTTAGCTCAAGGAGAATAAGGTGAAGACTAAGTGTCTTCTGAGTTAAATCTCAAGCCTCTCCAACTAGATGTACAGTTGTCACAGTAACTGGAACTGGTCAAACAAATCCATTGTCTTCATCGAGCAATCTGGTTCTATTTCTTCAACTCCTTACTTTCTGTACTTGTATGTTGAAGACTTTGACTAAAGACTTTCATAATTCATCATGCCGTGTTGTGTCTTCAGTTTCGCTGTTCTTAAGTGCATCTGCCTGTATGTGCGTCTGTTCTACATATTCTGCTATCTAGTATGCTTGCTTAGTTCTATTATGATGACTTTGTCTTCATTCTGAATTGCATACTTAGCATAGTTTATCTTCCACTGTCTGGTTATTCGCACTATTATTCTTCGAAGAATTTGCTTCTTTGAAGAATTTGTAAAAATTTCCCATTCACCCCCCTCTGGTCGATAACTAGCACTTTTAATTGGTATCAGAGCAAGGTGCTCCCTTATTCTGTGTGATTTGGTTTACCACTTGGAGTTTTAGCTATGTTGACTACAGGTAACTTCAAAGTCTCCGCCAAGTGCCCAGTCTTCGATGGCACCGACTATCCCTATTGGAAGAATAAGATGCGCAAGCATCTTGAAGCCATTGGCAATGACCTCTGGTATATTGTCAAGATGGGCATTCCAGAGCAAGGTGAGAATGCTACCACTGCTGATATAAGGAGATTTGCTCAATTGGACTCTTAGGCGAAGAACATCATTTGTGGTCATCTGACCAAAGGACAGTATGGCAATGTGAGTGCTTTGGAATCTGTGAAGCTCATCTGGGAAAGGCTCTCCAAAGTCAATGAGGGAGTATCAACTCAATGGGACTCTCGCATTGATGGTCTTTGGAATCTCTTCAACTGCTTCAAATGCCTCGACAACGAAAGCGTTCAGCTCACCTTTGATCGTCTCACGGATATCTCAAATGAGCTTCAAGCTCTTGGTGCCACTGACATCACTGACCATGAAGTGGTGAAGAAATTGCTGAGGTCACTTGACAGCTTCTTTGATACTCTGATCCTGATGATTCAAGAGCGTCCTAACTACAAGTCTCTGGATCCTACTGATATTCTTGAGAGGCTCAATACTCATGAATTTCAACAAGCTGAGAAGAGAGATCTCTATGAACCAAGCTATGGAAGAACCCGTGGCCTGAAGGCAAAAGCAATTTCTTCATCTGAAGAAGAATCAGAGTGCAATTCAGGTGGCCCTAAAGAAATTGGCAGAGAACTTGCACTGTTGGTGAGGAAATTCCAGAAGTTCTCGAAGAAAAACCACTTTGGGAAGTCTTCAAAGTATGATCCAAAGAAAACTGGAGAAACTTCTTTTTCAGACTACAAGAAGAGAACCTGCCACAAATGCAAGAAGTCAGGCCACTACATCACTGATTACCCTCTCTGGGAAAAGGAAGCAAAGAAGAAGAAAAAGAGCAAGGCTGACAGTTCTGACATAAAGAAGAAGAAGAAGAAATCCTCAAAGTCTTCATCGCACAAGAAGAGCAGTTCTAGCAAAGCCCGCGCTTTTATTGGAAAGGAAATGGATTCTGAGGAACAATCTGGTACTGAGGAATTTGAAGAAGAATCTGAGGAGGAGTCTGACTCTGGTGTGGCAAGCCTTGCTCTCACTACCACATTCATCGCCAAGTCCATCTTCAATCATGAAGAAAATGGATACGTCACCGACGCAGAGACCTGTGGTGATGACTCTGCTCCCACCTATTGCTTCATGGCAAAAGGTGCCAAGGTATCCTCATGTTCCTCATACTTTGATACAAGTGAGTGTGAATCTGATGATAATTTGAAACCTAGCTATTCAAAACTTGCTAAAATTGCTACTCAGCAACAACATGCTATGGAAAAGATTTAGAATCTGCTAGACAAAAGTGATGATCTGTTGAACGAGGAAATGGATCAAAGTCAAACTTTGACTGATGAACTTCAAAGTCTTTAGTCAAAGCATGATGAACTTCAAAGTCGTCATGAGGCACTCTCAGCCGATCATGAAAGACTAACTTATGACTATCTCAAAAGGAAGTAAGAACTTGAGAAACTGAGAGCGTCTCATGATGATCTTCAAACTAAAAATAATTCTTTGCTTGCTCAATAGACCAGTACCACTCATGAAGAATTTGTCCCTCCATGGTTGAAATGCATTGAACGTGAAACTGCTAATTCTTCACCTGAATGTTCAAATGCTTCTGAAAATGCTAGGTCTTCAACTGCTTGTGTGGTGACTAACCCCTCATCTAAGGAAACTACAACTATTACTGAAGAAAATGCCAGGTTGAAGAATTTGCTAGAAACAGGTATGTACAAAAGCCTCAAAGGGCATCAAACCCTTTGTGATGTACTCAAGAAGCAAATCTTGAATAGGAACCCTAGGAAATAGGGTATTGGTTTTGAGAGAAACATCAATGCAGATGGTTCCTATTGGAAACCTGAGCAGTACCCTAAAACATCTTGGGTACCTGCAAAAGGACCACCTCTAGATCCTTCTACACTATCTGGCTATAATTGTGCTACTTCTTATACCATGAGTGAGTCATTTGACTCGAACTATAAACTATTCAAAAATCAGAATGGTGAAGTATTTGCCAGGTACATTGGAACTAACTGCAGAAATGGTCCTCCTATGAAGAAAATCTGGGTGCCCAAAAGTCTTCTCATAAGTCTTCCTGTGAATGTCATCATGACACCACCTAGGAAAAGACAAACCCCAGACTAAAGTCTTCATATGGACCAAAGTCCACAAATAATCGAAGACCTGCTTATGGTCATGCTAATGCTACTGTTTTGCACAGGTACAAAGATCGGTCTCATGAATATGAGCACTATTCTTCAAACCATTATGTTCACAAATCTTCGAAGAATTTCTCTGCATATTCATTTGAGTATTCTAACCCCTCTGTGAAGCAAAATACAAATGCTTCAAATGCTGCATGTGCGTTAATTACTTCTCAGTCACCCATTCGTATGTGGGTGGTTAAGAAGAACTAATTTCTTCTGCAGGGACGGGTCTCTAGACGGGATTTACTGATAATGATGAAAATCTCCGGAGACCTAAAAGCCCTTGTTGGACGCAAGATAAAAATGAAAAATGGACTCTCCATTACTCTCGTCCATGACATTACCAAAATCCCCACTGTCATTTCCATGTATAAACCAACCTATGAAGAACTTGTTTATTATGATATGATAGTCAATGCTTCATGTGTGGGTAAGAGAAACTAACTCTTCCGCAGGAAGAATTGCCTTAGACCACTGAATGGGTTTTGGACAGCAGATGTACAAATCATATGACTGGTGATAGGAGTCTACTCATGGACTCAACTCTAAGTCCCTCTACTCTGAAGAATATCACATTTGTTGACAAAGGGAAAAGCAAGGTATTGGGTTTAGGTAGGGTTGCCATCTCAAAGGATCGACACATAGACAAAGTAATGCTTGTCGAATCCCTTAGATACAACCTAATGTCAGTCTCAATGCTTTGTGATCTTTATATGATTGTCATCTTTGGCAAATATCATTGCATTATGCTAATGATCTCTGACAAATCCAAAGTCTTCAAAGGTTTTCGAAGCGATGACTTGTATATTGTAGATTTCTCTACAGGACCACAACCCACCACATGTCTACTAGCAAAATCTTCAGAACGCTAGCTATGGCATCGATGACTTGGACATGCTGGCATGAGGAATTTGAATGCCCTCGTGAAGAAAAAGGACGTCATTGGCATCGAGGGCATCAAGTTCAACAAGGATCATCTTTGTGGTGCATGTGAAGCTTGGAAGATGACAAGAGCCAAACACCCCTCGAAGACAATCATGATGACTACTCGTCCCTTTGAATTGCTTCATATGGATTTCTTCGGTCCTACTCATTATTCCACATTAACTACAACCGCTTCATTAAATGGCTTTGTCATTGTTGATGATTATTCACGATATACCTGGGTGCATATTATCTTATATAAAACTAAAGTCCAAGATGTCTTCAGATGCTTCGCCAATTGGGCCATGACCAACTATGGCATCAAGATCAAGCATATCAGGAGTGATAATGGCACAGAGTTCAAGAACATAGGGTTGACACATATCTTGATGTGCTGGGAATCACTCATGAGCTCTCTGCTCCCTACACCCCTCAGCAGAATGGCGTCGTGGAGCGCAAGAACAGGACCCTCATCGAGATGGCTCACATGATGCTTGATGAACACAAGACATCACGCAAGTAGTGGCCTGAAGCAATTGATAATGCATGCCATATCATCAACCGGGTTTATCTTCATAAATTCCTCAAGAAGACTTCCTACGAGTTGCTTACAGATAAGAAACCCAACGTAAGTTATTTCAAAGTCTTCGGTGCAAAATGTTGGATTCGGGATCCACATCACAATTCTAAATTTGCACTGAAAGGACATGAGAGTTTTATGCTCGGTTATGGAAAGGACTCACACACCTACAAAGTCTTCAACACCCATCACCACAAGGTTGTTGAAACTATAGATGTGCAGTTCGATGAGACTAACGGCTCACAAAGAGAGCACCTGCCTCCTGTGCTAGATGAATTACCTCCTAAGGAATCTATCAAGTTGATGGGCATGAGCGAGATTGTGCCTACCGAATAACCTAGTGAGGATGAAATCTTCATTCCTCAACATGAGGAAAATACCGAACCTGAAGAAAATGCTGCTGGAGATGACACTGAAGAAATTTTCTCAATGGTAACAAGTTCATCGTCCTGCACATCCTCGACTGGCAAATGAAGTGCAGATTGACAAAATCCTTGACAGCATAAATGCACAAGGTCCTCTCCAAAGCTTCTCAATTGGCCAACTTTTGTGGGCACTGTGCTTTTGTCTCTATCTCATAGCCCATCAAAGTTGATGAAGCATTTCTGGAACCTGAATGGATTCAAGCCATGCAAGAGGATTGCATCAATTCGACCTCAACAATGTGTGGGAGCTTGTCAAACATCCTGATCCATGCAAGCACAATGTCATCTGCACCAAGTGGATCTACCGCAACAAACAAGACAAAAATGGTCAGGTCATGAGGAATAAGGCCCGTCTTGTTGCACAAGGCTACACACAGGTTGAAGGAATTGACTTCGATGAAACCTTTGCACCTGTTGCAAGGCTTGATGCAATTCGAATACTGCTTGCTTATGCTAACCATCATAATATCTTCTTATATTAAATGGATGTGAAAAGTGCATTCCTCAATGGTAAGATAAAGGAACAAGTATATGTTGCTCAACCACCAGGTTTTGAAGACCCTAAGAATCCTGACAAAGTCTTCAGGCTCAATAAGGCACTATATGGCCTCAAGCAAGCACCACGAGCCTGGTATGACACACTAAAGAAATTCCTAAAGGAGAAAGGCTTCAAACCCGGTTCACTCGATCCCACTCTTTTCACAAAATCTTATGATGGTGAACTATTTGTGTGTCAAATCTATGTGGACGACGAATTCGCTCATATGATGCATGAAGAATATTAGATTCCATGATGGGGGAGTTGACATTCTTCCTAGGTCTTCAAATTCATCAGTAGAGGAATGTCATCTTCATCTCTCAGGAGAAATACCTCAAGGATTGCGTGAAGAAATTCGGCATGCAGGATTGCAAAGGACTCAAGACTCCAATGCCGACAAATGGCCACCTCGATTCTAATGAAAATGGTAAAGATTTCAATCAGAAGGTATATCGCTCTATGATTGGATCTTTATTGTACTTATGTACATCTAGGCCAGATATAATGCTTAGTGTTTGCATGTATGCCTGATTCCAAGCGGCACCGAAGGAATCACATCATCATGCTGTGAAACATATTCTTCGATACTTGGCTCACACCCCAACGCTTGGATTATGGTATCCCAAGGGCTCACAGTTTGATCTAGTTCGATTTCCTAATTCGGATTATGCTGGAGATCGCGTGCATAACAAGTCAACATCAGGCACATGTCACTTCCTCAGACGATCTCTTATCTGCTGGTCTTCAAAGAAGCAGAACTATGTATACATTGTTGCTGGTTCCTACTGCTCTCAGTTGCTATGGATGAAGCAAACCCTCAAGGACTACAGCATCAATGTGAAGAAAATCCCTCTCCTCTACGATAATGAGAGTGCGATCAAGATTTCCCACAACCCAGTGCAACACTCAAGGATGAAGCACATTGATATTCGTCACCATTTCCTTCATGATCATGTACTCAAGGAAAACATTGTCATCAGTCATGTGAAGACAGAAGATTAGCTAACATCTTCACTAAGCCCTTGGATGAGAAGAGATTTTGCAAGTTGCGGTGTGAGCTAAATATCCTAGAATCTTCAAATGTCTAGTGAATGGACACACATCCTAACGCTTATGCAATATTGATGACTTTGGTACACAACACATGAAAAACGTATTTCTTCAATCAATGAATACTTACCCTCTAAGTGTGAATAAATTAACAAAGAATTTGACTCACAGAACGCTATGACTAATTGTATGATGTTATGGGTCTTGTAATTCTTATACGGTGGGTAACGCCACCACCCTTTTCTCGAAAATCTTCAAGTTAGATTTTTCGTCAAGATTTGCAAATTCTTCATTTGAGCAATTTCTTCATTCTGAGTGAATTCTTCCTATACTATATATACTGGATTTAGTCCTCAACAGCATTCACTTATAGCTATTTCTTCAGTTGCGATTTTCCTCTAAGTGAATGTGATCGGACCCTACCATTCCATGCATATCTTATCCAGTCCATTCTCAAATTCTTCATATGCACTCTACTTGACACCGTTCAAAGTCTTCACTGTGTCCTTGATAGTTGAAGAATTTGTGAACAAAACTTAAAAATTTTGAATCTCAAATTTTTGGCAGTTGCCATAGTAACTAAAGTCCCGCGCATCTGACGCATGTATAAGCATGAAAAACCACATGAGTGATGCGTCTCGCGCGAACGTGAAGGGCCAGGGGCTTATCCGTCCAAAATCTTTGGACCATTTGGTTTTCACTACGGCTATAAATAGCCTTCACCAGTCAACACTAAAAATCACTTTGTCTCTCTCGCGTCTTTCTCTCGACCTCAAACCCTAGTGCCGCTGCTGGATTCATCATTGCCAGAGAAGAATAGCTTCACTGCTTCGAGCTTTCATCGACGTACTCACGCCGGTCATGGATTTCTTCACCTCCGCCGCAACCGTAGCTGTTTGATACGTCTCCGATGTATCTATAATTTTTGATTGTTTCATGCTATTATCATACCACTTTTAAATATTTTTGGCAACAATTTATATTATTTCTATTTGGACTAACCTATTAACCCTATGCCAAAGGCCAGTTCCTGTTTTCTATTATTTTTGGGTTTTTAGGTGAAAAATTCACGGAGCCGGAATGACCTAAAATTTTTTGTGAATTTATTTTGGGAATTATCAGAATTTTGGGCGAAAGATTCAACGGAAGGCGGTGCACATGGGCCCCACATGGTGTAGGGGCGTGCCCTACCCCCTAGGTGCGTGGGGTGGCCGTGTGGAGAGACCGTGAAGCTTCTGGAGCTCTCCTTCAGCTGCAAGGAAGCTAATTTTGGGAGAAAAAATCATGTTAAAATTTCAGCCCAGTCAGAGTTACGAAACTCCGGATATAAAAGAAATGGTGCTCAGCCACAAAAATAGTTCTAGAAAGTCATGAAAACCAAGAGAAACAGAGGAGGAGGGATCCAATCTCGAAGAGGCTCCCGCCCTCTGGGAGCCATGGAGGCCAAGGACCAGAGGCGGAACCCTTCTCCCATCTAGGGGGAAGGCTAAGCAAGAAGAAGAAGGAGGGGGCCTCTCTCCCCCTCTCTCCCGGTGGCAGCGGAGCACTGCCGGGGGAACCATCATGACGGCGATCATCTCCAACAACTTCGCCGCCGCCATCAACAACTTTCTCCCTCTCCGTGCAGTGGTGTACTCTCTCTCACCCCGCTGTAATCTCTACTTGAACATGGTGTTTGATGCTATATATTATTATTCAATGATGTGTTGCATCTCTATTATGTCTGAATAGTTTCTTTTTGTCCTATGGGTTAATTGTGATATGTTGTGATTGATATGAGTTGTATGTTATTATGGTGCTGTCCTATGGTGCCCGCTGTTTCGCTCACACGTGTGGGATTACCACTGTAGGGTGTTGCAATATGTGATTGATTTGCTTATGATGGGTTGGCAGGATCGACAGAAACCTAAATCCCAGTTCGCGAGTTGTTGCATATGGGATTAAAGGGGACATTAGAACTTAATGCTATGGTTGGGTTTTACCTTAATGATCTTTAATAGTTGTAGATGCTTGCTAGAGTTCCAATCATAAGAACATATGATCCAAGTTTGGTTAGTATGTTAGCTTAGGCCTCTCCCGCATAAGTGTGCATAGAATTGTATCGATGGTCGATAGAACTTGAGAGAATATTAATTCTACCTTTAGCTCCTCGTTGGGTTCGACACTCTTACTTATCAAAAAGGCTACAACTGATCCCCTAAACTTGTGGGTTATCAAGACCTTTTATGGCACCATTGCCAGGGAGCAATAGCGTGGGGTGAATATTCTCATGTGTGCTTGTTTGCTTTATCACTAAGTAAATTTTATTTTCTGTTCTAAGTTGTTTTCTATCTTTAGTTATGGATATGGAACACGAAACACCAAAAAAATTAGTTGTACTTGCTACTCATGGAGATGGGGAACCTCTTAAAACCCTCGATGATGGTTATGTGTGGAACATTGAATATTTCTTTGATAATCCTGATAAATCCCCATTCAACATGGTAATGGGATACACTTTGGATCAACATGAATACTTTAGGGTTATCGCTTGACTCAAAATGGAAAACACTTATGGGATCAAACAAAAATATTACATTGGTATGCTTGGAATATGTGCTTAATGTATGATTATACTTGTTGCTCTAGGATGAAAGCTTCACACCTTCCCTTCCAATGTGAATTTAATCATAATGAAACCTTGGATTCTTATGCTAATGGTGTATACGATTATTATGATGTGGAACAAATAGAAGAATTTGTTGCTTTTAAGGGTGCTTATGAAATTGCTTCTTTGCTTGAAAAATATGAAAAGTATGATGATGCTCTTCACAAATCTAAAAATCTTGCCATACTTAAATATTGCTATGAAAACTATGAATACAATGCTCACATTAATGAATTTATTGAGAGAATGTCTACCGCTCTGGAAGAGACTAATATTTTACAGGAGTCTATGGAAGAAGAAATTGCTAAAACTGTGAGCTCACTAGATGAAAAAGATGAGGAGGAGAGTGAAGAACAAAAGGAGGAAGAGCGGATTAGCTACCCATGCCCAACTTCTAATGAGAGTAACTCTTTAACTCATACATTGTTTAGTTTCCCTCCATGCTTACCGGAGGATGAATGTTATGTTGATGATTGCTATGATCCCTTGGATTCGTTTGAAATATCCCTTTTTGATGAACTTGATGCTTGCTATGATTATGGCCATGATGCCACTATGAATGACATTTATGGAGATGAACTTGCTATAGTTCCTTATGTTAAGAATGGAATTGTTGCTATTGCACCCACACATGATAGTCCTATTATCTTTTTGAATTCTCCCAACTACACTATATCGGAGAAGTTTGCTCTTATTAAGGATTATATTGATGGTTGCGTTTTACCATTGCACGTGATGATTCTAATGGATATAATATGCATGTGCTCACTGCTCCTACTTGCAATTATTATGAGAGAGGAACCTCATCTTCACCTCTTTATGTTTCTAATACAATAAAATTGCAAGAAACTACTTATGCTATGTATTGGCCTTTACTTTGTGTGCATGAATTTTTCTTTTATGACATGCCAATGCATATAAAGAGAGTTAGATTTTGTTGTTATATGATATATGTTACTTTGTGCTCATATTTAAGATCCAAATCCTTGTTGCTTAAAATTGGCTTTGATGTACCTTGGGATCCTAGTTTAACGATTACTTGAGCACCTTTATGCCTAACTTAATGGCTTTAAAGAAAGTGCTGCCTGGGAGACAACCCAAAAGTTTTAGAGAGTCTTTTTCTTCTTGTGTGTGCTTATAAAATTTTCAAAACAAAAAATAAAGTGGGGAACTTAAAACTTTTTCTAAAAGAAAAATGGAAGTGAGAGAGATGAGACTCGTTGAAGTGGGGGATGTCCTTGAACTTTTGTTCATGCCCATGGAAACTTTGTAAATCTTGAATCATAGAAGCTTTTCAACAAAAATAATTATCCCTTGTACAAATCCACTGTATTATAAAAATAATGTGCCAAGATTTGCCTTTAGGACGTTTTCATTACAAGTTTGATATGTGCTGTGCAGAAACAGACACTTTTGCTGTAGTGTTTGAATTTTCATATTTTACTAGAATGTGATAATTTTCTGAAATTTTTACATAGTACTGTTATTTAAGTTCCCTATTACTTCAGAATTTTTCAGAATTTCTGAGTTGTATAAGTATACGTTCCATCTGCATCTTTTCAGTCTGTCCTGTTTTCAGAGATTGTTGTTATAGTTTCTTTATCTGCTTATGTTTGCAATTTTGTTGAAGCCGCATTGATGTGGGAGCATTATAATTGTGTTAGAATACAGTAGGTAATGTTGGATTATAATTATACAATATTGTTACAGAAGGACATGACGGCATTTGATGTTATTTGTAATAACCTCTCTAATGAAAGTTTTGTTGAGTTTTGTGTGGATGAAGTTTTCAAGTTTTGGGTGAGATAGCGATAGAAGGAGAACAAGGAGTGGCAAGAGCCTAAGCTTGGGGATGCCCAAGGCACCCCAAGGTAATATCTAAGGAAGACTCAAGCATCTAAGCTTGGGGATGCCCCGGATGGCATCCCCTCTTTCGTCTTCAAAACTATCGGTATACCTACTCAGAGCTATATTTTTATTCTTCACATATTATGCGTAAATCTTGGAGCATCGTATGCTTTTGTTTTTATTTTAGTTGTGCACCATGCTAGTATGGGATAGTCCTCGGTTGATTTATAGAATGCTCTTTGCACTTCACTTATATCTTTTGAGTATGGCTTTATAGAATGCTTCGTGTGCTTCACGTATATCTTTTGAAGTTTGGGTGCTCGTTTCTCTACATTTGAAGTACTGTTATTTGTAGAATGCTCTTTTGCATCACTTATATTTGTTAGAGCTTGGCCAAGTATTTTGTAGAAAGGAGAAGAACTCTCTTGCTTCACTTATATCTTTTTGGAGAGTTGAATAGAAATTGGTTATCTACATGGTTAGTCATAGGTATGTACGGGTGGTATATATATAAACTTGCATAAACCTTGTAAATCATTGAACATGATAAATTAGATTCTTTGTAATAGTTTTGCGATATTGGGGTAGTAATATGTGATTGTGTGGGTGAATGGTTAATGTTTAGTACGAATATGGATGTTAAGGTTTGTGATTCTGTATGCATGAAAGTGGCAGCCACTGGTATTAGCGAAGACGTCTGAGTGTAGGGATGTCATTGACTAGCGCTCAAGTGCATTCAGATCGGGGGCGCGCGATGGTTAACTCCTACCAACCTTCACTCTAGGGGCATGCGAGTCGCGCTTGCTTTGAGATAGGCTATGAGACTTTCGCAATAAATACTTTAGTTCTTTATGACTAATGTGAGTTTTCCGGTTTTTGGCAATTCCACCTATCCATATTTTTGCTAGCCTCTTCGGTACCGTGCATTGCCCACTCTCACCTCGAGAGATGGCGCATACTTCACCGGTGCATCCAACCCCATGAGATGATACGCTCTCACACACATAAACATCATTATATCTTCCTTAAAACAACCACCATACCTACCTATTATGGCATTTCCATAGCCATTCCGAGATATATTGCCATGCAACTTCCATTGTTACTATTCATTACATGACTTGAGCATTCATTGTCATTTTGGTTTGCATGATCATATAGAGCTGACATAATATTTGTGGCAAAGCCACCGTTCATCATTGTTATACATGTTACGCTAGATCGTTGCACTCCTGGTACACTGCCAGAGGCATTCATTTGTAGTCATCATTTTTAGTTTTTGAGTTGTAAGTAAATAAAAATGTGATGATCATCATTATTAGAGTGTGCCCCTACCTTTGAGGATATGAATTGGAGGAGACTCATGATTCCTCAAAAAAGAGGGGAAGAGGTCCATGAGGCCAATTAAAAAAAGAGGCCAAAAAGAGCCCACAAAAATGAAAAAAATGAAAAAAATAGAGAGAAAAAGAGAGAGGGGCACACAACTATCCTTTACCACACTTGTGCTTCAAAGTAGCACCATGTATTTCATATAGAGAGTTTTCATATACTTCATGATTATGCTAGTGTGATCTTTACATTATAGAACTTGGCTTGTATATTCCGATGACGAGCTTCCTCAAATGCTCGAGGTCTTCATGAGCAAGCAAAGTTGGATGCGCACCCACTTAGTTGCATTAGGGGTGCTTTCATACACTTATAGATCTAGTGCATCCATTGCATGGCAATCCCTACTCCTCGCATCAATATCGATTGTAAGGCCTCTCCATTACCTAACGATCAGCCATGTTGATGTGAGACTTTCCCCACTTTTTGTCTTCTTATAAACCTCCATCATCATTCTTTTTGCCATCCTAAGTGCCAAGACTGTGGCTCATGTCCAAGTAGTGCCTGGGAGTTGAATAGCTGAAGCGAGAAAAGTGTGACTTAATTGCTTGGTTTGGTGCCTGGGTTAGGTCATGATTTGATGTTTCTATGCAAGGAAGAAAGAGCGTGCCATGCTTATCATGATTAAGTGTATATGGTTTTACTTTCTTTAGCATTTCTATGTGGAAAGGCAATGATTGTTTGTTTGCATGCTCATGTATTATTATTTTGATACCAAATTCATAGACTATTGCCATGAATCACTTTTATCCTAAGTTCATATCACAATTAATTATTTGATCAAGATTGAGCTAGGTAGCATGCCACATCAAAAATTATCTTTGTTTTATCATTTACCTACTCGAGGATGAGCAAGAATAAAGCTTGGGGATGCTGATACGTCTCCGATGTATCTATAATTTTTTATTGTTTCATGCTATTATCATACCACTTTTACATATTTTTGGCAATAATTTATATTATTTCTATTTGGACTAACCTATTAACCCAGTGCCAAAGGTCAGTTCCTGTTTTCTATTGTTTTGGGGTTTTTAGGTGAAAATTCATGGAGCCAGAATGACCTAATTTTTTTTGTGAATTTATTTTGGGAATTATCAGAATTTTGGGCAAAAGAATCAATGCAAGGCAATGCACATGGGCCCCACACAGCCTAGGGACACGCCCTGCCCCTGGGCACGTGGGGCGGCCGTGTGGAGAGACCATGAAGCTTCTGGAGCTCTTCTTTGGCCGCAAGGAAGCTAATTTTGGGAAAACAATCGTGTTAAAATTTCAGCCCGATCGGAGTTACGGAACTCTTGATATAAAAGAAATGGTGGTCGGCCGCAGAAATAGTTCCAGAAAGTCGTGAAAACCTAGAGAAACAAAGGAGGAGAGATCCAATCTCGGAGGGGCTCCGACCCTCTGGGAGCCATGGAGGCCAAGGACCAGAGGGGGAACCCTTCTCCCATCCAGGGGAAAGGCCAAGAAAGAAGAAGAAGGAGGGGGCTCTCTCCCTCTCTCTCCCGGTGGTGCCGGAGTGCCACCGGGGGAACCATCATGACAGCGATCATCTCCAAAAACTTCGCCGCTGCCATCAACAACTTTCTTCCTCTCCGTGCAGCGGTGTACTCTCTCTCACCCTGTTGTAATCTCAACTTGAACATGGTGTTTGATGCTATATATTATTATCCAATGATGTGTTGCATCTCTATTATGTCTGAGTAGTTTCTTTTTGTCCTATGGGTTAATTGTGATATGTTGTGATTGATATGAGTTGTATGTTATTATGGTGCTGTCCTATGGTGCCCGCCGTTTCGCGCACATGTGTGGGATTACCGCTGTAGGGTGTTGCAACATGTGATTGATTTGCTTATGATGGGTTGGCAGGATCGACAGAAACCTAAACCCCAGTTCGTGAGTTGTTGCATATGGGATTAAAGGGGACCTTAGAACTTAATGCTATGATTGGGTTTTACCTTAATGATCTTTAGTAGTTGCGGATGCTTGCCAGAGTTCCAATCATAAGAACATATGATCAAAGTACGGTTAGTATGTTAGCTTAGGCCTCTCCCGCATAAGTATGATGAGTATCACTATCGTTTCATATTCAATTGCCTAGGGACAATCCTTTTCTTATTGTTCTTCCAAAACTCCTTGCTTTATTGTTCTTTTATTAAAATAGCACCTAACTCTTTATTATCTTACAAAGCTATCTTTCATACCTGCAAAGTAGTTTATTTATAGTTCTAGGTAAAGCAAACGTTAAGTGTGCATAGAGTTATATCGATGGTCGATAGAACTTGAGAGAATATTAATTCTACCTTTAGCTCCTCGTTGGGTTCAACACTCTTACTTATCGAAAAGGCTACAACTGATCCCCTACACTTGTGGGTTATCACTGTTCTTCATCACCGAGTTAGGGCACGAAGAATTGAACTGCACTGTTTCTTTCACTTCACAGCCCAGTTCACCGAGTTCATCCTCTTGGGTAATTAAAAGTTCTTTTTACTGCCCAGTTTGATCTCTACAGTACTAGTAATTCTTGAAGTGTTGTTTTTACTCCACTTCCAATTTCTCCAGCACATTATCTCTTTCATCTTGCTATGATCTTGTCTAAGAACATCTTTACTTTTTGATTCCTCAATTGTGCATCTCGCATAGTTGCACAACTCTGGAACCAAAGTCAAGAACCCTTAGAGAATTTTTTCAAGGCAAACCTGGTCAAATTCTTCAACTTGGTTTTAATCTAAAATTCTTCTAAAAATGCATATGACCATACCCCATTTCCCATGCAACTATATTCTATTCACGGGTACACATGTCAGCTGATGAATCACATGGTTCTCATCATCGGAATTCATTTGCAGCGTTCTTAGAGCAAAATCTTCAACCAACTTCAAATTCTTCACCGGCTCAAAAGCGTCAGTTCAAGAAAATGTCAGGTCAAAGGAAGCCATAGAAGGGAGGAAAGAGGAAAGAGACAGACACAGCTTTTGAAATTCCTAAAGAAATTTACGTTGATTACTGCACTCCTGATGAAGAGGAAACTGACACTCAGCGCAAGACAAGGCTTCAAAAAATTAAGCGCTATTGGGTAAAGGAGTGGAAGAACTATCGCTATATCACTCAGAGGTATATGATTGCTTTTGATGTTCAACCACCCTACAACAGACCTCCTCCTGCATGAGGAGTTACTCCAAATTCCACCAGCGTTCATCGCGGTGAAGAATTTCCTATTGAGTGGGAAAAGCAGCAAGAAAAGCTGAGGAAAAAGGCTGCGAAGGCAGTTGCTGATCTGATAGCTGCAACAAAAGCTTCAGTTGAAGCTGGAACAAGTGCAAGTGCTTCAAAGAAGTCACTGCCAAAGAAGCCTGCACATAAGCCAAAGCCGTCAGCACCTCCTGCAACTTCCTCAACACCGACTGCACCAAGTTCTTCACTGCCAAAGTCGTTAGTTCAAAGGCCCTCAGCAAAGTCCTCAACTATTGCTGCAAAGTCTTTAGCACCTGCTGCACATGCAACATGTCAGCGTACTACCAGCATTTCAATTGCCTTAGGTAGTGCACCATCTACGTCTGCCAGTGGACAGAATGAATCAACAAATGCACAAAGGCAGAACATCAAGTCTTTAGCTGGCCATGGTGTTAGGCCAAGTCCGCAAAAATAGCCAGTTGAAGAAAATGAGGCAGATGATGAAGCTGATGAAGAAGAGCTTACTGAAATCATTTGAAATAGGGCTGCACGGAGTGCTGCTGCAAGAGGATCTAATGTGCCTCTTATGTTTGATCCCAAGACAATCTTGGAATTCATCGACATCTGGTGTGACAATCCCAAAACTCCACTTGATGATCTCAAGCTCCCTCCTGGACCAAAGCACATGCTCACTTCATATATTCTGACCGAAAAGCATCGAATCGAGTAAACTCATCAGATCCGCAAGGATCAATATAAGAAGAAGCGTGAGTTGAAGCAAAAGATGTTCACTATCACCCCCGCTGAACTGCTGGCACTACAGACTGAAATTCTACAGCTTGAAGACCAGTTCAACAGAGAAGCTGGTCATTGTTTCGGTGCCAAGGATAGGCTTACTGCACAAGTGGTGAAGTTCACTAAAGAATTCAACAGCAGGCCACCTCTTGTGCCGCCACAAAATCTTCAAGCAAGTTCTTTGGCAGCCCCACCTGAAAAAACAGTAGTGGTTGAAGAAAATGCCAGGGCTGAAGAAAATATTCAACATGAGGAACCAAAATCTGCTCCTGTCCTGATTCAACCATGGTTCCTGAAGAACCAGTCATCTCAGCTACCACTCATCGTTCAAATTCTTCACGAGTGAAGAAAACCACACTTCCTTTTGCATCAGAAGTGAAGAAAACCAAGGCCGCTGAGACGGAAGCAATGAAAAAGAGAAAGTCTTCAGACCCCTCTGCACAGCTAGTGAAGAAACTGAGTGTAACGCCCGACATGTGGTCCTAGCCACTCGAGAACCTGTGGGTCCTCGCCATGGATAGAAGCGCGCATCGGAGTTGCCCCAGCATATGACTTCACAACATACACGCACTGTCATATGCCGGTAACAAGGTAAGCATCACAACATAAACCATACAAGCAAAGAAGAGAGAATATGAGCGATACATATGGCTTACACTCGCCACAACATGGGTCTAAGCATGAATATTCAGATCCATAACATATCATCCATCATACATAAAAGAACAGGGTCCGGGTATGGACAAGATCCAAAGATGGCCTAAGAGGCCTCAAATGAAACAAGTGATGCCGACCCTACGATCCCAGGCTGCTGGCCGAGGGGCCCGATCCCTAGTAGTCGTCCGGCAATTTCGCGTACATTCTGGAGCGCTCTGCGTCGTACTCCCACTGGAGTCCCATTGTATCGGCATCAACCTGCTCGGAAAGACCTGCATCTGGGGTGGTGGTTGTATCTGTGAGCCTTGGAAGACTCAGCAATCTCACTACCATGGGTATCAAGACTAACAAAGCTAAATGGGTAGGATATGGTTAAGTGGTGAGGTTGCAGCAAGCACTAAGCATTTGATCAACTACACTTACGAGTACTAGAACAAGAAGAGTAATTCCTATGCAAAGGGGTCACAACTAGAATGATCAATAAGTGATCCTGAACACCAACCTATGAGTCAATCATAACCCCACCGTGTCCACTTCTTGTATCAATCCTCGCAAGAAGTGACAATCATGATAGAAGTGACAATCACGATACGCACTCGGTTGGCAAGTTTTAATTAATTAGTTGAAGTTCTCTACAACCCACTATTATAAATTTCCAAGTCACCACATAACTGTGGGCACAGCTTTCCGAAAGATTTAACCCTGCAGGGGTGCTCCAACTCATCTACTGCAAAGTATCACATGCATACATTGAAAACCTCCACAAAGTGTTACCATGACGTGTCATAGGAGTCCGGTGTACAAGACCCTTGTTGTAAGGAAAAACTAGTCCAACAAGGCCACCCGGTGTGTCAAAACCCGCTTCAGAGCCGCGTGCACTCTTCCCCGGACGCCATCGGATGGGCAAGACATATAGTTAGCTGAAACCCTGGTTGCCCAGGGGGCGCCCCACATCGCCCAATTTGGACCAGCACCATCAGCACTGGCCCTCCTGCTTATGTTGATTAAAAAGTCCATGAGGTGATCAGCCCCTATGCGTTAAATTAATTATCAGATTATTATGTTGGGCCTTGCTGGAAAAGTTCAACCAAAGACAAGTGATCAAGGAGGCCCCATAAACCCCGCATACGTTAGGAGCGCTCGTCATGGAACATAACACATGTATAATGGAAACTAGGGGGCAAGAATGGAACAAAGCACCCGGCATAGGCCAGGCCTTTCATCCTATACCAAGTGTATAGTTCAAGTTAATTAGATAAGCATGATAAAATGATATCCCATGTTATCCATGTCCCAACATGGAACAACCTACACCTACAACTAGCAACGCTATAAGAAGGGCTTGAGCAAGCAGTAACATAGCCAAACAAAGGTTTGCATAGGTAGTGGAGGTTAGAGGCTTATCATGGCAATTGGAAGGCTTGAGCAACAAGTGTTAGGTAGCGAGACCAAATGATAGCAACAAGACAACTAGCAAAAGCAAGGCTAGTAATGGTATCCAGGTAGTGATCATCTTTCCTGATGGGTCTTCGGAAGAAGGGTACTCTTGCTCCTGGGGGAAATCACTCTGATCGTCACACTCTGAAATAGCTCCCGATTCTATCGATAGTAATCAAAACCCAAAAAAAGTACAAACAAACCGGTAAACAAACAAGACATGGCAATTGTGTAACAAACAAATGCATGCATGATCATTTACTAGGTTGTTATCATGGCATTCTACAATTACCAAGTTAAATGGAGCCTTGTCCCATGAGTGGCATGAAACAAGTGGAAACCCCATGTGCATTTTAGTTGTTTAACAAATACTGGATAGAACAGCAAGTTAATGATTTTGTTGATGCATGAACATGGCAAAATCATGACCTACACATAATTCTATCACAAATGCATTTAAAGAACAATGCAAATAGATCTACAGAACTACCGGTGCACCCGGAACAAGATTGTATAGGGTACAGAACTAACTAGGAAGGAAAAGAATGATGGGAAACTTCCTGGAAAGTCCAAGAGTGCCACTAGATAGAATTGAAAGAGCAGCCCCAAAAGCATATAGAATACTTTGTGATCGGAGCTACGAGGTGGAAATGGTGCATGTGACGAAGTGGGTGGTGTGTTGCCCAAATCTGGAACAAACATGAATAAAGTTTGCCCAAACCTGGAAACAAAGTGCACCAACAGATTCCTTATGGAATTCTTGTCAAAAAGCATATATTGTTTGTTTCATTTGGAGCAAGTATGAAGAACTTGTCAATGAAACAAACAATAGGGACTAAAGTGCAAAAGTGCACTGTCCAGGCAATCATACAAGTTCAACACAGCAAACAAAATGCATAACCAGAAACTAGATGCAATTCTAAGCATTTTACATATATAATTTGTTTGCACATGACTTATGGTTATTAAACTATGAATTTTGCAAAGTTAGATGCCAAAATGATCATTTACAAAATCATATGCACTTCAACTAGTCAAATCAGTGAGTTGGCAATTTTAATTATAAGTGAAAGTTGCATAAACAGAAAGTATACTAAATTCTAAGCAAATTACATATATAACTTTTTTGAAAAGGACCTATGGTTTAAAACTTATGAATTTCGAAAGTTGGAAGATTTATACATGTTAGCATTATCATGCACAATTCAATAAGAAGAAACAGTGGGTTGGAAATTTTAAAAATAGGTTAAAGTAGCATATCCAGAAAGTAGACTTAGAGGTGAGCAAAATGCATGTATAACTTATTTCCAGAAGATGCACGGCTGAATTGATATGATTTTTGCAAAAAGCTATTATTTACTGGAATTTTACTGCACTGCTAAAAGACAGAAAGAAAAGAAAGAAAGAAAAAAACATTAAACCAATCATGGGTCGGCCACTGCATCTGCCAACCAGCCCAGGAGGGTAAATCGGCCCATGTGCATGCACTATGTGAAGAGTTTGAACAATAAAAGAGAAAAAAACGCACGTGGGCGCGAGGCAGAGAGGAGTTGGGCGCCTGGGATCGAACCCAGGACCTCACGGATGCATGCAAGCACGTTGGCCATTGTGCTACTATTGCGGCTCTTGCTACAGCATGGAAACGACACTAATTGAAGCAAAGGTGACACCTTATGCCACCCAGAGCACGACGGCACTCGGTGGCGATGTCAGAGACGACAGCGAGCATACAGGCGATGCTAGCAACTACAGATCAGCGGCGGGCGCGTGGGTTTAGGAGCTGGTGCGCATGCGGAATCCAGGGCGTGGCGAGTGCGAGTGGAGCAAGTGCCAGGAGCTCGTTTGCGTGCGCACATTCATCACGAGAGCACGGCAGGCACAATGTTGACATGAAGCTAATGATGCCTACAAGACGCGTATAGCAAAAGGAAAAGAGGGGGGGAGCAGATCATCACCTAGTCCGTCTAGGACATGAGGAGGAGGTCGAAGGCGCGGCGGAGCAATGGCGGGGACTGGGTGAACTTGGCGATCCTTTGGGTCTGGAAAGAAGGAGAAGAAAACTCGGTCAAGGAAGACGACCGGGAGCTCGTGTAGATGCGTGTGTGGCCGAGGACGACGCGGAGAGCTTCTCGGTGCCACAGATGCAGCCGGAGGGTTCGTGGTGGAGCAGCTCAACCGAAGCTCGAGGGCGAGCTACTCCTGTCCATGGTGATGGCTTGGGCGTGGACTTACCCGAGTGGCGGCGGCAGGGAGGGAAAGGAGGAGGAAGGGGAAACCCTAGGGGGCGAGCAACGCGGGCTTTAAAGGGCTTGGAGGTGAGGAGAAGTCCCGGACGTGCCACGGTATCCATGCCCAGCTCAGTGAACTTTCACCGTATGAGAGAGACAAAGAAGAAGAGGGACGAGGGGATAACAGGTGGGGCCCGGCTCCATGCGAATCGGTACACGGCCATGGCTGGGCTGGCTTCAATGGGAAAAGGCCAGATGGGACTGCTGTGCATGGTAAGTATCCTCTTGGGCTTTCCCTCCTCTATTTTTATTTATTTTCTTTCCTTTTTCTATTTGACAAACAAACAAAATGCTTGAGAAAATAAATAGAGGGGTTTTTGGGAGAAACTTGAAGAGAGAGTTACATCCCTGGAGACCTTGGAATAAGCCCAAAATTATAAAAGTGGTTTGGGTAGTTTTAGAGACTTTAAATTTGAATAAGTTTGAATTTCATTCAAACTTGTTTAAATTCAAAACCTGACCAAGCCAACTCCAACTGTGCTCAAACTTTAGGGGGGTGCTCATCACATGACTGGTCATTTATGGACACCTAGTGAACCTTTTTATGATGAAGTAAAAATGCCACCTTAGAAAATAGAGATAAAAGGAAAATAACTTGGAGATGACTTGGGGTTTTGGAAATTTTGGTTTGAGCTTTTGGAAGAGTTGGACCTTGAGCATTGAATGGATGAATGGCATGAGGTCCATGTGGAATAGCAGAAGAAGGAAAAGAAGAGGAAGAAGAAGAAGAAGAACATCACTTGAATTAACCAAAAGAAAAGAATTCCACCAAAAATATCATGGGATTGGAAGACTTGCATGTTGGGAATCATTGCATGGAAAACAAAAAAAATTCCTATGAAACACCCAAGATCTATTCTATGCAGATGCTAGCAATGAGGGGAGAGTGTGTCTACATGCCCTTGTGTCGGGGAAACGACACCTATGGGATCGAGTGGATCCCTTCTACAGTTTGACAGGGAGGAGGAGTGCGCAAAGAGCAGATCTAACGATCAACACAAGGGATTTTTATCCAGGTTCGGGTCGCTGAGCAGCGTAAAACCGTAGTCCTGCTTGTAGTGTATTGAGTGTTCTTGAGCTTCGGCTAGTTGCTACGCATGCAAACTGGGCCGAAAAGTCCAAAAAAAGTCCCCCCCCCCCTGTATCGCCTTGGGCCTCCTTTTATACCATGGGGCTACCACAGTGGCGTACAGGCATACAGGAGGTGTAAAGTAGCTACAGTGTACATGCTTATCACAGGCGTCTTAGGACAAGCGCATTAAATGCGCTGTTTACTTGTCCCTAACTTTATCGGGGACGGAAACAGAGCCCGTCCCGTCCGTCGCCGCCTCACCCCGTCTTGACACGCACCCAAGATGACGAGGCATGCAAATGCCAAGCTAACTGGCTAGCCGCTATGCTGGAGCGGTGGCAGGATTTTCACGAAGATCTGCATGCCACCATGTAGGTGCTTGCCTGGCCGGCAGGCTAGTTGCTGCGCTGGAGCGGTGGCGGGACAAGGAGCCTTGCCGTGTGCAAGCCTTGCCGTGGCCTCGCAAATGTTCCCGGCAAGAGCCTTGCTGGGAACTTGCCTTCTATTCTTCACAAAGATCTGTATGCCACCATGCAGGCGCCCCTGGATCTTGGTCTTAACATTGTCGATGTGTCAGAGCTCTCAACCTCAAGGGTGGTGGTCTTGCTGAGGCTTCACAAACCATCCCGGGAGCTTTCCGGGGCTCGCAAATCACCCCGGCAAGAATCTTTTCGGGGGCTCAGCTTGTCTTCTGCTCTCTCATTACTGGCTCGAATGCCGTCTTGGTTGCCTCGTATTTGCTCCCAGCTGTCCCTGGCAGGCCTTGCCGCGGGCGTGGCTGCAACTGCCCATGCACAAGTAAGGGGTACCAAAAGGGCCCAAACTTTAGTACACCGACAGGAGCCCCCGGGCCTGGGCCACACACGAGGGCGCGACGCGTTGTTGGGCAAGGCCCAAACAGTGCGCAGGCACACGTGGCAAGGGTTAACTGTTGTAATCATCTCGTCTGCCGCACTTCCTCACGATCGGCACTGAGTGCGCGACGTGGGGTGCGCGCGCGGAACGGTCGCAGCAGCAGCACGCCTGTGAAAACGCCTTCACAATGGATAGTAAAGAGGCAGCCTCCCGCCTTCCCCATAAAAAGAGGAATCCGGAGAGGCACTGCTCATTTACCCCTTTGCCCTTTCCAATCTAGGAACCGCCGTCATCTTCCTCCTTGTGCCCAAACCAAAGCTTCCTCATCCATCCGCCACCCCCCTGCGTTCCCACCATCCTCGACCTCCCGCTCCTCTCCAGTTTCTTATGGCGCCCAAAGCAAGCAAGGGCAAGGGAGCGTCCAAGGCGAGGGAGGGGGAAGAGGTGCCGGAGAACGAGTTGGTGAAGATGCGGAAGGAGAACGTCGTCTTCACTCCGACGCTCGATGCGCGCGCTCTGAAGGAGCGGTATCTGTGTATGTGGGGGAGAGCGACGACGGGGCATCCTGCTACCCGCGTCATCCCAGCTTCTTGTGCCGAGCCTGCCCCAGATAAATTCCCTTTCTTCGTCGATTACTTCTACTGTGGGCTCTGTCCCCCATTTTCAGATTTCTTCAATGACATCATGTACACATTCGGCTTCCATATCTTGGATTTCACGCCGAATGCTGTGGCATGTATGGCCACCTTCACCCACCTCTGTGAGAACTTTGCCGGGGTGGTCCCCAACTCGGCCCTCTTTCGCCATTATTTCGTTCCCCGCATCCAGCCCGGAGGGGCCCTTTCCGGCTGCGTCACCTGGATCCCAAGGGTATTGGCCAAGAAGACGTACCCGGGCGGGACCCACAAGGAAAAGTGGGACGAATGGCGGGGCAAGTGGTGCTGGATCGTGGAGAAGGACCAGCAGCCGTTTTGTATGCCCCGGCAGACGAAACGGGTCCGTGGCGGCAATTGGGGCGACCTCGACCCTCAAGATGGGAAGCTCACCATTGCAGCCACCAGGATCCATCGCATCAAGGCTGCCGGGCTCACAATCGAGATGATTGGGGCCGACTTCCTCCGCCGCTGCATCGCCCCTTGCAGAACAAGGGGGGGCCAGCTTGGGAATACCAGAATGCGGCAGACATCATGAGGCTGCGCCCCGGCTTGAACAACAACTTGACGGTCATGCAGCATGCGGCTCTCTGCCACAAGCTGTTCCACCTCAAGGCCGACAAGACCGAAAAGGCCGACAAGCCGCTCAAGTTGCCGGCGGGCGTGATCCCTTTGTGCAACAACTCCGCCCAGACCTCAATCATCGCCATGATGCCGGTGTTCAATGCCCATGGCCTTGATCAGACCTGGGCCGAGCCAGACGCGGAGCGGGTGCAAGAGTTCTTCGATAACTTGTCGAAGAGGGCCATCCGGGAAGAAACGCAGCTCATCCACCCCACCACCGATGAAGAGGTGGCGTATATTGCCAGCAGGGCGGAAGAGGCAACCCTTGCCGAGGAGGCCAGCAGCGTTGGCTTTGTGGAAGACGAAGCCAGCGCAGAGGAGGATTTTGCTGAGCGGGGGGAGCCTGCCAGGGAACACAGCGGCACCGCCGCCGGGGGCCCTTCTGCCGAGGGGACAGCTGAGGAGACGGCTGAAGAGGCAGCTGAAGAGGAGCCGCACGAGGAGCCCCCAGTCTCGGGGAAGAAGAAACGTGTCCTCCGGCGGGTTGGCTCTGTCGAGCCAGTCCGGCAAGCCTCCTCACGTGAAGAGGTCTCTATCAACGGGGCGGCCGGCAAGGCTGCGCAGCGGCAAGAGGTCCAGCCACAACCTATGCGCCAGACAAGGCGCACGACCGCGGCAGCAAAGGAAAAAAGCAGTCGCCGCCTCTGCCACGGCCAAGCGGCCCAAGTCTCCATCTTCCCCCCCTCGCACGGACACCATACCGGAGGCCGACTTTGACCTGTCCTCCTTCAGCCCGAGGAGGAAGAAGAGGCCAGAAGAAGAAGATGAGTAAGTGCCTTACTGCTTTCTTCATCTCCTGAGTCCCTGTTTTGATCTTATTTTGGCCTATCACCGCAGAGACACGGAAACGTTGGCACAGAGGAGGGCAAAGAAAGCCAAGACCTCGACGGGTGACGAGCCCTCGGCAAGCACCTCAGGTGCGCCAAAGACGATCATGATTAGCCCGGATCCCAGCCCACGACGCAGCCCTGACTCAGCCCCGAGCGTGAGTCTGTTACTCATTTCCCGCTGGCGGCTGTTGGGGTGTGTATCATTGCTGATGATCTTGCTAGATTTGCAGGAGAAAAATAGCAACAAGGAGAGCTACTGAGGGCCGACCCTGACATGCCGCCTTCGTCAACCACACCGCCCAGGGATGGATCCACGGCAAGGGCTCCCACCGATGAGCCCATTCGCGTGGAGGAAGGGCCGGCAAGCACGGGTGCCGACAATCCCATACCGGCAATGAATGTTGCCGGGGAAGGAACCACCTCCCAGGGGCTCGTCACAGGTATGCCGCTTGCTTTTGGGCACTTGTCACCCTTCCTGCATGATCTTTCTCTCTTCTCTTTCTACTTTGAACTTCAATCTTGGTTGCATCTTGTTTCTCCTCCTTGGCTTTCAGATCTTCCCTTGGTGGATCAGATGGATGTTGACGCCACCATCGAGGAGACCGCCAAGGATACTGCCACCAAAGCCGCCAAAGTCACTGCTGACGAGGCCGCCAAGGGGTCTGCCGGGGAGGCTGGCAAGGAAACCGGCGACCGAACTGACGGCATTCCTGCCGCAGGAGCGACTGGCGCTGCATCGGTCCCGGAGCCCCCAGTTGCCGGGAGACGGTGGTCGAGGACCAACCATCGACATCCGACGCCCCCCCCCCCCCCCCCCCCCCCCCCCCCCGCGCGCCCTCAAGCAGATACCTGAAGATTGGCGACAATCTGGTCGTCAGCATCCTGGGGATGGCAAGCATCGGAGCGCCAACCGAGGGGGAGGCTTTCGACGAAGAAGTCATCACCGCTGTCGGGCTCAAGATTATCGATGATCCGAGCGCCAGCAGCAGCGGATCCAAAGAAGACCAGCTCCTCCAGGCCATGAGCGACAACTTCCAGAAGCTCCAGGCGCTCCACCGTGCCCATAAGGAGAAACTGGACTCCAGGGCAGCGGTTGTCGACACGGTAGAGGCAGACTTCCAAAAGCGTGTCCAGCAGATGCAGGTCTGTTCGTCGAGGCCCGGCAAGAGCTGAGGACTGGCCAGGAGCAGCTAGGCCAGCGTTGGGACGAGCTCCTTCTGAAGCAGTCCGATATTGAGAAGGCACAGGAGGAGGCCGCTCAAGAGGCCGCCAAGGAAGACGCCCAACTAAGGGAGCGCCGCATCCTGCTCGATGCTCAGGAAGAAGACCTTGTCGCTCGCGAGGGGGCACTTGCCGCCAAGCTTCGTGGCAAGGATGAGGAGATCGAGAAGCTTGTCACGCAGCGGACCCAAGGGCTGGAGCAGGAGCACAAGAAAGCTCTTGACGCTCTGGTCCTGGACCATGCCGGCAAGCTGAAAGAAGCCATTGATGCCGTCGAAGCTACAGAGGCCGCCAAGAACGAGCTGGCCGGCAAGGTGGAGAAACTGGAGGCGGATCTGGAGAAGCACGGCAAGGAGATCTCGATGCTCAAAGACAACAGAGATAAAACTCTCTATGACTTGGCGGAGATGCAAACTGCCATATCCGAAAAGACCCAGAAACTCTCCTCTGCCACTGAATCCATTGCTGATCTGGAGTTGAAGCTGACCATGCTGAAGGAGTCCCTTGGGAGCAGCAGGACTCGTGAGAAGACCCTGGCTAAGGACCTCCAAGAGGAGAAGCAACTGCTTGAGAGCGCCGCTGCCACCTATAATGACTATGAGAAAGGCGTGAAGATCTGGACTGAGCGCCTTGTCGATGTCGCAGAGAGGCTCACAGCACAACTGTCCACCATGGGCCTGTTGACTTTCAGGTATTCCCACGAGGAGAGGGTGACTACGAGCGCCAGACTGACCATGTTCTTTGAGGCTCTCCTTGATGCCCTGAAGCTGCTCCACTCTAGCCGAGCAACCCAGCTGGCCAATGAATCCCGCAAGCTTTGCTGGGGCGTCCTTCTCAAGGTGCTCACCAAGGTGGCGTACAGGAACCCTGGCCTCAACCTCACCAACATGCTTGACAGCTTGCCGGAGGATGCAGATCGCAAGGCACTTGAAGAGCTCATCGCGCCCATCATTGACATGGTTGACCAAGTCAAGAGGGTGGAAGGCCAGCGCCGGGACTAGCCGCTTCGCTTCTCCTTGCCGCTATGAACTCGCAACCAAGATAATTTATCTTAAGTTAGAACTGCGGCAACCATTGATGTAATATAACTTGCTGTGTTTTGGATTGAATGCATGCTATCTTTCTCATCTGATCTCTCTTTGTATGGCATACACCCTACGCTTTATTGGGAAAAAACTTGCTGGTGCGCGCACCCTTGCCGCGAGCGCTTTGAGGAATGGATCCTTAGCAGCCTGCTGGGGGTGTCGCTGCTGGCAAGATACCTTGCCGTTCTTAGCGCAGCCACTTGAACTGTTGAGCGGACTCGAAACAGAGCAAAGGCGCAACCAATCCTGACAAAGTTCCTTCGCGTGTAGGTTTTCCATACAAGAATCGAAATCGTTCGAGGAAAATAACCTCATATTTGAAAGAAATTCACTCAAGGTTTCACAACTTAGCTTTTTTGTTGTTGTACTCTTTCCCGCAAGATGCCACTTCGAACGTCGCATGCTGGTGTCCACACTCTCTATCCCCCCCGGCAAACTTGTATGCGAGGGAACCTTCTGTCCTTTAAGAAAAAGAAAGAAGAGCAAATAGGAACATCGAACCTTGGCGGTTCATCAGTACTTGCTGGAAACGAATGTAGTACAATATCCAGGACAGGCATGCATATAAATAAACATGGAAATCAACAAGAACTGTACATACTTAAACTTATTCAACTGCGCACAGGGTCTGCGCCTGGCTTTGTACATAGGGTTATATGCCTTGCCGGCAAGGCTAGTACAAAATGGGGTTGCCGGGGGTCCCGGCAACCGCGCCTCATGGGTAAAACTTGCGAAGATGTTCGATATTCCAGGAGTTGCTCACTAGAACGCCATCTTCGGTCTCCAGGTGGACTGCGCCAGGCCTGGTGACTCGTATTACCCGATAAGGGCCTTCCCACTTTGGCGACAACTTGTTGGAATTCTTGGCAGACTGAATGCACCGAAGAACAAGGTCACCTTCCTCAAGGCTTCAGTCATGAACCTTGTGGCTGTGGTAGCGGCGCAAGGCTTGCTGGTAGCGCGCGGCTCGCACAGCAGCCTGAAGACGATCTTCCTCGAGGAGCGTAGCATCATCTTGCTGCAACTGCTCTTGCTCAAGCTCATCATAAGCGAGCACTCGAGGTGACCCGTATATGAGTTATGTGGGGAGAACTGCTTCCGCCCCGTATACCAGAGAGAAAGGTGTCTGGCCAGTGGCTTGATTTGGTGTCGTCCTGATTGACCAAAGGACCGCTGGCAACTCATCAATCCAGCGCCTTCCGCACTTGTGCAGCCTGTCGAAAGTTCTCGTCTTGAGACTCCGCAGCACCTCAGCATTTGCCCTTTCCGCCTGGCCGTTGCTTCTTGGATGGGCAACAGAAGCAAAACAGATTTTGCTGCCAAGGTCTTGGATATATTGCATGAAGGTGCGGCTCGTGAACTATGTGCCGTTGTCGGTGATGACTCTGTTTGGCACACCAAAGCGGCAAACTAATCCTTTGAAGAACTTGACGGCTGATTGTGCTGTCACCTTTCTCACTGCTTCCACTTCTGGCCACTTTGTGAACTTGTCGATTGCGACGTACAAGTACTCAAAGCCCCCGACAGCACGGGGAAAGGGACCCAATATGTCGAGCCCCCAGACCAAAAATGGCCAGGAAAGAGGGATCATCTGAAGAGCTTGGGCTGGCTGATGAAGTTTCTTCGAATGGAACTGGCACGCTTCACACTTGGTTACTAGTGTAGTTGCATCCTGGAGGGCAGTGGGCCAAAAGAAACCTTGCCGGAATGCCTTGCCGGCAAGAGCTCTTGATCCTATGTGAGAGCCACATATGCCTCCATGTATCTCTGCCAACAGCTCCAGTCCGTCCTCCTGAGGAACGCACTTCAATTTCACGTTGTTCGGTCTTTTTCTGTACAGGACATCATCCACAAACTAGTACATGTTAGACCGATGGGCTACTTTCTCTGCCACTTCCTGTTCCTCGGGGAGTTCCCCTGTTTGGAGGAACTGAATGATGTGCTATGCCCATGCTGGAGCTTGAGGCTCGACGGCAAGGACTAAAGGCGTGTCTTCTGCCATGGGAGCACTTGTCTCTACGGCAAGGGCTTGGGGCCCTGCCGGAGCCCGTCGCCCCCTGGCAAGCTTGGCGTCGTCCCCACAACTTCCTTGCCGGCGGCTCCTGGGAGCTCGGCGGGAAAGTACTTGCTGGGGCTCAACTTCCATCGCTTATCCTGTACTGCCGATGGTTCAACGAATGGCTGAGTTAGTTGGAGCACAAAAGTTCCTGGTTCCACAGGTAACTTGAGGGCAGCAGGTTTTGACAGGTCATCAGCAATGCTGCTCTCTGCTCGAGGAACATGCTCTGCTTGCAGACCGTCAAAACGCTCCTCCAACTTCCTCACTTCATCTACGTAAGCTTCCATTAACGAGCTCTGATAATCTTTGTTAACCTGCTTGACGACAAGCTGCGAATCACCTCTGACGATGAGCTTCGTAATTCCAAGGTCTGCCGTGATCCTGAGACTGGCAAGCAGTCCCTCATACTCCGCAGTGTTGTTTGTTGATCTCTCCCGGGGAAAGTGCATCTGGACCACGTACTTGAGGTGCTCTCCGGTGAGTGCAATAAGTAGCACACCAGCACCGGCGCCTTGCAGCGAGAAAACCCCATCAAAGTACATAATCCAGTCGCGGCTCATTTCCTTGCCGGGGAGAGTGGTCTCTTGAATTTCCTCATCAGGCATTGAGGTCCATTCTGCAATGAATTCTGCCAAGGTTCTGCTCTGAATCGTTGAAGTGCTTTCAAACCTGAGACCAAAGCTTGACAGTTCCAACGCCCACTCCATAATCCTTCCAGTTGCATCTGGGTTGTGCAAGATTCGTTGCAACGGGAAGCGAGTGATGACGGTGATCTCATGTGCCTGAAAGTAGTGGCGCAGCTTCCTCGAGGCCATAAGAAGGCCGAAGAGCAACTTCTGTACACCAGAGTATCTTGATCTAGCCCCCTGCAAAAGGGAGCTGACAAAATAAATTGGGTGCTGCACCATCTTCTTCTTCTGTGTCACTCCATTTGCTTGTGCAGATCCCGCCTTGCCTGCACCAGACTCTGCCGGGGGGCCTGCCTTGCCGGCACCAGATCCTGCCGAGGGTCTTGCCTTGCCAACACCAGATCCTGCCGGGGAGAGCTCCGGCTCATCATCCGACGGTCTTGCCACTGCCGCTGCTTCTTCATCAACTTCTCTCTGCGCCACTAGTGCAGCACTGACCACTTGATTCGTTGCTGCTAGATACAGCAACAGCAGCTCTTGTGGCTTAGGCGCGACTAGTGTTGGCGTGGAGGAGAGGTACCTCTTCAAATCTTGCAGCGCTGCCTTTGCTTCCGGAGTCCATTTCATTGGACCTGCCTTTTTCAAGATCTTGAAAAAGGGCAAGGCGCGCTCAGCAGATTTGGAGATGAACCTGCTCAAAGCAGCAACACAGCCAGCAAGTCGACGTACATCTTTGACTCGTCTTGGTGCTTCAATCTGCTCGATTGCCTTGATCTTGTCGGGGTTCGCCTCGATCCCACGCTGAGACTCAAAGAACCCAAGAAGCTTGCCGGATGGGACGCCAAACACACTCTTCTCAGGATTGAGTTTAAGATTGATCTTGCGCAAATTTGCAAATGTTTCTTCTAGATCTTGTATGAGTGTCGCCTTGTCCTTGGTTTTGACCACTATGTCATCCATATAAGCTTCCATATTTCTATGTAGCTGGGGCTCAAAACCGATCTGGACTGCTCTGGCAAACGTTGAACCAGCTCTTTTCAACCCAAAAGGCATTCGTATAAAACAATATGTACCACATGGGGTGATAAACGCGGTCTTCTCTTCATCTTCCTTTGTCATGAAGATTTGATGGTACCCTGAGTAGGCATCAAGGAATGACAGCAAGTCGCACTCGGCAGTGGAGTCCTCGATCTGGTCGATGCGTGGCGAGGGGAAAGGATCCTTTGGACAGGCTTTATTGATGTCTGTATAATCAATGCATAGCCTTCACTTCCCATTCGCCTTGCGCACCACAACCAGATTGGCCAACCACATTGGGTGGAGCACTCCTCTAACCAAGCCTGCCGCTTCCAACTTCCTAATTTCTTCAATGATAAACTCTTGCAGCTCCAAAGCTTGCTTCCTGACCTTCTGCTCGACGGGCCACGCATGAGGACAGACAGCAAGATGGTGCTCAATCACCTCCCTAGGAACGCCGGGGATGTCAGATGCTTGCCATGCAAACACATCAACATTCGCCCGCAGGAAGGCGATGAGCGTGCTTTCCTATTTGCTGTCGAGGGTGGAGCTTATAGTGAAAGCTCCGCCCGTGTCGTCCTCCTTGACGGGCACCTTTTTTAGTCTCTGGTGGGGCTGCCTTGGATTTCTTTCTCTTGCCGGTGGAGCTCTCTGGCATGTCCTCGACGGGAACACAGCACTCCGAGGAGGCGCGCTTGCCGGAGTGGGCGCAAGAGGTCTTGCCGGTCTTCTTCCCCCCGGGAGCTTCAGCGGCAGGAGCAAGTACCTTGGCGGCAGGTGCTACAACTGCCTCCCGGTAGAGTTGCTCGGCGCAAATAAGCGCGTCTTTCTTGTCGCAGTTGACCGTGATGATGCTCATCGGGCCGGGCATCTTAAATGTGTTGTAGGCATAATGCGACGCCGCCATAAACTTGGCCAGTGCTGGACGGCCAAGGATCCCGTTATACGGCAACGGAATCTTGGCGACATCAAAAACGATCTTCTCTGTCCTATAGTTTAGCTCACCACCAAATGTAACTGATAGTGTGATGTTACCCTTCGGCTGGCTTCTTCCCGAATTGATCCCTTGAAACGTGCCCGTCTCTTCGAGATCTCCGTCGGGAATTTGTAACCTCATGATCACCTTGGGCGAGATCAAGTTCAGACCGGCCCCACCGTCAACTAGCATTTTTGTCACCTTGAGGTTGCGAATTGTTGGGGAAACCAACAATGGCAAACACCCGACTGTGGTTGTGCGATCAGGGTGATCCTCGGCGTCAAAAATGATACGCGTGTGGGACCATTTCAGTGGCTTCTGGGCATCGATCGACTGCTCTGTCGCATTAATCTCGCGCGCCCACTGTTTAAGTTGGCAGTGAGAAGAATGTAACGAGGCACCACCATCAATGCACATGGCCTCCATAGCTTTTTGAAACTCATGCTCACTGGAGTCGTCATCATCTTCGTGGTCATCATCCCCCTCTTTTTTATCGCGGCCTCGAGCAGGCCTCTCTTCTTACTTGTCCTTGCCGCGGCGGCCTCCTCGGCCACCACGCTTCTTTCTGGACCCCTCAGCACCATCCTGGCCCTTCTCCTTGTCTCGCCTTTTGTACTCAGCTTTCTGCCTCTCCACAAGCTGCTCGACTTGCCGGCAGTTTTGGAGGTCATGGCCCTTGGTGCGATGGATCTTGCAATATTGCTTGTCGGAGCTCTCTGGCTTGTCGGCAGCCGCCAGAGCCTGGCAGGTGGCGCACCCGGCAACCTCCTTGCCGGGGTCGTCAACCTTGGCCTTCTTGGCGGTGCCGGGGTTGCCGGATTCCTCGACGGCAAGCACGGTCTTGCCCTTGCACTTCCTGTTTCGCCGTCGGCCCTTCTTTGTTGGGGCGACGACGTCTTCGTCTCCGGAGTCAGTTCCCGCACCGGCATCTTCGCCGGGGTACTTCCTTCCTTCTTCAGCCCGAGCACATCTATCGGCCAAAACATAAAGCTCGGCAACATCCGTAATCTTTTTTATTGCCAGCTCTTCACGCATCTTGCGGTTGCGCACATTCTGATGAAATGCACTGATAACAGCGGCAGGATGAACATCTGGGATGTTGTACTGCACACGGCTGAACCTCTGTATGTATTTACGCAAGCATTCGCCATTTTTCTGGGGGATGATATGTAAGTCACTTGCCTGGCCAGGAGCTTGGTGGCCTCCGGTAAAGGCGCCAACAAACTCATGGCACAGATCCGACCAAGAAGAGATGGAATCTACTGGCAGGTGCATCAACCACGACCTGACGTTGGGCTTGAGCACCAACAGGAAGTAGTTGGCAAGCACCTTGCCGTCTCGAGCCCCGGCACCTTGCATCACAATGGTGTAGATGCTTAGGAACTCGGACGGATGAGTCTTGCCGTCCTATTTCTCCGGGACCTCTGGCTTGAACGTGCGGGTAGTGGGCCACTGGAACTGCCGCAGCTCACGGGTAAAAGCTGGACAAATTACCTCGTAAGGCAAGTCACCAGAATCCCCCGGCGCAGGTTTGTACGCAGTGGGCCCTGTGCGCCTATCGGATTGATGGCGCGCTTCCCGCCGTCGCTCGATGGTAGTTCAAGCGTCTTCTTTGACCCGTTCCCGAAGAACTTGACGTTGGTCGCGACGAGCTCGTGGATCGGACGACACCGTGGACCCATCATCGTGGGCATCGACCCGCCGAGCTGGCGACCGTTGCTGTCGTGGTAGAGGGGAGTGCACCATGGTCGCGGCGCCTCCGTTCTTTCCGCCATCGGCACGCGCTGGCTCGGTGGACCGCCGCCGCGAAGGCTCCGCCTACTGCGGCCCATCTCTATTGGCGAGACCGATGAGGCTCTGAATAGTAGCTCTCCATTCCTCTTGCTTCTCCGCAGTGGGAGGGAAATCCAGGAGTAGCTGTGCTCGCGCCAACACTTCGGCTGGTGTAGGTGGCAGTGACAAGCGCGAAGAACGGGGGGTGCTCGGACTTCTAACCATGTTAGAAGGAGCCCCGTCACGGTTCCACGGCCGTGCGCTGTTTCCACCAGCATCTTGGCGTGCATGCCGGCCCTGTGCATCTCGAGAATGATGCTGAGGGCTCTTTCCGCGACGACGCTCGGGGTCACCAACATCGCGGCGTCGCTCGTCGTGCATGACCTGGGAGGACCACGGCGCATGCGCTGGCGGGGGCGTCTTGGAGGTCGCCTTCCCGCCCTTGGAGGTCCCCGCGCCACCCGTAGGTAGCACGACTCCGTCCTTGGATCCAGCGGTGCGCGGGTCGTCATCGCGGCCGCGGACGATGCCGCTCGCCTGGCTTCGGTCGCCAGAGCGTCGTGGATGCTCGAGATCTTCACCGCCACCAGCGTCTGCCCATCGCCCGTCCGTGCTGGCACGGGCAGATCGGCCACAGACGAACCGATCGCCGCGATCGCCTTCTTCTTGGGAGCAATGGTGATTGAGAAACTGACGCGCTAACTGCTAAATCAGGTTTGCACAACCTTGAAGACCCCTACCTGGCGCGCCAAAGATGTTGGGGAAACGACACCTATGGGATTGAGTGGGTCCCTTCTACGGTTTGGCAGGGAGAAGGAGTGCGCAAAGAGCAGATCTAATGATCAACACAAGGGATTTTTACCCAGGTTCGGGCCGCTGAGCAGCGTAAAACCCTAGTCCTGCTTGTAGTGTATTGAGTGTTCTTGAGCTTCGGCTAGTTGCTATGCATGCAAACTAGACCGGAAAGTCCAAAAAAAGTCCCCCCCTGTATCGCCTCTGGCCTCCTTTTATACCAAGGGGCTACCATAGTGGCGTATAGGCATACAGGAGGTGTAAAGTAGCTACAGTGTACATGCTTATCACTGGCGTCTTAGGACAAGCGCATTAAATGCGCTGTTTACGTGTCCCTAACTTTATCGGGGACAGAAACAGAGCCCGTCCCGTCCATCGCCGCCTCACCCCGTCTTGACACACACCCAAGATGATGAGGCATGCAAATGCCAAGCTAACTGGCTAGCCACTGCGCTGGCGCGGTGGCAGGATTTCACGAAGATCTGCATGCCACCACGTAGGTGCTTGCCTGACTGGCAGGCTAGTTGCTGCGCTGGAGCGGTGGCGGGACGAGGAGCCTTGCCGTGTGCGAGCCTTGCCATGGCCTCGCAAATGTCCCTGGCAAGAGCCTTGCTGGGAACTTGCCTTCTGTTCTTCACAAAGATCTGCATGCCACCATGCAGGCGCCCCTGGATCTTGGTCTTGACATTGTCGATGTGTTAGAGCTCTCAACCTCAAGGGTGGTGGTCTTGCTGAGGCTTCGCAAACCATCCCGGCAAGGAGCTTGTCGGGGCTCGCAAATCACCCCGGCAAGAATCTTGTCGGGGGCTCAGCTTGTCTTCTGCTCTCTGATTACTGGCTCGGATGCCATCTTGGTTGCCTCGTATTTGCTCCCAGTTGTCCCTGGCAGGCCTTGCCGCGGGTGTGGCTGCAACTGCCCGTGCACAAGTAAGGGGTACCAAAAGGGCCCAAACTTTAGTACACTGACACCTTGTAGACCAAAAGCGAAAGCGTTCAATGAACATGGTTGATGTAGTCGTAATCTTCACGATCCAATCCGATCGAGCACCGCATGAATGGCACCTCTGAGATGTGCACACGTACGGCTTGGTGACATCTCCTCCTTCTTGATCCAGCAAGCGAGGGGGAGAGGTAGATGGTATCTAGACCAGCACGATGGCGTGGTGGTGGTGGTTATGGTGGAATCTCAATATGGCTTCGCCAAGCACAAACGGGGCGAGGAGATGGTGGAGTAGGAGGGAGAGGGTGCTAGGGTTTTAGGTGTGGTGCCCCTTCCCTCTTTCCTCTTTATATAGGGGCATGGGGGGCTTCCTTGCCCCTCCCCCAAGCCCTTAGGGCTGGTGCACCAAAGGGGTGGCGGCCAAGGGGAAGGCTTGCCCCCCAAGCCAAGTGGGGGTGCCACCTTTTGGGTTTCTTCCCCCTTGGCCGCATGGGCCTTGTGGGGGCTGGTGCGCCTGGCCCATGTAAGCCAGGGCGCCCCCCCCCCCCCCCCCCCACCCCCACAGCCCATGCAGGCCTCAGGGGCTGGTGGAACCCACTGGTGGACTTTCAGACCCCTTTGAAACTCTTCGGAACCTTCCGGAAGCTTCCCGGTACAATACCAAAAAAAAAACCAAACTTTTTCCGGAACCCCGAAAACCACTTTCCATATATAAATCTTTACGTCCGGACCATTCTGGAGCTCCTCGTGATGTCCCGGATCCCATCCGAGACTCCAAACTATCTTCGGACTCACCATTATGAATATCCCAATACTACCCTAGCGTTACCGAACATTAAGTGTGTGACCCTACGGGTTCGAGAACATGCAGACATGACCGAGACACCTCTCCGATCAATAATCAATAGCGGGACCTGGATGCCCATAATGACTCCCACATATTCAATGAAGATCTTTATTGGTTTGAACCACGATGTCAAGGATTCAGATAATCCCATATACAATTCCCTTTGTCTCGCGATATTTTACTTGCCCGAGATTCGATCATCGGTATCGCCATACCTAGTTCAATCTCGTTACCGGCAATTTCTCTTTACTCATTCCGTATTAAAATATCCCCATGACTAAACATATTAGTCACATGCTTGCAAGCTACTTAGGATGTCATATTACCAAGAGGGCCCAAAGATATCTCTCTGTCACATGGAGTGACAAATCCCAGTCTTGATCCATGCAACCCAACAAATACTTTACGATATTCCTGAAGAGCACCTTTATGATCACCTAGTTACAAAGTGATGTTTGATACCCACAAAGTATTCTTTCAATATTAGGGAGTGGCATGATCTCATGGTCTAATGAACAGATACTTTACATTATGAAAGCTGTAGCAATTAAACTAAGTGACACAATCAGATGCTAAGCTTATGATTGGGTCTGTCAATCACATCATTCTCCTAATGATGTGATCCCATTATTAAATGACAACTCATGTCTATGGTTAGGAAACCTTAACCATCTTTAATCAACGAGCTAGTCAAGTAGAGGCTCACTAGGGACACGGTGTTTATTTATGTATCCACACATGTATTTGAGTTTCCGGTTAATACAATTATAGCATGGAGAATAAACATTTATCATGAACAGGGAAATATGATAATAACAACTTTATTATTGCCTCTAGGGCATATTTCCAACAGTCTCCCACTTGCACTAGAGTCAATAATCTAGTTTACATAGTTATGAATCTAACACCCATAGAGTCCTGGTGCTGGTCATGTTTTGCTCGTGGAAGAGGTTTAGTCAACGGGTCTGCAACATTTAGATCCGTATGAACTTTGCAAATCTCTATGTCTCCTTCCTTAATGTAATTACAGATGGAGTTCAAGTGGCGTTTTATATGCTTGGCTTTCTTGTGAAACCTTAGCTCCTTGGCAATGGTAATGGCACCAATGTTGTCACAATAGATAGTCATTGGATCCGATGGACTACGAACCACACCGAGATCGGACATGAACTCCTTCATCCAGACTCCTTCTTGCGCCACTTCTGAAGCAGCTACATATTCCGCATCACATGTTGATGCTGCCACAACGCTCTGCTTGGAACTACTCCAGCTGACTGCTCCACCATTCAAAATAAATATGTATCCGGTTTGAGACTTTGAGTCATCCGGATCAGTATCAAAGCTAGCATCGACCTAACCTTTTACGACAAGCTCTTTGTCACCTCCATATATGAGAAACATTTCCTTAGTCCTCTTAAGGTACTTAAGGATATTTTTGACCGCTATCCAGTGTTCCACTCTTGGATCACTCTGGTACCTACCAGCCATACTTATGGCAAGGCACACATCAGGTCTTGTGCACAGCATGGCATACATGATAGAGCCTATGGCTGAGGCATAGGGGACGACTTTCATCTTTTCTCTTTCTTCTGCCGTAGCTGGGCATTGAGTCTTACTCAACTTCATACCTTGCAACATGGGCAAGAACCCCTTCTTTGACTGGTCCATGTTAAACTTCTTCAAAACTTTGTCAAGGTATGTACTTTGTGAGAGTCCTATCAGGCATCTTGATCCATCACTATAGATCTTGATGCCCAATATGTAAGCTGCTTCACCAAGGTCTTTCATCAAAAAACTCTTGTTCAAATAACCCTTTGTGCTTTCCAGAAGTTCTACATTATTTCCAATCAATAATATGTCATCCACATATAGTATTAGAAATGCTATAGAGCTCCCACTCACTTTGTTGTAAATACAAGCTTCTCCATAAGCTTGGATAAATCCAAAAGCTTTAATCACCTCATCAAAGCGAAGATTCCAACTTTGAGATGCTTTCACCAGTCCATAAATGGATCGCTGGAGCTTGCATACCTTATTAGCATCATTAGGATCGACAAAACCTTCAGGTTGCATCATATACAAATCTTCCTTAAGGTAACCATTAAGGAACGCGGTTTTGACATCCATCTGCCAGATTTCATAATCAAAAAATGCAGCAATTGCTAACATAATCCTAACGGACTTTAGCATCGCTACGGGTGAGAAGGTCACATCATAGTCAACCCCTTGAACTTGCCGAAAACCTTTTGCGACAAGTCAAGCTTTATAGACGGTGATATTACCATCAGTGTCCGTCTTCTTCTTAAAGATCCATTTGCTCTCAATGGCCTTTCGGTCATCGGGTAAGTCCACCAAAGTCCATACTTGGTTCTCATACATGGACCATACCTTGGATTTCATGGCCTCTTGCCATTTGTCAGAATCCAGGCTCATCATCGCTTCCTCATAGTTCATAGGTTCATTGTTGTCTAACAACATGACGTCCAAGACAGGATTACTGTACCATTTAGGGGCAGTACGTGTCCTGGTCGACCTACAAAGTTCAGTAGCAGCTTGATTCAAATGATCATCATCATTAGCTTCCTCTCTAGCTGGTAAAGGCACCATAGGAACATCTTTCTATGCTACGCTACTTTCCAATTCGAGAGATGGTTTGATAACCTCATCAAGCTCTACCTTCCTCCCACTCACTTCTTTCGAGAGAAACTCCTTCTCCAGAAAGGATCCATTCTTAGCAACAAAGATCTTGCCTTCGGATCTGTGATAGAAGGTATACCCAATTGTCTCTTTAGGTTATCCTATGAAGACGCATTTTTCCGCTTTGGGTTCAAGCTTATCAGGCTGTAGCCTCTTGACATAAGTGTCGCATCCCCAAACTTTAAGAAATGATAGCTTAGGTTTCTTGCCAAACCATAATTCATACGGTGTCGTCTCAACGGATTTAGATGATGCCCTGTTTAAAGTGAATGCGGATGTCTCTAATGCATAACTCCAAAATGATAGTGGCAAATCGGTAAGAGACAGCATAGAATGCACCATATCTAATAGAGTACGATTACGACGTTCAAACACACCATTACGCTGTGGTGTTCCAAGTGGCATGAGTTGTTAAACAATTCCACATTGTCTTAAATGCATACCAAACTCGTAACTCAGATATTCACCTCCATGATTAGATCATAGAAAAATTATCTTCTTATTACGATGATTCTCCACTTCATTCTGAAACTCTTTGAACTTTTCAAATGTTTCAGACTAGTGTTTCATTTAGTAAATATACCCATATCTACTTAAATCATCCATGAAGGTCAGGAAATAACGATATCCACCGCGTGCTTCAACACTCATCGGACCGCATACATCGGTATGTATTATTTCCAATAAGTCACTTGCCCGCTCCATTGTACCGAAAAACGGGGTTCTAGTCATCTTGCCCATGAGGCATGGTTCACATGTTTCAAATGATTCAAAGTCAAGTGATTCTAGAAGTCCATCAGTATGGAGTTTTCTCATGCGCTTTACACCAATATGACCCAAGCGGCAGTGCCACAAGTATGTGGTACTATCATTATTCACTTTGCATCTTTTGGCATTAATAATATTCATAACATGTGTATCACTACTATCGAGATTCAACAAGAATAAACCATTCACATTGGGTGCATGACCATAAAAAATATTACTCATATAAATAGAACAACCATTATTCTCGGATTTAAATGAATAACCATTTTGCAATAAACAAGATCCAGATATAATATTCATGCTTAACGCAGGCACCAAATAACAATTATTTAGGTTTAAAACTAATCCCGAAGGTAGACGTAGAGGGAGTGTGCCGACGGCGATCACATCAACCTTGGAGCCATTTCCAACGCACATTGCCACCTCGTCCTTAGCTAGTCTCCATTTATTCTATGATAGCTCTATATTTTACGCATTTTTAGAGCTAATTTGTTGCATGTTCTCTTCATATATTATGTCCCATTGAACCAAATAGTTGTCCATTATGCATGATTACCGGTTTTTACACTTTCCCTTGTGAGCATTGCACATTTAGTATTTTATTTGGTTTTTATTAGTTTTCTTTGTTTTCTTGTGTCTACAGGTGTATTGGAGCAACCTAGGACCAAGCACGATGAAAGGACCAAGGACGGGTTCAATATGGAGGATTTCTAGTAGCAGACTTGGCCGTTTCGGAGAGTGAAAAAGGTGAATTTTCCAAAGTGCTTCAAATCAAGATCTAAGACCAGTAACAGATCGGCGTTGTTCGTATGAATCCAACGAGCTCAAGAACGTCAAATTCCAAGTTCGTATGAAGAAATGGCGGCCGATTTACTGAAGAGGTCCAGAACAAATGACGGCGTTTCATGCGACCGCAGCCGGTCGTATGAAGGGAAATCAGCTCCAAAAGTTGTGTCTCCAGACGGGATTCTTCATCGATTTCGTCCCCATTTGACCCCACGAGATCCTTGGCTCATAAGGAAGAGATTGGGAGAGGCTAAGGCTCATCTAGAGCCCTTGGATGGAGGAGGAGGATTCACATCAATGGAGGAGACCCGAGAAGGCCTCTTATATAATCACCTCCAACCCTAGCCATCATCTCCAGCCACTACAAGTCATCTTCATCCACCATAGCTCCGGGCAGCCACCGGGAGGCTCTCCCCCTTGGGGAAGGCCTCTCCCTCCATCACCACGCAGCGCAAGGAGGCGGAGGCGCCATCACCATCACCACCATCGTCACCGGGCGCCGGTCCTGGCTAGGCCGTGCGTGCCGGTGTCCACGTCCATGTCCATCTCCATCTTCACTTGTAATTTGTAAGATTAAACATGTTGATGACATCAATGAATTCCTCTTTGTGTGTCTATTCATCTATGTTTGAGTGATTGATCCGGTTCTAGGTTGAGGTATGATCTGGTATGCAAAATTAGTCTTTGTGGTATGATCTAGTATTTGCTCGCATTGCATGTAATGTTGGGAGACATCCTTTCTTGTGATCTTGTTATCACCTGCATGTATACGTTACTAGTAATCTGCTGCCACTAAGGTGCCCCTCTAGTACTAGTGAAACCGAAGCCTAGACACCGCCTTTCTCTCTATTCGATCCTACAGTTAAAAACCCCTTTTTATTAACTTAGTTTATTTTCGCATTCTAACTTGTAGTTTAGTTGAAACCCCTTTATTCAAGCTTTCCTAGCAACTGATAGAATAGACTATTTCCAAACTACGGCTTGGGTGCGAATGTAGCCGTGCTGACAACATAGCTGCGGGGTTGGTAGTGTCTTCCTATTCGCTCCCTGTGGGATTCGACACTTACTTATCACGAAATGCAATAGCCCTGTGCCCTTGCAGGTCATCATTCTATAGCTCCTATTTCGAGTTACAAATATTAGCAACTGAACCAGTATCAAATACCCAGGCGCTACTACGAGCACTAGTAAGGTACACATCAATAACATGTATATCAAATATACCTTTGTTAACGTTGCCAGCCTTCTTATTTGCCAAGTATTTGGGGCAGTTATGCTTCCAGTGGCCATTCCCCTTGTAGTAGAAACACTCAGTGTCAGGTTTAGGTCCAGCCTTGGGCTTCTTCACAGGAGTAGCAACTTGCTTGCCATTCTTTTTGAAGTTCCCCTTCTTTCCCTTAGCCTTCTTGAAACTGGTGGTCTTTTTGACCATCAACACTTGATGCTCTTTCTTGATTTCTACTTCCGTGGATTTAAGCATCATGAAAAGCTCAAGGAGTGTCTTCTCCATCCCTTGCATGTTATAGTTCATCACAAAGCCCTTGTAGCTTGGTGGCAGTGACTGGAGAACCCTGTCAATCCCTACTTCATCAGGAATATTAACTCCCAATGCATTCAGGCGATTGGCGTACCCAGACATCTTGAGTACATGCTCACTAACAGATCTGTTCTCTTCCATCTTACAGCTAAAGAACTTGTCTGAGGCTTCATACCTCTCCACACTAACATGAGTTTGAAACACCATTTTCAGTTCCTTAATCATCTCATATGCCCCGTGGTGCTCAAAACATTTTTGGAGCCTTGGTTCTAAGCCATAAAGCATGGTGCACTGAACTATCGAGTAGTTATCACAATGTGTCTACCAGATGTTCATATCATCTATAGACATAGGGGGTGGCACATTGAGTGGTGCATCAAGGACATAAGCCTTCTGTGCAAAGCCAGTCCGCAAAGTTGCTTTCATCATCTCTCAGTTTTTCTTTCTCTAGGAACGCATTGAAATTGAGCAGAGCTATAGCGTGAGCCATTGATCTACAACATATTTGCAAAGATGTTTTAGACTATGTTCATGATAATTAGTTCAAATTAATACAAATTACTAATGAACTCCCACTTAAATCAACATCCCTTAGGTTGTTAAGTGATACATGATCCAAATTCACTAACCCAAGTCCGATCATCATGTGAGATGGATTAGTTTCAATGGTGAACATCTACATGTTGATCATATCATACATATGACTCATGTTTAACCTTTCGGTTCGATGTGTTCCGAGGCCATGTCTGTACATGCTAGGCTCGTCAAGTTAACCAAAGTATTTCTGCATGTGTAAAACTGGCTTACACCCGTTGTATGTGAACGTAGAGTCTATCACACCCGGTCATCACGAGGGGCTTTGAAACGACGAACTTTCACAACGGTGCATACTAAGGGAGAACACTTTTATCTTGGTATTAATTGTGAGGGATCATCTTACAATGCTACCATCGCGATCTAAGTAAAATAAGATGCATAACAGACAAACATCACATGCAAGCAATATGTGACATGATATGGCCTTTGTCTTCTTGTGCTTTTGATCTCCAACTCCAAAGCACCGGCATGATCTCCATCATCACCGGCATAACACCTTGATCTCCATCATCTCCAAGGTGCCATCATGTAGTTGTCTCCACCCACTATTGCTTCTACAACTATTGCTAACTCATAGCGATAAAATAAAGCAATTACATGGCGATTAATGATTGACACGCAGGTCATACAATAATATTAAGACAACCCTATGGCTCCTGCCGATTGCCGTACTCATCGACATGCAAGCCGTGAACTTATTACAAAACATGATCATCTCATACATCACATATATCAAATCACATCTTGGCCATACCACATCACATCACATGCCCTGCAAAAACAAGTTAGACGTCCTCTACTTTGTTGTTGCAAATTTTACGTGGCTTCTAGGGGCAACTTATAAGAACCGTTCTTACCTACGCAAAGCCACAATGGTGATATACAAGTTGCCTTTTAACCTTCTACAAGGACCGCTGTTGTCAAATCAGATTATGACTAAAGTGGGAGAAACAGACACCCGCCAGCCGCTTTATGCGATACAAGTCACATGTCAAGCGCGGAACCGGTCTCTTGTGCGTGGACAAGTAAAGTTGGTCCAGGCCGCTTCAATCCCATAATACCGCCAAATCCAAAATAACAAAGGAGGTAAGAAATCTGAACATCAATGCCCACACCAAATTTGTGTTCTACTCATGCATAACATCTACGCATAGACCTAGCTCATGATGCCACTTTTGGGAATCGTTGCATGGAAAACAAATTTTTTTCCTACGAAACACCCAAGATCTATTCTATGGAGATGCTAGCAATGAGGGGAGAGTGTGTCTACATACCCTTGTAGACCGAAAGCGGAAGCGTTCAATGAACGTGGTTGATGTAGTCGTACTCTTCACGATCCAATCCGATCGAGCACCGCACGAATGACACCTCAGAGATGTGCACACGTACGGCTCGGTGATGTCTCCTCCTTCTCGATCCAGCAAGCGAGGGGGAGAGGTAGATGGGATCTGGACCAGCACGACGGCGTGGTGGTGGTGGTTATGGTGGAATCTCAGCAGGGCTTCGCCAAGCGCAAACGGAGCGAGGAGATGGAGGAGTAGGAGGGAGAGGGGGCTAGGGTTTCAGGTGTGGCGCCACTCCCCTCTCTCCTCTTTATATAGGGGCGTGGGGGCTGCCTTGCCCCTCCCCCAAGCCCTTAGGGCTGGTGCACCAAGGAGGTGGCGGCCAAGGGGAAGGCTTGCCCCCCAAGCCAAGTGGGGGCGCCCCCCTTTAGGGTTTCTTCCCCCTTGGCCGCAAGGGCCTTGTGGGGGCTGGTGCGCCTGGCCCATGTAGGCCAGGGCGCCCCCCCCCCCCCCCCACCGCCCATGTAGGCCTCAGGGGCTAGTGGAACCCACTGGTGGACTTTCGAACCCCTCCGAAACTCTCCAAAACCTTCCGGAAGCTTCCTGGTACAATACCGAAAAAAACCAAACTTTTTCCGGAACCCCGAAAACCACTTTCCATATATAAATATTTACCTCCGGACCATTCTGGAGCTCCTCGTGATGTCCCAGATCCCATCTGAGACTCCGAACTATCTTCGGCCTCACCATTATGAATATCCCAATACTACCCTAGCGTTACCGAACGTTAAGTGTGTGACCCTACGAGTTCGAGAACATGCAAACATGACCGAGACACCTCTCCGATCAATAATCAATAGTGGGACCTGGATGCCAATAATGACTCCCACATATTCAACAAAGATCTTTATCGGTTTGAACCACGATGTCAAGGATTCAAATAATCCTGTATACAATTCCCTTTGTCTCGTGATATTTTACTTGCCTGAGATTTGATCATTGGTATCGCCATACCTAGTTCAATCTCGTTACCAGCAAGTTCTCTTTACTCGTTCCGTAATACAATATCCCCATGACTAAACACATTAGTCACATGCTTGTAAGCTCCTTAGGATGTCGTATTACCAAGAGGGACTGGAGATATCTCTCCGTCACATGGAGTGACAAATCCCAGTCTCGATCCAAGCAACCCAACAAATACTTTCCGAGATACCTGAAGAGCACATTTATGATCACCCAGTTATGAAGTGACATTTGATACCCACAAAGTGTTCTTCCGATATTAGGGAGTGGCATGATCTCATGGTCTAAGGAACAGATACTTGACATTACGAAAGCTGTAGCAATTAAACTAAGTGACACGATCAGATGCTAAGCTTATGATTGGGTCTGTCCATCACATCATTCTCCTAATGATGTGATCCCATTATTAAATGACAACTCATGTCTATGGTTAGGAAACCTTAACCATCTTTTATCAATGAGCTAGTCAAGTAGAGGCTCACTAGGGACACGGTGTTTGTTTATGTATCCACACATGTATTTGAGTTTCTGATTAATACAATTATAGCATGGAGAATAAACATTATCATGAACAGAGAAATATGATAATAACAACTTTATTATTGCCTCTAGGGCATATTTCCAACATTTCCATACAAAGAAAAGAAGAATAACTTCATCTTGCATTCAAGTCCTGCTCATATTACAAGAATATGGAGACAAAGAAAAGAAGAATAACTTCATCATGCATTCAAGTCATGCTCATATTGCAAGAATATGGAGGTTTTACATCTGGGGTGTTACAAACTCTCCCCCACTACAAAAGAGATCTCGCCCCAAGATCTAGGAATGAAAGAACTCCGGATACTCAAAACGAAGTAGATCTTCACGCTCCCATGTAGCTTTGTGATCGGAATGATGAGACAACTTCACCTTGAGGAACTTGATAGCCTTGTTAGCTTCTTCGAGAATGGCAACGGGGTTCTCACGATAAGACAAGTCCTTCTGAAGATGGATCTCTTGGAAGTCGATGGTTCGCTCAGGAGTCTTGAAGCACTTCTTGAGCTATGACATGTGGAAGACGTCATGCACATTGGAGAAGTTTGAAGGAAGCTCGAGTTGGTAGGCAAGATCGCCTCTTCTACCAATCATCTTGAAAGGACCCACATAACTAGGGGCAAGCTTCCCCTTGATACCAAAGCATTGTATGCCCCTCATGGGAGACACACGGAGATAAACATGATCTCCAATGGAAAACACCAAGTCACGATGCTTGCTATCATAGTAGCTCTTCTGACGGGATTGACCTGCCTTGAGATTCTCATGGATGACCCGACACATTTCCTCAGCTTCATTTATCATGTTCAGGCCAAAGTGTTGGCACTCACCGGTCTCTGACTAGTTCAAAGGAGTTCTGCACTTCCTGCCATAAAGAATCTCAAAGGAGCCTTGCCTTTGCTAGCTTGGAAGTTGTTGTTGTATGAAAACTATGCATACGGAAGACAATCTTCCCACTTCAAGCCAAAAGAGATGACACAGGCTCTCAGCATATCCTCGAGAATTTGATCGACTCTCTCGACTTGGCCACTTGTTTGAGGATGAAAAGCTGTGCTGAACCGAATCTTGGTTCCCATGGCATTTTGAAAGGCCTCCCAAAACATGGATGTGAAAATGCTTCCATGGTCAGAAGAGATCATTTGAGGAATCCCGTGCAATGAGACAATTCTAGCGGTGTACAACTCCGCAAATTGAGCTGCAGAGATGGTTTCCTTGACCGGAAGAAAATGAGCGACTTTAGAGAGCTTGTCAATTACCACAAAGATAGCATCATTTCCCTTCTTGGACTTGGGAAAACCCGTGACAAAGTCCATCTCAATCTGGTTAAACTTCCACTAGGGAATAGCTAGAGGTTGGAGAAGTCCTGCTGGACATTGATGTTCTGCTTTCACTCTTCGGCAAACATCACACTCGTTGACAAACTGAGCTATCTCACGTTTCATACGAGTCCACTAGAAGGTTTGCTAGAGATCTTGATACATTTTTGAGCTGCCTGGATGGATAGAAAGAAGAGAGTTGTGTGCTTCATCCATGATGACCTTCCTTAGACCACCCTTGGGTACCACTAGTTGGTCCTCAAAGAAAAAGGTATTTCTATCATCAACTCGATAGCACTTATACTTGGGAATGCCTGCTGCAATACCCTCTTTAACTTTCTTCACCATCTTATCAAGAAGCTGGGCTTGCCGAACTTGATCTTCCAAAGAAGAGGTTACCTCAAGATTAGCAAGAAAACCTTGAGGGAAAAACTAGAGGTTGGGTTTCCTGAAAGCTTCACAGAGATCAGGCTAAACTGGCTTGAGAGTCAGACTATTGCAATATACCTTTCTGCTCAGCGCAACTGCAATCACATTTGCCTTGCCTGGAGTGTACTCGATGCTCAGGTTATAATCTTCAAACATCTTGACCCAACGTGTCTGGCGAAGGTGAGATTTGGTTGAGTGAAGAGGTATTTCAGGCTCTTGTGATCAGTGAAGATCTCAACTTGTCTACCCAGAAGGAGATGCCGCCACATCATCAAAGCGTGAACCACTGCGGCCAACTCAAGATCATGAGTGGGATAGTTCTTTTCATTAGGCTTCAACTGGCGAGAAGTATAAGTGACCACCTACTTATCTTGCATTAGAACGCCACCTAGGCCTTGCAATGATGCATCCCAGAACACTTGGAACGGCTTAGACTCATCAGGAGAGACAAGCACTAGAGCTGAAACGAGTCTCTCTTTGAGTGTCTTGAACACATCATCACACTCAGGAGTCCAAGCATATTTGATGTTCTTTTGAAGAAGATTTGTCAATGGCTTTGCAATTTTGGAGAAGTTCTGCATGAATCTCTTGCAATAACTAGCCAATCCCAGAAAGCTTCTGAGCTGCTTGACGTTCTCTGGAGGCTGCCAGTTCACAATCGCTTCAACTTTCTCAGGATTTACTGCAATGCCTTTCTCAGAGATGATGTGGCCCAGATATAGAACCTCCTTGAGCTAGAATTCACATTTGGAGAATTTTGCATAGAACCGATGTTCTCTGAGCTTCTAGAGCACCTGACGAAGGTGATCCTCATGTTCCTCCTCGGACTTGGAGAAAACTAGAATGTCATCAAGATATACCACCACAAACTCATTCTTGAAAGGAGAGAACACATAGTTCATCATGCAAGAGAATGTTGGAGGAGCATTAGAAAGACCAAAAGACATGACCGTGTATTCGTAAGAACCAAAGCTTGTGACAAAAGCTGTCTTAGGAATATCTTCTTCACGGACACGAATCTGATGATGCCCCATACGGAGATCCAGCTTGGAGAAAACCTTGGCACCCTTTAGCTGCTCGAACAACTCATTTATGTTCGGAATAGGATAGCAGTTTTTTATCGTCTTCTTATTCAAGGGGCGGTAATCAACACAGAGCCTCTCTGTGCCATCCTTCTTCTTGACGAATAGAACACCACATCCCCAACGAGAAGAACTAGGTCTTATGAATCCCATGCATTCCTGTTCATCAAGCTGCTTCTTCAACTCTGTAAGCTCTTCTGGCCCAAGCTTATAAGGCCTCTTATGAATGGGTTATGTGCCAGGCTCAAGCTCAATGATGAATTCGACTGCCCGGTGAGGAGTTATTCCTGGCAACTCATCTGGAAAGACATCCTCAAATTCACAGGCCACTGGAATTTGCGAAATAGCAGAAATCTCACCTTCTTCATTAAGAGAGAAGAGGCGGACAGTGTTATCCCAAGCTGCGAATATGATCACCTCGCCTAAAGGGTGGGTTACTTGGACTTCCTTGGAAGCGCAATCGATTACAGCTTTGTGCGGATCCATCCAAGACATGCCTAGAATGCGGTCAATGTCAGAATTCCTGAGGACAATAGAAGAATCCAGGAAAGAATAGCTGACCATCTTGATGCTAACTGATGTCCTGCAAGTGCACAGGGTTTAGTTGTAGCCTTTTTTGAAGTAAGAGTATCGATCCCACAGGGAGCACAGGAATCAATCTTTTGGTCTCTTGAATGATTTAAATGACTATGCTTGCAAGTTAAAAGAGGTCTAAAGCAGTAGCAAAATGATGGAAATAGTGTAGCGAGCATAAAAGTAAATACTGAGGTAAAAGTAAATAACAAGTATTGCAACAGAGTATCTAGGAATCAATTGGATTAAAGCGTTCCCAGGGAGTCTGGATTCCCCACTAGAGTGTATCAATAGCGGTGCCTAAACACAACGCTACGTCAGATTCCTAAGCCACTTTGCATATTTCTATTTGTGGGCAGAGCCGGTACAGATACGTGCATACACGCGGCAGCCCCGTATCACATACGCCACCACCATTCTACCCCATGGCGGTTATCAAACGATGATTAAGGGGAAAAAAGGTCCCAGTGGACGCAGCCAAAGTGGTCTCCGTTTACCCCCCTGCTGCAATGATCCGGGATGAAGGGAAATGGGGCCTGTCACGCCACCCACCTCCACAACCAGCCAGTTCACCAACAGTAATAACCTTCCATCCAAAGTTGGCATATGTTGGATGGTCGACTTCACCCAACATCCATAAGACTATTAACATAAACATGCAAAGAGGTTCTAAATCCTAATACCAAATGATCTATTACACACTAGGGTTCATCCATATCCCCGAGAACTAGAAGAACTACTCACACATGGGGACAACAATCATCATGATAAAAATGGTGGAGAACATCATTGAATCACAAACGTAACGCACAAGATAATCCACTAGGGTTCCTGATGTTACAACGAGATGGATGTGAATAGAGATGATGATGACAGTGGTGATGATGTTGTAGCCCCCTCGTGCTTGGCGGTGAAGATGGTGATCTCCTCCTTGACAATCCCTCCTCCGGATGATCTTCGGAGGCTAGGGTTCATGCCTCTGGACGAGTTTCTGGTGTCTCTGCACGTCTGATCCCCGATCCGACTTCACGGGGTGAAAATAATGGATGAGGCGGCGGTGATGGAGCCTCATACGATCGCTCATGCGAGCAGTCGCGGTCGCATTATAGGCCGTCTTTCGTTCTGGAGACTGCGCGGCTGTTAAGGATTATTTGCTCCTAAAAGCATTACCTGAGGAAAAACAACAAAAAGTAGTGCGCGAACGCGGTAAAATTCCACAAAGCCAACTATGTAGGCATAAAATAATTATTAAAATCATCACGTAATTTGGACTCATCAACTCCCCGAAGCTTAAAGGTTTTCTCGTCCCCGAGCAAATACCGCAGCTTGTAAGAAAGAGGTCATCTTTGTTATGAGATGCGAATATTATAAATGAATGAGTCCATCACGGAATTTCAGAATTTGCATCGTATGAGGACTCATATTGTACACCATAATATTTCCATCTAGTTAGATGAGCATGAAGCCTTCCACACCTTACTATCTATCGTTCAAAAGACAAGTTCCAACTCTAGGTGATAGTTCACTCATCTTTCAGTCGAACAAGTCACCCTGGTTTTTGATTCATGATAAAGATTTCTTTTCCCCTTCTTTTCCTTAAGAGCCAAGCCTATACTCATGTCACTGTAAATTTCTATTCCCAGTTTTGGGCGTGACATGCAAAGATATGCTTGGTTCTTCATATCAATAACGCGGTTTTTACAAGTTATACAAATTCGTTTCAGATGGCTTCTTCGTAAAGGAAACTTGTCCTTTTATTAAGTACACGAATCATCAGCTCATCGCTTCATCAAGTATTTGTTAGGAAAAACTAAAATAAGGGTGATCTATCTCATCTAGTTGTTAGTCTCTTTTATCCAATCAATACTAGAGGTGTGGAAGACTTATAATCATCTTTCTTCAGAAGAAATATTTAGCATACAGTTGAATTCCACATCCAATGCAACTTCTAGAAAAACACAATAATAGGGCACTCATCTAAACATCCATGACTCAACGGATATAAGATTCTTCCCTCAATCAAAGGAAGCATGATCGTCCACTTTTATTTAAACGATAAATAGATAACTTCAACTAAAATTTAACTTAAAGCAGGATAAGGGATACAAGGGGCTTCAAAATCCCTCCAAGCTTAATATGATAAGCCAGTTGGATTCATTCAGTCTCCTTTTCGTTGGTCCCAGTGTTCTTTTCAGAGGGAGGTTTGGTGACACCGGTGAGTATGTCAATCATAAGCTTGTTGGCCACCTCTAGATCTTTGACGCGAGACCGGTACATGCGCAGCGCCTCATCTTGATCGGCGATAATTCTCAGGCTTGTATTCAGTGCCTCACGTGTTTTGGCGGTGAGCGCCATCTCCATCTCCCTGATTTATTCAGTTAAAACTTTAGCCTCTAGTTTAGAGCTATTAGTATGTACCTCGGGCTGAGCAGAAGGCGCAGGGGTGGCAATACGCCTCTTCCTTGGGGGTCTGACCGTGATGCATGCACCAATGGTGTGCCCCTCATGTGCCTTGGGATCGATCTCCTGAGACTCTCCCATTGGCTCATGGATAGTGCAGTTGCTAAAACTGCACTTACCCATGATGATTGGAGTGTCCTTGATAATGTCGAGCCGATCTCCAACGGTGAGTACCTTGACAGATTCGATGGGGATGGCCTCCGGCTTCCTCTTCTCTTCCTCTTCTTGATCTTCAAAGGGTTCTACCTCTTCTGGCTCCTCCTTTCGAGGAATACCAATCATGAACACGACGGGTCCTCTCCCTCTTGCTTGCCAGAGAAGCACATCCTTCGAGCTCCAGGTCCTCCTCCCCTTGAGAAGAGGTTTGCCTCTCGTCCCAAGACCGGGTCATTGCTTCCTGCACCTCAAAACTAGCAAAGACTAGGGCTAGATCGATTCGTTAGCTTTGGGGAAAAAGTAAGCAAGGGCTCTGTATATGAGAGGTCAGGGTCGTAGGTAATCACAGTTATAAGGAAGTTAAAGGGAATCGGAAACAAACCCAATAAGATCGGGCAGATTTTGGAAAGAAATCACGATCGACGGCTCTTCATACGAGCGCGGGTGGTCGCATGACCGGTCGTATGAATTCGTTTAGCAGAGCTCTCCCGAACCAGAACAAACGACGGTGTAGTATGTGATCAAGACCACTCGCATGAGCGGTCATACATCTTTCCTAACCTGCATTTTTTTTAGTCTCCCGGTTACAGAACAATCGACGGCCTTCCATGCGAGTGCGGCCGCTCGCATGGATGATTGTTTGATTGATCCAGAACACCACAGAGGATAACAGATCGAACGATGGCGTATCATATGACTATTTATGGTCATATGAGCGCTTGTATGACTTGGAAAAACAGAGGAAACTGAACAGAAAAAATAGACGAAGACGAAAAAGACATAACCTAATACATTCAAGCAAACCTGGGCAATTTTCTTGCAGTTGGACGACGCTTCTCCCATCCCTTGTTTTTTAGGTACATCTTCGTTCCTGGTTTCTTCTCTCTTTGAGGCCGAGATGATGAAGACGTCCTTTGGAGCTTGCTGGGATGTAAAGAATTAATGTATTCGAATGAATCAAAATCTCTCTCTACTCTTACTCTTAGTTTGAGGAACGGTTCTTCCAAGCCAATCAATGGGGGTTCAGTATCTCTGAAGGTATGTGTGGTTGCTTTATCTAAAGCCACAACCGTCCCATAGGGGGTACATATCCCTGTTTCTCAATAATGTTGCTCCTCCTGTACAAACGAGATATTAACTAGTGTTTGCTCTATCTCCTGTCGATCCAATATCTCACTGTCAAACTCCTGCAAAAGAAGAGACCATCTAACCCACCAGGGTTTTGATTCCTTAACGTCAAGGACCTCCTTTATTGCTTGACGATCTGTATAGAATAAGACTTTGGTGTCGGTGATATAGGGCCTAAATTTTTCACAAGCAAAAATTACCCATACAGCTCTCTATCATTCTTAGAATAATTTCTTTGAGCTTCCGTAAGGGTATGACTAGCATAATAAATAATGTTGAACCTGTTACCTTCTCGTTGGCCTAGCACCGCACTTACCGCGTTATCGTCAGTCTCACATATCACCTCAAAAGGTTGGCCCCAATTTGGCGGTAGTACAATAGGTGCAGTAAGTAGAGCGCGTTTCAGTTTTTCAAAGGCAGCCTTGCACTTGTCATCAAACACAAATGGTACGCTTTTCTGCAAAAGGTTAGTCAAAGGTTTCGAGATACTGGAGAAATTTTTAATGAAGTGTCTATAAAATCCAGCATGTCCTAAAAAGCTCCTTATCCCTTTCATGTCTCGAGGGTAAGGAAGTTTTTCTATAGCATCTATTTTTGCTTTATCTACCTCAATACCTTTTCCGGACATCTTATGTCCCAATACAATGCCTTCGTTGACCATGAAGTGGCACTTCTCCCAATTTAAAACGAGATTGGTCTCTTCACAGCTCTGCAAAACTTTGTCAAGATTGTGAAGGCAATCATCAAAAGAGGTCCCATAGACAGACAAATTGTCCATGAAGACTTCCATAATTTCTTCAACAAAATCAGCAAATATAGCATTCATGCATCTCTGAAAGGTAGCCGGTGCGTTACATAGGCCAAACGGCATGCGACGATAGGAGTACATACCAAAGGGGCAAGTAAAGGTAGTTTTCTCTTGGTCTTCGGGGTGCACCGCTATTTGCGAGAATCCCAAATATCCATCTAGGTAGCAGAAGTGAGTATGCTTTGCCAATCTTTCCAGCATTTGATCAATAAAGGGCAGAGGATAATGATCCTTGCGCGTCTCCTTATTGAGTTTCCTGATATCAATACACATTCTATACCCAACTATTGTTCTAGGGATTAGTTCATTATGCTTGTTAGGAACTACTGTAAAACCTCCTTTCTTAGGCACACAATGAACTGGACTCACCCACTTGCTTTCGAATACTGGGTATATAATACCTACATCAAGTAGGCGAACAATCTCCTTCCTTACAACTTCCTTCGTTTCTGGATTTAACTTCCTTTGATACTCACGCACTGGTACGGCCCCCTCCTCCATATATATACGATGCGTGCATATGGAAGGGCTTATCCCCTTTAAATCATCCATGGAATATCCAAAGGCTTTCCGATGCTTCTTCAAAGTTTTCATGAGTCTATCCTTCTCCTTGACTGAAAGATTAGCACTAATAATCACAGGATATTTATTTGTTTCATCCAAGAATTCATACCTTAGTTCCTTAGGCAAGGGTTTTAGTTCAGGAGGTGGAGGTTCCTCATCCCCCTTCTTCTCTGGTACTTCATATTGTTCATTCATGATAAAATCTTGCACCGGTGTTTCATTCAGATGTTGATCAATTTCCACCTTAGCGGGATCTTCAGGACTTTGTTCATAGTCAGTTAGGCTTCTCTCAAGCTCATCTGTTGGTGTCCCGAAATAAATGGCAGCCAATTGTGCGATGGTCCTTTCTTCATTGTCGTCATGCTCTCTTGGTTGGGGGCAATTTTTAAATCTTGAAAAATAAAATTCTCTTATCTCTTCGGTGAACTTGAGAGAGACGACTTCTCTTTTACAGTCAATCTTTGCACCTGCAGTATTAAGAAAGGGTCTTCCAAAAATAATAGGGCAAAAATCATCTTCGGGTATTTCCATGACAATAAAATCTACAGGATATGTAAAAGCCCCGAGGATGACATAGACATCTGGTACTATGCCACATGGTCTCCTCAGAGTACCATCCACTAGTTTTACCTCCATATCTGTAGGCTGAAGATCACAAGAATAGAGTTCATCATGAAGTTTAGCGTAAAGAGTATAAGGCATCACATTAATGGAGGAACCCATGTCGCAAAGTCCAAAATAAGAAGCACTGCCAAAAGAGCAAGGTACCACAGGTTTACCTATGTCAGCTGCTTTGACGCAACCTTTTACGAAAGATGTTACCTCTTTCTCCATTACAGCTATTTTAGTCCCAGATTGTTTTTCCTTCTCTTTCTTCTCTTGTAACCTTACCTGGATAGAGCATATATTTTTATCCTCCTGGTTCCACTGTGTTTGCACCTTACACTGATACTCCAATTGTGCCTTCCTCCATGGAAAGGGTAGTTCCTGCACTGGTTCATAATCATCATCTATAGGAGTTACTGACGATTCCACCTCCAAGGTTTCCACAACAACCTCTTCCTCGGGGTCCTCATCAGTATAGCACTCCCAATTTTTTCTTAGGAAATTCCATATGCTCTGCATAACCTTTAACAAGCCGTAACACAATATCGGGGTCAAGATAAAGTTCATCACTCATTTTACTAACTCTCCCCGAATTAAAATAGGCTTTTATGCAATCAAAATCTATTTCCACTCTACCATCTTCTTCCTCATCACTCCCCCAAGCTTCGTGATTGGCTAGTTTACTATTCAAGAGTTCCCAAGCATTAGGTACCAAACAAGTAGTAAAAGAACCGGCCGAAGCCAAGTCTAATTCTTCTTTAGAAGCTTCCCTAAGACCTCCATAAAAAAGTTTAAGACAAGCCAATCAGGGAGTGTATGATGCGGGCAATCATTAAGTAGGGTTCGGTACCTTTGGTATGCCTTTATAAGGCTCTCTCCTGGTCTCAGTCGAAAATTCATGATCCATCATCTAGCCTTATAGGACTTCATCTCTGGATAATATTCTGATAGAAATGCCGCTGACAATTCATCCCATGCGTTAAAGGTACCTGCAGTGTCAGACACTAACCATTTTTGTGCCATAGTTGTTACCGTGTGTGGAAATAGCTTAAGCTTCATATCTGTAGGAGATATGCCCTAGAGGCAATAATAAATGTTATTGATTATCTCCCTGTTCATAATTAGGTTTATGTTCCATGCTATAACTGCTATGGTTCTCGAGTCTGCAAATAAAACGAGGCTCGGAGGAAGACTCATATGCACGTGTGGAATAATAAACAGTAAAATGTATTCCTAGTCAAGCCTCTATGACTGGCTCAAGTGTTGCATGATGGTTCTATTTTCCTGATCATGGGCATGTCTATGCCAGCAACTTTGAGGGCACAATGTTAGAAGAACATTTGTGTTGAATCGACCCGATTGGTGTTATGCTATGAGTTACATTCGTCACAAATTAATGGTTAATAACACAGAGATGGTTAATGTTTGCAAAATTCCTTAGACCATGAGAGTGTCGAGTTTCTTCATACTTGCTTCATGAACTTTGGGGTTTGTTAAACGTCATCCGTAAATGGGTGGCTATTACGGCGGCTTACGGGTTCATGGAAAAGTGTGTCAAGTAACTTGATAGCTCGAGATTGGGATTTGCTCCTCCGATGATGGAGAGATATCTCTGGGCCCTCTCGGTGTTACGGTATCCATCATCGTCTGGCCAGACACTTTGTGATTTGATCACAGGGATGCCGGAACATGGTAACGAGAAAAGAGAACAATACCGGTAACGAGGTAACTGGCATAGTGGACAAGTTGTTGATCCACGGAAATGCCTACATGTCTAACCTCGGGTATTTGTAACATATCGTGAAGCAACAGGAATAGCACACGGCAACTGGAGGTTCACTCGAATATTCATTCGTGTGGGTATAGGGGTCAATATGGGTGTCCACGGCTCCGATGTTGATCATTGATCGGAAGGTGTTCCGTGTCATGTCTATACTTCACCGAACCTATAGGGTCACACGCTTAAGGGTCATCTATCTGCTGAATACTAGACAGGGAGTCTGAGAGAAAATCACCGAAAAGTTTCGGAGACAACGGAAGAGTTCCGGAGAGAGAACACTGAAAAAGTTTCGGTAAAACCGAAAAGTTGTTTCGGATAAAACCATTGATCCAAAAAGGTTTCGGCAAGCACCGGGAATGTTTTGGAGGTTGCCAGATTGGTCTGGTAATTTCTGGAATTTTTCTGGAGAAAAAACCGAAAAAAAAAGTTTCGGAGCTGCCGGAGTTGTTTACCGGGTAAACAAAGATGGTTTTAAATTAAACCACCATACTGGAAATGTTCCAGAGCGCGTCCAGATAATTTTAGAGGGTGCCGGAAATGTTCTGGGACCTTCTGTAATTTTTCAGAAATAATAGTCGCGGAAAACATCTTGTCCCAGCGTGAGGGGACAAGATCCCACGGATCGTGGGGGCTGTTTTTGGGCTGTTTTTGGGGGGGGGGGCCCTTTGGGGGCAGCCCCCTTGTGGCTGGACAAAGATGTTGGGGGGGCCCCCCATGGTGGGGGGCAGCCCCCACAAATGGTGGAGAGTGTTGGGAGAAAGGTGGGGCCCCATGGGGGAACACCATGGACAAGGGAACATGTTTTTCCCTTGTTTGGTGGGAACATGTTCTCCTTGTTTTGTGGGAACATGTTTTCCCCATGTTTAGTGGGCTGAAATTTCAGCCCCCTCCACCCCTTCCACCACTATATAAGGAGGAGGAGAGGTGCTCTCCAACTCCACTCCAACTCTCTCACACAAGCCATGCATGATCTGGCATTCTCTCTCCCTCCCACGAAATAGTTTCGTAGTGCCGAAAGGCTGTCTGGGTTCCGGTGGAAACTAGTTCTGGACGGCGAAGCCCTGCCGGATAGATGACACCGTATGTGTGCAACTCTGTAGAGAGGTCGCAGTTTCGATCTTAGTGCCCGAGGGGCTGTTCGAGAGTGCCTCCCGAAGGGCTGTCCAAGTGATGGTCCGAGTTCTGTGAGTCCTCCCGAAGGGCTGTCCGAGTGACCGTCCGAGTTTCGAAGGTCCTCCCGAAGGGCTGTCCGCGACACCGTCCAGGGGACTGTCCGACCGCCTCCCGGAGGGCTGTCCGATTGGGAGGTTGGGAGGTTGTAAATCCTAGCTGCGGGGATCTGCACCGCCGATCGTCATCGACTCTACTTCCGCTGCGCTACGAGTCGGTAACGAAAATGATCAAACCTTGTATGCAGTCTCCATAGTGGTCCTGGGCTGGTGCGTAGGTCGGAAAATTTTTGTTTTCTGCTGCGTTACCCTACAATATCATCATGGCTAAAAGCATTTAATTTAAATGTCTCACAAATATCATAGAAGAATTGCAAATGTTGGTAAGGGTCTTCACCTTCCTCACCTTTGAATTGTTTACTATGCAATAATTCAAGAACACTTGGATTCACCTCATAAGCTACACCGGTGGGGTTGGGACCCAATGGTGTGAATATTTCCTGAATAGGTGGTTCTGTACGTCGCATGGCATCAAGTTGGTACTGATGTGCATATTCAGCCATGTTGGCTCTAGACCTGCAAAGAACTTAGCAAATGCAATTAAACCAAACTCAAGACGAAGATCGAAAGCGCTCAGCTCCTCGGCAACGGCACCAGAAAAAGCTTGATGTCCTGCAAGTGCAGAGGGTTTAGTTGTAGCCTTTTTTAAGTAAGAGTATCGATCCCACAGGGAGCACAGGAATCAATCTTTTCGTCTCTTGAATGATTCAAATGGCTATGCCTGCAAGTTAAAAGAGGTCTAAAGCAGTAGCAAAATGATGGAAATAGTGTAGTGAGCGTAAAAGTAAATACTGAGGTAAAAGTAAATAACAGGTATTGCAACAGAGTATCTGGGAATCAATTGGATTAAAGCGTTCCCAGGGAGTCTGGATTCCCCACTAGCGTGTATCAATAGCGGTGCCTAAACACAATGCTACATCGGATTCCTAAGCCACTTTGCATATTTCTATTTGTGGGCAGAGCCGGTACAGATACGTGCATACACGAGGCAGCCCCGTATCACATACGCCACTACTGTTCTTCCCCACTGTGGTTATCAAACGGTGATTAAGGGGAAAAAGGTCCCCGTGGACGCAGCCAAAGTGGCCTTCGTTTACCCCTTGCTGCAACGATCCGGGACGAAGGGAAATGGGGCCTGTCACGCCACCCACCTCCACAACCAGCCGGTTCACCAACAGTAATAACCTTCCATCCAAAGTTGGCATATGTTGGATGGTCGACTTCACCCAACATCAAGAAGACTATTAACCTAAACATGCAAAGAGGATTCTAAATCATAATACCAAACGATCTATTACACACTAGGGTTCATCCATATCCCCGAGAACTAGAAGAACTACTCACACATGGGGACAACAATCATCATGATAAAAATGGTGGAGAACATGATTGAATCGCAAACGTAACGCACAAGATAATCCACTAGGGTTCCTGATGTTACAACAAGATGGATGTGAATAGAGATGATGATGACAGTGATGATGTTATTGTAGCCCCCTCATGCTTGGTGGTGAAGATGGCGATCACCTCCTTGACAATCTGTAACACCCTGGTTTTCGCTCCTGTTTTTTTTCTTCATGAGATTTGACTCCTGTCTTTTTTCTCGGTGCTATTGGATTTTCCCTCGCTCTTGGGTATACGAAGATGGTCATCTAGCCTTGCCTTTCCCATCCAACCAGAGATTCTCTCCAGTCCAACCTTGCCACCCAAGATCTATTCTCAGGGTTTTGCCGTCAAAACCCTACCTTCCAAGTTGCCGGAAGGGAAACCCTAATTCCTTCCGTTCCAAAGGAACCCCAATTTCCTTTGATCTGCTGACTCCCAAACTTTTCCCAGTGATCATCCTTTATCTATAAACCCTGGATATGTAAAAATATCGCCAAGTCATTTGCAATATTTTGCATTTATAATTAATTCCTTTTTCTGTCAGTTAAAGGAATTAAATCTAGGAAAATATCTATCCATCTCCAAAGTTCATAAAAACTTGTGGAGATATTATTTGTGATCATATTGAGCTCCCATAAAAACATTGGCCATAATTAAATAGGGGAAATTGCATTTTCCTATTTAAAGCAATATTGCGTTTTGGGCACTTTCTGAAGGAACTACCATTTTGGTAGCCAGGAAAAATCCCAAATAAATTGTGGAGCTTATTCAATCCATATCTTTACCATTTCCATCAGAACCCAAGTTCCATAGTTCAAAGTTTAAGCACAGCATCCATTTGCAAATTCTGTCCAGTTGGGCAAATTGCAAAGGAAGTGCTTGAACCCTTGATCTATTTGAGCTGAAATTTTTCATGGTGATTAACATTGACAAATCACTCATGGAAACCAAAAACCAGCTCAATCCATCCATCCATTTTCCCACAGCAATTTTCTCAATTTTTTGTCCATTTGGAAGCTCTGTGAAGGAAGTACCACTTTGGCATATCCAAATGAGCTGAAATTTTACCAGCTCATTATATTCTCTAAATCATTGGCCTCCACCAAAATTCAGCTCATTTCATCAAGCCAGATGAGGGCAGCTTCAAAGTCAAGTTTTTGGACCAGATTTAGCATTTCAAAGGAAGTGCATTCAAATCTTGTCCAAATGCTTTCAAATTCTGCCAGCACCTAGTCCTTCCCATCCTCTTTCATTGTGGCAAAGATCCAGCACCTCTCCTTCATCCATCTCTCCAGAAAACTCCAGCTAAGTTTCTGTTCAGAAACAGTTTCTTGCTAAGATTTTTGCCTCAGAGCCACCTAGCTATTTCCAGCCACTTCTCTTATCTTTTTGAGCAGTGAGCAACATGTTTGACAAGGTGTGACGAGCAGACACGGTCTAGAGCATGCTATGCACGTGGTGACCACGCAGCGGCCACGCAGAAATAGAGCTCTGCGCTCTGTCCGCGTCGGGCAGGCCAGCTCAGGCCACCGCGGCGTGTCTCCTTGTGCCGACAAGCACCCCACCATCCACGCACCCCTCCTCTAGCCTCTGCCCCTCTGTCCTCTTCCTCGCCGCGCCGCGATGAACACCTCTGCTCCGCCATTGTGCAGCTCGTGCGTCGCCGTATCCCTCCAAGCCCGAGCCCTCTCGAACGAGCCAGCGCAGCCCTCACCCTGTTCTGCGTTAGGTCGGCCGCTCCACGACGCCAGCTAACCACCACCGTCCCGCGTCCAAGCAGTGCAGCTCAGGCCAGCTCAACGCGGTGGTCGTGTTCATCTACTCGCCACGGCCATCCTTATCCCCTTCCCCGTCCGGCTATATATAGCTCGCCCCCGAGCCCTCCCAGCACAACAGCCTCCTCCTCGACTGCCCAGCACTCCCCCTGCGCCCAAATTCGCTCGAAGAGCTCCTCTGCTCTTCCGTGGCCGAAGCTCCGCCAGTGAGGCCTCGTTCAAATTCGGCTGCCTTTGGCCCCTTCTCTCCTCCTAGCCACCGCAGCCGACCACCACTACCCTCCCGGCATCTCCCCGCTCTCTATTTCGCGCCGAAGCAGACCATGGTCGTGACACCGAGCTCCACCAGTAACCATGCTCTGTCGCCAGCACCATCCGGCCACTGCCGACCACCTCCGCCTCCGCCGCGGGTACCGGCGGGCTCACCGTCGAGCGCCACACCCATCCCGCCCTTCGGCCAACCCTCCCGCGCACTCCGCCGGCTGGAACCCCGGCGATCGGCCCGCCCCATGCTGTCCAGAGAAAGAAGGAGAACGGGAGGAGGGAGAGAGCTGGAGGGGCCCGCGTGTAAGTGACTCGGCGGCCGGGCCCAGCCTGTTAAGTGGAGGCGGTTTGGCTAGAGTCTGTTTTCCCGCAGCGGAAGCGTACTCTGAGAAAGGCGCTTTCCTCTTGGGCCGGCCCAATGCAACAGCTGTAGCAACGGCAGTCTCGACCCAGGCCAGCCCAGTTGAACAGTGTTGTTTCTCTTTTTCGGCCGAAATTCAATCGGGGACTCATTTGTGAATATATTTTTTATAGATTAGTCCCTGGCATTCCAATAGTCATATCTTCTTGCTCACAACTCCGATTGAGGTAAAACCAACGCTCACGTCTTCAGTTCGTCAAGCCCGTTCCGATGAGGTCACTTTCATAATGTTTACACATTCTGAAAATGACCATTTTGCCCTTGCCTCTATCAGACCCTCCGAGAGAGAATCTTTTCCGGCGATTCTTTCGCGGCTTCACCGCACTTCTTCCCGGAGTATTCATCGACCCCCCCAGGCAAGCTGACCATCTGATATATGCCCTAAAGCATTGCTCTATGTTATTCTTGCGTGCTTAATTAATGATTATGCCTGTGATAGAAATAATTAAACTTCTGCTAGATTGCACTTACTGTTTACATTACTTGCATTACTTTGCTATGTGATAATTCAAAGTAATTTACTTAAATGCATAGTTGCTGCCACCTCAACTGGTTGTGATAGATAACCATGCTTGCTAAGTACTTGCTAAAACTAAACCTAGTCAGTTGATCCAGAGTCACCTGTCCGGACTTATCCGTGCAGCCACATTTGCCGTTATCGGACGGCTTTGACTTGGTCTAGCTTCGTGCTCTTTTATCGGTACCACCAATTAGGGAAGGTTATACGCGCGCGCTGCCCTGGCCCGGTAGGCGGCGGTAACCTTGTGAGCCCAGTTGAGTTATTTGTCGGCGTCCCCGTTTGGGACAGTTTAGTTGGCCATGACGATGGCAGGTGTCACGAGGTGACACAAGGGCTACCCAGGACATGACCCTGGGAGGGTATGATTGTCGGTGGTACGATGGGAGAGTCACGGGTTAGGCAGGTTTCATTGGAGCAACCCTGGTCCACCCGAATGGGATCACGAGGTCAGGTGCTCCATGGTGTGGGTAAAGTGCGCAACCTCTGCAGAGTGAAAAATCTATTCGAATAGCCGCGTCCACGGTATTGGACAGTCCGTCCAGACCTCTCTAGGTGGTCAACCATAACAGTAATAATAATGATGTAAGAACTCGCCTTATGCCCTGAAGTACTCAGTGGATCGTGAATATTCTGAGGATTGTAAGGCAACCCGGAACAGAGTAAGTTTATCAAACTTACAGTGGAGATGCATAGACATCGGATGATGTCAGGGATCTGATATGTTGGCCATGGGATGGCTATTAAAGAGATGGTCGGATGACCGAAAGCTTGGATTGGATTTGGTTCAACGTCGGATTGGATCTTGAGATTACTCGGAGTATGGATTATTTACCTGATATGCTTTACTTTACCGTATTTTACTTTAGTAGTTACCTTGCTGGATAAACCTGTTATGACATGATAATCAATATTGCTAGCTAGTTATGCCATGTCATGATAATTAATGATGCTCTAATAACAAATGCATGCTTGAATGCCATGGATTGCTCTGCTTGGTGTATATGTTAGTTGGTTTGCTTGCGAGTACATTCAAAACTACTCAGCGGCCTTTAACGTGGCCAGGTTCACATAAGGATCCGTCGACGTGGAGCCGGAGCGTTCGCGGGCTAGGAAAGTTACCCAGTCAGATCCCTGTGGATTGGAGCCGCACCAAGACCATGCTGCCTTAGATAGAGCTTTTCCGCTGCCATCACTCTTGTGTAATATCATGTAAGACTTATATATCCATTAATAGAAATGCCCGTGTTCATGATACTTGTTGTAAACGTGCATGCCAGAGTGATTTCCTGGGCTGGTATGCATGGCGACCGTCTTGCTACAGTGGTAATCAGGCGGGGCGCCACAACGGATGGTATCAGAGCAGCCAGGTTGACTGTAGATTACCCTAGCTGGCCTTTATTGTCTTGTGCTCGATAGAAAGCCCAGATGGATTTCAGCCATCTTTGCCAACTGGCCCGGCTAATATTGATCATAAGACAACCCCATAGGTCTTGGCTCCATCAGATCCCAACTCCCGTGGCCTTTGCCTCTGGTGTGAAATGCTCGCACCAGGTAACGACCCGTGAGCCCTGAACCCCTAGTTAAACTAGATATCCTTACCTTGCTTGCTAGCCATGGCATTTCTCTTCTTAACTCTAGTTTCCTTTGGGAAACGCTTATAAATTCCATCTTTTCCCTGACAACCTTAGGATCGTTGACTAAGCCATTTTGGCTATGGTCGTGCGTCGAGTTTGATGTTTCCTAAGGAAGTAGTAGGAGCTTGATGCCAGCGCTACCAGGAGCATTGAGTGGTTCCGCTTCTAAATCCTTAGAGGTGCATCGAGTGCGCTATAATAGTTATACTAGTGGATCTTCGGCCACGTGTGTAAGGTCCGCAAAATTTGAGTCTTATTTGCTTTTTGATTTTTCGCGGTTTTTGTTTCTTTTGTCGGTTCTGTTTCTTCGCTCCGACTGGATCCATCCGCAAGAGCTGCCTAGGAAGATCAGCATGCAACGTGGATAATACCCAATAATCCAAATTCAACAAGAGTCAAGACAAGTCAACTGCCCAATGTCCAGAACATTATTACCGGATCTGTCAGGAATGAAGAATGGGTCAGAAGTAGAATCTATGTGCAACTGACAAGGACCGAATATGCGTGAGAGAGTTGCCTCGGAATAGATCACACCTGAGGAACACTCAGATGAGTTATCAGGAATGAACACCAGTAAGGATAAATTATTCTGTCCGTGACACAAGGGTTATTTCAGTCAGTGAGGTGAACTGAGTCTTTCCTCAATGGATCCAAGAATCATCTATTACCCACCAAAGACATATTTTAAGAATATGAATGTGCCAAGAGTGCAACAAAACTCTGGTATGTTGATACAAATTGCAAAGCATATCTCGAAGTTCACCGGTGCAAATACAAAATTTTCTAGGCACTGTGAACAAGGTTTGCAAGGAATATGGATAAGTTCGTGGTTACCCAGAATCAATGAGAACTTCACATGCTTGGAAGCTCAGCTGAACCGAATGGAATTATCCGCCAACTGCTTATTATCGGCAACACTTAGTTTGAATACAAAGGGTATTCCGAATTAATTACCAACATAAAGTCTGCATCAGTTGTGCAACCTCTATAGCAGCAATGATCAGACCAGCAAAAGGACTAGCAATGTGCATGACCAATGGAAAATCTTTAGTCAAGATATGGCCTATACCAAGTTTTGGCTCCGCTATGGGTAAAATTCCGGATACTTCGGAAGAAAGCCAGAATCGGCCATAGATCCGACTGCGTACATAGTGAAAGGCTTCTGGTATGAGGAACCCAGCCTTCCTCTGCAAGCTACCGAGAAGAGCTTACGACACCAGACTGCCACTCTTCCTCGGTACGCCACTTGGTGCAAAAATCTTCTGGGGTACGGCACCCCCATCCTCCACAATGCGCTACCGCAGAAAGCTTCTGGCATAAGGCACCTAACCTTCCGCAATAAGCCACACGATGGAAAGCTTCTGAGGTATGATAACCAGCCTTCTTCAGCACGCTACGTCGGTAGAAGCTTCGAGCATAAGGAACTCAGCCTTCTTCAACACACCCCGTGCCCACGACAATCTTGTCAGGAGCACAAACTAGTCCAGACACACCCGTCTGCCGCAGAACCCAGTGGTTGTGAAAGGATTTATCCTACACCTGCATATGTTGTGAGCATGCAGTCCAATGGATCAGTTCATGTGAGCCACTCATCGGGAATGACGGTGTTCAGAGAAACATTGGCCCACATTAAAAGAAGGATATGAGCACATCAACCCCGCGGGGTATGCAAGAGTAAGTTGTGAGAACAAGCCCGACAAGCCAGGAAAACAATCAAGAAGCCGTGTTGGCAAGTCATTACAGATCCATCAAAGGAGTCCCCAAGAACAATGAAGTTGCGGACAAACAACCTCCGTGACGATCAACAAGATACAGTTTCACGGATAGAGTGATATTGATAACCCTTGTCAGACTCTTGCATATACGGCCACAACAATGCAGCCAACACGTTCATCATGAATAAGGGCCATCAACCAAGACAAGAGGCTATGCTCCAAAAGATACACCAGATGATAGCGATACTATGTTCAGCTCAGTGGTCATAGCAAGGACTACAGAGGCTATATACGACAGAGCCATCTCCGCGAGCGACAGAGTTTGAAAAAAGACATTTAGATAGAATGGCTCAAAGCACATCAACATCAACAGCTCATAGACATCATGACATCATTGGAATAAGTGACTACTGTCTATGATTACTTTGTGATCATACCTGGCATTTCATTTGAGGATATAGCAGCAGTAGCTCGGTCATGTTGTTCTTTGAATTGTGGATTCCCTAAGGACAAAGTCAGAACGCATAAGACAGAAGGAAACATCAGTACGGAACCCACAACCAAACTGAGCATTCTGACACGGCAAAAAGA